>CM059428.1:31937773-32537773 GCA_030390025.1 Squalus acanthias
GTGGGGAACACTTCGGTACACGCGAGGGAAATAACATTAGAAGAATACTTCACCCCTCCCAATCCCACTTCACTAGCTAGGTTGGACTCTGGAGAACCAGGGATAATGCTCACCAAACGAATCCTTGACAGTTGAGAGTTAGGGTTTAGAGTCTTTTGAGTAAAGGGTTTCGTAAGGCCCTTGTTGCCGCAAGGTGTCCGATGGTCACTGAGGCGGTCGCTCTGGTCTCTTCTTGCGTGTCGGCCTACTTCTGGAGCTGTTGGCTTTCTTTGTTGAACTGCTTTCTGTTTAAACTGTCTTCTTCCGAGCTGTGGAACTGCCTTCTGCCTGCTTGTTGAACTTGAACTGTTTTACTGAAGAACTGGAGAACTCCCTTCTTACTGAACTGTCTTCTTTAACTGCCCAACTTGCTTCTCCTGAACTCTGTAATTCCAGCACTGACTTCTGCTGAAAAACAGGCTTTTCAAATTGAACTCCAAAACTGCAGAACTGCCTTCTGTTGAACTTGAACTGTTGTTACTCCTGAACTGCTTGATGGGCCTTCAATTATACTAAATTGAAGTGGCCTTATCAAAACCAAATCAAATCCCGGTCATTGTAAGACCTCGTTAACAGTAACGACTTTACTAGCGTGTTAACTGGTTTTGTAAATGTGTGAAGTGGTTCCAGGATAGCTCCATCCTGTCGATCTGTTGTTTAATTGGAGTTTGAATTGTCCTCATGTTTTGGGTTTCTTGACTGGGTCTAGGACTTTAATCGAATATTTGCTTTATGCATGTCTTTAATGGGTTCTGTAATCGGTTTGATGGGATCTGTTGTTTTGGGTGGGGCTGTCTCCTCCTAGGGTCTATTGTCAAAATGTTAATGCTTGCTGGGGCTTGAGTGAGGTCATCCCAATTCCCCAGACAATGCAATTTAACTGCAATACCCAAAACTGCTTTTGCAGAGGTCGAGCCCAACTTCCTTCACAGCCTTTTCTCCCTTCACAGGCCCAGACATCCTTTTAAAATGCCCAAACTTGGTTTTTGGTCTTACAGTCTCTTAGGTTAGGCCCAAATGCATTTTTATCACTCTGAGGTAGTTCCAAAGTCCTTTTTCCTTAGGTTTTGGGGATCTGCAAATTTTGGAAACCTTACATTCCCCCCTTCAATACTTTAACTCACTACAGTATCATTGTGGGTGGACAAAATTCCTGATCCCTAAAGACCCAACCTTCCCCTGTATTACCTAAACTAAAACCAAAAAACATACATTCCCCTTTTTGGTGTAGTGTTCAAATACATACAGGTAAGAATCAATAATACATACACATCCAAGCACAGAGGGAGTCCAACACCCCTGCACCACTTGGAAAACACAATACATACATAGTAAAAATAATACACGATCACAAACTTTATTCATTTTAATAAAAACAAATTAAGGCTCGCCCTAAACCTGGCCATAGGCTTTATTGCAATGCTAGCCCCATGCTTTCTCATGTCGGGATCGGCATGCCGATTTCCTCTCTGTAGGGACATACAAAACAGATAGCCATGTCCCGAGAAGGTTCTCTGGCTTGACAGGTGATCGATTCTTGAGGACTTTAAACTTACTTACTAAAATCCTTAAAACTAGAATTCTTAAAAATCCTAAAACTACCAAAACTGTAAAACACACCTAAAATACAAAACTCTGTACATTCGCCGCCCGTCTCCGGACGGCAGGGCTAATCCCTGTTCGGGCTCTGCCTTTTGCTGCTTCTGGGCAGCCGGTAAGGTGGCCTGTACCGCAGGACCCTGAGAGTCCTTCTTCTACAGCACACTGCCCCCTTTGGTGTGGCTGCTTCTGAGTCCCTGTCCTGTCCTGTGGGTTCCGCGCAGCCTGAGACCGCAGGCTGGGGACCCTTCTTGTGTTCTTGGCTCACAGCTGCCTCTGTGAGACCCTCTCTGCAGGAGGCTGTAGGCTGGGGATCCCTGTCCTTAGACTGATCCCTGACCTTGGGCGTTTCTTTACGTGTTACAACCCTCTTTGGGTGGGACCCTTTAAACTGATACACTGGAGACCAGGGTGGTTTAGGCTGTGGTGTGCGGGGAGACCTTCTTAGGACTCTGACCACTGGGGGAGTGCCTGAGTCCCACATAATCGATGGAGCATACCCTTCTGTGATACAAGCCCCTGTCCTCACCGCTGCAGTCTGTGAGTCTGCCACAGCTGCTGGCTGGGGATTTCTATCCTCAGGCTGTATCTCTTCTAAACCTGTGTCGGGGGCAGGTAACTCTCTGCAGCCTAATGCTGCGGGCTGGGGGTCTCTGCCCTCAGGTCCCACCTCTGGGTCCGGGGCAGGGTCTTCGCCCTCAGGTCCCACCTCCTCTAAATCCCAGAGGAGTGGGGGAGTGTCCCAAACGGTGGGTGGGATGGCCCTTCCCTTAAGACAGGCCACTGCACCTGCTTGTGCAGTCTGTGGCTTTGCTCCTGCTGCAGGCTGAGGATTTCTATCCTGTTTTATTTTGGGCAACTCTGCTACCATGGCTTGCAACTGCGGGGTGGTGAATTCCCCCGGGTTGTTAAGCAAACCATCCCTCTGGCTTTGGATAGGGCTTGGGTCAGACCTTTTATCCTTTCCTCACAGGGCCCATGGTTTAAATCCTCATACCCCCTGCTCCTGGCTACCCTGTAGGCTGCCTTTATGTCTCTAAGCTGCCCCTCTAGCCCGTCTACTTTACCCGTTAAGCGGGCGTTCTCCTCCCGTAAGGCCTGCTCATTTAACCTGGCCTCCTTATGGGAGGTCTCTTCCTGTGCGTGTCTTTCAAGGGGACATGGGTAGACAGGCTGTGCTGGTTCTAGTCATAGGTCTGGGTTGTATTGGGCAGATGGGGTCAGAGCACCGGTGGTTGCTGCTACCTTCCCTGGGCCAGTCAATAGGATCCTCATGGCGTCCAAAAATGACTCGACCATGGTGGGAGGGATCCCTGTCTCTGCCTTTTGGGCTGGGGCTGAGGAATTCTTTCCCTTGTTATCTTTCCAAGGATTCTTACACTCCTTCCTCCAGTGTCCATCCTTCCCACACCCGTAACGGTTAAGCTTTGTGCTGGAAGGATTATTCCCTTCCTGAAGCCACTCCTTCCTACCCTGGCCGGGTTTCATTTCATACACCTTTCCTTTTGGTGGGGGCTCTTCAGCCCCTCTACCGTTCCGGTCGGCTAGGGTCAGTTGTCTGACCACTGCCTCCTCGGTGACCCGGGGGTCTCTGGGGTCAAACCAAAGCTCAGCCTTGGCTTTGATTCGTGGCAAGCTGTTTGCCACTAGGCTACGGAGCCAGTGGGCCAGCTCGTCCTGGTTTAGGTGCATTTTTCTCTTGTAATTTGCCACTTGTTCTGTTGATTTTTATTTCAGTGGTGAATGGGAGGAAGAAGTTACATATGTTCGAGTCCCTTTATTCATGTCAGAATATGATGTCAGCCATTTTTACAAAGAAAGATGAAATCTTGCAGTGATGAAGTAAGTGGATCGATTGGAGCACCAATTTGGTTATTGAGTCTCACAGTGTAAACACTGTAATTGGTTCATTCATTCATTGTAAGCTATTCACATGCAAGGAGTACAAACAAATCCCAGTACTGTGCAAAGAATTCAACAACAACAGCAACTTGCAATTATCTAGTGTCTTTTTAACATAGAAAAATATCCCAAGATGCTTCACAGAGGTTTAATCAGAAAAGGAGTGGATGTCAACCCAAGGAAGGGTGACCAAAAGTTTGGTCAAAGAGGTGGGTTTTAAGGAAGGGACTTAAAAGGAGGAGAAGGAGGTGGAGGGGTTTAGGGAGGGAATTTCAGAGCATGGGGCCATGACAGCTGAAGGCACAGCTGCCAATGGTGGAGCGAATGAAGGGGGAATGCACAAGTTGCCTGAGTTGAAGGAACGAAGAATTTGGGGGGAGGATTGACGAGGGTTACAGTGATAGGGAGGGGCAATGTTAAAAAGGGATTTAAACACGAGGATGAGAACTTTAAATTTAAACCTTTGGGGGATCAGGTGCCAAACAGGTCCGCAAAGTTAGGGATGATGTGAGTGGGACTTGATGCGGGATAGAATGCAGGCAGCAGTGTTTTGGATGAGCTGACGTTTATGGAGGGTGGAGGATGCGAAGTCGGCCAGGAGAACATTGGTCTAGAACTCATGAAGGTATGGATGAGGGCTTCAGCTGCAGATGAGCTGAGGTTTGGGTGGAATCAGGCGATGTTGCAGAGGTGAATGTAGAAAATATTCAGTAGTATAGTCAAGTTAATATATTATTGAGTGTGGATTTGGGTAAAAATAAGCAGAGTGGGTCAGGAAGGGACAGAGAGAGTAACAAAAGTGACTACGGTGACATCAGGGAAAAATAGAAAAAAGTCGAAGCTGAGGGCATTACATCTGAATGCGCGAAGCATTCACAACAAAATAGATGAACTAATAGCGCAGATAGAAATTAATAGGTTTGATCTAATAGTCATTACGGAGACGTGGTTGCAAAGTGACCAAGGTTGGGAACTAAATATTCCAGGATACTTATCTTTTAGAAGAGATAGGCAAAATGGAAAAGGAGGAGGATCTTAGTCCCGAATAAAGGATGGGATAAAGACAGTAGTGAGAAAGGATCTTAGCCCCGAAAATCAAGAAGTAGAATCAGTTTGGGTGGAGCTAAGAAACAGCAAGGGGCAGAAAACATTGGTGGGATTTGTTTATAGGCCCCCAAACAGTAGTTGTAATGTAGGGCAGAGTATAAATCAGGAAATTAGAGGCGCATGTAACAAGGGTAATACAGTAATCATGGGGGTCTTTAATCTACATATAGACTGGGCAAACCAAATTTGTAGTAATAATGTGGAGGACGAATTCATGGAATGTATACAAGATTGTTTTCTAGATCAGTATGTTGAGGAACCAACTAGGGAACAGGCTATTTTAGATCTAGTATTGTACAATGAGAAAGGGGTAATTAATAACCTTGTAGTAAAGGGGTCTTTAGGGAAGAGTGACCATAATATGATAGAATTTTATATTGAGTTTGAAAGTGATTTAGTTAAATATGAAACTAGGGTCTTTAATCTAAACAAAACAAACTACATAGGTATGAGGAGTGAATTGGCTAAGGTGGATTGGGAAATGACATTAAAAGATATGACAAGCAATGGCTAGCATTTAAAGAATTAATACATAATTTGCAACAAATATACATTCCTTTAAGGCGCAAAAACCCCACAGGAAAAGTGGTCCAACTGTGGCTAACAAGAGAAGTTAAAGTAAATCAAAGGAAGAGCCTTATAATGTTGCCAAAAAGAATAGTAAGCCTGAGGATTGGGAGGATTTTAAAATTCAGCAAAGGAGGACCAAGAAATTGATAAGCAAAGAGAAAAAAGAATATGAGAGTAAATTAGCAAGAGACATAAAAACAGATTGTAAACATTTCTATAGGTATGTAAATAGGAAGAGATTAGTGAAAGTAAACGTGGGCCTATTAGAGGCAGAGACAGGAGAAATTATAGTGGGCAATGAGGAAATGGCAGAGACATTAAACAAATACTTTGGCCTCGATGTTAATGGAGGAGGCGGGATGGAGTCGGGTTGCCTGGTGGGCGGTTTTCAGACCCGCTGCCGGTTTCAGCTGCTCCCAATGTCCCATTTTGATTTAATTGGACCAATTAGTCCCCTCGTGCGCGCTGCCTGCTGCAATGACTGGGAGCGGGTCTGTTGGTCTGCACTGATGAGGTCGTTGATGCACTTGCTTTTAAGGTCTCCATGTAGCCTTAGCCTCTCATTCCTCGTTCCTGCTGCAGCTTGAATGGACCAAGGTGACCATGAGTGTTGCAAAATCCAAGGCTGCTCCCCGATTCACTGAGGATTCCCTGCAAGCTCTTGTGCAGGGAGTAAGAGGGCGCAGGGGGGTTTTGTTCCCTCCCCATGGCCGGAGGAAGCCTCCTCAGCAGACAAAGGCAGCCTGGCTGCAGATTGCTGAGGAGGTAAGTGCAAGGTGGCTATGTGCATGCACCTGGGTGCAGTGCCGAAAACGCTTCAATGATCTTCTGCGAACGTCAAAAGTGAGTATCACATCACACTTACCTTCAATCTGCTTCCCTTCTCTTCTCATCACCAGCACTCTGCATTGTCAGCCTGCTCCTCCACATCCCACCTTACCCTTACTTCCCTTGCACCCTTACCTCTCTATCTCTCTCTCTGTACTGAATCACTTCACCATCCTGCTATGCAGGCCTCACACTCGCTCTCACTGTTAAGCAATGACAACAACTAACAACTCACAGGGAGGTAGCTTCCTCTTGCCACCTCATTCCATCTTGGTCTCCCTCTAAGCTTCTATGTTGTGGATTCTTCACACTGACTCCATCACTCTCGCTGAAACTCCACTTGTGTCCCTCCTTGCAGGAAAAGCTAGCCCACAATAAGAGGGAGAGAGCAAAGACAGGAGGAAGCACACCATCCCCGGCCACATTAACAAATGCTGAGGAGGCTGCTCACGACATTATGGGAGGTGGCGAGGAGCTGGAAGTGCGGGACGGAGAGATGGGTGCAGTTGAGGAAGCTGGTGACAGAATGCATTTTCATCCCTCGCATTTACAATTCATGATTGAGTGCAATGGCATATGATGCTCATAGAGATTAACTTCTGATCATCTGCACAAAAGGATGTGTCTGCTACCTGAAAATCTGATTTCTAACTCACGCCTTTACTCTCCCACAGGACCTATCGAGAGCCCCCCTCCCCACTGTCCAGGAGGAAGAGCCGGACGACTCCTCAGAGGAACCTGGAGCCTCTGAGGGAACAGCATCACCAGGACTCAGTGCACCCAGCAGCAGCGCAGAAACGCACACCTCGGTGGGTCCTTTGCGACATAGAGTAGTGTTGTCACCTGGTGTATCACAGCTCACAAGTGAGCATCAGCAGATGGTGGAGACAGCGTCAGCAGTGGAGAGTCCTCGTTGGTGGTTGCAGGACGCTCCTAGCTCTGCTCAGCTGCATGCAGACGCTGTGCCTCTGGGGCCATCCAGAAAGAGAGTGGTGCTGTAACTCCATGAACAAGTGCAGGAGTGTCTGACAGGGTTTGCATCTAGGGTAACTGCGAGTGTGCAGAGAATGGAGGAGTCCATCTCTAACATGAGCACTGCCTTTGTGGAGGCATGAATGTGCCGCCATGGAGAGAGTGGCAACCTCCTTGGAGGACATAAGTCGCCAGACTCACAAAAACATGGTGACTCTTCAAAATAGATGGTCTGCAATGGAGGAGAAATGGGTATCTATTGAGGAGAGACACCAGAGCTTCATGGATGTCCTTGTTATGAGGACTGTCAGTACAGAGACGGGTCCTCTTGGCCCCCCTGATGTGCAGCAAGGTGCTGTCCAGCCACTTGCTAGCACTGAAGTGCGGCTGACCCATGAGAGGGATGTTGTTGGCAGGCCACAAGGAAGTGTGGGCTCCTCTCCAAGCGCTCACACGACCATGCCACTGCGGAGCCCTCGGTCAGAGCCCCAGATTCCACACCAAACTGAGATGGCCGCCTCAGCCCCTGCACAGCCGCAGGAAGAGCAGACTGTGGAGGAGCCCTCCCACGCTCCCAAACCCAGAGGACGCCCAGCAAAGGCGTCTAAGCAGGCGCAGCATCAAAGTGAGCAAGGTGCCTCTACATCTACTGAAGCCACAGGGGAAGCACCACATAGAAGCATGCATGAGAGGAAGTTAACACACAAATAGTCACAAGGGTAGTCACATGGGTGTTTAATTGTGCTGTAAATTATCAAGTGTCCTCCTTTTGTGATGTCATTAAAAAAAGTGATGGCAAAGAGTTGAGGTTCTGGTCTATGTGTTCTGGGAAATGGAAGTTGCACAGTGAGGGCTCAGGGCCAATTCCATTTATAATGATGGTGGTGACAGTGATCGGAAAGCACCGTTTATTGGACAGATGATGTATGGTGTGTTAAGAATCCTGACCTTATCTTCATCTCCATCTGCCAGCCACCTGTGCTTGAAGCGTAAGCTCATGTGAATCTGGCATGGATGAGTGCATCTCTTGCCTGACGGCCAGCAATGTGCTCACATGCTGCTGCATTGGCCACATCCGGACCCGCAAGGCGTGGCTCCTCCTAGTCCTCCTCGTCCTCCTCGTCCTCCACCCCTTCTTCCGAAGAGTGTGTGTGCTGAGCCACTTGGTCGTCCGGCAGCACTAAGCCACGCTGCCGTGCGATGTTGTGCAGGGCACAGCAGACCACGACGATTCTGGACACCCTGGCTGGTGCATACTGCAGGGCTCCTCCAGATCTGTCCAGGCATCAGAATCGCATTTTGAGCAAGCCGATGGTTTGCTCTATGATGCTTCTGGTGGATAAGTGACTCAGATTGTAGCGCTCCTCAGCCTCGTTTGATGGCCTCCTCATCGTTGTCATAGCCACTTTTTCAGGAGATAGCCCTTGTCGCCAAGTAGCCATCCGGAAAGTTGGGTTGGCGGATGGAACAGCTGAGGCACAGTGTACTGGCACAGGATGAAGGAATCATGGCAACTGCCAGGGTACTTTGTGCAAACATGCATGATGATCTTCCTGTGGTTCCACACCAGCTAAACGTTCAGGGAGTGGAATCCCTTGCAGTTGACAAAAACAGCTGGGTTGTGATGGGGGCCCTAATGGCTACATGTGTGCAGTCTATGACGCCCTGCACCATTAGAAAGCCTGCCACATTGGCAAAGCCAACCGCACGCGCTGTCACACTTGGGCCATCCATGGAGAAGTGGATGTAATTGTGCGACTTTGCAAAGACGGCATCGGTGACCTGCGTGATGCAGGTGTGTGCGGCCGACTGGGAGATGCCGCTGATATCTGCAGATGATCCCTGGAAGGAACCCGAAGCAAAGAAGTTTATTGCGGTGGTGACTTTGACAGCCACTGATAAGGAGTGTCCACACGCTCCTCTGGGCTGCAGGTGTTGGCGCAGCATTGCGCAGATGTCAGCGACTACGTCTCTCGAAAGTCTCAGCCTCCTTTGGCACTGCTGCTCAGTCATGCTGAGGAAGCTGATCCTCTGCCTGTAAACCCTGTGTTGGGGGTATCTCCGGCGGCGAGGTGCAGCCCTGTGCTGAAGCCCTCCGCCCTGTGCAGCATCAGGTGGTTGAGGAGGAGGTTGGCGCTCCTGGTGCTGGTGCTGGTGCTGCTGCTGTGGCTGCTCTTCCTCAGAATCTGACGACCAGGATGAGAGGGTATAGACAGTTCCCATACCATTGCTATAGATTTCAGTTGAGGGAAGAAGCTTGAAGCGCACAGTCAAAGTGGCCTGAGGATATTCCAAACAGGTGACACTGCAGATGGCTCTCAGCTTGAACACTCACAAGTTCAGTAGAGTTGCAAAATCTTTGCCAAAACATCAAACAACAAAGTTGTGGCATTTGAATGTCAGCCATGTCGCAGGAGCGCTTTTAAGCTGCTGCAGCAACTGACAACAATTCATGACTCATTGCAGCTGGCGTGTTTCTGGGAAGACGGGAAACACGGACAAAATGCACCAAAATCGGAAACCCCTATTAAAATAGGATTAGAAAGGCAGTTAACAAGCTGTTAACTGCCTTAAGTGCCTTCCCCGCCGTTTGGTGTTGGGTCAGTTCGAGAGCGGCTGACCTGACACTTGCGAAAATAGCGTGGAGGCGGCAAGGAGGCGGGTTCACAACCCGCCAGTAGTTTTTCCGATTTTCGCTGCCGACCCGCCTCCAAACCCGCCCTCTCAGCTGAATTAAAATCATGGCCTTTGTATCTGTCTTCACAGTAGAAAACACAAAAAACATTCCGAAAATAATGGAAAGCCAAGGGTCTAGAGAGAATGAGAAACTTAAAGAAATCAGTATAAGTAAAGGCATAGTACTGGAGAAATTAATGGGACTAAGTGGCGACAAATCCCCTGGACCTGACGACCTGCATCCTAGGGATTTAAAAGAGGTAGCTGCAGAGATAGTGGATGCATTGGTATTAATCTTCCAGAATTCCCTAGATTCTAGAACAGGCCCCAAGGATTGGAAGGTAGCAAACATAACCCCACTATTTAAGAAAGGAGGAAGAGAAAATACAGGGAAGTTCCACTTGTCCCTCACAACACCAGCCTTTGACACTTTCAATCCAACTTGCTGCACTTATTCCTCCCTTACTGCCACCCTGTCCTCACGCTAAAGCCACTCTTGTACCTCCCTGCTTTCAGATGGTGATTCACCAGCTGAGGGGACGGGCCCTGAAGCTGCCACTGGGAGTGATGCTGCAGCCGAGGAGGAAGAGGAAGCCGGAGCATCAGTGCCACCCTCTCCCGAGGAAGCCCATGCCCACACTGGGAACACGCCTTCCCCGGAGGGGAGCAGGGGGGAAGGGGCTGATGAGGGTGAAGCTCCAGGACCCAGCGGGCTGCAGCAACGCCATGGTGGGGGTAGGGAAGAACGGGGGCCTTCTCCCCAGAGGGAGAGTATGCCAGACACTCCTACTGCAATGGACGCAGAGGAGGAGCGGCTGATCGCAGAAATGAACACCCAGGCGGTGGGCATGCACACTGAGCTCATGGGTGCAGTGGGAAGGGTGCCCAAATGCATTGAGTCACTGGCAAGGAGTGTGGAGCACTTCGCTGTAGCACAGGCGGATGCCACACTAATGCTTAGTGCTGCAATTCAGTCACTGGCTGCCGTGATCCCATCTCTGACTGCTCTCATACAGACTCAGATTGAGGCCACGCGAGCACAGACTGCTGCCAACCTCAATGGTTCGTGCACATGTCCCCGGGGCTGTCACCGCGCCGCAGCAGGCCAGCAATCTGTTCTCCAGCAGATTGCTCCGGATGCTGAAGTGCTGCCCCGTGGGAGTGCCAGTGTGTCGGGCGAGCAGGGAGTTGCTGTCCTCTCTCACGATGACAGCATTCCTGCTGCCAACACTGTCACTTCTCCACTGCACTTGCCACCGCCTGTAGGACAGACTGCTGCCGCCCATGCAGAGTTGGTGCAGTCTGCAGCCGGGCCCTCCAGGCCCAGAAGTGGTCGAGGCCGTCCTTCAGGGGCATCTGCAGTGTCAGGGTCTGACGAGCAGCAGCCTTCCACCAGCCTTGCTGCAGCCACTGAGGTCCCATTACGGAGGAGCAGTAGGGTTAGAAGGGGGGAAGTGCGCAAGGGAAGGAGATCACCCTCGAAGGGCAAAAAGTAGGAGGTGTGACAAAATGCTGGTCATTTTTTTATTAAAGGCCGAGGTTCGTGGTCCAACTTTTGTTTAGTGTTTTGGACATTATCTCCAGGTTGTGAGAACCAGTTATGTTATTGACTTTTTTTTGTGTTTATTTCTATGAGTTTGTCATGAGGAATTGACACACACAGAGTTTGTAAAATAAATAAGTTTCTGTATTCAAAATATACATGGCTGGTGGTTGGAATTATTGGTGCCTTGGCCGGCTTAGGGGTTGCGTGCTGGGTTGATTAATGTTGGTAGCAATGGCAGGGGCCCTAGAAGCGGCTTGCTATTAGCCGTTGACGGACGGCCCTTGCAGTTTGACCATTGTGGGCCGCCCTCCCGCCTTGGTGCTGCTGATGATCATCGTCCTCGTCCTCTTCCTCCTCTTCCTCCTCCTCCTCTGGTGGTGCTCCAAGGCCTGGTGGCATTGGCTGGGTCCTGAGGATTGCCATGTTATGCAACATGCAGCACACGACTACGAAGTTCGATACTTGCTCAGGTGAGTACTGCAGGGCTCCTCCGGAATGGTCCAGACAGCGGAACCGTTGTTTCAGCACGCCGATTGTGCGCTCAATAATGTTCCTGGTTGCTTGATGGCTTTCATTGTACCGCAGCTCAGCAGGGGTGTTTGGCGTACGGAGCGGTGTCATCAGCCAGGTGCTCAATGCATACCCCTTGTCCCCGAGAAGCCAACCAACTGGCTGATGCGGTGCCTCGAAAAGTTCTGCCACAGTAGTCTAGCGCAGGATAAAAGCATCGTGGCAGCTGCCAGGATAGTGGGCATTGACAGCGAGTATCAGCTGTCTGTGGTCACAGACCAACTGGACATTCAAGGAATGGAACCCCTTTCTGTTCCTGAATTCCTCTGCATTCTCACGCGGAGCACGCAAAGCCACATGCGTGCAGTCAATGGCGCCCAGCACCATGGGGAAGCCCGCTACCCTCGCAAAGCCCAGAGCGCGGTCACGCTGCTTGTCTGGGGTCATAGGGAAGGAGATGAACTCTCGTCTCCTTCTGAAGAGGGCATTTGTGACCTGCCGGATGCAGCAATGCACCGCGAACTGGGAGATATTGGCGAGGTCCCCAACAGCAGCTTGGAATGAGCCAGTGGCGTAGAAGTTCAAAGCCACTGTGACCTTCACTGCCACCGACAGAGACGTCCTGGACCTCAGTTGAGGCTGCAGATCTGGCTGCAGCAGGTGGCAGAGCTCAATGACCACCTCCTTGCTGAATCGCAGCCTTCGCAAACACAGCTCCTCGGACATATGGATGTAGGAGAGCTGTTCACGATATACCCTGGGAGGGTAAGCTCTCCTGTACATGCGCCTGATGGCCCTCCTCCGTCTGGCCATCATTGCCACTCTCTGTCTGCGTCTCTGTATCCTCCGATTCAGCTGGAGCAGGACGACGCCCCCAATCAGTGCAGCCCCCATATTCTCTTTGCAAGCAAAGTAATGAGGGACAGCAACTAAAGTAGCAACAAAGTTAGGATGAATAGGCAAAACTACCTCACAAAGCGTTGAGTCAATGTAGAAGTCTCTCTCTCTCTCTCTCCGAATCTCTCTCTCTTTCTCAGAACGAGTGGTGCATAAATGTCGACCACAGAAAAAGACAGGAAGAGGCCCCCTTTAAATAGCGCCCCCCCCCAGCCCCACACCGATTGATAGCGTTCCAGTCTTCCGGTCGTTGGAAGCGCCAGGCGGTAAGGCAGGGGGCGCCACTCAATTTCCGCTCCGGGGCGCCACAAGGGCGTTGCACCATGGAATGACGTCATAATCTGCGTGCGCAGGTGGTCGCAGCGGTAAGTTTTAGCGCCGCCGCACAATCTCTAGTTAAGTTCTCGAGCGGCGCAAACATCGCTGCACCCGGGCATTAGCGGCTTTGCGCCCCATTAGCGCCCTCTTAAGGCGCTAACGGGAGGCGCAACCAACTGAATTTTTACCCCAAGAAGTCTTACTACAATTATACCGGGCATTGGTGAGGCCACACCTGGAGTACTGTGTACAGTTCTGGTCTCCTTACCTGAGGTAAGACAGACATACTTGCCTTAGAGGGCGTGTAGCGAAAGTTCACTAGACTGGTTCCTGGGATGAGGGGTTAATGCTGGGAAAATGTTTCCTGGCTGGGGAATCTAGAACACGAGGTCACAGTCACAGAATAAGGGGTCGGCCATTCAGGACTGAGATGAGGAGAAATTTCTTCACTCAAAGGGTTGTGAACCTTTGGAATTCTCTACTCCAGAGAGCTGTGGATGCTCAGTCATTGGGTATATTCAAGACAGAGTTCAATAAATTTTTGGGAACGAAGGGAATTAAGGGATATGGGGATAGTGCGGGAAGGTGGAGTTGAGGTTGAAGATCAGCCATGATCTTGATGAATGGTGGAGCAGGCTCATAGGGCCAAATGGCCCACTCCAGCTCCTATTTCTTATGTTCTTATGATTGTTTGGTCTTTTTTCAGAAGCTACAGTAAATTATAGATTGCAGTTCCACATGATAGTGCAATAGTGGCTATTTTCTGACTATAAGTTTTCTGACTAACTTTTGCTTCATTGAACCTGGAGACAAAAATAAGAAAAATAAGTTGATTGAAGGACTGACAAACCTACAAAGTTTGCATCTACTCCAATAGCTGCTGTAGGTGGTGATCATATATTGGCATTCAAACAGTCCATCAGGATCAATCTAAATACACTCAGCAAATTACTGGCTCTCAGTTATGCTGAAAGGATCTGTTTACAGGTGAGAGGATCCTGTCTATTTTACGGAATGAAAACTCCACAGAATATGTCATGTCCCGGCACTGTATGATATAAGATTAAGGAGGCTGTCAGCCAGCATAGATGGAAGAAAGACATAAATGATATATCATCCCATTTGCAAAGCTCTTCTGACCTGTATAAAACAAAAATGGTCACAAATAACAGAGTAATACTGCATATATTTTTTAAGTGCAATGTTTGCCTTATGGCTGGCATTAATCTCTGTTAAGCGCCCCTTGATTAGATATTACATTTCCAAAATGCAGAGCAGTTCACTTATTCAAAGGTGTCTGCTCACTGTTTATTATTATATTGCCATCTGTGATTTTGGAAATACATATGACATTATTGCATTTTAATAAATACTGATTGTGTTATGTTCTGGTAATAAACCAAAGATTATCACCCACAATCATTAATCCTGTCAACTGGATGTCATCATATCTTGAGAATGTGGACCATTCTGGCTCCCAATATACATCATGACAGTTGCTACTGGCAAAATGTTCTAGAGAGAAAATTGGATAAGACCGTCCCTACTACCTTCATAATATAGATATTTATAAAAAAAAGGGGGATTCATGGAAGTGATTATGAGACAATAATCTTATCTGAGGATGCAGAAGATGGCTTTGCTAAAAAACAAAATTACCATGGCTTCTGTTATGATATGCACACAAGTTAGATATATTAACGTCCATTATTCATATTCAACTGTAGTGCATGAAGTTAATAAATGGGTAATTGTCTTCTGAAGTAGTCTAAATGGCTGGAAGGAAGAAATTTTCCATGTGCGGATAAAGTCTACACCAATTTCTTTCCAGATGTGAAATTGAAAGTTAGGCAGGAAAGTGTTTTTTGTACTCCTGCTCCATCTGGCTGCACAAAAGACATGATTTTTGTAAGCCTTTTTATTAAGCCGCCTCCAGCAGTCCCTGGAAATAACAGTCGGAGCTTGTGCATCAGTAGAGTCCAGGCCTGAAGTGGGCTTAAGAGTCTCATTTGAATATTGAAATAAGTTCTGACCAAATTTTAGGCGGCCGCTGGGGCCACCTACAAACAAAAGGCCCCAACCAATTTAGCAGTGGCCCGAATGCCCGTGCAGATTGTGCGTGGGCATTTGCCCAACTAAATTGGTTATTGTGTTAAATTTCCTCCCCCAGAATGGATGCAACACTGTTGAATTTAGGCTCCAGTGTGTTTGTTTATGGTTCTCCTTGCATAAGAACAGAAGAAATAGGAGCAGGAGTAGGCCATACGGCCCCTTGAGCCTGCTCCACCATTCAATAAGATCATGGCTGATCATCAACCTCAACTCCACTTTCCCGCCCGATCTCCATATCCCTTGATTCCTCTAGAGTCCAAAAATCTATCTATCTCAGCCTTGAATATACTCAAAGACTCAGCATTCACAGCCCTCTGGGGCAGAGAATTCCAAAGATTCACAACCCTCTGAGTGAAGAAATTCCTCCTCATCTCGGTCTTAAATGGCCTACCCCTTATCCTGAGACTATGGCCCCTAATTCTAGACACTCCAGCCAGGGGAAACAACCTCTCAGCATCTACCCTGTCAATCCCCTTCAGAATCTTGTATGTTTCAATGAGATCACCTCTCATTCTTCTAAACTCCAGAGAGTATAGGCCCATTCTACACAATCTCTCATCATAGGACAGCCCTCTCATCCCAGGAATCAATCCCGTGAACCTTCGTTGCACCGCCTCCAAGGCAAGTATATCCTTCCTTAGATAAGGAGACCAAAACTGTGCACAGTACTCCAGGTGTGGTCTCACTAAGGCCCTGTACAATTGTAGTAAGACTTGCTTACTCTTATACTCCAACCCCCTTGCAATAAAGGCCAACATGCCATTTGCCTTCTTTATTGCTTGCTGTACCTGCATGCTAGCTTTCTGTGTTTCTTGCACGAGGACACCCAAATCTCTCTGAACACCAACATATAAAAGTTTCTCACCATTTAAAAAATATTCTGTTTTTCTAGTCTTTCTACCAAAGTGAATAACCTCACATTTCCCTACATTATACTCCATCTGCCACCTTACTGCCCATTCACTTAGTCTATCTATATCCCTTTGCAGACTTTTTGTGTTCTCTTCACAGCTTACAGTCCCACCTAGCTTTGTATCGTCAGCAAACTTGGATACATTACACTCGGTCCCTTCATCTAGGTCATTAATATAGAATGTAAATAGCTGAGGCCCCAGCACTGATCCTTGCGGCACCCCACTAGTTACAGCTTGCAAACCTGTTTTCTGTCCATTAACCAATCCTCTATCCATGCTAATATATTACCCCTAACCCCATGAGCCCTTATCTTGTGTAATAACCTTTTATGCAGCACCTTATCGAATGCCTTTTGGAAATCCAAATATACTACATCCACTGGTTCCCCTTTATCTACCCTGCTAGTTACATCCTCAAAAAACTGTAATAAATTTGTCAAACACGATTTCCCTTTCATAAAACCATGTTGACTCTGCCTAATAATCATGTTATGATTTTCTAAGTGTCCTGACACCACTTCCTTAATAATGGATTCCAGCATTTTCCTGATGACTGATGTCGGGCTAACTGACCTCTAGTTCCCTGTTTGCTCTCTCCCTCCTTTTTTGAATAGCGGGATTACATTTGCTACCTTCCAATCCGTTGGGACCGTTCTAGAATCTAGGGAATTTTGAAAGAGCAAAACCAATGCATCCAGTATCTCTGCAGCCACCTCTTTTAGAACACTAGGATGTAGGCCGTCAGGTCCGGGGGATTTGTCGGCTTTTAGTCCCATTAGTTTCTCTAGTACTTTTTCTCTACTTATATCAATTACGTTAAGTTCCTCACCCTCATTAGACCCTTGGTTCCCCATCATTTTTGTTATGCTTTTTGTGTCTTGTACTGTGAAGACAGATACAAAATATATGTTTAATGTTTCTGCCATTTCCTTATTCCCCATAATGGCCCAAAAATTAGTGAGTGAGCCTTCGTGCGAGGGTAAGGCCTTCCCGCGATCTCTCACTGCGCGCTGGCTTTTTCAGTCCGAGCTCGCACGAACTTGATATTCTGGACAGCAGCTGTGCAGGGCTTTCGTATCCCACAGGCGTAGTTAATTCGTGCGAGCTGTGGGATCACGTGACTCAGTTAGAGCCAATGGCAGCACACCATCTTTCATTCATAGCTTTCACAGCACGGCTGTGAAAGCTATGAATACTATACCCCCCCAAAAGAACAGCTAAACCTCAATTAAATTTAAAAAAAAACATCACATTAATAAAATAAGTATAGTTAAATAAATTAACCATTTTAAATAAAAAATTAAATTTTTGAAAAATTTTAAATCTTTTAAAAAGTTATAAAAATAAACTTACCTGTCTTTAAAGTCTCTAAAAAAGATATACCTGTTAAAAAAAATTCAAAATAATACTTAATTAAGTACTTACCTTGTTAAAAGAGGGTCTTACACCTCCTTTCTTTATGTCTAAAATCTTCCATGCTTACCTGCGCGTCCAAAGCACTAAGTGCACTGCGTGCGCGCAGCCTGTAGCGCGCACGCGGTTCACCTAGGAACCGCCCCCTTTTGAATTCACCAAGTGCCGGTTTTCAGCGCATGCGCAGTGCATGCAGAAAACCGGCAATTGGAGACAGAATACATGAGAGTACACAGTGCGTACTCTCGCGTAGCGGCACTAATTTTTGGGCCAATAATTTCTCCTGTCTCAGCCTCTAAGGGACCAACGTTTACTTTTGCTATTCTCTTCCTTTTTACATACTTGTAGAAGCTCTTACAGTCTGTTTTTATATTTCTTGCTAGTTTTCTCTCATATTCTATTACTTCCCCAATCAATCTCTTCAAAGTAAAGCATGAATTTTTCAACATTGTCTGAGGTAATTTTCCTGAAACAAAAGCAGTTGTGGTGATTGTATTCGGTGATTGTTTACATTCTGCTGGATGAAAGTTTAAACAATGCCAAATTTCAAAGTGGAATCTTTATATTCAGTAATACTTTTTATTCTAAATGGTTATCGCAGCTATCTTGCTTTTGGCTTATACTGAGAACTTGAAAACAATTGCTCATATCAACAGATTTAGTATACAAAGATATCTGCTGTATGCTTCACAGTGCAAAAACTGCTGATAGAAAGAAGTGTTCAATTGCTATTTGATAGGAATAAATCTGTGCAGTGGTAGGCAACAGAGGGTGAAGTCCTATCAGGAGTTAAAGACTTCTGCGGCCAAATGATTGCATTTGTCATGAGTGTTTGTCAAGGTGCACTCTAGCTGTCTGATCTATTCATTCCCTTTCTGCTCCATATTTCTCAGATTTTCATTCTGCCGGAGACATAGAAAGGCACTTTGAGTCGCTGTCCACAGCCTCTTCATTTGGCACTGACACAGAATTATTGTAGAAAGAACACTCCATTGATATTGCTCTTTGCTGGTGCCATTAGCACACAGCCTAAACTGATTGTTATTTAATTGACTATTTCTTAAATGTTAAAATACGCATCACAACCTGAGTGCTTTTTTTCAGTTAAATAGTTTGGAACATTTGAGTGTCAGTCACTTAAAACCCCATAGGAACATGTCAACATGTCACCATCATGATTTGTTGATGAACCAATCAAATCATTCAAAATGTTATTTGAAGCACTTTTCGTCAGCTATTTTTTTTGCAGTAACTGAAATTCCTAGGGGGAGAAATTCAGTATCGCCCCATTTGGGGCGCAATTATCGGCCGGGCACAAAGATTAGCGCCTGGCGCTAATTATTGCTTCTGACTGCAAACTTGACTTTTATCGCCCCTGGAGGTGATTGGAGCGCTAAATCAGGCGCTACACATCTGTCTTAAGGCGCAAAGGCCGAGGAGCGAGGCGCTACCTCAGAGCGCTGGCGAAGCTCATGTGATGTTAGTCAGCAATGGAACACAGACACAATGGCGCCAGCCAGTTCTTAAAGGGGAGGGTTGATCTTGCTTTCCATCCACATCCTGCTCATTGCAGCCTTGAATCTCGGCCTGGAGAGACCTGTACATCAAATCTGCAGGAAAGAGCAATGGAGAGACCCAGGGAAAGCGCTCAGAGTGCAGCCCCCACAGTCTCTTCTATATCGATACAAGGAAGGGCAAATCAAAATGAACCTGCAAAGTGCTGCTCAGTACCCAAAACTCCTTCACACAACGTTGAATCTCTCCAGAAGTCTCTCTCTCTCTCCCTCAGAATGCGTGGTTCAAAAATGTCACCAACAAAAAAAGGCAGGAAGCGGTCACCTTTAAATAGCACTCCCCCAGTCCCTTCCTGACTGCAAATGCTCCCCTCAACCTGTCGTTGCTAGCGGCAGGCAGTAAGGCAGGGGGCGCCACTCAATATCCGCTCCGGGGCGCTACCGGGGTGTTGCGCATTCGACTGACGTCACGATCTGCCGGCGCAGAAGATCGTAGCGGTAATGTTTAGTGCCACCGCAAAATGTCTAGTTAATTTCGCGAGCGGAGCAAACATCGCCGCGCCCGGGCGCTAGTTGCTTTGCGCCCCATTAGCGCCCTCTTAAGGCGCTAACGGGAGGCGCAACCAACTGAATTTTTCCCCCCCTAATGTGCAAAATAAGGTTGTAAACTTAATTTTAAATGATGTAAAATTACATATTTAGCAATAACATGATTAAATTTATCCATTGAATTGTTTTTGGATGTTTTAATACCGTCATTAAAATTTTTACATGAAGGCCTCAGCCTCTTCCATAAGTCTGAGCTTGAATGTAATAATTTTGCACAGAATGATAACTCTGTTACATGAAGGCCTGCTGTCTAAACATGTGTAGTTTGTACTATTCCCCAGGCTGCAACAGGGACATTTAAGCTAGCCACATGATAGATTGTTTCTGTGCCTTCGTTCTATGCAGCAAATGTCGATTCTATGAGTTCACACCAGTCTCAAACTTTCTCCGCAGTGATGCCAGATCGATGAAAGCACCTATGTTCCCAAATCCCAGCAGGTCCACTGACGTGCTTCCAAACTCCAGGACCCCCACTCCAATTCTGCCATAGCCCAGGGCCATCCTCCAGTGCTACCAAAGTCCACAACTACCCTTCAGATCTTCCAAAGTCTAAGCCCACTAAATGCTGCTCAATATCAGTCCCATGAAAATCAGTAGTCCACCGATCCCGGAACTTAGGCCTTGTCAGGAACCTTTGTCACTGACCCCGGAAAACTTTTCAAGTCGGGTGGGTCTCTAATTTTCCCACGTCACTAGGGGCACCTCTAGGGCACTTACTGTAAAAAAAAAGCCAGATAGTTTGGGTAAGTGTCCAGGACTGGGTGGGGATGTCAAGACCCCCACAGGGGAAAACTTTGGTTTTCCCTCACCCACCCCCCATGACTGCATAACAAAGGGGGCCTCTTTAAAATTAATAAAATAAATTGGTGTCAAATCTTGGGAGACCCCCCCCCCCGATCTCTCCACATCTGCCGTTGGATTGGTCAGGTGCACTTGGTCTCACCAGGCTTATCTCCGCCAACCATATGCCGGGTCCCTTTGAGCTCTGTGGTTGCAGGAACTATAACATGCTTAAATGACCCATTCTAATCGCTCTCTGGGTAAAGAAGTTTCTCCTGAATTCCTTATTAGATTTATTAGTGACCATCTTGTATTTATGGCCCCTAGTTTTGGACTCAACCACAAGGGGAAACATCTTGAAACCCCTTCATAATTTTAAAGACTTCTATTAGGTCACCCCTCAGCCTTCCCTTTTCTAGAGAAAAGAGCCCCAGCCTGTCCAGTCTTTCCTGATAGTTATAACCTCTCAGTTCTGGTATCAAACTTATAAATCTTGTTTGCACTTCTCCTGTTCATCTCATCTGGTGCAGCATTAAGGATGCTACAATTGGCCTCAGCACCCTAACCCAGGGAGGGGGAAATCTGGCAAGGTTCCTGCTCCCGACGGCTATCCAGTGATCCATGCTGGAAGTGCATCTGCATGGACGTTGGGAAGGACAGGAATGGGCACGATCGTGATGCCCTCTTGACTCAAAGAACCTGCTGTCACTTACTGTCTATGTTCATACATGAAAGATGGCCATTTTGACCAGAGGGCACCTGGTGCATGTGGAAACATCCCCAGCAAGGAGGCGATGTCTTTAGGCAAGGAGGAGGGAAAAGACTGTCTAGTCCACCACCTGTGATTAACCCGCTTTTAAATAACTGAAAATGACTTTAAAAAAAACTATACAGAACCATTTACTAGTTTCATTGGTGTACAGTAGTCAGTTTCTTAGTAAATTAAATACATTTTTATTATTTAAAAGCTTTTAAAAGGTGCCTATTAATGTCCTTGCACTTTAAAAAAAAGGCTTGATTTTAAGAGCCTCCTCGAAGGCCTGCAAATGGGCGCAACTAGCGGAAACTCGCTATGGTGATTAATTCGATCTGGGGAGTGGCCAGTTTTGTAGACGGGGCTCGCTTCCAGCACGATGTTTTTAAAACCAGCGCAAAAGATCGCGCAAACTCGATTTGCGTTGGACGTAATTAGTGTTTGAAATTCCTCGATCTTTTGCACTGGAAATAGCAACACAACCGAGCGGAAACGCTGGGCCAGTGCCAAAAAATTTGAAACAGAGGTCAATAAAGCAGAGGCACGATGATGAAACTCAAGGGGAAATGATTGCACTCCAGTCCATTCTGACTTGTCACGAAACATCCCAGACTGGGAGTCAGCCTGACAGTGTTCCCCAAAGCCCCCTCGCACATGGATCAGGATTAAGCAGCCGATGATGAGCGAACCAGGCACATAGCATTCACTTCGACGTCTAGAACATCAAGATGACGGACACATCTTGAGCTGTCCTACCTTGGTCGTTCCGATAAAAGTGGATGTCCACTGTATAGCTGATGAGGAAACACTGAGATTTGGGACAACAGTTACTAGAAGGCATTACTTGGAGGTAAGCTGGGTGTGAGAACACGTGCTCGTATATCCAGGGTATGGTACAGAACATGATTGGGTTGCAGAGAGATGAGTAACAGTTGTTCAAAGTCTGTACTTCCAGCTGGTGGAAACAGTGTTCAATGGTACATGCTGTGGTCAGGAGGATAGTGGCAGTACACACACATTTTATGGTAAGTGCTGCTCATGAGGAGCTCCTGTCTGTTTGCCAGGGCTCAAACCTATGTTTGTGAGTTGTCTGATGGCCAACTAGTGACTATCTTCCTTAGGGAAAGGCTTGATAAGCATGGTAACTTGGGGGTTGAGATGTCTCTAAGATGGCACGCCTGGCGCTGGAAGTTTGGAACAGAACCAACTTTCCATGGCATGCTTGACAATCCAATACCTGAGCCGGGGCAGATCTACAGTACTCCAGGACATTGCTGATAATTTACCAGCCAGCCTGACTCAGTAATGGAACCAGGAGGGGTTAAACATGTCACTGGAGATGAGATTCTTCTCACCTGTCTCCTGATCACCTTGCTAGCAGAGACGTGGTTGTAAGGGCTCCAGCTTGAGCCCCAGCATGAGTCAAGAGCACATCATGGAGTGAGCTGATAATGCAATGAGTTGGGAGCAGAGTGAGAGTAAGAACCTCTAAAGTGAGAACTTGGTAGGAGTGGAAATTAGGTGCAAAGGAGGATGGAGGTGCTAAGTGACTTAGCTGGTATTGTATGTAAGTAATATAAACTTTAAAATAGAACATACTAGCTAAATCTAAAAATGACAGCAAAGGAGGGGGCAATGATGTGTCATCCCTGCAAGATGTGGGAGCACCTGGTGCTGACTCAGGCAAACACGTCAGTGGGAAGTGTCACCTACCTTGAGCTCAAAATCTCTGAACTTCAGAAGGAGATGGAGACAATGTGACGCATCAGGGAAGTTTGGAGAGAGAGCTTGAGAGGGTAGTCACGCTGATGAGAGATAGGAAGCAGGCAGTAGAGGAGGCAAGATGGTTGACTATCTGAGGGGTGGGGAAAGGCAGGAAGGAAAGGTTAGAACAGGAGCGCCCAGAGCAACTTTTGTTCCCAAACAGATTTGTAGCTCTAGCTCCTTTGAGAAAAATGAAAACTCTGGGCAGGGCCATCAAATTATGTAGAATTATATAGAATTTTACAGCACAGAAACAGGCCATTCAGCCCAACTGGTCCTATGCCGGTGTGTATGCTCCTCACGAGCCTCCTCCCACCCTACTTCATCTCATCCTATCAACATATCCTTCTATTTATTTCTCCCTCATGTACTTATCTAGCTTCCCCTTAAATGCATCTATGAATAACAATGGGACCAACAAATAAAAGATGGCTAAAGCGGGGGCTGGGGGGAGGGGGGGGGGGGGAGCGGTGATGGAAATTAACAACACCACCAGAAATGCAGTAGTGATAGGGGATTCAATAGTTAGAGGGGCTGACATGATCTTTTGCAATCCATACCGACATTCTCGGATACTATGTTGCCTCACAGGGGCATATTGCAAAGACTGGAAAAGGTCTTGCCAGGGGAGGAGAAGGGAAAGCAACCAGCCATTGTGGTCCATGTGGGAGCCAGTGAAGTAGATAAACAAAGGCCTGAAGTCATGCAAAATGAATTTAGGAGATTGTGAAACAAGTTTAGGAGCAGGACTTCAGAGGTGGTAATATCAGGATTACCTCTTCAGCCATGCGCTAGAATAGGGAAGGACAGGAAGATTAATGCCTGGCTCAAAGTGTTGTGTTGGGAAGAGGGAATTCACTTTGTTAGGCATTGGCCATCAGTTCTGGGACAGATGGGAACTAATCTGCAAGGATGGGCTACATCTGAACAGGGAGAGTGCTAATGTGCTGGTTAAACAGTTAAGTAGGGAAGCGACAAGGTATTTAGGGAGTGTATAATGCAAATATTCCGAGAACAAATAATAAGAAGAAGAATCTCAAGGAAATAAAGGGGCAGATGTTGCGATGAGATACACTCAAAGCACCAAAGTGCTTCAGGTGCTAGAGTGCTGAATAATCAGGCACGCAGACCTCAGGCCAGCTCCCCAGCTGACAAATCGAGTATAGGGTAGGGTTGCCAACTCTGATTGGGCGTATTCTGGAGAGTTCATTATTGACCTCCCACCTCCAACCACCCCACGACTGCACTCCCGCCATTGGCCGCCCAACACGACAAGCCTAGCGCTGCAGCGCCTTGCCACGCCAGTTACCAGACTCTTCAATACCCGAATGGATGATTCTTGACTGTCAGTCAAACAGCCTTTTTTTTCCCCCTCTCTCCAATATCAATAAACAAAAGTGTTCAAAGAAAATTAATGCCCCTATGATTTTTCATCGGGGCTGCTTTCAGCAGTGTCCAGAAGGTTAATCTTTAATTCCTGGAGGCTCCAGGGCAGTCCTGGAGGGTTGGCAACCCTAGTATAGGGGAATGTAAGCAGGAAATGCCTAGGAGCCTATGAACCAACTGTGTGCAAGGCGCATTAGGCCCTTGCTGAATGAAAAGTAGGACTCCTCCCATAAAGCAGATGGAATGCCTGCTCCAGATGTTGAGCACCAGTTTCCAATGGGCACTTTTGGGGTGGTTTGTGTTAAAAATGTCAATTTTGTTTTTGTTCTCCTGTGTGGCCCTTACCTTGTAATTGGGCTCCCTTCATTACTGTCCCAGCTTTTCATTGGGCTCCAATGGTCGACGCTTCACTATGTCTTCTGTGCTCCAAGGCACTTAAATGTGTCAGCCTTGGCTCAATTGGTAGCATTCTCACCTCTGACTTGGAAGGTTGTGGGTTCAAATCTCACTCCAGAGACTTGAGCACATAATCTAGGCTGGCAGTGCAGTACTGAGGAAGCGAGGCACTGTCGGAGGTGCCGCTTTTGGATAAGACGTTAAACCTCTCAGGTGGACGTAAAAGATCCCATAGCACTATATCGAAAAGGAGCAGGGGTGTTCTCCCCAGCGTCCTGCCAAATATTTATCCCTCAACCAACACCCCTAAAACAGATTATCTGGTTATTAATAATAAATAAAAACAGAAAATGCTGGAAATACTCAGCAGGTCAGGCAACATCTGTGCAGAGTTTCAAGTCAATGATCTTTCGTCAGAACTGGCAAAAATGAGCATTGTAACAGATTTTAAACAAGTGCAGAGACTGGGAAAGGGGAGGGGAGGAAAGAACAAAAGGGAAGGTCTGTGATAGGGTGGAAGGCAGGAGTGATTAAATGGCAAAAGGGATGATGGCGCAAGGCAAAAAGGGGTGGTAATGAGACAAGTAAAGAAACAAAAGAGGAGGTGTAAATGGCAACAGCAAAACCATTACCAGCAACTTCTGTCCAAAACCATGGGAGCAATGGTAATGATCTGAAATTGTTGAACTCAATGCTGAGTCCATATGGCAGTAAGGTACCTGATCGAAAGATGAGCTGTTGCTCCTTGAGCTTCCATTGAGCTTCATTAGAACAGTGTAGGAGGCCGAGATCAGAGTGGGACAGAGAATTAAATTGGCAAGTGACCATAATCTCAGGATCACGCTTGTGGACTGAACGGAGGCGTTCAGCAATCTGTATTTGATCTCCCCAATGTCATTATCTCAATGCTGTTTGTGGGACCTTGCTGTGTGCGAATTGGCTGCTGCGTTTCCTAGATTACAGCAGTGACTACACTTCAAAAAGTACTTAATTGGCTGTAAAACGCTTTGGGACATTGTGAGGTCGCGAAAGGGGCGGTATAAAATCAAGTTCTTTCTTTCAAAGCCAGTGCTGGAAGCGAGCCAGCTGCTGGTGGCCAATAATGCAGCTCCCAACCCCTGTGGCATTCCCAGGACGTCACGTATTGACCACCCAGAACTCCGCAAAAATATTTAAATATAATTTCGGTGTGGATCATCGGTGGAATTATGTTTTGAGCTATGTGCAGTTTTCACCCTTCAAAAAAGACAATGGTGTATTGGAGAAGGTTCAGAAGAGGGTAACAATGAGGATTCTGGGACTTGGAGTTAGCCCTAGGTTATGAAGAGACATTTGCTATTCTACACAAAACAAGTAACTTTGTTCATTTGAGAGCATAAGACTCGGAGGATACTTATCCTATCTTTTTAAAATGCACAGAGAATCGATAGTGTAGATGGAGGCAGGTTATTTAACTTGGACTGAGTGTAGTACAAGATGATATAAATATAAAATGATCAGTCTCAAGGAAGAATTGAGATTATAAGGATTCTTTTCGCCACAATGCAGTGGATATGTAGTTTATGCTCCCAGTTGAAGCAGTTAATGACATGTTGATTAACACTTTGATAAAAGAAACTGCTGGATGAATTTTTGTTTTGGAACAAGATTGACGGTTCTAGGCAGAGCACTGATAAAGATGACCAAATGCTGTCAGAATTGCTGCCGGTACCATAGAAATGTCATCTCAATTAATGCAACTGGCCAAGGCTGAATAATGTAGGGTGTAAGGTTAAATAGATATTCTGGAATTTTGCTGTGTGCACCAATGAGATGGAGAGATGTCATTGCAGAGCCATTCTACAGGAGAGTGAAAGTTCTGTGATAGAGAATCTCCTAAACCCTTGATAAAATGAGTGCAGCCAGAAAAAAATAGGCCTCACTTGACCTCCTCAGGGTTTACCATATCTAAAGACTTCACTCTTCTTAAGCACCAGGGGACCAGACATAGGAACATAGGAATTGCTAGACAGAAAAAGACAAAGGTCCATCTAGTTCGCCTTCTACCATCCTGGAGTTGCATGATACAATGATAATGGAGTTATTGACTAATCATAGTAATCAATCTCTATCAATCAGTCCACAACAGACCCAGGTATGACACAAGAAAAACCCCAGTAGTGGAGAGCTTTGTGAACCATAGATCCAAAGACACCTTTTTCCTCCCAAGCACGCTGCACTTACCACCTATCATGTCTCAAATTATACTCTATCCCAAAATGTTATTTTCTGAAAGAAATCTATCTACTTTCTTTGGTAGATACTAAGCTAGCTCCTTCAACTACTCTCCCTCTTCAATTCTGTCTGCCTGTGCTCGTGTACAACCAAAGTTCATAGGTAGCTATCAAAGAGCAGCTACCATCCGATGTCAAGATCATTTAGAGGAGAAGTCATTGAATGGGATGAGAATTGAGACTTTAATATAGGGTAGCTCTCTATTTCAACAGCTAACCTTTACCCTCCTACTAATCTTCCCACACTGGATGTAGAAACACTGTAGGACACCAGTTTGCATCAAAGCTGGATTCTAGATGCAGAGCTGCATTTGGAATTGGTGTTTGTCTTGTAATTGGTAGCTTGGCAGGCTAGCACGGGACTAGGAGTGTGTGGTAGCACTACATCTTGCTAGTGTGGTGGAGTATCAAGAGGGGGTGGGTTCAATGGGTGTCAGTAAGCTCCCTTGTTGTGACTGCATCTTCTGATTCTATTTTATTATTTGAACTTCTATGCAACCCATCCCTACTCTGTAATCTGCATTTCAGAGGGCCCCGGCATTATATGTCATCATCAGCAAATGCATCAGCGCCATCAAGGTATCTGATGCCCATCAGTAAAATCTGCTGCTTGATGATTTCACAGAGGATGCCCTTGTACTTTGTACTGGTGCAGTCTCCATTAGTCGAATTCAGTCCTTGGGGTTTATTGCCAACATAATTGTGTTTTAAAATGCTGTAGTTTTTCATTCCTCCAAAGAACTCGTATGCCACATGTTCAGTAAAGTACTCCGGCATCCAATATATTTTTCTTTTACCTTTATGCCAAACAGAACAAAACAATCCTCTGCAGATCCTTTGCTGTGAAAGATAAAATGTGCTGCTCTGGAAGCGTATTGTTTGAGGTCTGTTTTTTATATTCTATAATTCTTTCCACTGGCATCATACTCCACTTCAGTCACGTGGAGAGACGAGAGAAGTTGGGATTGTTCTCCTTAGAGCAGAGAAGGTTATGGTGGAGATTTAATAGTGGTGTGCAAAATTATGAAGGGGTTTGATAAGAGTAAATAAGGAGAAACAGTTTCCACTGGCAGAAGGGTTGGTAACCAGAGGACACAGATTTAAGGTAATCAGCAAAAGAACCAGAGGAGATGAGGAGATTTTTTTTTAAGCAGTGAGTTGTTATGATCTGGAAAGCACTGCCTGAAAGGGCGGTGGAAGCAGATTCAATTGTAACCTTCAAAAGAGAATGGGATATATACTCGAAAAGGAAAAATATGCAGGGCTATGGGGAAAGAGCAGAGGAGTGGGACTAATTGGATAGCTCAAAGAGCCGGCACAGGCACGATGGGCTGAATGGCCTCCTTCTGTGCTGTATGATTCTATGATTCTGTGATATAATACTGGTGGCAGAGGCAATGAATCGCATCAAGTGGCAAATAAATTTGATGTTCTGACATTTCTAATGCGAACATCAGTTATTTAGCTACAACTTTAAATGGGTTTTATCCTCACTGAAAAACGTTCAACAAAACTTGTTGGTGATCTTTGTATTCATGTGACCTGAATGATGTCATCTACACTGCAGTGACATTATTTGCATTACCAATAGTATGCCTGCAAAAAAATACAAATTGAACACCTTCCCCACAAAAGTACATTGCAAGAGGTAGCAATGGCCCAAAAATTTGGCCGTTCTCGGGTGAGTACGGACTGTGTACTCACCAGTATTCATTGCCGAAGTGCCGGTTTCCTGCATGCACTGCGCATGCGCGGGAAACCGGCACTTCCGGTATGGTGAAGGGGGCGGTTCCTAGGTGAACCGCGTGCGCACTAGAGGCTGCGCGCACGCAGCACACTTAGGTTTTTTTTCAGGTTTCAACGCGAGGGTAAGTATTGAAGATTCTACGCTAGTAAAAAGGAGGCGTAAGACCCCTTTTGAACAAGGTAAGTAGTTAATTAAGTATAATTTTAAATTTTTTTCAACAGGTTTATCTTTTTTAGAGACTTTAAAGGAAGGTAAGTTTATTTTTATAACTTTTAAAAAGTATTTTAATTTTTTCAAAAATTAAAATTTTTGTTTAAAGTGGTTAATTTATTTAACTATAGTTATTTTATAAATGTGATGGTTTTTTAAAAAATTTATTTGAGGTTTAGCTGTTCTTTTGGGGCCGATTTCAATTCTCAGATTTGACACTCCTGTCAAATCTATGAATGAAAGATGGTCTGCTGCCATTGGCTCTCCATGGCCTACGTGATCCCAGGGGTCGCATCGCACTAACTGCGCCCCTGGAACACGCAAGCACTGTGCGCCGGCACTAGGGAGAGGTCCAGGACCCGAAGTTCCTGTGGGCCCGAAACACAACGGCAGGCGCGGTGGGTAAGAGCGCGCGCGATCCTTACCCCCGCGGCAAGCCGGCCACCCGAATTTCTAGGCCATTATAGTAAATACTGAGACTGTGGCTGTAGAAACTTTTTGGCAGACTTCCCAAACAACTATCCCTGGTAGTTCTAGAAACAGACCATGTGTGATGACCTCCTGAAAGGGCAGTGACATCTCTTCAAGGTGAACAATGAAGTCACCAAATTGTTAGTGAGTGATTTATATGATGTGCATGTGTCTCAGTACTCTGATTTTTCTCTTTACATTTCTAACTATTATTGCACAATGCTTAGTTAAAGATACAGGCCACCCAAACTTGAACTGTCCGAACTGGACAAAAAAATGGGTTTTCATAAAAAAACTTGGGCCTAGGAATTAGGCGCCGGGAACGTTCCCTGCGCTGGTACAGGCCCACCCGAAATTGGGCCTTGGGCCTTATTTACATCAGACCGGTGAGCTGCAGACTTCTGCTGGGCGTCCCTAGGCAGCTCACTGACAAAAAACATTTCAATGTTGTTAATCAGGTTGGGCTTGAAAGAGGGGGTAAGTGATTTGGAAGGTGACTGGGAGAGGGGGAGTATTTTTTTTTTTTAAACTGACATTTTTGGTCGTGGCCTACAGTGATTAGGCCACATGTAAACCTGGCGCTGACTGCGTTCAGGACAGCCCAATTTTGCAAAGTGGGCCTCAATCAAGCATTTAGGCCCCCTGTTTGCATACACAAAAGGCCAACCGCTGAATCAGGCATGGGCCCAGGACACATCTTTTGATGCGTATACCAATATGGCGGGCGGGACACTTCCAGCTCAGAAAACGCATGTGCCTGCCGCCCGTCATATTGGAAGTTTATTTCTAGACCTTGATATTTTCCATTTCAGAACACTTTGTATAGCGGGCTATATTTCCCCAACACCACTGGGACTTTAACATACTGTTGTTCTTTTTGGTTATTTACTGATTTTTCTTTGCTAATGTCATCAGCAAAGAAATTAGCTTGGAGGAGTTGCTGCGGCCCAGCTGTCATTGATCTTTGTGCAAGTAGTCTTTAACCACAGGGAAACTCAAAAGGGACAAGAAAACAATGAAGGGTTCCAAATCAGTCAACCAATCGTGATAGTAATCAATGCCATCTAGTAGGCATACTGAGTGAGGATCCTCCTTTCACATCTCATTGTTGGTTCCCAGAGTCATGCAGCTGAGAATTATTATGAAAAAATAAAAGTTTATTGAATGTGAAAGCATTGGGACACATAAGGGCATAAATTGTTTGCACCAATGCTACACGCCCCTGTAAAATAGTCTCCTTTAACGGTATAGTATAAAGATTCTTGTTCTATGCGTGTCAACCCTCGATGAGAGCTTCTTCCCCTCTATACCTCAATAATGTGGCACTAGTGGTTATAGCCTAGGCACTAGCAATTGTGCTACCAATATCATTTTATTGCTACTCGTTGATTAAAATGGGATTTTCATATGCAGCGTATCAACACTTAAAAAAGCAAGAGACACTTTAATAAAGCAGTGTGTTCAGCGAAGTGAGAATGAATATCCCTAAAATACATCTGAATATTTTTTCAGCAATTATTTGAACATAGTGTAGTGATGATATAGATTCCCAGTGGGTTGATGAGACTCCTCAGTGATAAATTCTCCTCTGACATGACCAGCCATGCTGTCAGACAGTGGGAGTAGTAAATGTTTGCAAGTGTCAACTTGTCTTGCACCTGTAACATTGCAAATGTACTTCACATTCAAATACTTGAACATCCTGATGGCATAACAGTGTTTGCATGTTTGACATCTTTTTGCACGTAATTTCTCCAATCTCACATTCTCATACCTAGCAGATTGAATTTTAAGGTTGGTACAATTCCCACTGCAGATGAAACAAACAATATCTATTGGCACTGGGGAAATAAAAAGCATTATTTCTTCTACATCAGTAACTGGCATTATTAATGGGGGAAAAATTCGGTAGTTAACCGCCTCCCGTTAGCGCTTGCAGATGGCGGTAACGCACGCTGAAGCAGTAGCCACGGTGAAGTGAATCCAACACCGCACGGGAAATCCGACCCCACCTCCCGCCCTGTTACGCAGCCAGTACGAGGTACCGCCGGGGACTTCAACTCCAGGCAGATCATGACGTCAGTGAGCATGCGCTCACTGGGCGCCTGATCTGGAAAATTCATTGTTGCCACTTACCTGAGTGCCTCGACCAGACAGCGACAGGGAGAGCTGGCGTGCAGCTGCAGTAAGCTGGCTCCAGCGACATTATTTACAGGCATCAGCATTAATCACTCGCAGCTGTCAGGGCAGGTTAGTTTCAGTGGTTTCTTGTAAGTTTCACCAAGTGGAACAGTTTGTATGAGTAATTTCAAGCTTCTTTTTTATCAGCAGTCTTCTGGCACGTGCAAAGTAGCTACATTTATTGTTCAGAAATTCAAACTGCTGCACTTGAAAACATTAATGGGAGCTGTACTGGCGCCACCTCGCCCGCCAGGATCTACGGCAGAGGGAGTGTAGGCAGTGAGAAATATGGAACATGTGCACAGAGGGATGAGGAGGGACATCAGGACTCTCACCAGGAGGCTTTACCCTCCGAGGGTATTCTAACAGCACTCCTCCTACCTTTGATTAAGCGAGGAACAGGTGGTGGTAACTCTGCCACCTCCTCCAAACAGACCTCCAGCCTCACACCAGCATGACTTAAACCCTAGATCCCTTTTGCTCACCACGTGCCCATCATACCATCCTTGTGTCGTGCCATATCACAGCGTTCTCCTGAGCGCAAATGTGAAATGAGAGAGACCACAAAATATTGCAAACTCCATTAATAAATTTATGCATAAACATATCACACATATCTCATTCATTCTAATAACTAATGACCATTGTGCCTGCCATAGTTGAATAGCTGTCATTGTATGCAAGGCGTGAGATGTGGGTGTGAGTGTTGGTAGGGCAACACGGTGGCATAGTGGTTAGCACTGGTGCCTCACAGCGCCAGAGACCCGGGTTCGAATCTGACCTCGGGTGACTGTCTGTGTGGAGTTTGCACATTCTCCCCGTGTCTGCGTGGGTTTCCTCCGGGTGCTCCGGTTTCCTCCCACAGTCCAAAAATGTGTGGGTTAGGTTGATTTGGCTATGATAAATTGACCCTTAGTGTTAGGGGGGATTAAATATGTGGGGTTATGGGGATAGGATGGGATATGTTAGGGGGAATTAAATACGTGGGGTTACGGGGGTAGGGTGGGATATGTGTACTGTGGGGATTAAAGCAGGGACAGGGTACTGGATTTGGATGATCAGCCATGATCGTATTGAATGGCGGAGCAGGCTCGACGGGCCGAATGGCCTACTCCTGCTCCTAGATTCTATGTTTCTATGTTTCTATGTAGGTAGAGATTGTTGGTGGGTGAGTGCTGGGGGTGTGGTGCTATGAGCAGTGTGTGAAGCTTGTGGTACAGATGGTGGTATGTAACATTTGCTGAAGCATTCAATCACCCTGACCACCCGACTAAAGTGGATCTGCCATGAACACACCTGCTTCAGTCCTCTGGCTCCTTCTCCCTGATGTGCTTCTCCTTGCTGAGGCAGCTACACAGCCAGCAATGCTGAGAATGAGGTGCTGCAGTATCAATGAACCCCCCCTTTAAGTACTGGGAAAAACCTGTGGCAATGATGAGTTGCGATTAGACGGCACCCGATATTTGTCCACCCTTTCAGTGTAACGCCATTGAGCTAGGCCTTTAAGACTTGATTTAGCACTCCAATCATTTCTTTGAGCAGTGAAAATGAATTTTGCGTGCAATTTAAAGCATAGCGCCTGGCGCTAATTCTCAAACTTTTCTAAAGATTCCGTCCATTCCTGGGCTAGAATGAATTTCTAGCCCAATGTGTTTAAGCAATATTGCGAAACAGAAGCCAATTTTCTTTTGTGCTCACTGAACTATATTGGCTCCCGGTCCGGCAACGCCTCAATTTTAAAATTCTCATCCTTATTTGCTTCGCCCCTCCCAATCACTGCAACCTCCTTCAGCCCTACAACCCTCCGAGATCTCTGTGCTCCTCCAATTCTGGCCTCTTGCGCATCCCCAATTTTCTTTGCTCAATAATTGGTGGCCACCAATTATTGAGCAAAGAAAATTGGGGATGCCTTCAGCTGCCTAGGCCCTAAGCTCTGGAATTCACTCCCTCTAACGGGAGGCAGTAAGCTACCAAATTTTTCCCCCATCAATAATCCCTCTCCGCCTTTCTACCTCGCTCTCCTCCTTTAAGACGCTGCTTAAAACCTATCTCTTTGATGAAGCCTTTGGTCATCTGTGCTGATATCTCCTTATGTAGCTCAGTGTCAAATTTTGATTAATAACGCTCTTGTGAAGCGCCTTGGGATGTTTTGCTATAAATGCAAGTTGTTGTTGTTGTTGCCTAGGCCCTTACCTCTGGAATTCCCTCCCTAAACCTCTGTGCCTCTCTACCTCTCTCTCCTTCTTTAAGACGCTACATAAAACCAAGCTTTTGGCTACCTATCCTAATACTTCCTTATGTGGCTCGGTGTCAAATTTTGTTTGTTAACGCTCCTGTGGAGCACCTTGGGATGCTTTATTACATTAAAGGGTTGTTGTTGTATTGCTGTAGCCACCACACTTGTGTTTGCTTCAGTTAGGATTGAGGTGTGAGGTGTACAAGGAGCACTCTGGCTCCTCCTGGCCCACAAGGAAACCAAAGAAAAATTAAGTCCAGAATTTTCCAGAGGGTTAGCAGGCGGGATCATTGGTGGGTCAGGTGGGAAAGTGGTTTCTTTTGACAGCGGGCCGGGACCCCGCTGTGAACAAGCCGCCACATGCCTTTCCCAACATTGGGTCTGTCAACGCTGATCAGATCCAACCGGCAGCGGCGGGGAACCTAATTAAAATGATTAGCATCTAGTTTCCAGATGCTTAACAGCCTTTTTTCACTTACCTTTTGTCTTTAACTTCGTGACCACGGGATCCCCGCTGTGTGCAGACCACGGCTGTCGAGCTGAGGCGTGAGTTCAGTGGCCATTGCTCCAGCTGATTACTTGACAGCTTCAAAATGTACAGTAAAAGCTCCCACCTGACTGATCTTCACTTTCCTCAGGCAGAAGCTTTTTCTCACTGCATTTCCAGCACCCATTCTGCAGGCTTTCCACTTTCCACTCTCCAACCACTCTCACCTCATTGGAAGAACTCTCTCACCATTGACAGAATGCTTCTATCATCTGTGCTTCACCTGCCATCTATTTCATCAACATGGGTGCCGTTTATACTCTCTCACCTTGGTCGTCAGAATCCCACCACGATCAGCCCCAACACCAGCAGCACCAGGCAAACCAGCAGCACCAACAACAACACCAACCTTCTCCGCAATCACCTGATGCTGCACAGGACACAGGGCGCCAACACCTGACCACATTGCTACCCGGGAGGCCAGGGATGGCCTCACCATGACCAGATTTACTTCACTTGATGCTGAACACCCTGGCTGCCACATGATGCACCAGGTTGGTACCACCCCACACCAACACCATAAAGCATCCCTCCAATGCCCAAGCCATTCCTTTCACACTCATCACCATTGCGGGGGGTACTGTTATGTCTCACCATTCACTGCAACTCACTAAGCCACTTTAAAAGGTGCGCACAAATCTGTCCAAGAACGCAAAGTGTTGAAAATAAGGGTTTCAATGTTTGACACCACATTAACAGAAACTTTACATGAACATTGGCTAAAACACTCAAGTGTCTACCCTTGTGTGTTGTTAGTTGGTATGATTGCACTAGGGTGAGGCTAAGTGTGAGGGGTGTCTAGTGAGCCATAGAGTCATAGGGGGAGAAATTCAGTATCGCCTCATTTGGGGCGCAATTATCGGCTGGGCGCAAAGATTAGCGCCTGGCGCTAATTATCGCCTCCGACTGCAAACTTGACTTTTATTGCCCCTGGAGGTGATTGGAGCACTAAATCAGGTGCTACACATCTGTCTTAAGGCGCAAAGGCCGAGGAGCGAGGCGCTAACTCAGAGCGCTGGCGAAGCTCATGTGATGTCAGTCAGCAATGGAACACAGACACAATGGCGCCGGCCAATTCTTAAAGGGGAGGGTTGATCTTGCTTTCCATCCACATCCTGCTCATTGCAGCCTTGAATCTCGGCCTGGAGAGACCTGTACATCAAATCTGCTGTAAAGAACAATGGAGAGGCCCAGGGAAAGAGCTCAGAGTGCAACCCCCACAGTCTCTTCTAAATCGATACAAGGAAGGGCAAATCAAACTGAACCTGCAAAGTGCTACTCAGTACCCAAAACTCCTTCACACAGCGTTGAATCTCTCCAGAAGTCTCTCTTTCTCTCTCTCAGAATGCGTGGTTCAAAAATGTCACCAACAAAAAAAGGCAGGAAGCGGTCGCCTTTAAATAGCGCTCCCCCAGTCCCTTCCTGACTGCAAAACGCTCCCCTCAACCTGTCGTTGCTAGCGGCAGGCGGTAAGGCAGGGGGCGCCACTCAATATCTGCTCCGGGGCACTACCGGGGCGTTGCGCACTCGACTGACGTCACGATCTGCCAGCGCAGGAGATCGTGGCGGTAGTGTTTAGCGCCGCCGCAAAATGTCCAGTTAATTTCGCGAGCAGCGCAAACATCGCCGCGCCCGGGCGCTAGTTGCTTTGCGCCCCATTAGCACCCTCTTAAGGCACTAACGGGAGGCGCAACCAACTGAATTTTTCCCCCATAGAGTCATAACGGCACAGAAGGAGGCCATTCGGCCCATCGAGTTCGTGCCAGCTCTCCGCAGAGCAATCCAGTCAGTCCCATTCCCCTGCACTACCCCAGTAGCCCTGCAAGTTTATTTCCCTCAAGTGCCTATCCAGTCTCCCCTTGAAAACATTGAATGTCTCCGCTTCCACCACTTCCGTTGGCAGCGAGTTCCAGGTCCTCACCACTCGCTGCGTAAAAAAGATTTTCCTCACATCCCCCCTGAATCTCTTGCCCATGACCTTAAATCTGTGTCCCCTAGTCCTTGTATCATCAACTAGTGGGAACAGCCTTTCCCCGTCTAGCCTATCCAAACCCGATGGAATTGTGATAATATAGAGAGAGAGGGGGATGGGTGGAGGTGCAAGGTAAGTTGGTGTGAGTAAGGATGTGCAGGATTAGGGTAGGGAAGGCAGAGTGATGAGGATATGATGAGAGGCACAGCAGGATGAGGTTGAGTGTGGCTTTGTACTAATGTTTGGTGATCTACTGAGATCATTAAAAGGTTTGAGGCACTGCACCCAGGTCCTCCTGACCACATCCCTGCTTGTGCCCTCCTCTGCAATGTGCAACCAGGCTGCGTTGGTGTCCTGGGGAGGTCTCTTCTGTCCATGGGAAGGGAAGAGGACCTCCCTGCGTGCACTGACTCCCTCCATAAGCATATGGAGGTAGTCATGGGAGAGCCTGGGTGCAGCCCTATGCCTTTGTGCAGTCATTGTCAGTGTTTGCAGCACTCCAATGTTGTAGAACACTGACTGCACAAATGTCAAGACAAATGTGGCCATGGTCCCTTTAAGGAAACCGGCTGATGATGCATCATCAAATGACGTCACTAGACCCGCTTCCTCTAATTGGCCCGGGAAACGCGCTGGGTGGGCGTAATAAGCCCTATCAACGGAAAGTCATTTTACACAGCAGGATGGAGCCAGCAGCGGGGCCACGACCCGCCACCGACATCGCCCGCCACGGACCCGCCGAGATAAGTAAAATCGCGGCCTAAAAAAATGTTTACTTGTGGCCTTTTCTGGCCACTCTGCTGTCTCCCGCCGGGTTCAGCCGGTGGGTTTGGTGCCCTGTGGTCTCCCGCGATTTGAAGTTAAAATCACGTTCCGGCATTGGTGACGTCATCGGGCCATAACTTTCACATTGTAATTAGGCCCCAGGCGGAAGGCTTCCTTGATGCCGGAATCTCGACAATTAAAATGGCGGTGGGGTGGGAGGAGGGGGCGGAAACACTGTGGCAGCACCGTGGCTTCCACACTGATGCCCTCACCATTTGCACCAGGCGGGCTGCGATAAAATCAGGTGATGAGTTTGAGCAAAGTTTCATGGTGTAGCTTGCGCTCTATAGCCCACCGGTAACATTAGCAATGCACCTTTAGGAAGGAAGGAAGGAAGGGACTTGCATTTATGTAGCGCCTTTCACGACCTCAGGATGCTGCAAAGGGCTTTACAGCTAATAAAGTAGTTTGAAATCTAGTCACTGTTGTAATGTAGGAAACGCGGCAGCCAATTTACACACAGCAACATCCCACAAACAGCAATGTGATAATGAGGTAATCTGTTTTTTTAAATGATGTTGGTTGAGGGATAAATATTGGCCAGCACTCCCCTGCTCGTCTTCAAATAGTGCCATGGGATCTTTTACATCCACCTCGGGGTGCAGACGGCGCCTCAGATTAACATCTCATCCGAAAGATGACACCTCTAACAGTGCAGCTTTCTCAGTGAGGAGTGGAGGGATAAATATTGGCCAGAACACCGGGGAGATCTCCCCTGCTCTTCTTTGAAATCTTACCATGGGATCTTTTGCATCCATTGGAGAGGGCATACAGAACCTTGGTTTAATGTCTCATCCGAAAAGACGGCACCTCCGACAGTGCAGCACTGGAGTGTCAACCTAGATTTTGTGCTCAAGTCTCTGGGGTGGGACTTGAACTCATAACCTTCTGACAGAGGTGAGAGTATTAACACCGAGGCATGGCTAACACTGAAGCTCCACACTGAAGAAAGAGTTCAATACGCAGAAGAAGAGGTGTGTAAAACCTCTCTACTGTCATCTCATACTGATTTTTGGGGGATTGTTGCAGAATGGTTACTACAGCTCTGTGTTTCTGGCATAAAAATGGGATATGGTTTATGCACGGACAACTGCGTTGCGTCTGCTTTGGTGTTGATCTGGTCGAGGAGCAGATATGTTAATTGAAGTAGAGGATGGTCTCTGGCTCAGAGCAGGCTAGCATTGACTAATCCAGAAACTGTTGTCCAGAAGCAAGAGATGGATCTTCTTTTCCAAATCAGGCTACAATATTTCATCAATTCATTGATGTCTAAAATACTGACTTTGCTGAATAGTACAACCTGGACTGAATTTAGTTTTAATTGTTCCCATTTTTCTGACAGATTTCCAGTCATTATGGCATCCATTTGTCTTGGTTTTGACTATCAAATTGTGGAGGTTGATTTTTAGGAACAAGTTTGCTTCTCTTATAAATGGATGGTGGCTGTTTTAACAGAGCTATTGACTTGGTCTTCTCAGTACAGATTACAACATATAATTTGTCAGTCCACTGTCTGATTTTGTCATTATCTGCCTGTAGCAATTGAATTGTTGATAGTCTTTTAGATGGAGACTTAGCCATACTGTAGAGGCTGGTGTTATCAGTAAAATAAATATCACTTTTGGTGACATCCACCAGATCATGGTTAAAGACAAGAAATGGACCAAGGCTATGAACTGTTCCCCAGGGGAATGTTGCAATATGAATAAAGATATTTGTGATTAGATCCTCTGTGGAAGTCATAACATTGGTTCAACGGTTCACTTGATATTCCATAAGAGTCCAACAATGCAATAATATTAAGCAATACCCTACCAAATGCTTTAGAGATACTCTAACTTCCCACTTTACAACAGTGACTCCATGTCAAAAGTACTTCATTGGCTGTAAAGCGCTTTGAGATGTTGTGAAAGGCGCTATATAAATGCAAGTCTTTTCTTTTTTTTTCATCTTCGCCATTTGTAAGCTCACTTAATTTATGAATCATATGGTCTGTTTTGTTCTGAAGCTGAATTGACTTTGTTGCAATTAAGGAACAGCTTCTCATTCACTGTAGTCTCCACAAGCTTTGCCAAACTCAGCAGTAAAGAAAGAACTTACATTTATATAGCACCTTTCACGGCCTCAGGATGTCCCAAAGCGCTTTATAGCCAATAAAGTACTTATTTTTTTAAGGTGTAGTCACTGCTGTAATGTAGGAATGCAGCTGTGAGTTTGATCCTTTTTGTGGATAGGCATAATGTTAAGTACTTTTCACTCAGATAGGCAACACCAATTAATAATTATAGTTGATTTGCATTACATTATATGATGAAATTATCAAATGCTGAATAGATGCTTCGGAAAAATTTGCAATTGCAGGATTTTTATGTAGAAGATACATATATATATATATATATAAATTAAATAGAACAAGACATCTTCTACCTCACTGACCAATTAACCTGGCCTTAATAAAAATAAATCAAATCAAATCAGTACTCAGAAACAAATGGAAGACTCATAGAATGGTTACAGCACAGAAGAAGGCCATTCGGCCCGTCGAGCCAGTTGAGAGTAAGTATGAAAATAATCTAAGGAACAACAGCCAATATGGCTTTGGAAGGAGAGATGTTGCCTGAGCCATCTCAAAGAGGTAATATCCCACATTGTTGAAGGGGAAAACATATAACTTTATCAAAAGAGCTTTGCTAAACTACACACGAGAGATTCCTTTACAACTCTCAGGGCTATCAAGAGTATATATGGATGCAAATTAGAAACTAGTTAAAAGAAATAAGCAGAGATTGGTAGGGGAGCTAGATCGCAACAGTGGGAATTGCCCTGGGGCCCTACTGGGACACTTCTCATTTCTTACATATAAATGAGCTGGAATTGCAATCTAGGTACAAGTTAGTTAAATTCATGGATGATGCCAAATGAAACGGGATTGTCTTCGTCAATATCTCACAAGGAGAGCTTGATCGGAACTGATCAGTGGCAAATAATTTCCATGTAATTTTAAAATAAAGTTAAAGCTAGACAAATGGAATGTACCGCATATTGGAATTAGGAATAAGGGGCACCTGTAGTCCATGGGTAGATAAAACTTGTGAAGGGGAAAGCTGAAAGAGACCCGGGTGTGTTCATTGTCTTGTCGCTCGTCATATCTAAACAGTGTGAGGTGGCAATAAACAAAGTGAGTAGAATGCTGGGGAATATTGTCAAACTAATCGATTTCAAAACCCCAGTGAAGCTGCAGAGTGCCTTGGTCAAGCCACTCCTGAAGTACTTGGTACAGTTCCGATTGCTGTGTCGTAAAGGAATTATCCAGGTCCTAGAAGCAGTGCAGTGGAGAGCAGTGAGGCTGATCCTTTGTGTCAGAGGGAGGAGCTATAGGGAATGACTTGATAAGCTAGAGCTTTTCAGCTTCATAAACAGATGTCTAAAGCAAAACTTTATTTGGGAAGGAAGATACTCAATGGGATAAAGTAATGCCGCAAGGAAACTATCAAATGCATCAGGACAGCAGAACAAGAGGGCACAGGATCAGGACTGTCAAGGGCAAATTTACAACAGACATCAAGAAGTACATCTTTACACAGAGAGGTTGAACAGTTGTCCTTGGACATTGTTAGGTAATGTGGTTGACTCTTAACTGCCCTCTATAATGGCCTATCAAGCCACTCAGTTGTCACCACCACCTTCTCAAGGGCAATTAGGGATGGGCAATAAATGCTGGCCTTGCCAGTGATGCCCACATCCCATGAATGAATAAATAAAAGGTAGATGTGCCTTGAAGTGTGGACAAGGCTGTTTGAATAATCGTTGTCTGCCTCTTCTGCATTCAGTCTTGCTGTGCATTTATCCTTTTGTCTTTTTCTTCCTCCTCCAAATAGAAAAATCCCCATAGGAATTCCCACATTCTGGTTTTTAATTGAAATAATGAAAAATGTTAATACCTAAAACCTAGGGGAAAGGCGTTCAAAACCTCAACTGTCTAAACACTTCAAAATGCAACTTGTAGAAATTCATTGTTAAAGTCCATTTTGGGAAGTGACCATGGGACAAATGCAGCTAGTCCTCTTTTAAAGGTCCACTTGCTATCTGCCTTGAGCCAGCTTGACCCTCATTGCCCATTGCATGTCGGTGAAATGAATGCACAGTACTTTTTTTAGGTGGCAGTTGTAGTTCAGTGGTAGCACTCTTGCCTCTGAGTCAGAAGGTTGTAGGTTCAAGATCCCAGTCTAGAGACTTGAACACAAAGTTTGGGCTGACACTCCAGTGCAGTACTGTGGGAATGCTGACTATCGCAGGTGTCGTCTTTTTTCCCACATGAGAAAATCTTGCATTTATTATACAGACATTTGCATTCAATGTAACACCAAAATGAAGCTCTTGCATATATTGCATAATAGGATTTAGGCTGATCTACAAGGCCAGGCGGAAGATGGCACACTGTGCAAAATGAGTAACAATCTGGTGACACGGATCTTCGCTTGTTTTCCCAGCCTCCATTCGCTTGTCCCGCACCAGCATTACTGGCCAACGTCCTTACAAGTTATGTTCATTACTTTATAAATATGCAAAAATGAAGCAATAAGATGTGTTTTGAAGAATTGAGGTAATTGTAACGGTCAGATTTTTGTTTAAAACTGTGCACGTTCTCTATCTGTAGTTTACCACAAACTGCCTGGGAGCTCTGGGAGGTGACTTCACTTGTAGAATGCTCCACAGAATCACAGTAATTTTGAACTGGTTCATTCAACCACAGTGGAAGCTCACGGTGTCCTGACAATTCCCACAGATTGACTTTCAGAAGGTGTGATGGATCTCTGAAGTATGACCTCCTGCGGCTGTGAAGAGTTGGCTTGCTGTATGTTGACTAGTATAGTGAGCAGATTAACAATAGAGTGAACTGGCACTGTCATTGACGACTCACCCCAACCAAATTGCTGTCTGTGAAAAGAGACTGAAAAGCTTCCTAGAAAATTTGGGTGCCTTGTGGTATTGAGCAAGTGCCTTACTCCATCCAGCATGCTCTGGGTGCACGGTGGGTTGACGAAAGGCCAACATCGCCATCTAGCATCTAGTATGCCATGAGTCATCCAAGTTTCCCTCACACCAGAGCTCATTTTACTTTATCTGTTGTTCCAGCATTCACATTCCAAGTCATTTTGATACATTTCCTGGCAATGTTTGTGTTTCAGTGCTTTTATACGTGACACACATGGAAGATGTGAATGTGGCAAGGCTTTATGTTCCATCTTGATTGAGTCCCCTGCTGAGGTATGGGTGTACATGGGTTGCAGTATCAGTGCTTGGATCGACAAGAATAAAATTGTTGCTCCCTAATGCAAACACAAAGGTTTTGCCTCAAGATATAAGGCTGGAACACTTTTGAAGGAATATTCATTGAGTGTGAGGAATAAGAATGCCCACATTTTTGTAAATTTGGAAGAGTAATAATTTGTATCCATTAAAATCTGTGATTTTCTCATTTCTGGCACAATAGGGCCCACTTTCCTGTTGGGTTAGGCCGCTTGGTGTAGCCTGGGCAGGTAGTGGAGTGGGTGGGGCGGGGGGTGGGGCGGGGGGGGGGGCGGCGGGGATGACTGAGTGGGGGAGCTATATTACTGGCTCCCCCCCACCCCTCCTACCTGAGGCCACTTCTAACATTTTCTAACAGAAGTGACATCAGGATGCATTATGTCTGCCCAAATATGGTATATTATAATAAAATGTAAATAACCATATGACGCCATATGACATAGTCCTCATTATTTGTGCCTTAGCAGCGCTGGCCAAAAATGCATTCTTGGCATCCAGCATTGCTTCGGGGCACAATGGAGCATTTGATTTTTAATCGCCCACTTGATCAAGTGCATTAGTTGCAGTGACAATTTTTTTCAGATTTCAGCTGTTCAGTAATTGTTTCTTCTCCAGCCAGCAGTGCCTGCGATGGTAAACCGCGCTGAGACACCACACCAATTGCCCTCTCCTCTACCCGAGTGGGCAACGTGAATGGTCCTGGCACCCTCCCTAAATAGTTTGATTACCCTGACCCCAGGAGTTGGGCTGGGGTTCAGGGGAGCAGGCAAGGGCCAGGCCGCAGTCTCACCCTGCTGATAATTTGCCGCCATTGTGGCAGAGAGGGGACGCCAGGCCAACATATTTTGCGACGAAAATGGGCGCGAAATTAGCCAGTGCAGTGCCCGTTTTTCGGGTGCAAGGTGGGCAGGAAGCTAAAGTTCGTTATGTAATTGAAGTACGCTGCCTGCCACATTGGTAAAGGCCAAAAAAATCGTTGTGCCGTGACCATGCCTGAAACATAAGCCATTTGCCTAGGCAAATAAGGGGGCCTAAGCGGGCTGCCGATTCGCTATTGCCCGTTTTGAACTACCACTGAAGATTAGTTTTATCCTCATGTTTTAGGGGAAAATTAAACACACATGCACAGATGGAAGGACGTTGCTTGGCAGTGTCTTTCAAAATGTGAAAGCAAAACACAAACAAGAGATGGCAAATTGGCTGAAAGACTTCTAGTAACAGCAGGAACCTCTTGCATTTTGTTTGGATCAGCCTTAAAGTCTCCCTTCCTTGCACATCTAAAATAAATGCTTTTAGGGCAATGCGTTTAAATGCCTCGTGACTGTGCTACCTTTTCTAAATCGTGAAGTAGAGTGAGACACTGAATCATAGATTTGAAGATTATTTGCTGTGCAAACCTCTCACGACCTACAGTTTATTCAGGCTTTTTTTAGGTGATTCAATTTATTACAAAACTGATATTGTTAAAATTGAACCCTATGTGGGGGGAATGTGGGACTAATTGGATAGCTCTTTCAAAGAGCTGACACAGGCTCGATGGACTGAATGGCCTCCTTCTGTGCTGTAAGATTCTATGTAGACCTATAAAGGCGCTAGACAGCAACATTTGCTCATCCTGATTGTACCTTCTAATATTTACTTTCTTCTAAATTGCAATTGCATTTTAATCAGTCATTAGTTGAATAAGAAATGGCACATTTCTATTTTTATTTCTTCATGGTCCAGAATTTGATGGTATGGGATACCTCAGGCCTGCCCCATTAGTTAGACTTCTTCCCCCACCTTTCAGCTCAAAAATGTTTTGCACTGCAGGTTGTTGGAAGTGCGAGCTGATAATGGTGCAGTGAGGACAACGGAGCATCTGGGACCTTGGTGAATGACGGGACCAACAGTCTATCTCCTAAAACCAATGAAATTTCAGGACTGAGAATAAAACAGATGAACGACAGAGAAGGAAATAGGGTGAACAAATCAATTCAGAAAGAGAAATAAAGAGAGAGGAAAGGAAAGATTGGATTAAAAGAGTGAGAAAAAAGAGATAGAAAGGAAAAGTAAGAAAAAAAAGTTAATTACATTGTTAAAAAGTCTCTAACAACAATTTACTACCTGCAGGAGTGAGACGCTACAGTTTAAATTGTTCCCTTTCTGGGCCGGAGGGATTAAGTATCATTACAGGAACGTTAATCTCGTTATCAATCAACAAGATACTGTTAAGTTCCAGCCCTAACTTTCTGTGGCGAGTTTAATTGGCAATTAATGTGCAAATGGAGCAATTTCATGAAATTCATGGGAAGTTGAGGGTGAGCTGCTGTTTTTGTGACGCAAATGGCAGAGCGGTGCAAATCGTCCAGCAACTTGTGGAGATTCGCAATTCACTGGGTATCTCTTCCTTACCACGAGTTGCCAGACGATTTACACATTAATAACGGTGAGCATCATTATCCTTCCCGTTATTTTGGCAGCAAAATCTGGGCCATTATATATCTCCAGTTCTATGACTTTTCTTTTTATTTTGGTGTGGATTATTAAAATGTATAGTTTTCCTTTGCTAGTTCTCTCCTGTTCCTCCCTCCCTTCCTTTATTCCCTTAATTCCTACCCCATACTCTAATCGTTGTATATCCAAGATCACAGCTATAGTAGATGGAGCCACTCCACTACATGTCAGTCTCGAGTTATGGACTTGTTCCCTCACTACCACTGATGATTGGAGTGTATCCATCTACTGCAGCTGCCACTTGTAAATCAATGTGCAGTCTAAGCTAATGTGCCAAGAAACTTGGAAAGAGTACAATTGATATAAAGCCATATGATTAGAAAAGTTGGGATTAAAGATTATATGGACAAGAATTGCACTGATCAAAGTGTGCCAAGAAATGTTAGACTATGTGTATAAGTGTACAGCAATGGCTGGGCCACAGCTGATTAAGAAGCCACCATCAGAAATAATCGGCAGATATAGGCATGAATGTAGAAAGTACACTGACATGTATTGAGAAGTCTGAGGTATTTTTTAAAAAGGCTTCAGTTCTTTCAGTCCTGCCTCATTCCTCTGAGCAGTGCCGTGGGAAGAACCACTAGTTGTTTTTTTAAGTCCTGAGGTGAGTATCAAAGACAGGCACAGATAATTCATCAAAGAAATCTTGATAAAAGTTCTTCATATTTGAGATTAAATGTGTGATAATGGCCTGGATATTAACAGGGGCGGGTTACTGTTTAAAAATAAGGGGTCGCCCATTTAAGACAGAGATGAGGAGAAATATTTTCCCACAGAGGGTCGTGAGTCTTTGGAACTCTCTTCTTCAGAGGGCGGTGGAAGCAGAGTCTTTGAATATTTTTAAGGCAGAGGTGGATAGATTCTTGATAAGCAAGGGGGTGAAAGGTTATCGGGGGTAGGCGGGAATGTGGGGTAATCAGATCAGCCATGATCTTATTGAATGGCGGAGCAGGTTCGAGGGGCCGAGTGGCCTACTCCTGCTCCTAATTCATATGTACGTATGTTCGTATGTTGCGTAGGTGAGGGGGCGGAGGTTCAGACGGGCCGGGTATCCCCGCATGCTGTGGACTTTACCCCCACAGCGTGCGTCTTCTCATTGACAGGTTTCCCGCCCGGAGGTCAGCCTGATTGACAGGCTTGCCTTCCAGTCAGGCGGGGAGGAGCAGGCAGAACCAGGTAGGTCCGATCCACGAGTTGGGGGGTTTGGGGGGTCTGATCCTGAGGGTCTGATCCCCGACCCCGGGGGCGGGTCCAATCCCGGGGGTCTTTGTATGGGGGTGGGTCTGATGGGGGTGAGCTCAGGGGGGCCGGCAGGGGAAGCACTCCTGCTGCTCCGGGCCCACAAGCAGTGCTGTAAAGGCACTTACCTTTTCCCCGACGCTGTCCTTGCCTCCCTTGAGCTGCCGAGTTTTACCGAGGCATGGGAAACCCGGCTGCCCACTGTAAAGGCGGCAAAGCAGGTTAAATCAGAGGCTGCCAGTCTCATTAAAATATGTAAATTGCCAACCCGCCTCCTGGGAGCGGGTTGGCTGCCCGTCCCTTGTCCACATACATGAAACCTGGAAGTGGGCAGGTTGGAGGCAGGTTGGGATTGGGGTTCAGATTTTTTAAATTTTAAGATCTATCCCGACCCCAACCCACCCATTTCTGGCTGTTAAAATTCAGCCCAATATGCAACATAAGCTTGATTGAAAAGTGACGGAGCAACATTGACAAAGAAAACAAGTCAATCCGCCATACAATTTACCAGAAGCATTGTGCCTTTTAACTTAATTCCCAGTAGGTTCAGTTCTATTGAAGGGCTCCATCAAAAACCTTGGCCGTGATTTTCCCTACCTCGGTGGGTCTGTGGTGGGCGAGTTCGGTGGCGGCTTGGGGCCTCGCTGCTGGCTCCATCCCGGCCTCTGACATGACTTTTCCCTGATTGGGCTTGTTAAGCCCGCCCAGCGTATTTCCCGGTCCAATTGAAGGCAGTGGGTCTGATGATGTCATTTGATGACGCATCATCAGCCGGTTTCCTTAAAGGGACCATGTGCAAATTTACTTGTGGCCATGATGCGGAGATGCCGGTGTTGGACTGGGGTGGACAAAAATGAGGAGTCGCACAACACCAGGTTATAGTCCAACAGTTTTATTTGAAATTACGAGCTTTCGGAGCGCTGCTCCTTCGTCAGGTAAAGCGCTCCGAAAGCTCGTAATTTCAAATAAAACTGTTGGACTATAACCTGGTGTTGTGCGACTTCTCAAATTTACTTTGACAGTTGTGCTGTCAGTGTTCTACAGCATTGAGGTGCTGCAAACATTGGCAAGCACTGCACAGAGGTGCACGGCTGCATCCAGGCTCTCCCATGACTCCCTCCATATGGAGGGAGTCACAGCACACAGGGAGGTCCTCTTCCCTTCCAATGGGTGGAAGAGACCTCCCCAGGAGACCAACGCAGCCTGGTTGCACAATGCACAGGAGGGCACAAGCAGGGATGTGGTCATGAGGACCATGCTGCAGTGGCACAAACCTTTCAATGATCTCAATAGATCACCAAACGTTACTGCAAAGCCACACTCAACCTCATCCTGCTGTGCCACTCATCACATCCCCATCACTCTGCCTTCCCTACCCTACTCCTGCACATCCTTACTCACACCAACTTACCTTGCACCTCCACCCATCCCCCTCTATCTAGATTATCACTTCCCTATCCCACTAGCCACCCCTCACACTCACCCTCATCCTAGTCCAATCATACCAACTAACAACACACAAGGGTAGGCACTTGAATGTTTTAGCCAATGTTCATGTGAAGTTTCTGTTAAAGTGCTGTGAAACATTGAAATCTTTATTTTCAACACTTTGTGTTCTTGGACAGGTTTGTGTGCACCTTTGGAAGTGGCTTAGTGAGTTGCAGTGAATGGTGAGACATAACGGTACCCCCCGCAATGCTGATGAGTGTGAAAGGAATGGCTTGGGCATTGCAGGGATGCTTTATATTGTTGGTGTGGGGTGGTACCAACCTGGTGCATCATGTGGCAGCCAGGGTGTACAGCGTCAAGTGAAGTAAATCTGGCTATGGTGAGACCATCCCTGGCATCCTGGGCAGCAATGTGGCCGGGTGCTGATGCCCTCTGTCCTGTGCAGCACCAGTTGATTGCGGAGAAGGTTGGTGTTGTTGTTGGTGCTGCTGGTGTGCCTGGTGATGCTGGTGTTGGGGCTGATCGTGCCAAATTCTGAGGACCAAGGTGAGAGAGTATAAACCATACCCATGCTGATGGAATAGATGGCAGGTGAGGTTGAGATGACAGAAGCGATCTGTCAGTGGTGAGAAAGGTTGTTCCAATGAGGTGACACTGGATAGAGAGATTGCTCCAAACACTTGCAATTTGCATAAAGCTCAAACTGTCTTCCAAATGCAGTGAGCAACAGCTTCTGAGCTTGGAAAGTAAACAGCTGAGAGGTGGGAGCTTTTATAGCGCATTTCAAGCTGTCAAGTAATTGATACATAGAAACATAGAAGATAGGAGCAGGAGTAGGCCATTCGGCCCCTCGAGCCTGCTCCGCCATTTAATGAGATCATGGCTGATCATCCAAATTCAGTACCCTGTCCCTGCTTTCTCCCCATATCCCTTGATCCCTTTAGCCTTAAGAAATATATCTAACTCCTTCTTGAATATATTTAATGAATTGGCCTCAACTGCCTTTTGTGGTAGAGAATTCCACAGGTTCACCACTCTCTGGGTGAAGAAATTCCTCCTCATCTCTATCCTAAATGGCTTACCCCTTATCTTTAGACTGTGACCCCTGGTTCTGGACTCCCCCGCCATCGGGAACATCCTTCCTGCATCTAGTCTGTCTAGTCCTGTTAGAATTTTATAAGTTTCAATGAGATCCCCTCTCATTCTTCTAAACTCCAGCGAATATAAGCCCAATCGACCCAATCTCTCCTCATACGTCATTCCTGCCATCCCAGGTATCAGTCTGGTGACTCTTCGCTGCACTCCCTCCATGGCAAGAACCTCCTTCCTCAGATAAGGCGACCAAAACTGCACACAATACTCAAGGTGTGATCTCACCAAGGCCCTGTACAACTGCAGCAAGACATCCTTGCTCCTGTACTCGAATCCTCTCACTATGAAGGCCAACATACCATTTGCCTTCTTAACCGCCTGCTGCACCTGCATGCTTACCTTCTGCGACTGGTGCACAAGGACACCCAGGTCTCGTTGCACTTCCCCTTCTCCCAATCTATCGCCATTCAGATAATAATCTGCCTTCCTGTTTTTGCCACCAAAGTGGATAAGCTCACATTTATCCACATTATACTGCATCTGCCATGCATCTGCCCAATCACCCAACCTGTCCAAATCATACTGGAGTTTCTCGGCATCCTCCTCACAGCACACACGCCCACCCAGCTTTGTGTCGTCTGCAAACTTGGAGATATTACATCTAGTTCCCTCGTCTAGATCATTAATGTATATTGTGAATAGCTGGGGTCCTAGCACCGATCCCTGCGGTACCCCACTAGTCACTGCCTGCCACTCGGAAAAAGACCTGTTTATTCCAACTCTTTGCTTCCTGTCTGCCAACCAGTTCTCTGTCCAAGTCAGTACCTTACCCCCAATCCCATGTGCTTTAACTTTACACGCTAATCTCTTATGCGGGACCTGATCGAAAGCCTTCTAAAAGTCCAAATACACCACATCCACTGGTTCTCCCTTATCTATTCTAACAGTTACATCCTCAAAAAATTCCAGTAGATTAGTCAAGCACGATTTACCTTTGTAAATCCATGTTGACTTTTGCCGATCCTGTCACTGTTTTCCAAGTGCTCCGCTATTACATCTTTTATAATGGACTCTAGCATTTTCCATGATTCCATGACTATTCCATGACTATTCAACTCCCGCCCAGCTTAACTCACGTGATCCCTGAGCAGTGTGGACTCCGTGGGCGAGCTGGTAAATTATAAAGGTGAGCTCGAAATTGTTGTTAATCCTCTGTTAACAAGGTCATAATGACCTGAATTGCCTCCCCCGCCGCTGCGTGTCGGGTCTGCTCAGCGCTGACAGACCCGACATTTGGTAAAAGTGCGTGGCGGTGGGTTGACAGTGGAGTCCCGACCCGCTGTTAAAAAAAACACTTTCCCACTCGACCCGCCACCAATCGCGTCCGCTGACCCCCTGGAAAATTCCCCCCCTTAACACATCTTTTCTCTCTTGCATTTCCAACATTTTGTGTTTTCAATTTCAATTTCCCCAGTGTGGCAATATGCAACTGGCTTGATGGTCCAGCTAGTCTCTGCCTGTGCTTCCGTTTTGTACGTTACTCTGTTAGCATTCAGCAGCTTTCTGTTTAAAAATATTCTTCTCACATACACAGGAGATTATTTTTGCTTTCTCAGGCCTATGCATCTTCATACGGAAATAGGCTGGTTTGAAACAGATGTGTGTCTTTTTTTAGGCGTTTATTTTTATTTAAAAGAATACTCTATTGTTAAATATGTTTTCCTTCTCTTTACAACTATCAGTCAGTGCACTAATCCCTATCCCAGAGGTTGGAAGGCAACCTATTGTCTACCATGTATAGGTGCCACTCTTGGAACTTGTTATATAAAGCTTAATCAGTATGTATTCCTCAATTCTAATTCAACTATTAACTGACAATCTTTTTTTGTCTTATCCCAGGTCTTAGATGATTGTCTGATAACTCTGAAGGTTTTAATAGATTTTGATCCCATTCTGGCCATATATCTTATTGATGTGCATGTTATTGCAAAGTCATCTAAATTGTAGGCCTGAATTATTAAAGAGAGAGGCCTGATAAATATCTGGATCACCCCAGTATAAAGACTATTCTTGTTGCTCCGTGATGCATGATACATATTGTTGCCTTCCAATCTTTAACTTGAAATCCAGATTGGTCAAATAGTAATTCTGGATGATGCTCCAATTTTCATTTCTTTAGCAATTCTTTCTGAACATAAGGTTTATTGGTGAAGCTGTTTTAACTCTGCTTTGGAATAGGATGATAAATTCCTCTCCTTTTTTTCAACAGGAATTTATGAATAATAATTTCGCTCCTAATATCTCTTCCATTTTATTATGGGAGATCATAAAAGCAATATTATGTGGCCATATTATTTTGTACATTTGTGCTTGGAAGAAGGAGAGGCATCAGCAAAGTGCTGACCTTGCTAGAAACATTTATTTGGATGAGGTGTATGAACAAAAGATCAAATAATGCATTCTGAAATTTGGTTGATGTGAGAATAAATTTGAATTTCCTTGCTTGCCGAACAAGCTGAGTTTCTCCTTCTTTAGAGTGAAGTGAAATACTTTAAGGAGGAGACAAAGCAGGTTGTGTCTTGGCTCAATAGACTTGGAAGGAAAGAGCTGCCTTATGATGAAATCCTTACTGTTTGTAGATGAATGAAGCAGAATACTGTTAATAGAGAATTCTTTTGAAACAAAATCTACAGATCAGAAAGTAGCCAAAAGCAAGAGGTTGCCCTTGGTAATTGTAATTTTCTTAATTTTTTCTCATTTATTTGTTCTAGGGATATGATGCGGAGATGCCGGTGTTGGACTGGGGTGGACAAATGTGAGAAGTCGCACAACACCAGGTTATAGTCCAACAGCTTTATTTGAAATCACAAGCTTTCGGAGCGCTGCTCCTTCGTCAGGTGAAGTGAAGAGATGCATATAGTCACAGCATATATAGTCAGAGAACACTGCCAGATGATTACAGTTAATCTTTCCAACTGCCCTTTATCACACCTCGGCACAGAAATAATCACGACAATCAAAGGTGTGGATGGTGTCCAAACAGGTCAGTCAGGAAAACATTACATCAAAGACAATGTGGCAGATGCTGGGGTCTGTATGGAAAACAAAAAACTTTTTTTGCTGGAAATCACAGCAGGTCCGGCCGCATCTGTGTAGAGAGAACAAGCCAACGACGACTCGAGTCTGGATGACTCTATGTCAGGTGGGGTTACATGTAGCGTGACATGAACCCAAGATCCCGGTTGAGGCCGTCCTCATGGGTACGGAACTTGGCTATCAGTTTCTGCTCGACGATTTTGCGTTGTCGTGTGTCTCGAAGGCCACCTTGGAGAACGCTAACCCGCAGATCGGAGGCTGAATGTCCTTGACTGCTGAAGTGTTCCCTGACTGGAAGGGAACACTCCTGCCTGGCGATTGTTGCGCAGTGTCCGTTCATACGTTGTTGCAGTGTCTGCATGGTCTCGCTGATGTACCATGCTCCGGGGCATCCTTTCCTGCAACGTACGAGGTAGACAACGTTGGCCGAGTCACATGAGTATGTACCGTGTACCTGGTGGGTGGTGTCCTCACATGTGATGATGGTATTTGTGTTGATGATCTGGCATGTCTTGCAGAGGTTGCCGTGGCAGGGTTGTGTGGTGTCGTGGTCGCTGTTCTCCTGAAAGCTGGGTAATCTGCTGTGAACGATGGTCTGTTTGAGGTTAGGCGGCTGTTTGAAGGCGAGTAGTGGGGGCGTGGGGATGGCCTTAGCGAGGTGTTCATCGTCATCGATCACATATTGAAGGCTGCGAAGAACATGGCATAGTTTCTCCGCTCCGGGGAAGTACTGGACGACGTAGGGTACTCTGTTGGTTGTGTCTCGTGTTTGTCTTCTGAGGAGGTCTATGCGATTTTTCGCTGTGGCCCGTCGGAACTGTCGATCGACGAGTCGAGTGTCATATCCTGTTCTTACGAGGGCGTCTTTCAGCGTCTGTAGGTGTCCATCACGTTCCTCCTCGTCTGAGCAGATCCTGTGTATTCGCAGGGCTTGTCCATAGGGGATGGCTTCTTTAACGTGGTTAGGGATGTGAGTGATGCTGACAAGGCTGAGGTTTATTGCCCATCCCTAGTTGCCCTTGAGAAGGTGGTGATGGGCCTTCTCCTTGAACCGCTGTAGTCTTTGTGGTGATTTTGCTCCCACAGTGCTATTAAGTACAGAATTCCAGGATTTTGACCCAGCGACAATAAAGGAAGAGGGATATATGTCCAAGTCAGCATGGCATGTGACTTGGAGGGGAACTTGGAGGCGATGGTGTTTCCATGACTTTGCTGCACTTGTCCTTCATGGTGATAGAGGTCACAAGGGAGGGAGGTGCTGTTGAAGTGATCACTGAAAAATAGGAAAGGTTTCGAAACACTTGCGCAGTAAATCCGGAGTAAATTTTAGTCCTTTGTGTTCCTGGGGCAGAACGAGCATCTGGTTTTCTGATATGTGCACTTGGTGCATTAAGTTCAGCGCCAGGATTGTTAACAACCAAAATTTACCACTTTGTCTCTATAATTATAAAATTTGTGTCTGGTCACGTGACATCTTTAAGGTGTAACACCTCAAAAGTATCACACTTTAGAGTGTCACACCTCTGGGTGTCACATCTCAGCAGGGCAAAAATTAGTAATTGGCCGAGACGAGGATTTACCTATCAGATATCAATAACCTGCTTGCCGATGCTCAGTTTGGGTTCCGCCATGGCTAGTCGGCTCCAGATCTCATTACAGCCTTGGTCCAAATATGGACAAAAGAGCTGGATTCCAGAGGTGAGGTGAGAGTAACTGCCCTTGATATCAAGGCAGCATTTGACATCAAGGGGTAAAAATTCAGTTGGTTGCGCCTCCCGTTAGCGTCTTAAGAGGGCGCTAATGGGGCGCAAAGCCGCTAACGTCCGGGCGCAGCGATGTTTGCGCCGCTCGGGAACTTAACTAGACATTGTGCGGCGGCGCTAAACTTTACCGCTGCGACCACCTGCGCGCGCAGATTGTGACATCATTCCATGGTGCAACGCCCTTGTGGCGCCCCGGAGCGGAAATTGAGTGCCGCCCCCTGCCTTACCGCCTGGCGCATCCAACGACCGGAAGACTGGAACGCTATCAATCGCTGTGGGGCTGGGGGGGGCGCTATTTAAAGGGGGCCTCTTCCTGTCTTTTTCTGTGGTTGACATTTTTGCACCACTCGTTCTGAGAGAGAGAGAGAGATTTGGAGAGAGAGAAAGAGAGACTTCTGCATTGAGTCAACGCTTTGTGAGGTAGTTTTGCCTACTGATCCTAACTTCGCTAGTACTTTGGTTGCTGTCCTTCATTACTTTGCTTGCAAAGAGACTATGGGGGCTGCACTGATTGGGGGCGTCGTCCTGCTCCAGCTGAATCGGAGGACACAGAGACGCAGAGAGAGAGTGGCAATGATGGCCAGATGGAGGAGGGCCAACAGGCGTATGTACAGGAGAGCTTACCCTCCCAGGGTATATCGTGAACAGCTCTCCTACATTCATATGTCTGAGGAGCTGTGTTTGCGAAGGCTGCGATTCAGCAAGGAGGTGGTCACTGAGCTCTGCCACCTGCTGCAGCCAGATCTGCAGCCTCAACTGAGGTCCAGGACGTCTCTGTCGGTGGCAGTGAAGGTCACGGTGGCTCTCAACTTCTATGCTACTGGCTCATTTCAAGCTGCTGCTGGGGACCTCGCCAATATCTCCCAGTTCGCGGTGCATTGCTGCATCCGGCAGGTCACAAATGCCCTCTTTAAAAGGAGACGAGAGTTCATCTCTTTCCCCATGACCCCAGACAAGCAGCGTGACCGCGCTCTGGGCTTTGCGAGGATAGCAGGCTTCCCCATGGTGCAGGGCGCCATTGATTGCACGCATGTGGCTTTGTGTGCTCCACATGAGAATGCCGAGGAATTCCGGAACAGAAAGGGGTTCCATTCCTTGAATGTTCAGTTGGTCTGTGACCACAGACAGCTGATACTCGCTGTCAATGCCCACTATCCTGGCAGCTGCCACGATGCTTTTATCCTGCGCCAGACTACTGTGGCAGAACTTTTTGAGGCACCGCATCAGCCAGTTGGTTGGCTTCTCGGGGACAAGGGGTATCCATTGAGCACCTGGCTGATGACACCGCTCCATATGCCCAACACCCCTGCTGAGCTGCGGTACAATGAGAGCGATGAAGCTACCAGGAACATCATTGAGCGCACAATCGGTGTGCTGAAGCAACGGTTCCGCTGTCTCGACCATTCTGGAGGAGCCCTGCAGTACTCGCCTGAGCGAGTATCCAACTTCGTAGTTGTGTGCTGCATGTTGCATAACATGGCAATCCTCAGGACCCAGCCAATGCCACCAGGCCTTGGAGCACCACCAGAGGAGGAGGAGGAAGAGGAGGAAGAGGATGAGGAGGATGATCATCAGCAGCACCAAGGCGGGAGGGCGGCCCACAATGGTTAAAGTGCAAGGGCCGTCCGTCAACGGCTAATAGCAAGCCGCTTCTAGGGCCCCTGCTGTGGAAATGGCTTCTGCCATTGCTAACAACATCAATTAACCCAGCACGCAACCCCTAAGCCGGCCAAGGCACCAATAATTCCAAACACCAAACATGTATATTTTGAATACAGAAACTTATTTATTTTACAAACTCTGTGTGTGTCATTTCCTCATGACAAACTCATAGAAATAAACACAAAAAAACAGTCAATAACATAACTGGTTCTCACAACCTGGAGATAATGTCCAAAACACTAAACAAAAGTTGGACCACGAACCTCGGCCTTTAATAAAAAAATGACCAGCATTTTGTCACACCTCCTACTTTTTGCCCTTCGAGGGTGATCTCCTTCCCTTGCGCACTTCCCCCCTTCTAACCCTACTGCTCCTCCGTAATGGGACCTCAGTGGCTGCAGCAAGGCTGGTGGAAGGCTGCTGATCGTCAGACCCTGACACTGCAGATGCCCCTGAAGGACGGCCTCGACCAGTTCTGGGCCTGGAGGGCCCGGCTGCAGACTGCACCAACTCTGCATGGGCGGCAGCAGTCTGTCCTTCAGGCGGTGGCAAGTGCAGTGGAGAAGTGACAGTGTTGGCAGCAGGAATGCTGTCATCGTGAGAGAGGACAGCAACTCCCTGCTCGCCCGACACACTGGCACTCCCACGGGGCAGCACTTCAGCATCCGGAGCAATTTGCTGGAGAACAGATTGCTGGCCTGCTGCGGCGCGGTGAGAGCCCCGGGGACATGTGAACGAACCATCGAGGTTGGCAGCAGTCTGTGCTCGCGTGGCCTCAATCTGAGTCTGCATGAGAGCAGTCAGAGATGGGATCACGGCAGCCAGTGACTGAATTGCAGCACTAAGCGTTAGTGTGGCATCCGCCTGTGCTACAGCGAAGTGCTCCACACTCCTTGCCAGTGACTCAATGCATTCGGGCACCCTTCCCACTGCACCCATGAGCTCAGTGTGCATGCCCACCGCCTGGGTGTTCATTTCTGCGATCAGCCGCTCCTCCTCTGCGTCCATTGCAGTAGGAGTCTCTGGCATACTCTCCCTCTGGGGAGAAGGCCCCCGTTCTTCCCTACCCCCATGGCGTTGCTGCAGCCCGCTGGGTCCTGGAGCTTCACCCTCATCAGACCCTTCCCCCCTGCTCCCCTCCAGGGAAGGCGTGTTCCCAGTGTGGGCATGGGCTTCCTCGGGAGAGGGTGGCACTGATGCTCCGGCTTCCTCTTCCTCCTCGGCTGCAGCTTCACTCCCAGTGGCAGCTTCAGGGCCCGTCTCCTCAGCTGGTGAATCACCATCTGAAAGCAGGGAGGTACAAGAGTGGCTTTAGCGTGAGGACAGGGTGGCAGTAAGGGAGGAATAAGTGCAGCGAGTTAGCAAGTTGGATTGAAAGTGTCAAAGGCTGGTGTTGTGAGGGACAAGTGGAACGACAGAGGACAAAAAGGTGATGACCTTACCATTGCTGTCCAGAACGGGGTCGGCGTCTCCAGTGGCGACGGGACCGATCACCCGGCTTGCCACAATCCTGTGGACGCGCTCCTCAAGATCGCTGAGGGGTTGCAGCTGAGGCCGCCCTCCACCTGTCCGTTGCTGCTGTCTCCGATTATGCGCCAGCTTGGCCTGCAAGAAAAAGGACAGCATCTGAGTAAATATACAGCCATGGTCTTGCCTGATGTGCCTCCCATAGGTGAACAGCCCTTACTGTATACAGCCATGGTCTTGCCTGATGTGCCTCCCATAGGTGAATAGCCCTTACTGTATACAGCCATGGTCTTGCCTGATGTGCCTCCCATAGGTGAATAGCCCTTACTGTATGCAAAGTGTGGAATGTGTGTGTGTGTTTCATGAAAGGGCCATAGGTGTTGGATGAGTGTTGTGCATTGTGGTTTTAAGACCCTCTGGCCATAGAGTGAGGTTGAGATGGAGGGATGGAGAGGTATTGAGAAAAAGCCACTCACCCTGACGACCCGAGTGAGGTCGTTGAACTTTTTGTGGCATTGAACATGGGTCCTGGGCACCATGCTCCTGGAGGAGACGCTCTGAGCCACCTCACTCCACACTCTTCTGTACTCGCGTGGCAAAGGCCTCCTGCCACTCTCAGGGAAGAGTATACATCTTCTGCGCTCCACCGCGTCAACCAGAGCATCCAAGGCCCACTCGGTGAAGCGATGAGCTCGTTCTCTCACCCTCTCCATCCTTGGCAGCAAAATGGATTCACAGGTCTCTCCAGGCCGAGATTCAAGGCTGCAATGAGCAGGATGTGGCTGGGGAGCAAGTTGGCCCCCCCCGCTTTAAGAACTGGCCGGCGCCAGTGTGTCTGTGTTCCCTCGCTAACTGGCAGCACCTGCGCTGCGCTCGCGCGCTGAGTTAGCGCCTCACTGCTCGGCCTTTGCGCCTTAAGACAGGTGTGCAGCGCCTGATTTAGCGCTCCACTCACCTCCCGGGGCGGTAAAAGTGAAGTTTCCAGTCAGTGGCGATAATTAGCGCCAGGCGCTAATATTTGCGTCCAGACGATATTTGCGCCCCAAACGGGGCGCGACCTAATTTTTCCCCCCAAGTGTGGCATCAAGGAGCCCGAGTAAAATTGAAGTCAATGAGAATCAGGGGGAAACTTTCCACTGGCTGGAGTCATACCTTGCACAAAGGAAGATGGCTGTGGTTGTTGCAGGCCAATCATCTCAGCCCCAGGACATCACTGCAGGAGTTCCTCAGGGCAGTATCCTAAGCCCTACTTCATCAATGACCTTCCCTCTATCATAGGATCAGAAGTGGGGATGTTTGCTGATGATTGCACAGTGTTCAGTTTCATTTGCAATCCCTCAGATAATGAAGCAGTCCATGCCCGCATGCAGCAAGACCTGGATAACATTCACGCTTGGGCTGGTAAGTAGCAAGTAACATTCATGCCACACAAGTGCCAAACAATGACCATCTCCAACAAGAAAGAGTCTAACCACCTCCCCTTGACATTCAACGGCATTACCATCACCGAATTCCCCACCATCAACATTCTGGGGGTCACCATTGACCAGATACTTAACTATACCAGCTACATAAATACTGTGGCTACAAAAGCAGGTCAGAGGCTGGGTATTCTGCGACAAATGACTCACCTCCTGACTCCCCAAAGCATTTTCACCATCTACAAGGCACAAGTCAGGAGTGTGATGGAATACTCTCCACTTGCCTGGATGAGTGCAGCTCCAACAACACTCAAGAAGCGCAATACCATGCAGAACAAAGCAGCCCGCTTGATTGGCACCCCATTCACCACCTTAAACATTCACTCCCTCCACCACCGGCGCGCTGTGGTTGCAGTGTGCACCACCTACAAGATGCACTGCAGAAAAGCGCCAAGGCTTCTTCGACAGCACCTCCCAAACCTGCGACCTCTTCCACCTAGAAGGACAAGGGCAGCAGACGCATGGGAACACCATCACCTCCAAGTTCCCCTCCAAGTCACACACCATCCTGACGTGGAAATATATCGCCGTTCGTTCATCGTCGCTGGGTGAAAATCCTGGAACTCCCTCCCTAATAGCACTGTGGGAGTACCTTCGCCACACGGACTGCAGCGATTGAAGAAGACGGCTCACCATCACCTTCTCAGGGCAATTAGGGATGGGCAATAACTACTGGCCTTTCCAGTGACGCCCACATTCCATGAATGAATTTTTTTAAATGACCAATTAACCATTCGATTGGCTAAATTTGAAGGAATTAAAAGCAGTTTGATTTAATCATTGCTTACCAATGAGGAATGAATAAGAAGTCACAAATCTGCACTCAAATTTCTATTTTTTAAATTAAACTGGCAAGTAGCAGGAAGCAACCAATTTTGTGAAATTGGTTTGAACCATCACCTTGAATTTATCACCTACCTGAAAATTTACCAGTAAAAGTCATACTTTTAACATCACCAATGAAACAATTAAGACTAAAATGCTGATTCTTCCCCTTCTCCTAACTGCCCACATACTGCAGCACCCCCCGCCCCCCAGTTCTCCCAATCCCCCAGTATCCTGAGTTTTCAGACTCCACCTTGAGTCTCCCAACCTCCTCCTGTACTCTAAGGCACCAGCCTCATCTCCAGATCTCCCAGGCCTCACACCCCATCCCACGGCTGTGAGTTCTGCCTGAACCACCACCAACGCCTTCCCCATGGCCTAGACTGCAATCTCACTGAGTGCTCCCACACCCCATGCCCCGCTAGTGTTCCCAAGACCAGCTCTCCCATGTTCCAATCCCAACCCTTTGCTTCCTCTTGGTTGCAGCGTACCACCCGACCCCACCCTCGTATTTCCTGGCCTGACCCTTATCCCTACCGTATCTCTGAAATGTCCATGTTTCAGCATCTCTCTAATAGGTCTTGGCCATGAGTAGTGCTACTGCAGGTCAATCCTAATTCGGGCATGTTTTTGCTGCGGCGCCAATTACAAGCTCAGTTGCAGAAAACACTTTTGGCGCAGTCCAGGTTATTTTTCCTTCCACCAGCCCATTTAATTTTAATCAGCAGCCTGTTTTATGATGCCCATGTTCCGTTCTCTCTGTCCGCTGAACATTGAAGGGAGTTTCCAGCTGGTTACTGTAACAGCTGACTGACTGCACAAGAGGGAAGTGTTCAGCTCACCAGTGCCATTTGATAGTAAGAGTTTTGGATTGAATTGCTGTTGAGGCACAGTCAGTTGTTAGAATAACCAGCCAGAAAGGTCCTTCACTCCTGGGAAGTTTAACTGAGGCAAAACGCTTTAAAACACACCACTGATTAAAATTAAAGTGCCGGTGAATAGAGGAAGTGGTGGGGAAAGTTACCGAGGGTCAAAGTCATGGGAAATTGTGCTGCACTAAGTCACTTCCCCAAATTATGTTAATACAATCTGCATCTCATGGTGCAACACTCCTGTCACTCAGCAACAGCATACCTCCTAATTTGCCATGAGCAGTGTCAGGGATCTCCACTAATATACCGAGGCCCAACACGCCATCATAGTTCAAAGTGTCACACGTGAAATGTGTACATCACACTTTCATCCAATTGGCTCGTATGTCATATTCATGAAACAGGACAGGTCACACGGACCAGATAGGGTACCTACAATGCACAGTTGGAGGGGCCATCTTTCAGATGAGATGTTAAAGCGAGGCCCTGTCTGCCCTCTCAGGTGGTCATAAAAGATCCCACGGCATTATTTCGAAGAGCAGGGCAGTTCTGGCCAATATTTATCCCTCAGCCAACAAATAAAAACAGAGTATCTGGTAATTAGCAGAGTATCTGGTAATTGTTTGTGGGAGCTTGCTGTGTGCAAATTGGCTGCCGCGTTTCCTACATTAAAACAGTGACTACATTTCAAAAAGTTCTTCATTGGCTGTAAAGTGCTTTGGGGCATCCTGAGGTCATGAAAGGCGCTATATAAATGCAAGTCTTCCTTCCTTCCTCCCTCCCTTCCTTCCTCCCTCCCTTCCTTCCTCCCTCCCTTCCTTCCTTCCTTCCTTCCTCCCTCCCTTCCTTCCTTCCTCCCTCCCTCCCTTCCTTCCTTCCTCCCTCCCTCCCTTCCTTCCTTCCTCCCTCCCTTCCTTCCTCCCTCCCTTCCTTCCTTCCTCCCTCCCTCCCTTCCTTCCTTCCTCCCTCCCTTCCTTCCTTCCTCCCTCCCTTCCTTCCTTCCTCCTTCCCTTCCTTCCTCCCTCCCTTCCTTCCTCCCTCCCTTCCTTCCTTTCTTCCTTCCTTCCTTCTTAAAAAAATAGTTAAAAAGAAAGAAACCCAGTCTTCTGGCCTAGGCTGAGGATTTCTAAGCAGTTGTCAGTCTACCTCCAGACTTTGCCTATTTGCAGCATATCCCAGTCTGACTGCAGGGATGTGCTTGCCTGGGAACTCCACTACCGACCCTGCAGATCTTCCCCAAGAATAACTTGGAAATGCCTCCATAGCCCCCACAGCCCAGAGCGATTCCCCACCCCGCATATTGAAATAATTTTTAAAATGTTTGAAAAATGTGTTCAGGGCCTCCAGGCCACAATCCTGGCCTGGACCCCAGGGTAGAGGCCACTTCCGCCAGTTGTTGATCTGGGGTCTGGTACATGGTTCCATTTTGAGCTAAGGACGCAGGAGCTTGGGAACTCCCAGAGTTGGCAGTTCCTGCCGCTGGCCCTATCCCCCTTACAAAACCCATGGAATTCCTGACATAAAGGATATCCAGGTCTCAGCTAATTTCCAGTGCACCCCTGCCATGGTGGGAGTGTGCAGGAAGGGCAGGGAAATATTATCCTTAGTGTGTCTTTCTAGAAAAAAATATATAGTTATATTAATATCAGAAAAGAAAACTGTCTTCTGTGTAGAAGTTACCAATCCATCCATATGAAAATATAAACTGGTAAATTTTGATGAAGATCTTGGCTCATAGGTTCGGAACTGAACTGTATTATCACAGATAAATCCTCCTTCCAGATTAAGTGGGATTTATGCAGCATATTTGCAGAGTGCTTGAAATGGAAGTGTGTATCCTCAAGTATGTTCCTATAATGCCTTGCGTTTCGGGCCGCAGAGAATACTTTTGATGAGTGGAGTAGAGAGTATCTTCAGATAGATATGGAAACATGTGAGTATTGGGCCTTCTTGAATGCTGCATTCAAACTATGCACAGCCATGCAACTGTCTGAATACCCTACCGGCAAGGGCATTGTGCGATTCTATCAAAAAAAATGTTTTTAATTAAGTAGGTGAACTTGGCAGGCCAGCGCCTCTTGCATTGATTTCCTGTTCTTTTGGGAACTATTTTTGCAGCGATGATTAGTCCATGAAACCAGGGTAGTGCAGCACTATAATATGTTGGCAATGTAATCTACATGATACTCTCCTTTTCATATGCAATCAATTAGAGTTTAGATCACTATCACTTGGAGATAATGATTAACTTTGGGCCCGTGGCAGATTGTAAAATTAATTGGGAAAGGGCCGAAGCTCCCCGGATATGAAAATAATGTTTTCCCTCAGTCTTTATTAGATTAATTCTTTCGAATAGCTAGAAGGGTGTATCAAATATTTAGGGATTAAGATAAATACAAGTGCTCCCCCTGTGGCTCAGTGAATTTATTGTTTTAGCTGCTGTGCCATACCCAACAGGAAGATCCTAGGTTCAGTTACTGGTGCATCTTCTCTTCTTAGGCAGTCCCTCGGAACCAAGGATGACTTGCTTCCACATTAAAAATGAGTTCTCAGGTGACTGATGAGTCCAATGCGGGACCTACAGTCTCTGTCACAGGTGGGGCAGACGGTGGTTGAAGGGGCGGGTGGGTGGGGTGCTTGGGTTGACGTGCGCTCCTTCCGCTGTTTGCGCTTGGCTTCCGCTTGCTCCCGTCGAAGAGACTCGAGGTGTTCGGCGCCTTCCCGGATGCTTCTCCTCCACTTTGTGCGGTCTTGGGCCAGGGATTCCCAGGAGTCGGTGGGGATGTTGCACTTTTTCAAGGAGGCTTTGAGGGTGTCCTTGAAGCGTTTCCTCTGCCCACCTGGGGCTCTCTTGCCGTGTAGGAGCTCCGAGTAGAGCGCTTGTTTTGGGGAGTCTCGTATCAGGGCATGCGGATGATGTGACCCGTCCATCGGAGCTGACCGAGCGTGGTCAAAGCTTCGATGCTGGAGATGTTGGCCTGCGCGAGAACACTGATGTTGGTGCGCCTATCCTGCCAATGGATTTGCAGGATCTTGCGGAGGCAGTGTTGGTGGTACCTCTCCAGTGGTACCTCACTGGTGCATGCTGAGTTAGTAGATCTCAGCCAGCGGCAGGGGTAGAGGCGTTGCAATTGTCCTCAGTACCCTTTCAATACAGAGGGGAAACCACTCCTGATTGCTATCCAGTGACCCTTACTGTAAATGAGTATGTGTGGATGACATCTACAATTGAACAACTTACCAGCACTCACCTCACATGGACAATGACCTCTTGGGCGAGGTGCTAGAAGGCTGTGAGTGTCTATGGCAATCCTACTCCAGCAACACCGTCAGGGAAGGGAGTTGGGGAAGAAAAAAATGGCAGAGAAAACAGATAGTTAGAAATATTAGACATCTAATTATGTTGGTTATTTCCAGAGACTTGAGCACACAATCAAGGCTGATACTCCCAGTGCAGTACTGGGGGGGGGGCTGCACTGTCAAAAATGCCGTCTTTTGGATGAGACGCTAAACCAAGGCCCCGGCAGATGCAAAAGATCCCATGGCATTATTCGAAGGAGAACGGGGGGGGGGTTCTCGTCGGTGTCCTGGCCAATATTTATTCCTCAACCAACATCGCTAAAAAGAGATTGGTCTAGAAATTTGTTTAGGCCAGTTTTCGGGCCCAAATGGGCACAGGGAATGATCCCTGCAGCCGAAGGTGGAATCCTGAAGATCACCGGAAATTATTCTTTGTGCCTCATCTAAATAATCACGGTGAGCTGCCGGCACCTGTCGCACCTCCCCCGCCAGCTCGCCCGACTTGAGAAGCGGATTTCGTGCCGCCTACCTTGTACGTTGTTCACTGAAATTGGACCTTGTTGCATCCGATTTACAGGCGCAACAGATCCAATTTCTACCCCATTATCTGGTATTTTGTCATTGTTGTTATTGGAACCTTGCTGTGCGAAAATTGGCTGTCGTGTTTGCTCCATTACAACAGTGATTACACTTCAAAAGTACTTCACTGGCTGTGAAGTTCTTTGAGACGTTCTGTGGTCCTGAAAGGTGCTACATAAATGCAAGCCCTTTCGTTCTATTAATCTTAATTCTTGGGTGTGAAAATATATATATTCCAGCTCAGACTGCCCACTCATTTCACTGTTGGCTAGAGTTAAGATCGTAAAATGATTAATGTTCCCTAAACGTCATTAATGTTTATGATTCACTTTAATACAATAACCTTAGTCAAAAATCCTGAAGGAGTGACATGTATAACAATAGGATTAGTTGATGCTTCAATGAGATAGAGATGATGGCAGTCTGCCAAGGTCCAACAGAGGGTCTACACCAGTCTGGCCACTGTGCCAATGGTGCCTGCTATTTCTGAGTCTTAATCAGCATTTTTTTTGATCTTGAGCAACCCTCAAAGCTTTACAGTAAAATTAGGCTTTCAGTCATACATAAGGAATGACCTAATTGGCTATTTCAGACACGTGCTTCTGAGACATGGCCCAGAAATTCGGCCGAATACGGGAGAGTACGCACTGTGTACTCACCCGTATTCGGTCCCGAAGTGCCGGTTTCCTGCATGCACTGCGCATGCGCGGGAAACCGGCACTTCCGATATTGCGAAGGGGGCGGTTCCTAAGTGAACCGCGGGCGCACTACAGGCTGTGCGCACGCAGCACACGTAGGTTTTTTTTCAGGTTTGAACGCGAGGGTAAGTATGGAAGATTTTACACATGAAAAAAGGAGGCGTAAGACCCCCTTTTAACAAGGTTAGTAGTTAATTAAGTATTATTTTAAAAAATTTCAACAGGTTTATCTTTTTTAGAGACTTTAAAGAAACGTAAGTTTATTTTTATAACTTTTAAAAAGAATTTAAATTTTTTCAAAAATTAAAATTTTTGTTTAAAGTGGTTAATTTATTTAACTATAGTTATTTTATTAATGTGATGGTTTTTTTAAAATTTAATTGAGGTTTAGCTGTTCTTTTGGGGGCAAGTTGTATTCATAGTTTTGACAGTTCTCCTGTCAAAACTATGAATGAAAGATGGTGTGCTGCCATTGGCTCTAACTGGCCCACGTGATCCCAGAGGTCGCATCGCACTAACTACGCCTCTGGGACACGCACACACTGCGCGCCGGCACCAGGGAGAGGCCCAGGACCAGAAGTTCGTGTGGGCCCGAACCATAAAGGCAGGCGCGGTAGGTAAGATCGCGCACGATCCTTACCCCCGCGGCAACCATCGAAGTCTAATTTCTGGGCCATTATCATTACTGACAGATGCTCCTACTTCTAGAAGCAATTGAAAGACCTGAAGTAAATTTTTTTTGAACAGGTACATGTAAATTTTCTGAGGGGTTCCCCCGATCCTCTGCTGTAACTTTGGCGGAATATCAGCGGAACTCCCGGGGAAACGTCAGAAATAGCTACAAAATAAATGTCCGTTTACACCGTGTCACTGGGGGTTCTACCGACCGTCTGCCATAGTTGTGGAAGGAGATCAGGAGAATCCTCAAAAATTCTTCCCCCATATTTTCTAACTACCAGAGTCACAGAAATAAGATTTTGTAGGCATGTTGGATTTATTCTATAAACATATAGCAGAAAAGAACAGAAAAAGAATGACCTGTTCTTCGAAGGCCTATATTCAAAGTTCTTCTTCAGGTAGTTTTGTTGAAGACTAAGGACCTTAATCAGCGCTTGGCCCTGCTGTCAACTGACAGCTCATTCTCAGTTCAACTGTGGCAATCACAAGAATACCAGAAGTATCTATGTGCAAGGTACATTTCAAAACCAAATTATTTTCTTAAAATGAGATACCAGCTGAAATCATGGCAGATTCTGACTAAATTGGTAGTGTATGAAACACAAAATCTTGGAGATGTTCATGCTGTCAAAAATTGATTTAAATTGTGGGGCTTTACATCGATGTGATCGTCCCATGTAAGAGAGGGGGCAGAATTTTGAGGAGGACACCACCAATTATCTGGGTGTCTCAGAAACAACATGCCTCTGTGAGAGATAATTCGAAAAATCAAATATATACATCACAGACTGGCATTAGGGAAGGAGACTCACAGCAGATTGAAGTGTATTAAAAAAAATGAATAGATTGAAATACATTTGATTTTCAGTGTGTTCATTAATCGGGCATTTCCTGTCAGCTATTTTTGAACGTGGCTCAGTCAAACTTGGTTTGACATCCCTGATGTAGATTAAACAATGAGTGTGCATGTTTCAGCATATTTTCTGATTGGTTAGCCATAATTTGCAAAATAATGCGATTATTCATCGGGGGATTCAATATATGCCCACATTCATCGGGGGATTCAATATATGCCCACACACACACACACACAAATATTTATTTATACTTTTGGAGATTTTTTGTGCTTGACTGAGTTGTCAAATGCCACTGAGAAGGAGCATGGGCACATAGGAACAGGAGTAGGTTTTTCATCCCTCGAGTCTGTTCATTCAATCAGATCGCAGCTGATCTGTACCTCAACTCCAATTACTCACCTTGGTTCCATATCCCATGACCCCCTAACAAAAATCTAACAATCTCGCAGACTTGAAAATTTCAATTGTCCCAGCATCCAGAGCTTTTGGGGAGCGAGATTTCCAGATTTCCACTACCATTTGTGTGAAAAAGTGCTTCCTGATTTCACTCCTGAATGGCCTAGCTCTAATTTTAAGACTATGCCCCTTTGTTCTGTATTCCCCCATCAGAGGAAATAGTTTCTCTGCATCTACCCTATTGAATCCCTATATTATTTTATACACCTCAATTGGATCACCCCTCATCTTCTAAACCCAAGGTAATATAAGCCACATTTATGCAACCTGTCCTTATAATTCAACCCTTTAAGCCTCGGTAACATACTGGTGAATCAGCGCTGTATCGCCTCCAAAGCCAATATATCCTTCTTGCCCAAAACTGAATGCAGTACTCCAGATGTGGTCTGTCCAAGGATCTATACAATTGATGCATAGCTTCCTTCCCTTTGTATTACAGCCGCCTTGAGATAAAAGCCAACATTCTATTCGTCTTTTTGATTGCTTTTTGTACCTGTGCATTAACTTTTAATGGTTTGTGTACTTGTACAATCCAAATGCCTTCACAGTTCCTAATCTCTTGCCATTAAGAAAATATTCCGATTTGTCCTTCTTGGATCCAAAGTGGATGACCTTACACTTTCGCACATCGAACTTCTGCTGCCACAGTTTTACCCACTCGTTTAGTCTGTCAATGTCCCTCTGTAACTTCCTCCTCTCATCTACACAACTTACTGTGCCACCTAACTCAGGATCATCTGCAAAGCTGGATATATAGCTCTGTATTCCTTCATCCAAGTCATCGATATGGTGAAAAGCTGAGACCCCAGTACAGATCCCTGAGGAACAACACTTCCAACATCCAACCAATCAGATTATATTGGCCCGTAATTTGCGGTCAGCGGCGAAGCAAAGGCGTTTGCCGCTGGCCCCGAAGTAAGCTTCGCACAAAGGTCTCGCGATCTCTGTGTCAAGAAGTTCGGGTTTTCCGACGGGTAATTCAAATCAACGTAGTTTAGTGGGAATCCCATAGTGCGAGCTGCTGCGATGTCAACAAGCTGTCTGAGCAGCCAATCAAAAGCAGAATTCTCACAGACAGCGATCCAGGAAGTGGGTATGCTCTTAAAATTCATACTTTTTAAAAATGTTAGACAGAGCAAAACAAAGATTGGGGCTCTCACATGGGGAAAAGGTAAGCCTGAAATAAAGATGAACAAACTTTAAAAAAAATTAAAGTTTTTTTTAATAGTTTCTTAAAAATTTTAATTTTTATTACAATGGATAAATTTGACATTGCACAAAATCAAAATTAGTTTTTCAGGGCCATAACATTTGTTCAGCAGTCAATACGCTGTTAAAACCCTAGTTACACCTATTCCCTCTGGGTCTAACTTTTAATGGGGTATTTAACAGCGTAATTACAGCGGAAGAGCCAAAATTTTCATCAGTTTCCACAATTTGAGAGGTTTCACTGATTGCCGACTCTGTGGGTGGTGGGTGGCGGGGGCATGGGGGCGGTGGGGGGCGGGGGGGCGGGGTTCACAGTGTAGCCTGTGGAGGAGCAGTGAATGACTGACCGCAACTTCAGGATTTCCGTATTAGGCTGCGCATGCACGAAATCCTGAAGTTGCGTCAGTTTCAAAGGCAAAATCACGGCAATCACTGCCAGTTCGCCGTCATCAGGACAGTAAATTCTGGGCCATTATCTTTATCCATACTTTCTGTCGCCTACCTTCCAACCAATTACCAACCCATATCAGAAGGTTAATAATCTGTATTTACCTTTAGAATCATAGGGGGTGAAATTCATTATCGCCCAGGAATGGTTGCTAACTTCTGAAGAGTTAGAGATTTAGCGCCAGGCATTAATGAATCTCGCTGCACACTAAATTCAATGTCATCGCTCAAAGAAAGGATGGGAGCGCCAAATCAAGCGCTAATGACCTAGCTCAGTGGCGTTAGACTCAAAGCGCTAAGCAGTTTCAGCTGCAGTCTAATTGCTAGTCATCATTGCCACAGGCTCTTTCCAGTTCTTAAAGGGAGGTTCAATCATTCTCAGCATTGCTGGTTCTGCAGCTGTCTCAGCAAGCAGCAGAAGGCCGAGGAGAAGGAACCGGACCACTGAAGGAGGTGTCATTGTGGCAGATCAGGCCCAGGGAGAGAGCTCGCAGATTCTGCCACCAAGCATTGGAGGCGTTGGTCTCCGCTGTGGAGAGACGGAGGGCGGTGCTGTACCCGGCAAGTGGCCGCAAGTCTTCCGCGCCATGTGGAGGGAGGTAGCCCAGCAGGTCTCGGGCAGCTCTGTGGTCCCCAGGACCCACACACAGTGCAGGAAGAAATTTAACAACCTCACTCGGGTGGTCAGGGTGAGTCAATGCTTCAACAAATGCTACATACCACCATCTGAACCTCAGTCTGCACACAATGCCCAAAGCACCACACCCCCAGCACTCACCCACCAACAATCTTCATCTACCAACACTCACACCCACATCTCACACCTTGCACACAATGACAGCTATTCAACTATGGCAGGCACATCTCCCAAACACATTGCTCCACACTCACTCACACACTTTCCTCTCTCTTGCAGTCCAAGGTCTCTCACAGCAGGAGGGAGCAGGAGCTCACAGGCGGGGGACAACCTGACACCCAACCACTTTCTGAGCTGGAGGAAAGAGTGCTGCAAATCATTGGACGCCAGGTGGTGGGCGCTGTGGCCACTGGCGACGTTTGACCCTCTTGGGGAGAACAACGGTATGTTCATCCCTACTCCTTCTTCTCACATCTCACTTCCCCGTCACCCCACAAGCCTTTCCCACTTTCCAGCTAATCATGCTGTATGCATGCCTTTCTCCCTTCCTGCCCCCCTCCTCACCTCACCTTAACCCGACTTTTGTACCTTTATGCTTTCAGATAATGAGCAAGCAGCTGAGCAGCCTGTCCCTGAGGGCACCGTAGAGAGCGAGGCAGAAGAAGAGGAGAAGAACACACCCCATCACTGCATGTCTCACTCGCAGGCATCAGCTCAGATACTGGCACTACGCGTTCTTTAGAGGCTAGTATAGTAGCGGAATCTGCACAGAGTGAGGCACTGGGGACGAGTGGGCTGCAGCAAGGCCAGGGGGAAAGGGTAGCTCGGGGGCCAGCTCCCCAAGGGCGAGTTTGCGCGCAAATTCTGCTGCACAGGACTCAGATGAGGACCTCGATGGGGAGGCCTTTAGAAGAAGGGTGATGGGCATGCACACGGAGATGATAGGTGCAATGGCAAGGGTGCCTGAGAGCCTCTCGGCAATGGTAAGGAACGTGGAGGAGTCCGCCTCCAACATTGCACAGAGCTCTGCGCACACCATGGAGCCCATCATTTGCAGTCTGCAAAGGATGGTGGACTCCCAGAGAGACCGTGGCGACCCAGACCTGATGCTGCGTGTGATGGACAATGTCGCAGCTTCCATTGCAGCACAGGTGGAAGCCACGTAACATCTTAGTGCTGTAATGCAGTCTATGCTTGGTGCCATTGATTCTCAGACTGCTCTCATGCAGTCTCAGCTTGATGCCACGCAAGCCCTGACTGCTGCCATCATGGCTGGGTCGTCCACCGGAGCTTTCACTGTGTCTCAGCAGGCCAGCAATCTGTGCTCCAGCCGATTGGTAGTGATGCTGAGGTGCTGCCCCGGGGGAGTGGCAGTGGGTCAGTGGAGCAGGAAGCTGCTGTCCTCTCTTAGGATGACAGCATTCCTGCTCCCACCACTGGCACTCCGCCATTGCACTTGTCGCTGCCTGTCATCCAGCCAGCCCAGACTGCTGCCGCCCATGCTGAGGTGGTGCAGTCTACAGCCGGGCCTTCCAGGGCCAGAGCTGGTCGAGGGCATCCTGCAAGGCCATCTGAAGTCTCCCACACGGACATTCAGCAGCCTTCCACCCGCCGTGCTGCAGCCACTGGGCCAACACTTCGTAGGAGCACTAGAGTAGGCAAAGGCACAGTAACGAGGGGCACTAAGTGATCGCACAAGGGTGAATAGTAAATATTGTTGTAAATATGTGTTCACTGATTATTGATAAATTTATTAATTGGCTTTGGATGATTTTGTGGTGTCTCTCATTTCAGCTTTGCGCTGTGATATGACCTGCGACAGGGATGGAATGATGGGGATGTGGTGAGCGACGGGGTTCTGGAGTTTAATTCATTCGAACCGCAGTCTGATGAGGTGGTCACGGACCGCACTTCCAGAAAGCCAATTGAGTGGCCTCCTCCCTCGCTCCTGTTCCTCCTCCTGAGGTGGTCCTGCAATCCCTGGTGGCAAGGGCTGGGCCCTCATGATGGCCTAGTTGTGGAGCATGCAGCAGACCACGATGAAATGGGACACCCACTCTGGCGAGTACTGGAGGGCTCCTCCCGAGCGGTCAAGGCAGCGGAACCATTGCTTGATCACCCCGATGGTCTGCTCGATGATGTTCCTGGTGGCAGCATGGCTCTCATTATATGAATGCTGAGCAGGAGTGATAGGGTTGCGGAGGGGAGTCTTGAGCCAGGTGGAGAGCAGATAGCCCTTGTCTCCGACCATCCAGCCCCGAGCTTGCTGTGGTGGCTGGAAGAGTGCTGGCACACTGGTCTGCCGCAGGATGAAGGCATCATTGCTGCTGCCAGGATAGCGGGCATTCACATTGAGAATTCGCTGTCTGTGGTCACACACCAACTGCATATTAAGTGAATGGTAGCCTTTGTGGTTATGGAAGACCTCAGGATTGTTATGCAGTGCCCACAAAGCCATGTGGGTGCAGTCAATGGCGCCCTGCACCTCATCCATACCCTCTGCCTCCATGGATAAGTTTCCTTTTTGGTCCCTAATCGGCCCCACCCCTCCTCTTACTACCTGTTTACTATTTATATGCCTATAGAAGACTTTTGGATTACATCTTATTTTAGCTGCCATTCTATTCTCATACCCTCTCTTTGCCCCTCTTATTTTCTTTTTCACTTCACCTCTGAACTTTCTATATTTAGCCTGATTCTCAGATGTATTCTCAACCTGACATCTGTCATACGCGCTCTTTTTCTGCTTCATCTTACTCTCTATCTCTTTCGTCATCCAGGGAGCTCTGACTTTAGTTGCCCTGCCTCTCCCTCTAGTGGGAATGTACCTCGACTGTACCCGAACGATTTCCTCTTTAAAGGCAGCCCATTATTCCATTACAGTTTTGCCTGCCAATCTTTGATTCCAATTTACCCAGGCCAGATCCGTTCTAATCCCACTGAAATTCGCCTTCCTCCAATTAAGTATTTTTACTCTAGATTGCTCCCTGTCCTTTTCCATAGCTAATCTAAACCTTATCTTTCCTGAACACCTTATATTCAGGAATATTTAATACCCAATCCTGCCCTTTTTTGAGCCAGGTCTCAGTTATTGCCACAACATCATATTCCCATGTGACTATTTGCGCCTGCAGCTCACCAACCTTGTTTACTATGCTTCGTGCGTTCACATACATACACTGTAAACCTATCTTAGACCATCCTGTGTTCTCTCTTAGTCTTGCTAATAAACTCTTGTGCGGAACCTTATCAGAAATCCTGTGGATGTCCATATATACAACATCTGTAAACACTCCCCTATCCACCATGTTAGTGATGACCTGAAAAAATTCAACTAGATTAATTAGACATGACCTACCCTTCACAAATCCGTGCAACCTCTATTTGATCAGCTCATACTTGTCCAAGTGCTCAGTCACTCTGTCCCTGATGATAGATTCCAGTAACTTCCCCACAACTGACACTAAACTGACAGTTCTGTAGTTACCTGGTTTCTCCCTCCCTACTTTTTTAAATAATGAAATGACATTTGCAATTTTGCAATTCAAAGGCACTATTTTCAAATCTAGAAAGCTTTGGAAAATTCTGGCGAATGCATTTGCAATTTCCTCACCTATTTCTTTTAATACCCTGGGGCAGGAATCATCAGGACCAGAAGAAGAGTCTATCTTAAATCCCATTATTTTTTCAATTACCTTTTTTTTACTCATATTAAATCCAATAAGTGCCTACCCTGACTTATTTTTTTTAGGTTTCCTTGAATCACTGTTTTTTTGTCCTCTTCCTCTACTGTGAAAATGGATACAAAGTACCCATTTAACAAGTCTGCCATTTCCTTATTGTCCTTTGGAGTCTCACCTGCATCTGACTTTAATGAGCTCACATTCCCCCTTACCACTCTCGTTCTCTTAATATTTTTCTAAAAAGTTTTACTGTTAGTTTTGATATCTCTTGCAAGTTATTTTATATTCCTTTTTGCAACTCTTATTACTTTCTTTGTATCCTTTGTTGCTTTTTATAGCTTTCTCAGTTGGCTGGATTACCACTTTTCCTTGCATTTGTGTAAAGAATGGAATATTTTCCACTTTTTATAAGTAGGACACCTATACCAAGTACAGAATGGCCAGATCATGGATTAAGTATGGCACATCTTAACAACATGCATCAGTTCATTCTGTGTAGGACCCTTATGTCTAGAAGAAAGAGCAGTCCATTCCATTTCATCAGTTTAGGCAAGATTCAAACTCAGGCTTCAGATTAAAGGACAGTGTGCTAGACCATTGCAAGACTCAGATGGACAGTGACGTTGCGCACTATTGTGTTCAGTCTGAGCGTGCAGTGGGGAGGAGAATGGGAATTAATATATAACTGTTTGATATCCAATACTTTCATTGGCAATTGAGCTTAAATGCATACTAAATGCTTACTTTGGCCCAAACAACAGTGGGGTGCTATTACTATTGTACCCAATTGGCGGCCAAGTTTCCTGTTCACCAGCAGTGCTTAAATGTATCAATCAACCTTGTCCCCCAAACTATCAATTACCTAAAGACAATAATGGATTTAAAGATGTGTGTTGGTCCAACTTCGAGTGCATGACTGCAAAACAAATGCTGTCCACTGAACATCATGGTGAAGTTCTCTTCATCTAAAACTTCATCCAAAAACGTGACATCCTAACCCGCAGTCCCATCCTCCTCACCACTGCTCGCTCAGACTGAACACAACAGTGCGCAACCTCAGTGTCCTAATTGACTTTTAATTGAGTTTCAAGCCCCACAGCCAATTCATCACCAGGACTGCCTGCTTCCATCTCCATAACATTGCCTGCCTCTGCTATTAACTCACTGCCACTGACCTCTCATCCATGCCATCATCTCTTCCATGCTCGACTTCAGCAGTGATCTCCTCATCAGCTTTATAAGCTCCTATTCATCTAAAACTATGTTGCCCACAGCCTATCCCATACTCAGCTAGCTCGCACCCCCCATCCTTGCCAATCCTTGCCATAGGCTCACCACCCCACCAGTGAAATTTGTGTCCTTGTGTTCAAATACCACCATGATCTTGCCCCACCCTATCTCTATAACCCCCTCCAGCCCTAAAACCCTCTGAGAACTCTGCATTCCTCCAATTCAGGCCTCTTGTGCATTTCTGATTTCCTTCGCCCCCCTCCATTGGCGGCTGTGCTTTCTACCATCTAGACCCTAAGCTCTGGAATTCCCTCCCTAAACCTCACCACCTCTCCAACTCTCTCCTCCTTTAAGACGCTCCTTAAAACCTACCTCATTGACCAAGCTTTTGGTCACCTGTCCTAATATCTCCTTATGTGGCTCGATTTCACATTTTGTCTGATTGCGCTTCTGTGAAGCACCTTGTGACGTTTTGCTACATTAAAGGTGTTATATAAATGCGAGTTGTTGTTGAATTTAAAATTCTCATTTACAATTCTGTGCACAACCGTGTACCTCATCCCACCTTTACAAACCTCTCCAGCTCTAAATCCCAGCGTGTGCCCCTGCTCTTGTAACTCTAGCTTCCTGTGCATTCCACTCTCCCTTCAATCCATTTTTGGTGGCAGAACTTGTAGATCTCTCGGCCCTACATTTTGTAACTCTCTCTCTCAACCCCTCCATCTTGCCACCTCTGTCCCCATAAAATCTATCTCTTCACCCATGCTTGTGGTCACTTTCCCAGCTCTGTTACCAATACCTGGCATTCATTTTGATCTCCTTTGTCATGTCCCTTGTGATGTTTGTACATTAAAGGCATTATATAAATCCAAGCTGCTGTTTTGCCTGACTCCTGTCCACCACATTAGACGCGATTTCCAGAAAGAACAAGCCTTGTGTATCGCCTTTCATTACCTCAGGATGTCCAAAAGCGCATTACAGCCAATGAAGTACTTTTGAAATAACAACAGAAAATGCTGGAAACACTCAGCAGGTCAGGCAGCATCCGTGGAGAGAGAAACAGAGTTAACGTTTCAGGTCTGGGACCTCCTGCCTTCCATCCTATCACAGACCTTCCTTTTTGTTCTTTCCTCCCCTCCCCCTTTCCCTGCCTCTGCACCTGCTTAAAACCTGTTACATCTCAAACTGTTTCCACTTCTGACGAAGGGTCACAGACCTGAAATGTTAACTCTGTTTCTCTCTCCACGGATGCTGCCTGACCTGCTGAGTGTTTCCAGCATTTTCTGTTGTTATTTCAGATTTCCAGTATCTGCAGTATTTTGCTATTGTAAGTCCTTTTGAAGCGGAGTCACTGTTGTAATGTGGAAAATGCGGCAGTCAATTTGTGCACAGCAAGCTCTCACAAACAGCAATATAATAATGACCAGATAATCTGTTTTTGTGTTGTTGATTGAGGGTTAAATATTGGCCAGGACACCAGGAGAACTCCCCTGCTCTTCCTTGAAATTGTGCCGTGATATCTTTTACAATCACCTGAGAGGGCAGAAGGGGTCTCGGTTTAACGTCTCATCCAAAAGACGGCACCTCCGACAGTGCAGTGGTCCCTCAGTACTGCAGTGGAGTCAGTGCTCAAATCTCTGGAGTGGGACTTGAACCCACAACCTTCTGACTCCGAGGCAAGAGTGCTACCAACTGAGCCACGGCTGACAATTGGGTAAGTGTAATTTACAGGAGATTTTGGATGTGGCTTTGGCGGTCAAAGTCTTTCACGGTGGTGGGGCATGTTAAATGTCATGGACAGAGGAATATCTGCCTGTCTGCACATCCTAGCATATGTAAGTTAGAAGCAAATGCAACTGAAATTGCATTCTGTACTTTAGCCCAAACTTTGTGCATTTTCAAGTTAGCAGATATATTTACCCTTCCCTCATAGAATTAAAATGAGAAGTCGCACAACACCAGGTTATAGTCCAACAGATTTATTTAAAATTACAAGCTTTCGGAGCTGTCGCCCCTTCTTCAGGTAGGGTAGCTGTGAGAGAATCTCCCAGAATTCACAATATAAACACAGAAAAAATGTATTCAAATCTCATAGAATTACATAGAATATACAGCACAGAAACAGGCCATTCAGCCCAACTAGTCCCTGCCAGCGTTTATGCTCCAATTGAGCCTCCTCCCATCCTTCCTCACCTAACTCTACCAACAGAACCCTCTAATCCTTTCTCCCTCCTGTGCTTATCTAGCTTCCCCTTAAATGCGTCTATACTATTTGCCTCCTCGTAGCTCGAGTTTTAACTGATCAGCATTTGCAGTGCTCTCATCTCTTATCTTTTCCTCAGAAATTAAAAAAAGAATGATCTTCCACTCAAATAAAACAATCAGATCCTTGATGGCCACTGTCTTTTTCCAGGCTGATGTACGTACACAATGAAAATCTTCAGCTGCAACGCTACTCTCGAGTGTGCCTGTGCTTAATATTAACGAGCAAGCACTTGTTGGATCCTTTTCATCCCATCACTCAAAAGATCTGGTGCAGATAAAAACACAGGAGCCCTCCTGAAACACGAGCCCAAGGTAGAGTCAACAGAATATCGATGTATCGGCTGCTCAGGGAGTCGGTATCGTGAGAGCTATATTTTGCCCTTTCTCCCACTGATGATTGTATACCCTTCTCAAACAGTAATGTACCAGATGAGTAACATAAGACTATAATCTATTCTGATAATTACAGAGAAATGCTGACTTGCTGTTTTTGTATAACCTGCTATTAAATTGCAGGTAGGTATTCAACGTATAAAATAGCCGTAAGGGATGAAATTTGATTTTTTTAATGAGCACTGTTAGTATGTGTAAAAACAGCAGAAGAAACAGGACCTATCTGGCTGTGTGTAGCTGTCAGTCATCATTAAGTTGTCCATTGTACTCAAGACAAACACTGCATATGTGCGAATCGCAGTTCTAGCATTACCGCTGGTTTGCATTGTTTAAGAAGATGACGTTGAACATCTGTAGCCTGACAATAATTCTACCTGAGAATAAAATGCACTCATTTATTAATGCTACTGTGATAGCCACTGGGATGTGTCATATAAAAAGCTGTTCTGTTCTTTCCGCAGAATTTATCATCTGCTTTTTTTCTCTCTCTCATGCGGAAAAAAAATGTTACAGGTGAGACGTTTTGATTTTTTCTGCTTCAATTCCACTTCCACGCCAAATCAGAAGGTGAGCGGCGTGGGAGCCATATTAGAAATACAGAATGGGAAAACCGGACGCAATCTTCCTGAAGCCTTCCAGTGATTACACGTGAAGGTGATTAAAATGGAGACTGAGTATGAAAATGATTCCAGAATGTTTGCTGAAATGTTTTTTTGAGAATGTAGAGATGGAGAGGAGGAGATTATAAAAACAAGAATGCTGGTAATACAAACAACAGGTCTGTCAGCATCTAAAAGAGGAAAAGACAGGTGAATGTTTTGGGTTCAGACCCTTAGTCAGACTATGGGGGAAGATTTCCTCTGCGCACTATGTGAAAAAAGGCAAATAAGCATCTGGTTAAGAAGAGGATTGAAGGATACAGAGATACGCATAGACAGAGCTGATGGAGTGCTTAATGGAACGTAATGGTTCCTATGCTGAGGGGACCATGGAAATGTTGAAAGTGTCACTAATCCAGCATCAAGTAAACAAAGTAGGCCGCAGCATAGCAACTATAGAGAATAGAAATGATGCACTCAAATAAACACTGAAAATGCTGGAGAAACAACAGCTCTGACAAAGGGTTTCCACCCAGAAGGTTAACCTGTCTTTTCTTTTTGTTCAAATGCTGATGGGGCCTGCTGTTAATTTCCATGATCTCCCGTTTTTTTTTTAAATTTCAGATTTTCAGCAATCACATTCCTTTCTTTTTAGGGATCACCTGAACATATGGCTGAGGCATAATGGGGGTAATTTTAGCCTCCAAAAACGGGTGGGTTTGGGTCGGGTGGGATGTTAAAATGTTAAAAATCTCAAACCCGAACCCAACCCGCCTCGAACCCGCCCACTTCTGGTTTTAGCGGAGGCAGGAAGCGGAGCAGAGACCAACCCGCTCCCAGGAGGTGGGTTGCTTATTTAAATATTTTAATGAGGCTGCGTGCTTCAGATTTTATCTGTGTTTCAGGGTTAACCCGACAGCTAAAGGGAGGTGAGGACTGCTGCATGGAAGAGGTAAGTGATTTTCCAGCATTGCTTGTGGGCCGGGAGGAGCAGGAGTGCTTCCCCCTGAACCCCTAATAAAACCGTTAACCTCCCCCTGTGATCACCGACTCCCCCCCGTGATCACCGACCTCCCCCCTGTGATCACCGACCTCCCCCCTGTGATCACCGACCTCCCCCCTGTGATCACTGACCCCCCCCCGTGATCACCGACCCCCCCCCCCGTGATCACCGACCCCCCCCCGTGATCACCGACCCCCCCCGTGATCACCGACCCCCCCCCCGTGATCACCGACCCCCCCCCCATGATCACCGAACCCCCCCCCCGTGATCACCGACCCCCCCCGTGATCACCGAACCCCCCCCGTGATCACCGACCCCCCCCGTGATCACTGACCCCCCCCGTGATCACCGACCCCCCCCGTGATCACCGACCCCCCCCGTAATCACCGACCCCCCCGTGATCACCGACCCCCCCGTGATCACCGACCCCCCCCGTAATCACCGACCCCCCCGTGATCACCGACCCCCCCCGTGATCACCGACCCCCCCGTGATCACCGACCCCCCCCCGTGATCACCGACCCCCCCCGTGATCACCGCCCCCCCCCGTGATCACCGACCCCCCCCCGTGATCACCCGCCCCCCCCGTGATCACCGACCCCCCCCGTGATCACCGACCTCCCCCGTGATCACCGACCCCCTGTGATCACTGCCCCCCCCGTGATCACCGACCACACCCCCCCGTGATCACCGACCCCCCCGTGATCACCGACCCCCCCCCGTGATCACCGACCCCCCCCCGTGAATCACCGACCCCCCCCCCGTGATCACCGACCCCCCCCGTGATCACCGACCCCCCCCCGTGATCACCGACCCCCCCGTGATCACCGACCCCCCCGTGATCACCGACCTCCCCCCGTGATCACCGACCCCCCCGTGATCACCGACCCCCCCGTGATCACCGACCCCCCCCGTGATCACCGCCCCCCCCCGTGATCACCGACCCCCCCCGTGATCACCGCCCCCCCCGTGATCACCGACCCCCCCCGTGATCACCGACCCCCCCCGTGATCACCGACCCCCCCCCATGATCACCGACCCCCCCCCGTGATCACCGCCCCCCCCCGTGATCACCGACCCCCCCCCGTGATCACCGCCCCCCCCGTGATCACCGACCTCCCCCCGTGATCACCGACCCCCCCCCGTGATCACCGCCCCCCCCCGTGATCACCCGCCCCCCCCCGTGATCACCGACCTCCCCCCGTGATCACCGACCCCCCCCGTGATCACCGCCCCCCCCCCGTGATCACCGACCCCCCCGTGAACACCGAACCCCCCCCGTGATCACCGACCCCCTGTGATCACTGCCCCCCCGTGATCACCGAACCCCCTGTGATCACTGCCCCCCCCGTGATCACCGAACCCCCCCCGTGATCACTGCCCCCCCCCGTGATCACCGACCTCCCCCCGTGATCAACGACCCCCTCCCCCGTGATCACCGACCCCCCCGTGATCACCGACTCCCCCCGTGATCACCGCCCCCCCCCATGATCACCGACACCCCCCGCGATCACCGACCCTCCCTCAATCACCGACACCCCCCGTGATCACCGACCGCCCCCGTGATCACCAACCCCCCCGTGATCACCGACCCCCCCCGTGATCACCGAACCCCCCGTGATCACTGCCCCCCCCCGTGATCACCGACCCCCCCCCCGTGATCATCGACACCCCCGCCTGCGATCAGTGCTCTCTCCCCGATCCCCCATCTCTCCCTCCGATCTCTCCCCGATCCCCCATCTCTCCCTCCGATCTCTCTCCGACCCCCCATCTCTCCCTCCGATCTCTCTCCGACCCCCCATCTCTCCCTCCGATCTCTCTCCGACCCCACATCTCTCCCTCCGATCTCTCCCCGACCCCCCATCTCTCCCTCCGATCTCTCTCCGATCCCCCATCTCTCCCTCCGATCTCTCTCTGATCCCCCATCTCTCCCTCCGATCTCTCTCCGAACCCCCATCTCTCCCTCCGATCTCTCTCCGACCCCACATCTCTCCCTCCGATCTCTCTCTGATCCCCCATCTCTCCCTCCGATCTCTCTCTGATCCCCCATCTCTCCCTCCGATCTCTCTCCGAACCCCCATCTCTCCCTCCGATCTCTCCCCGACCCCCCATCTCTCCCTCCGATCTCTCTCTGATCCCCCATCTCCCTCCGATCTCTCTCCGACCCCACATCTCTCCCTCCGATCTCTCCCCGACCCCCCATCTCTCCCTCCGATCTCTCTCTGATCCCCCATCTCTCCCTCCGATCTCTCCCCGACCCCCCATCTCTCCCTCCGATCTCTCTCTGATCCCCCATCTCTCTCTCCGATCTCTCTCCGACCCCACATCTCTCCCTCCGATCTCTCCCCGACCCCCCATCTCTCCCTCCGATCTCTCTCTGATCCCCCATCTCTCCCTCCGATCTCTCTCCGAACCCCCATCTCTCCCTCCGATCTCTCCCCAACCCCCCATCTCTCCCTCCGATCTCTCTCCGACACCCGATCTCTCCCTCCGATCTCTCTCTGATTCCCCCCGCCGCCATCGCTGCCCCTCATCTCTCTCCGACTGTTTGTAGTGTACATTAATGATTTAGATATGAATGTAGGAGGTATGATCAGTAAGTTCGCAGATGACACGAAAATTGGTGGAGTGGTAAATAGCGAGGAGCGAAGCCTCAGGCTACAGGACGATATAGACGGGTTGGTCAGATGGGCAGAACAGTGGCAAATGGAATTTAACCCTGAAAAGTGTGAGGTGATGCATTTTGGGAGGACTAACAAGGCAAGGGAATAAACAATGAATGGTAGGACCCTGGGAAGGACAGAGGATCAGAGGGACCTTGGTGTGCATGTACATAGATCCCTGAAGGCAGCAGGACAGGTAGATAAGGTGGTTAAGAAGGCATATGGGATACTTGCCTTCATTAGCCGAGGCATAGAATATAAGAGCAAGGAGGTTATGATGGAGCTGTACAAAACGCTAGTTAGGCCACAGCTGGAATACTGTGTGCAGTTCTGGTCACCACACTATAGGAAGGATGTGATTGCATTGGAGAGGGTGCAGAGGAGATTCACCAGGATGTTACCTGGGCTGCAACGCTTCAGCTATGAAGAGAGACTGGATAGGCTGGGGTTGTTTTCCTTAGAGCAGAGAAGGCTGATTGAGGTGTACAAAATTATGAGGGGCATAGATAGGGTAGATAGAAAGGAACTTTTCCCCTTAGTAGAGGGGTCAATAACCAGGGGGCATAGTTTCAAGGTAAGGGGTATGAGGTTTAGAGGGGATTTGAGGAAAAACTTTTTCACCCAGAGGGTGGTTGGAATCTGGAACTCACTGCCTGAAAGGGTGGTAGAGGCAGGAACCCTCACAACATTCAAGAAGCATTTAGATGAGCACTTGAAACGCCATGGCATACAAGGCTACGGACCAAGTGCTGGAAAATGGGATTAGAATAGACAGGGCTTGATGGCCGGCGCAGACACGATGGGCCGAAGGGCCTCTTTCTGTGCTGTATAACTCTATAACTCTATCTATGACTATGACCCCCCGCAATAACCCCTGGAACCTCCATACCACGTTGTACTGCTCCCCCACCCCCGGCCCCCAGCGATCTCCAACCCCAGGACCTGCTCCTGGGCTGCAGCCTCTTCTGTAGAGAGCCCCACCCGACAGGAAGCCAAGCCTGTCAATCAGGCTGGCTTCCAAGCGGGGAACCTGTTTAGAAAAAGCCCACGCACAGCGTGGAGTTAAAATTCCACGGCGTTCGGCCCGGCCAGAACTCCTCCGCCCGCCCCTTGGAAATTCCACCCCAGTAAATATCGTGGCCATTGCAGCACAGGTGGCACTTCAGCCGACAGTTAGCCTGCGCTCTCTGGTTTGTACTGTCAATGAATAGGAGGGTTTGTATCCAGAGGACACAGATTTCAAATAATTGGCAAGAAAGCCAGGGGACAGATGAGGAGACATTTTTATACTCAGCGAGTTGTTGTGATCTGGAATGCACTGCCTGAAAAGGTGGTGGAAGCAGATTCAATAGTAACTTTGATAAGGGAATTGGATCTCTACTTAAAAAGGAAAAATCTGCAGGGTTATGGGGAAAGAGCAAGGGTAGTGGGACTAATTGGTAGGACTGTCAGAGGGCCGTCACAGGCACGATGGGCCGAATGGCCTCCTTCTGTGCTGGATGATTGTATGAATCTATAAAGAGAGAGAATGTTGCATTCACCAGCACCAACAACCCTTACCTTAATGACTGTAAAATTCACAATTTATCGCAGCAAAAAGGGTGGACGTATATCAGCAAAGTGCCTCGGCAGCTGATTAGGATTAACTTTATTGCTAGTTTTAGGGCAGAAGCGCTAAGCACGCTGTTGAGGTTGAGATGCAAATTGAGTTCTGACAAGATTAACTGAGCCTATAATAAATAGAGTGGAGTGCTTTCATTATAGTGCCCAGTTTTTTCAGCCGACATTCTATTAGCCTATTCATCAGCAAAAGCCTATATTTACAGATGAGGGAAATTACCCTGAACAGCATTAACCTATATTTCTGTTTAAACTGCTGTGTTTATTTTATATTGCAACCAATACAATTTCACATTGCCATCATATTCTTTGCTTGTACACAATTGTAAAAATGCAATTCAATATATTAATGTCACAACATAATTAACACTGAGTTAATGTCAATGTTTTTTCAAAAAGCAAATCATGAACTAATACTCACCTTTGATTTGAGAGCCGAGGACAATCGCATCTAAAAAATGAAAGAAAAGAAAGACTTGCATTTCTGTAGCGCCTTTCACAACCTCAGGATGTTCCAAAGCGCTTTACAGCCAATGAAGTACTTTTTGAAGTGTAATCACTGTTGTAATGTAGGAAACGCGGCAGCCATTTTGTGCACGGCAAGATCCCACAAGCAGCAATGACCAGATAATCTGATTTGGTGATGTTGGTTGAGGGATAAATATTGACCAGGACACCAGGGGGAACTACCCTGCTCATCTTCGAAATAGTGCCAGGGGATCTTTTACACCCACCCGAGAGGGCAGGCGGGGCCTCAGTTTAACATCTCATCTGAAAGACGGGGGTGAGTGGTGAACGGTTTAGTGTTCTCCACATGGCTAGCAGGATGTCGATACACCGCCTCTCCTCTGGAATGTCATCCATGTGATCAGCAACATCAAAGACTTCTAGGAGGTCGATTCGGTAAAGTACTTTAAACTCCTTTAAAAACAATGTAGTCCTGCCAGTCTCTTCTTCGTCCTCCTTAGCTGGCATCCTTCATCCCTCAATGATAGCTTCAGTATCAAGGCCAGGGTTGGTCTCCTCAAAAGTAAGTATTTTTATTGATTCATTTATGGTTCGGTACTTAGGAAAACAACTTCGGACCTAAGAAAGATAGATCCTGTAAAGTTTTGCAATTATCGCGATTCGAAATAACGAGATAGAAGCAGATTCGTTTGATCAGTTTATTTAAACGAAATGCTGTCATGATTAAACAGGACACAGAAGCCTGTAAAATGGCCGCCGCGCATCGTGGCAGAAGTTTCCAGAAGTACAGTGGGCAGACAAGATGGCGTTCGAATAAACATTTTCGATAAGCACTGATAAAGACAGGATGCAACCTGTTTGCATTTGTGACAATAGCAAAAGATATGAGTGCTGGAATCGTTTTCCATGCACAAGTAAGGACCATTGTACTGGGCAATCGAAGGCCCATCCAGACACATCAATACGCAAATACCCCCACGGCTCTACAATGAGAGAGCCATTCTCGGGTGATTAAACAAGTATTCGGGGGCCCCCAAAACCCAGCCAGGGAGGCTCCGAGCCGGTTCAACAATGGGGAAAACATTAACGGGTAGTTGGCCAGTCTCAGGTGCTACCGAAACCCGTTAAAGACAAGAATCACCCCATGCTGGGAGTTGTGAGCGCCAATATTTCACAAAGGACAAACATTAAGATTTGAGCGGGAGATAAGGGAACACAGCACTATAACTATAGACAACAAATGTCCATCGCTCTCTTACTCCCTTGATTCGATTCTTATTCGCTTGATTCGTGCTCTTGTTTCTCTGGACTGTTGACTCTAGACTTTTAGCCGCACTGGACGGTTATTCGAATGTTGGGTGGAGCTCAAACGGGACGAGCCGCCTCGACAAGGGCAAGTGACCGGGTGCACCATCCCGAGTGTCGGTAAACGGTGTTTTGGACCCGAAGGCCCGAAGAGATGAGACGAGACGAGATGAGAAGAGAAGAAGAAGAATCCACGTGCCGCCGCGGTCAGTAAACCCCGACCGCGCCGAATTTATACGAACTCTATCGGTTACTGCACGAACTGGTCATAGACTCTTCCTCGAATTTTATCGACAACCGGTGTCGATACAGGAAGACTCTTCTTTGAATTCTACCGGCAACTGGTGTCGGTCCAGGAAGACTTTTCTTTGAGTTCTACAGCCGGGCCCGAGCACTGTCGAGTTCTTCATGACAACGGGGAGCCCAGCCTGCTTGCAGCAGCAGCGAAAGTAAACAAGTGGGGTACAGAGACCCCTCAAAACACGTGACAGTCAGGCGCTGCAGCGAAACGAGCCGAGTGCCTCACTTTAAAATTTTCCGAAGTATCACGAGTGGTGAGCATGTTTCCCGATCCTACAAATCTAGATGTAGTGTAGGTATTGATAGGGAGGGTGGTTTTATTAAGGATAAAGTATAATGTGTTCCCCTTTTTACGATGTGCCGTGCGTTCTTCATTACCATAGACCAAGCTTTATGAATATATGTATACTTGTACTCTCGTTAATTTGTGCCTATGACATGTACTTCATGATTTTGGACACTATGCAATAAAGATTTCCATTTCGTACTATTCAACCGGGTCTATTTTGAGTTTTTCTCTGCATTACTGCTCTCGCACCTAAGTCCAGTGTTAGAACCGTATGGGCGAGTGGGTCGAACCACTCACAGGTGCTTATTGCAACAAGGCTGGCCGGAGACCAGAGCAAGCAATAGTATTAGGCAACGAAGGCCTAACCCCGCACCAGCACCGTCTGCGATACAAGCACGACACAAAACCCCTTACAATCCGAGTATTTTCTAAATGGCAAGAAGCTAGGAACTGTGGAGGAGCGGAGAGATTTAGGGGTCCAAGTACAGAAATCATTAAAAGCTGGTGGACAGGTCCAAACAATAAATAAAAAAGTTAAAGGAATGTTGGCCTTTATCTCTGGGGGTTGGAATACAAAGGGGTGGAAGTTATGTCACAGCTATATAAAGCTCTTTCTTTATTTCTCAGTCACATTTAACCTCCACCATTAATTGTAACTTGATTCGCCAGTTGTTACTGGACACATCACTTCGATGCTTTGTTGCTCCCAGGGCTCCTGTGCAAGTTGGTATTGTAAGAGTGCTCTGTTACATCCTAGATTCTGTTCAGCTCTTCCTATTTCACTGAATGCTTAAATAACACACAGCTTCCCGGTGAATTAACAGACAGTTTCGCTGTTTCACATTGTCTATAGTCAGGAGAGAAAACCAAAATTCTTTGCATAAAATGGCATTTTTTATCATAAAATGTCGATTGAAATTAATTTTTAAAACGGCAATGCTAAAAACATACTGTAAAGTTGGAATATAAAATAGCTAATATATTTTTGACTCTCTAAGCGCTCCAATATCTATGGTACTTCCCTTGGGCCCAACCCTGATGAGCACGATCCAGGCCTAGGGAGACTGGAAATAATGCTAGGCTCAAGTTAAACATATTGGCTCAGAAATTCGTGATCGCCCATTTTTGGGCAAACTGATGTGGGGACCTCAAGCAGGCATTAGGCCCCTTATTTGCATATATAAAGGACCTAAGGCCTGCTTCAGGCGTGCATATAGGGCACCTCTTGTTTGTCCTTACCCAGTATAATGGGCGGTGCACTTCTGGCCTGCCATTTTGAGGTGCCGCGTGATGCAATTTATAGGCCATTATGATATTCAAATGAAGACTTGGCTCATGTTCAATCGACCCCTTTAGACTGTTCTAAAAGGTCCACTAGGAGATCATGCTTGGCGTTAAAGTAATGTAGATCCGACTATATGGACCTGAGGCCTGGTCCCCAAGCTTCTGCTTTACCCCTGCATTGGCCATAGCAACCCAAAAATATACATTCCGATGTTTTACACTTTACACGTTACCTGTATGTTTACAGATTGCAAAATAGGACTGGGTTGTGAGGAGGCCCACATTTTCACTGGGTGGGTAAGATAATACTCTGAGGAGCTGAGGGAGGAGCACTGTTCTCAACGATCTAACAGTTTTTCTGTTGCTGCTCCCTGGTTTTGGAGAGAACAAATAAGAATTGGCGTGATCTTTTTGGATTGCCTGAGTTCTGCAATAACACTTACAGGAGCTTGAAATTGCCAGAAGCACAGAAGGCTGGAGTAGCGAATGCCTTCACTTTTGCTGGCAGGCTGTGTCCAAAGTGTAATCAGTTTCTAAATCCGTCTTCAACTGCTGGTCAAGAACTTATTTTTTTTACAGCCACAATCTCTGGGACTGTTAGTTGCGTGGTGTCCGCTCTCAGTGGTAGCACACTCACCTCTGAGTTAGAAGGTTGTAGGTTCAACTACCACTACAGAGACTTGAGCGCATAATCCAGGCTGACACTTTAGTGCAGTACTGAGGGAGTGCTGCACTGTTGGGGGTGCCGTCTTTTGGATGAGATGTTAAACCATCCCTCTCAGCTGGACAGAAAAGATGCCACGGCACTATTTTGAAGAAAAGCAGGTGAGTTCTCCCTGATGCCATGACCAAAATTTTAACCCTCAAACATTTATCTCATTGCTGTTTGTGGGATCTTGCTCAATGTTCCCCCTAATTTATTTTTTGGTTGTGCGGTTCCTTTAAGGGGCTGCGCGGCCCATTCACAGTTTCGCGCGTCGCAAAACTTAACATTGGACAAGCCGGTCCCGGGCTGTGCGGGACTGGTAGAGAGCTGCGTGGCTGTGCGGTCGTGCAGCTTAGAGGGAACGTTGATCTTGCTGTGCGCAAATCGGATGTCATGTTTCCTACATTACAGCAGTGACTACACTTCAAATGTACATCATTGGCTGTAAAGCGCTTTGGGTTGGCCTAAGGTTGTGAAAGGCGCTATATAAATGCTAGTTCTTTTTTCGGGGCTAAGAAAAATCCTCTAAACAGGAGTCACAACAATGTTTGGAAGCAGACAGCTGGTACTGAAGCAGTAAGACTAATCTGTTTCTCTCATTTCCAGAAATAGTTTTACCCGAGAATTTATGCTGAAAGAAAAAGAAGCAATAAAACTTCCTTTTAATATGCCTCCTGGCCACCCTAAATTGTCATTAGCTATTTATGATGGCTTCAATTTGCATTCAGCGGAAGTAAAGAGACCGACACAAACAGAAATCTTGAACGTGGAGGTCATTGGCCTTCAATTATAGATAAATGGGACCATTGTAATGATTTCTGGTGTGCTTTTTGCTGAATAGAATAACAGAGCAACACTGCTGTAATGTGGTATGGAGATTAATTAGGGGATAGCAGGCTGCAAGTCAGAAAATTTCACTGGAAAACAAAAATGCAGTTGCTATTAACTACAAACCACAGTAGAGATGCAAATACATACTACACATGCCAGAAATCAGCAATAGGAGCATAGAGGTTTGCAGCACAGAAGGAGGCCATTCAGCCCATCATGCCTGTGCTGGTCCTTTGCAATCCAAAACTCATCTCAATGCTCTCCTCTCTTCCCATAACCCTGTATCTTTCCTCTGCTTCAAATATTTACCCAGTTTGCCCTTCAACCACTCCCTGTGGCAAAGCGTTCCATGCTCCAACAACCCTTTGTGTAAAGATCTATTCCCAATCTCTCTCCTTGCTCTCAGTGACAATTTAAAATTCATGGCAGTTTCTTCCATTTCTCCAGTGTATCCGTGAATCTTCCACCAAAACTATGGTGGATGATCAGGAGAACCCCTGCCCAAATTCAACCCCTGTAGTCTTACTCTATTCACCCTATCAAAACACGTCATTATTTAAAAACCTCTATTAAATTTCCACTTAGCCTTCTCTATTCCAATGAACATAGCACCACTATCTCAGGTCTCTCCTTATAACTACAGTTTCCCACCTCTGGTATCGTTTCAGTAAATCTATGGTCTTACAGGTAATACTGGGAATTCAATGAAAGCGATAGATAGTTTAATACTTTGGGTGTGGCCGTTTGTCCAGTTCTGGTGAAGTGTTATATCTGAAGCATTAATTTATCTTTCTTTTAGAATCCATGACCTTCTGACTCAGAGGTGCGAATGCTATCAGTGAGTCATCCATGGCTCAGTGGGAGCGAAGTTGCTTCTGAGTCAGAAGGTCGTGGGTTCAAGCCTCACTCTGGAGACTTAAGCACAGAATCTTGGCTGACGCATCAGTACTAAGGGAGTGCTGCACTATCGGAGGTGCCATATTTCAGATGGGATGTTAAACCAAGGCCCTGTCTACCCTTTCAAGTGGATGTAAAAGATCCCATGGCACTATTTTGAAGAAGAACAGAGGAGTTCTCCCCGGTGTCCTGGTCAATGTTTATCCCTCAACGAACACCACTAAAAAAAACAGGATTATCTGGGTCCGTTATCTCATTGCTTTCTGTGGGACCATGCTGTGCGCAAATTGGTGGCTGCGTTTCCATACATTACAAGAGTGACTACACTTCAAAAGTGTTTCCTTGGCTGTGAGGTTGTGAAAGGCACTATATAAATGCAAGTTATCTCTGTCTTGAAGACCTGCCATTGCTCATTTATTGTTTTCCTGGGTAATCCTTGTTTCTAGTTCACTTGTGCTCGATCCCTTCTCAAATCACTGAAATTGGCTCTCTTCCAGTTGGGTATTTTCACCTTTGATTGTTCTTTGTCCCTTTCCATAACTACTTTAAACCTAATTATATTATGATCACTATTACCCAGATGTTCTCCCACTGAAACACACTCTACTTGCCCTACTTCATTCCCCAGAACTAGATCCAACACTGCTTCCTTCCTTGTTGGGCTAGAAACATACTGATTAAGAAAGTTCTCCTGTCCACATTCTTCATCCTCCTTGCCCTGTAATCTGTTTTTTTTCCCAGTCTATATTAGGGTAATTGAAGTCGCCTATTATTTCTACTCTATTATTTATGCATTTCTCTGAAATATGCCTATAGATTTGCTCCTCTATTTCCTTCTCACTATTTGGGGGTCTACAGTAAACGCCCAGCAGCGTAACAGCTCCTTTTTTGTTTCTTAACTCTAACCAAATAGATTCAGTCTTTGAACCCTCTAGTATATCATCCCTCTGTAGAACTGTAATGTTATCCTTGATCAATACTGCCCCCACCTCACCCACTCCTGTCTTTTTTCCTTCCCCATCCCTCCTGAGTACATTGTAGCCAGGAATGTTTAGTTCCCATTCCTGCCCATGTTTAAGCCAGGTCTCCGTTATAGCCACTGCATCATAACCTCATGAGGCAACTGGCGCCTGTAGCTCGACAACCTTATTTGCAACACTCCTTACATTAACACACATGCATGCCAATATCATGCGAGTCGGCTTTGCGTCTTTCCGCCATCTAATTCCTGCTCTTTCTACGCTATTCTTTGTTCTTTTGCTTTTTGTTCCTCTTAGTTTTCTATGCATCTTGTCTCTTCTCTTTGCTGTTGTGTCCTGGAGCCCCTCCCCCACAGCACTAGTTAATCTCCCCCTGAGGACATTGGTCCCAGCCCTGTTCAGGTGCAACCTGTCCGGCTTGTACAGGTCCCTCCTGCCCCAGGACTGGTCCCAATGCCCCAGGGTACTGAAGCCCTCCCCCCTGCACCACTTCTCCAGCCATGCATTCAACTGCACTATCTTCCTGTTTCTGTACTCACTAACACGTGGTACTGAGAGATTACCACCTTTGAGGTCCTGTTCTTTAATCTTTTTCCTAGCTCCTGAAACTCTGCCTGTAGGACCTCAACCCTTTTCCTACCTATGTCATTGGTTCCAACATGGGCCATGACTTCTGGCTGTTCTCCTTCCCCTCACAGAATGTCCTGCACCTGATCAGTGATAGCCTTTACCCTGGCACCAGGGAGACAACACTCCATTTTGGGACTCGCATCTGTGGTTACACAAACACCTGTCTACCACCCAGATTCACAAGAGATGCTCAGTGCCCTCCTGCCAGCATCCCACCCCTACATCTGCAGAGAGAGGCAACATAGCTCACTTGGGCAGATATTGTGCTGATGGAAGCTTCTGTTCCCAAAGGTGGTTGTGCCAGAAGACCCCCACTATGAGATTTGAATAGCCTGATCAACCATTCAACTGGAAGGTTCTTCAAAAGCACCTGAACCACAACGTGGCAATGCATGAAAGAAGGCATGCCAGGATACTAAGGAGCCAGCACTTCTTGTTTGACCATACTTGCCAAGACATCACCAACTATTTCTGCAGGCCCTGGCATACCCACCTGGGATTGTCCTTGAGAGCCTGCCTTCAAACTCAGGGTCTGGGTCAGCAGGAGGGTGGGGCAGATGCCGACCTGTGCCATCTGCTGTGAGGACACCTATGGCTATCATGTAGCATAGAACATGCTCATATGCAGGGACAGTAATGGTCAGCTGTGGCCTGAACTTTGACTACCTCTTCTTGCAGATACTCTGCAGTGCTAACTAATAGGAAATTGCCCTCTGGAATGACAGAGAGCACACTTTCCCCCCTGCATGTATGTCATGCAGTTCCACTTGCCTTCAGCAGCCATCAAAAAGGAAGCTGCTGATGGGTTGTGATGTCTTTCAGCACTCTTCAGAAGCTTTCTAAATTTTTGTGTCCCTTTCCTTGTCTCTCCTTCCTTTTAAACTGTTCGCAACCCTGGTGTCATATTTGACCCTGAAATGAGCTTCCGAACACATATCCGCAGCATAACTAAGAACGCCTATTTCCACCTCCGTAACATCGCCCGTCTCCGCCCTTGCCTCAGCTCATCCACTGCTGAAACCCTCATCCATGCCTTTGTTACCTCTAGACTTGACTATTCCAATGCACTCCTGGCTGGCCTCCCACATTCTATCCTACGTAAACTTGAGGTGATACAAAACTCTGCTTTCCGTGTCCTAACTCGCACCAAGTCCCGTTCACCCATCACCCCTGTGTTCGCTGACCTACATTGGCTCCCGGTTAAGCAATGCCTCGATTTCAAAATTCTCATCCTTGTTTTCAAATCCCTCCATGGCCTCGCCCCTCCCTATCTCTGTAATCTCCTTCAGCCCCACAACCCCCCCGAGATATCTGTGCTCCTCTAATTCTGCCCTCTTGAGCATCCCTGATTATAATCACTCAACCATTGGTGGCCGTGTCTTCTGTTGCCTTGGCCCTAAGCTCTGGAATTCCCTGCTTAAAACTCTCCGCCTCGCTACCTCTCTTTTCTCCTTTAAGACGCTTTTTAAAACCTCCCTCTTTGACCAAGTTTTTGGTCACCTGCCCTAATTTCTCCTTCTGTGGCTCGGTGTCAAATTTTACTACGTTATAAATACAAGTTGTTGCTGTTGTTGATGTTAATTGTCCCCATTGCTTTCAATTTGACTTGAACGCATTTTTCCGTTCCTACCACTAATTTCGTTTGAGTTTGCAGCTGGAGTTGTGAATAATTACGTAAATAAGTGCTAATTGCACTTCAAATTCAGATGGGTCTTAAAGTAATGCAAATCAAATTAGAATTGGCTTACATCTGAAGACTAAACTTGCCCCCACTGTCCCAGACTGAAGGCATACAGTAGATGCCGTACTTCATATTGCTGGCCTTACCTTTCCCCATCAGACTTGCTTCATCTTCCACTCTTGATGCTATAATGAGGAGAGGTGACAGCAGCTGCCAGGGAAGTTATGCTAAACTTGTATAAAACCGTGATTAGACGACGCTTGGAGTACTGTGTACAGGTCTGGTCTCCATATTACACAAAGGATATAGAGACACTGGAGAAGGTGCAAAAAAGATTTACAAGGATGATACCAGAACTGAGCGGATATACTTATAAGGAAAGGCTTATCAGGCTGGGGCTCTTTTCTCTAGAAAAGAGAAGGCTGAGGGGTGACCCGATAGAGGTCTTTAAGATTATGAAGAGGTTCGATAGGGTAGATCTAAAATGAGCTAAAGTATGTAAATGATATGCGTGGTTGGAGGCAGCAGCAGTTCTTTCAGTGAAGCTGGGGTTTCAGCTCTCCAGGATTTGGTAGAAGGCAGTTGTATTGGGTGAGTCTTCAAGCTAAAAGTCTTGATAATAATTCAGCTTTAATAGAGCTAGATACAAGGAGACATGAAATATGTCACAGTACAACAGCTAAGTGATTTATCAAAATGATGTTTTATATTTACTATAGTTTACAGTGTAAGAAATGTGATTGGAGGAAACCCAACTGCCCTGATCTTTGCGTGACATTCTCACTGTTTAAACTGCAACAGTGAATAATGGGGTGAGAGACGTGGATAAACAATTGACAGTTGTTGCAAAGGTTATCATTAATTTGCAGTTTGGGTGTGCCTTGTGCGTATGGACTGTAAAACTGTATACTTGGACAATTCTATCCCCATTGTTGTAACAGGCTACCACAGAAATCAGGGGAGATATTGTTGGCTTTTACAAATTATACACCCAGGAGCACGTTTATAGACCTCCTGGGCAAAAATAATTTAAAAAAGAAAGGGGGAGAAATTCAGTTGGTTAGTGCCTCCAGTTAGCGCCTGGTGGGGGCGCTAACGGGGCGTTAATGAAGTAGCGCTGGGGCAAGATGAACCCAACGGCGCACGGCAAATCTAATCGCCCCTTAGCGTCGCCCCTAACAGTTAATGCTTGGGGCTTTAGCGCCAGGCAAATTGTGATGTCAGTGAGTGTGCAACGCTCACTGAGCGCCCGATCTGCCAAATTGATTATTGGCCCCTGCCTCAGCGCCTCGCCCCAACAACGACAGGAAGAGGAGGCGTGAAGCAGGTGGATGGCGGCTTCAGGGGCGATATTTAAAGGGATAAGTTGCAGCTGTCAGGTTAGAGCTGTTTCACTGCTTCCTTGTCAGTTTGCGATTGTGCAAGAGTTTAATTCAGTCATTTAAAGGTTCTTTAGTATCAGGAGTGTTGTGGCTACTAAAAATTTGTTACATTTATTCTGACAAAATTTTAAAGTGCTACACATCGTTACATTAATGGGGGCTGTACTGGCAGCCAACCTCGCCCTCCAGGACCTACTGCGGAGGGAGCGGAGGCAACGAGGAAGATTGCAAGATGTGGTCAGAGGGAGGAGGAGGGCCATCAGGGCTCTCAACAGGAGGCCTTACCCTCTGAGGGTATTCCGAGAGCACTTCTCCAGCTCCAATTAAGTGAGGAGCAGTGCATTAGAAGGTTCCGCTTCAGCAACGATGTGGTCACCGAACTCTGCCACCTCCTGCAACCAGACCTCAAGCTTTAGATCAGGTCAACCACGGCTCTCTCAGTGGCAGTCAAGGTCACCGTCGCCCTCAATTTCTTCACCAGCAGTTCCTTCCAGTCTGCAACAGGAGATATAGCGAACATCTCGTGGTTAGCCATCCATCGCTGTATCCAGGAGGTCACAGAGGCCCTCTACAGTAGGAGAAGGGACTACATTTCCTTCCCCATCACCAGAGAGAAGCAGGACGAGTGTGCATGTGGCTTTGCCAGGATAGCGGAATTCCCCGTGGTGCAAGGCGCCATTGACTGCACCCATGTGGCTTTGCAGTTGGTGTGCAACCACAGACAGCGAATCCTCAATGTGAATGCTCGCTATCCTGGCAGCAGCCACGATGCCTTCATCCTGTGCCAGCACTCTTCCAGCCATCATATCAAGCTCACGGCTGGCTGGTCGGAAACAAGGGCTATCCGCTCTCCACCTGGCTCATGAATCCCCTCTGCAACCCCAACACTTCTGCTCAGCACTCATATAATGAGAGCCATGCTGCCACCAGGAACATCATCGAGCAGACCATCAGGGTGCTCAAGCAACGGTTCCGCTGCCTTGACCGCTTGGGAGGAGCCCTCCAGTACTCGGCTGAGTGGGTGACCCATTTCGTCGTGGTCTGCTGCATGCTCCACAACTTGGCCATCATGAGGGCCCAGCCCTTGCCACCAGGGATAACAGGACAACCGCAGAAGGAGGAACAGGGAGAGGAGGAGGAGCCCGAGGACGAGGAGGATGAGGAAGATGAGGAGGAGGAGGAGGAGGTGGAGGATCAGGAGTGAGGGAGGAGGCAGCCACTCAATTGGTCTTCTGGAAGGGCGGTCCATGACCGCCTCATCAGACTGAGGTTCCAATAAATTAAACCCCAGATCCCTGTTGCTCACCACATTCCCATCATTCCATCCCTGTCGTAGGCCATATCACAGCGCAAAGTTGAAATGAGATAAACCACAAAATCATCCAAAGCCAATTAATAAATTTATCAATAAGCAGTGAACACATATTTACAACAACAATATTAGCTATTCACCCTTGTGCGATCACTTAGTGCCTGTCGTTAATGTGCCTTTGCCTACTCTAGTGCTCCAAGAAGTGTTGGCCCAGTGGCTGCAGCACGGCGGGTGGAAGGCTGCTGAGTGTCCGTGTGGGAGACTTCAGATGGCCTTGCAGGACGCCCTTGACCAGCTCTGGGCCTGGAAGGCCCAGCTGTAGACTGCACCACCTAGCATGGGCGGCAGCAGTCTGGGCTAGCTGGATGACAGGCAGCGACAAGGGCAACGGCGGAGTGCCAGTGGTGGGAGCAGGAATGCTGTCATCCTGAGAGAGGACAGCAGCTTCCTGCTCCACTGACCCACTGGCCACTCCCCCGGGGCAGCACCGCAGCATCACTACCAATCTGCTGGAGCAGAGATTGCTGACCTGCTGCGACACCGTGAAGGCCCCGGTCGACAGTGCTCGACCCAGCCACAATGGCAGCAGTCAGAGCTTGCATGGCATCAAGCTGAGACTGCATGAGAGCAGTCTGAGAATCGATGGCACCAAGCATAGACTGCATTACTGCACTAAGATGTTGCATGGCTTCCGTCTGTGCTGCAATAGAAGCTGTGACATTGCCCATCACATGCGGCATCAGGTCTGGGTCGCCACTGTCTCTCTGGGAGTCCACCATCCTTTGCAGACTGCAAATGATGGGCTCCATGGTGTGCGCAGAGCTCTGTGCAATGTTGGAGGCGGACTCCTCCCTGCTCCTTACCATTGCCGAGAGGCTCTCAGGCACCCTTGCCATTGCACCTATCATCTCTGTGTGCATGCCCATCACCCTTCTTCTAAAGGCCTCCCCATCGAGGTCCTTATCTGAGTCCTGTGCAGCAGAACTCGAGCGTGAACTCGCCCACCGGGGAACTGGCTCCCGAGCTACCCTTTCCCCCTGGCCTTGCTGCAGCCCGCTCGTTCCCGGTGCATCACCCTGTGCAGATCCCGCTACTATACTAGTCTCTAAAGAACGCGTAGTGCCAGTATCTGAGCTGATGTCTGCGAGTGAGACATGCAGTGATGGGGTGTGTTCTTTGTCCTCTTCTTCTGCCTCACTCTCTACGGTGCCCTCAGGGACAGGCTGCTCAGGTGCTTGCTCATTATCTGAAAGCATAAAGGCACAAGAGTCAGGTTAAGGTGAGGTGAGGGGGGGGGCAGGAAGGGAGAAAGGCATGCATACAGCATGATTAGCTGGAAAGTGCGAAATGCTTGTGGGGTGAGGGGGAAGTGGGATGTGAGGAGAAGGAGTAGGGATGAACATACCGTTGTTGTCCCCAAGGGGTCAAACATCGCCAGTGGCCACGGCGCCCACCACCTGGCACCCAATGATTTGCAGCACTCTTTCCTCCAGCTCAGACAGTGGTTGGATGTCAGGTTGTCCCCCGCCTGTGCGCTCCTACTCCCTCCTGCTGTGAGCGACCTTGGCCTGCAAGAGAGAGGAAAGTGTGTGAGTGAGTGTGGAGCAGTGTGTTTGGGAGATGTGCCTGCCATAGTTGAATAGCTGTCATTGTGTGCAAGGTGTGAGATGTGGGTGTGAGTGTTGGTAGGTGAAGATTGTTGGTGGGTGAGTGCTGGGGGTGTGGTGCTTTGGGCATTGTGTGCAGACTGAGGTTCAGATGGTGGTATGTAGTATTTGTTGAAGCATTGACTCACCCTGACCACCCGAGTGAGGTTGTTAAATTTCTTCCCGCACTGTGTGTGGGTCCTGGGGACCACAGAGCTGCCCGAGACCTGCTGGGCTACCTCCCTCCACATGGCGCGGAAGACTTGTGACGAGGACCTCCTGCCACTTGCCGGGTACAGCACCGCCCTCCGTCTCTCCACAGCGAAGACCAATGCCTCCAATGCCTGGTGGCAGAATCTGCAAGCTCTCTCCCTGGGCCGTTGATCTGCCATAATGACACCTCCTTCAGTGGTCCGGTTCCTTCTCCTTGGCCTTCTGCTGCTTGCTGAGATAGCTGCAGAACCAGCAATGCTGAGAATGAGGTTCTGCAGAATGATTGAACCTTCACTTTGAGAACTGGAAAGAGCCTGTGGCAATGATGACTTGCGATTAGACTGCAGCTGAAATTGCTCAGCGCTTTGAGTCTAACACCACTGAGCTAAGCCATTAGTGTTTGATTTAGCGCTCCCATCCTTTCTTTGAGCGATGACACTGAACTTTGCATGGAGCGAGATTCATTAGCGCCTGGCACTAAATTTCAAACTTTTCCAAAGTTAGCGACCATTCCTGGGCGATAATGAATTTCTCCCCCAAAGGCTTGTATTTATATAGCGCTGTTCATGACCTCAGGATGTCCCAAAGCACTTTATAGCCACTGAAGTGCTTTTGAAGTGTAGTCACTGTTGTAATTTAGGGAAGCACAGAAGGCAATTTGCTCACAGCACGGTCCCACATACAGCAATGAGATAATGACCAGATAATTTGTGTTTTAGTAAGATACGGTCTCCTCTACATTGGGGAGAGCAAACACAGATTGGGTGACCACTTTCCGCAACACCTTCATTCAGTCCATAAACGTGACCCCGAGATTCCGGTCGCCTGTCACTTTAATTCTCCGCTCCACTCCCACTCTGACCTCTCTGTCCTCGGCCTCTTACACTGTCCCAATGAAGCTCAACGTAAGCTCGAGGAACAGCACCTCATCTTTCGATTAGGCACTTTACAGCCTTCTGGACCCAACATTGAGTTCAACAATTTCAGATCATAACTTCTACCTTATTTTTTCACATGGCAGCTGTTGATGATTCTGCCATTCCCATTTACACCTCCTCTCGACTCATCTTTTGTTTCTTTACTTGTCCCAGTACCATCTCCTTTTGCTTTGTACCATCATCCCTTTTGTCTTTTAATCTCTCCTGCCTTCCACTCTATCACAGACCTTCCCTTTTGTTCTTTCCTGCCCCTCCCCCCTTTCCCTGCCCCTGCACTTGCTTAAAATCCATTACATCTCTAACTTTTTCCAGTTCTGACAAAAGGTCATCGACCTGAAGCGTTAACTCTGTTTCTCTCTCCACAGATGCTGCCTGACCTGCTGAGTGTTTCCAGCATTTTCTGTTTTTATTTCTGTTTTTTAGTAATGTTGGTTGAGGGATAAATATTGGCCAGGGCATCGGGGAGAACTCCCCCGTTCTTCTTCAAAATGGTGCCACGGGATCTTTTATGTCCAGCTGAGAAGGCAAGCGGGGCCTCGATTTAACGTCTCATCTGAAAGATGATACCTCTGACAGTGTCAGCCTCGATTATGGGCTCATGTCTCTGGAGTTGTTTTTCTGCATATTATTAAGGTGAATTTCTATGGATATGATATTCATCAAGGGTTGAAATTGTGCCTGTCAATACATTTATTGACTACTTAGCTGTCGTAAAAACATGGAACAATCTGTTTTTCCTTGTTAAAGGCCAGTTAAAGGAGTACTCCTGCAAAGTTTAACAACATTGGAGTCCCCATGGCAAATGTGCATATTACAGCTGGATAGAGCAAGTGGAAGGAATGAGAGCGATGGAAGATGAACTGAAACAGAACATGTAGGACAGTGAGGAAGCAGAGTCAAATAGATCAAATGGCCCAGAGAGTGGATAAAGCCCCAGACTGCCCTGATGGGCAAGTGCTCCACACAACATCATGTGGGTGCCTGGGGAATCCATTATAACTAATGCCGTGTGCATCAGTTATGTTTCTGTGATACAGCATATCGCATATCTTAAAATGAGAAGGCAAAACTGAAATATTGTACATTAATACTGTACAATTGAAAAAGCATAAGCATATCCCATGGCATTGCTCACAGTAGGTCAGGGGTAGGGTGGGGAAGATGTGAGGGTGGGGAAGATGTGAGGGTGGGGAAGATGTGAGGGTGGGGACATTCTGTTTAGCACAAGGCTGAAGTTCAACAGAAGAAGCTGAAGAGAGGATACAGCACTTGATGGAACATAGGAATGGGAGTAGGCCATTCAGCCCCTCGTGCCTGTTCTGCCATTCAATTAGACATTATCAGACATTTTCCCAGCAGCAATTTCAATAATGTTACTTGGCCATAACCTTGGAGAATAACAGCCCTTAGTTAAGGGATGTGTACATGATGGTAAACTGTTGCCAGAGGTTAGCAGCGAATTCCTATTCTAGAGCAGGATATACATATGAAATGAATTGAAGACCAGCAGGAGCAGGACCTGGGAGTGTGGTAGGGCGATTGGTGGGGCAGCATGGGGCTGGATGGGAACGGTTGGGGGAGAGAAGAGTCAGAGTGTGCTGCAATTTTGGAGGTGGTGTCAGATGTGAAACCGAGGGCCTGTCTGCATGTTCAGATGGATGGCGCTATTCAAAGAAGTGCAAGGGAGTTCTTCTGGTGTCTGGCCAATATTTATTCCTCAACCAAAACAGATTAACTAGTCATTTATCTCATTTGCTGTAATGGGACCTTGCTATGTGCAGTTGGCCTCAGCATCCTATTTGACCCTGAGCTGAGCTTCCAACCCCATTTCCTCTCCACCACCAAGACTGCCTACTTCTACCTCCGTAATATTGCCCATCTCTGTCCCTGCCTCAGCTCATCTGCTGCTGAAACCCTCATCCATGCCTTTGTTACCTCCAGACTTGACTGTTCCAATGCTCTCCTGGCCGCCCCCTCCCTATCTCTGTAACTTCCTCCAGCCCTACAACCCTCCGAAATCTCTGTGCTCCTCCAATTCTGGCCTCTTCCACATCCTCGATTTTCATCGCTCCATCATTGGCAGCTGTGCCGACAGCTGGCTCAGCACTAAACTCTGGAATTCCCTCTCTAAACCACTCCATCGCTCTACATCTCTCATGTCCTTTAAGTCGCTCCTTAAAATCTACCTCTTTGACCAAGCTTTTGTTCACCCATCCTAATATCTCTATGTGGTTCAGTGTTACATTTTTTCTGGTAACGCTTCTATGAAGCGCCTTGGGACATTTTTACTATGTTGAAGGCACCATATAAATGCAAGTTGCTGTTGTTAACAACCACGACTACACTTCAAAATTAATTCACTGGTTGTGAAGCTGTTTGTTACATCCTGAGGATGTGAAAGGTACTATATGTAAGCTCTTTCCTTCTTTCTTTCATCTTGATGTGATATTTGGCAGGATTTGCAAAATGTGACCTTACAGAAGAATAACAGACAAAATAACTAATGAGATGGACATGCGAAGATATTGTAATGGGAGCAGTAAGGGGTAGGATTTTATGTTTCCTGATCAATAATCTATTAAACATACTGCAAGACGTATGCTGTTACCAATCTCGGCTCTCCAACCCCCAAAAGCAACATTTTTCCCCCCATCCTGTTACAGAACTGATAGACAGATGGAGCATGACTTTCTGTCAAACTACATTAGGTAACAGACCAATATATTTCACACACAGACATTCTCCAGCTCTTCATGTGCTTGTACCCTCTGTGAGACATTTTTCCTAACCTATAGCTACCTCTATTAAGACTCTTTCTCAGCCTACTTTTTCTTCACAAACTATCCTTTCTAAACATAAGGGTCGATTTTTACAGCCTTCAACTGGGGTCAGTACCTTACTGCCCCGTTAACACCAGTGATGCGGTACTTTGAAAGGGGCCTACTGTCTCATGTCCAAAGTGCCTGCCTGTTTCAGGCGATGGGCCCCTTTTAACATGCAAATCGGGATCCTATGACATAAAGAGGACCCCGATTGCCATTTTAGGTCAGAACAGGTAGTCGCCTGCGCTGTGCAGGCACTGACTAGTTCCACTGGCAACAGAACCGAAGAGGCCAGGCAGTTTACTTAATCAAAGACTGCTGGTTGTCTGCACTGTTGTAACTTATACACTCAACTTTACGTGCCAACCATTCTCCAAATAAGATGGCTTTGTTTAAATAAAACAAATTATTTAGTAGTTGCTGCAGAAATCCATTAAAAAAAATCAATGTAAACCAATAAAACATGCTAGACAACTTTCCACAGTATAACAATGTAGGCAGAATCTTTTATGTTAGGTTGTGCAGAAGGCATTTTATTAAATATTATGTATTGATTTTTCTAACAATTGAACAACTTTAAAATGAAAACTATATATTTTTTGCACCAAAACAAGGCTCATGCATCCTTTAACATACTAATTAAGTAGATATTGGCATGGTATTTGACAAAGGACCTGACCCAGTGCTGCTGTGCTAAATGGCAGAGAGAATTGCTGATCAAGAGAATGGTGAGTCAGGCTGAGAGCTCCATGATTTTCCACTGATACGAAGAATAAAAAGCCTGCTTGCACTAAAGTCAGCTGGCTTCTGACAGCCAATGTTGGAGTGTTTAAGGAACATAGGGGGAGAAATTTGGTATCGCCCCGTTTAGGGCGCTAAATTTTGAAAGCTGGAAAAATTAGCGCCAGACGCTAATGATTCTCAGCTTTTCTAAATTGGGTGTTAGCGCTCCAGCAAGGAAGTGGAGCATTAAATCAAGTGCTACCACTTCCCTTCTGGAGCGCTAAACCATGCAGGAGGGGCGGTAGAGGTGCAGCGCTCCACAATGTCCCGTGCAACGTTGCCGCGATCCGAGGGCTCCTTCCCTCCCTTAAAGGGAAGGGCCATCGCTGCAGGCTCTGCATTTCAATGATGTCCCTCGTCACCGACGGCAGCCGCGATCCGCGACGATCAGCCCCAAGCACTCTAACAGAGTGCAGGGCTGATCAATCGCAGCAGTTAAACATTTTCAAAGGGCAACCTAAGGGAGGGAAAAAAACATTTCTGCAGACCAGTGGCCCTACCTTTAATTACTGCTCCCGAAGCGCCCGGCCTCCCGTACAACAGCTGTCGGTGTTATCCAACGGCGATGCTGCAGGGGGCAAAACCGAATTTGGGGTCCGGGGGTGCTACCAGGGCACTGCGCAGCAGGATGACGTCATGATCTCCGGGCGCAGGAGATCGTGGTGCTAAGGGTTACCACCGCCGCAAACCTCCAGGTGAATTTCGCGGTCGGTGGTACTATCACCGCGCCTGGGCAGTAAGTCGTTAACACCCCGTTATCGCCCCCCGGAGGCGCTAATGGGAGGTGCAAAGGAGGCAAATTTCTAGCTCATAGAAACATGGGAACAGCAGTAGGCCATTCAGCCCCTCGAGCCTGTTCCACCATTCAATTAGATGCTGGCTGATCTGCATCTTTACTTTATATTACCCGCCTTGGTTCCCTATCCCTTAATATCGTTGCCAAACAAAAATCTATCAATCCCAGTTTTGAAATTTTCAATTGACCCTCGGCCTCAACAGCTTTTTGGGGGAAAGAGCTTTAGATTTCCACTACCCTTCATGTGAAGAAGTGCTTCCTGACATCACCCATGAATGGTCTGGCTCTAATTTTAATGTCATGCCCCCTTGCTCTGGAGTCCCCCAAAATGTTAGTGTTATATATTCCAAGCTATAGGATCTTTAGAAAGGACAAGCAAATTGGGAAAGGAGGGGGTGTAACAATATTGATAAAAGGCACAATTATAACAGTAGAAAGAGGGGATTTCAGTAAGGGTGATCAGGCAGTGGAAACACTATGGGCAGAATTAGGAACAGCAAGGGATGCAAGACTCTGGTGGGAGTTACCTACAGACCCCCTGAATGAAGTGATGTAGTGAGAAGTTATATGAATACAGAGTTCAGGGAAGCATATATCAGAAAGAATGTGGTTATAATGGGAGATCTTAATTTTCACATAGACTGGAAGCAGCAGAACAGCTCAAGCACGAAAGGCAACAAGTTTCTAGAAAGTATTTGGGACAGTTTTCTAAAACGTTATGGGGGTGGAGTGGGTGGGGGCTGAAATCCTCGGGGGAGGGCTTTGAATGGGTTGACAGTGGGCCAGGGTTTTTTTGGGAGCTCACGGGGAGCATTGCCAGACCATTTTTCAGTCCTCGGCCCTGTATAAAACAGGTTACATAGGTTGGGTCCTTAACGCCTGTTTTAGGCCCAATATTTCTGCAGCAAAATGGGTGAGTGGAGGCCTCGAGCCTCCCAGCTAGGGCGTGCGCTCCTGCATGCCGTTGGTTATGTGCCCAAAATGGTCATAACCAATTTCTACCCCTTCTTAACAAAGCTAGTTTACCTTGGATTAATTAGACATGGTAGCAATTTTTCCAGCTTGAAAGATTGCATTTTAAACAATACAATACCCTATAGCCTGCATTAAGCAGAAATATGTGACACCATCAAGTAATAGGTATGGATTAATTAAGCTGGGGGCCAAGTGACTGTTTGATGGCCTGCTGGGGTAGATTTTCAATTTGCTGCCACAACATGAAACTAGTGTTGTGGATCAGTCACCCATTACAAAAATTATCCGATCTTACTTTCCATTGATTTCAACTTGCGTCGCCAGCAGATTTGTTCATCAGGTATTCTGTAATGTAAAATCAGTTATACGTTGGTAAGGCCACGTTTGGAGTATTGTATGTTATTTTTGACAACCTACTTTCAATAGCTCATTGATGACATTGGATGGTTTCAGAGAAGAGTGACAAGGGTGATTTCACAGAATTGACTATCTTATCTTTGTATAAAGGATGAATGAGATCAGATATAATCCAAGTCTTTATAGTACTGAATGTCATGCATAATGTAGACTAAGAAGGTTATTTAACTTAGATTCTAAACGCAGAATGAAAGAATCTGTGCGCAAAAGTAACACTCTTCAAGTTATACTAAAGATCGGAAGATTTTTGTTCCCCCACAAAGTCATTGAGAAATGTAAGGTAATGCACTTTCATCAAAAGCAGTTAATCCTATGTTGATCAACTCTTTTAAAAAAAGAGCTAGACTAATATTTACTCTAAATGAGATTAAAGTTTATAGGATGATTGTAGACAGACAGTCAAACATTCTATAGAAGAATTTGGTTGAAGATTAGAGATTGCAATATTAGATTTTGTACTATTAGTTTTCCTTTGGGGGGTTAAAGAGACATTTTAAAGGGAATTTATCTTCACAGAGGTTTTAGCTGCAGGTTCTTCACCTTCCTCTGTATCTTAAATGGTGTGGGGCACACTCCGCAACAGAGCAAATTCACCTGGTCAACTGGAAGGAATGGGCTCAGTGAGCCAAATTCCTTTCCTTGTGCTATGCTTTCTTTATATTATAATGTTCCAAAGTTTCAGTTTACTACTTACACAGTTGTTCAATTTTCAGATTGATTAGAAAGAGAAAAGTGGGATAATCTTACTGTGTACTAAGAATCCTTTGGTACAGTTAACCATAAATCTTTAGTACCAGCAGATCTCTCGTGGCATTGCTCATGGTGAGTCCAAAGAGTGTAATGGAAAAAAGTGTGACAGGGAAAGTGTGACAGGAAGTGCACACTATGGAGATCATTTTAACTTCTAGCGATATGTGAGATGGGCGACATCAGATTGGTCACCTGTTATATACCTCTCCCAATTTCCACAATGTAAAGGAAAATTGGAAGAGGTGTATAATTGCCAGCCGACACCAAAAGTTAAAATTACCCCCATATGTAATATTTTTAATATATTACTAGCATACCATTAGTAGAGAGTTGGAGGACATGTCATTTTATAACAATAGGTGAATTATCGATAAATTATCGGTAAGTGTGATGGGGGAAGTGTTACAGAAAGTAAGTGCGACATTGACAGGAAGTGAATGCTATACGCAAAGTTATATCCAAGGCCACAACAGAGAGTTGGTGAGTCAGCCTTGAATTGTCTCTTTTGTGATCCCTTTGGACTCTAGGCACAACCCTTGGTTATTTTAGTTTCATCCAATGGCATTATTGAAAAGACCTGCTTGTTCAGAAATTGATGAATGTGGATGACACTGTTCCACTATACTCCCATAAATCACTGAAAAAATATACTTTCAGTTTTGTTATGAAGGTATTCAAAGAGATTACATACGATGTGTCGCTCTGAGTAATAACATGTTTGTGTCTTATTCCCATTTAAATTCCTGCCCTCACGGCAACTCTTGGCTTATTTAATTTAATAGCTCTTCACTGTAGGTAGCCCATAATGTCAAGTACCTGGGGATTCTCCAGGGCTCCCTGCTGACTTTCAACAATCATTTTAGAATTCTTCCCCAGAAGATTATATTGCATAGTTATTTTCAACAAATCAGACAGCATCTGAAAATGATACTGCAAATCAAAGCTTTAACTCTTTTATGTTCTACTATGCAGAACTTCCTTGGTTGGTTTGTCACAGAAACTGTCCAATTCTTTAAAACAGAGCAGCCAGGATAATATTTTGGAGAAGCATGAGTCATGGTTAAAAATCATGTTACTTTCCTAAAATAAGTGGTTCTCGTGAATGGGAACTTCCCGAATTTCAAGTGGGTTATGGAGTCAGGTTGAAATCATTGCAAGCTTTTACCTGACTAAAAGCCTCACATGGTATGAAATTGTTCAGTTCATGCACCTTTCACCACCCCCAGCCTAGTCCACAGACGGACACATGGGATTGACTACATCTCCACCAACCAGAGGTCACTCTCACTTTTTTGCAAGTTTTTTTAAAAAGAGAAAACCTGCCGTAACAGCAGAGAAAGATTGGTGACGGTCGTTTGACCCCCCCCCCCCCAAGCCTTTGCCCTCTCTTCCCCGATGAGGAGAAAGTATTGGAGTTCCTGTGGGGGAAAACCACTGAGGGAGTCAGAAATGGGAAAGTAAGAAGGCAAGTGCTCGCTGCAAGTTAGTCATGATCTTCTACTTCTCCTCCTTCTCATCCTATTGTACCTGCATTACCTGATGGCAAACAAGATCATGAAACACTCAAGCCACTTCTGCATAAAGTGACAGATGAACTCTGCTCCTCAGTAAACAATTCTATGAATGGATGGAAAATCGTAAGCTGCGTATGCAAGATTCCTTGATATATGCTTCAAGGCAGACAAGGTTCCATGCTGGAATGTGCAATCAGAAAACTTCCTTTATATTTCAAATGGTTAAGGAGTCTAGCATGGTTAATGTATTCTTGCTCTGTAAATATATCGCAGTCTGCACATTGTTTAATTTCCTTCGTAATTACAAAAAGGTTATCCTCTCATAGATAGGGATAGGTATCAATTAAACAAGGACTTATCAATAATTCTTGTAGCAGCAAAAGGAAAAAAACAAATAAGATTTTAAAAATTGTCTTTTGAGCCACCCAAACTTGATAGATTTCCACTGGACATTGATCCCGTTGCTCCAGTTTCACACAGCTCAGTTGAACCATACAGTTGAGTTGACTCTTCCTTTTATACTCCAGTACTCCAGTGCAGTACTGAGGAAGTGCTGCACTATCAGAGGTCCTGTATTTCGGATGAGATGTTAAACCAAGCTCCCATCTGTCCTCTCAAGTGGATGTAAAAAATCCCAGGACTATTTCAAAGGTATCCTGGCCAATATTTATCCTTTAACCAGATTATTTGGTCATTATAACAGCGCTGTTTGTGGGATCTTGCTGTGCGCAAATTGGCTGCTGCATTTCCTACATTACAACAGTGACTGAACTTCAAAAAGTACTTCATTGGCTGAGATTGTGAAAAGTGCTATCTAAATGCAAGTTCTTCCTTTTTCTTTCTTATAAGTTTCAAAAGGTTCCATTAAGAGAAAACTCAGAAAATTGAGAGCTATGTCTATTTTACAGATACAGTTCAATCTCAGATCTGTATAGGATTCGGTAAAAACAATTAAATTGCTCATTGATTTCTTCAGAGGTGAAATCATGATCCGCTCGTCTGATTGAATTGACGGGATCAGGTTTTCGACTTTCATATCCTATGAGCTAGTAATATGCCTGTTCTAAAATAAAAATAGATTTAATATTACAGAAAGCAGATAGCGATCTAGAGAATTGAGGGGAGGGGGAGGTCCCCATCTTATTATAGCCTCAGCCAGATGCAATCATGTTCATAGTTTCACACAAAATTGATTACATTCTGGGAATGCTTTTCCTTCTGATATTGCCGAAAATGTTGTAAAGTTTAATGAAAGATTTAAGTAGGTTTCACTAGATTATTAACAATTGGGGATAGCTGTTAAAAAGCCATTTGTAATTTAAAAAAGAATGGTGACCATGAATTTTAAATTATAACACTTGGGGGTAAAAATTCGGTGGGGGCGCTACCTTCGCTGGGTCGCTAATTTTAGCACCCCGAAAAAGTTAGCGCCCCCGCGGCCGATTTTCCCAGGTAGTGCCCCGAGCGGGAGGAGGGGCGCTACTGGAAGCGCCCCGTGTCCCTCTTGGGGCGCTGCGAGTCAAAACCGTGGCACTACGTGCCGCAACACCACGCTATGCAGCATGTCGCGCCGCGGTACTGCAGGCCTTCCTCCCCTTCTTAAAGGGGAGGGGCCTGGCACAGCGTGTCCCGGCGCCCAGCTGGGCCACCAGGGATCGGGAGTGCCGGCAAATGAGCCCGGCACTCAAGAGGAGTGCCGGGCTCATGGAGAGCAGCCGGCACCCCGTGGGGGGGGGGGGGGTTCATGGTGGCTGGGGACAGCAACGGGGGCAGGTGCTGGCAGGCGGCCAGCAACAAAAATGGCACTCGCCACCTCCCCTTTAACTAGCACCGCCCCGGCTGCCGGTAGACCCCCCTGACTCCGGCGGACATAGCGTCCGGCGGTATGACGGGGGGCGCCACCCAATATTACAGCCGGGGCGCTGCGCACGGCAATGACGTCATCGCCGGTGGTGCAGCGCCACGCGGCGCTAACAGCTAGCGCCGCTGCTAACCTCCCGCTGAATTTTGCGGGAGGCGTTAGCAGTGCCGCGCCCAGGCGCTAGTTGATTTGCGCCCCGTTAGCGCCCTCTTAGGGCGCTAATGGGAGGCGCAAATCAACCGAATTTAGCCCCCTTGGTTTTTCAAGCCCAGGAACAATATGAAAGATATAAATGAGGAGCTTGCGGAGACTCAGTGAGTTTATTCAGTGAGTAGTTGAGCCAGTTGGGTCGCAGGTTCATTCTATGTTCTGTGCTGAGTTTCCAGTAGAGGCATCCATTGACCCTTGGTTAGGGAAGGGAAAAGCAGTCAAGGTTCCCATTCCTGATCACCATTTAACGGCCTTTGCTTCAAGTGCATGTGCATAGAAGTTGAGTGAGCACAGGGTCAGGCTGTGATGCACCAGTAGTCAAACAGCCCGCCAATACTCACGGTTGAGGCTCATGCATGATGAATGGCAACATTGGAGATGGTACTGAGCACCACATCCCAGCAATGAGTCAGTCCATTCAGGGGAAGAAAGGAAGTGTGAAATTGTGGCAAAAAAAGATAAAGTAACAAAAGGCGCGATAAAATGCACTTCAGTTTATTGGATGAGAAAATGTAGCGAATCATGTTAATAGCATAGCCAAGATTTCTGATTTATAATTGAATCATTTATTGGTTAAATTATAGGTAAATATTGTATTTTAAAGTGTGGGAAACGGTAGTCAAGAAATATAGAGAACTTACTATTGATATTAAATAACTGTTTCAAGACCTAATGTCACTTACTGCATAATTGTTTTTTTATATATATAAAAAGACAGCAGCAGGTAAATAGATGGTCATTCACTTGGCATCGAATGAAATCGATAATCTTCAATAAGGAAGAAACTGGGAGCTTTATCAAAATTATAATACAAATTCTCTTTAAAAAGATACTTTAAGGGTGATTATAGATGTCTGGGTGTTACAAATAAAGGCATAGAGTACAAGAGTACAGAAATAATTATAAATTTGTACGAGGGTACGGTTAGTATAGTCTGTGGAGTTTTGGAAGCTCCATTGTAAAGGGTGCATTAAACCTATGAAGAGCATCGAGCATAGATTCACCAGGATGATGCCAGGGAAGGGAAACTAAAGTTTTGAAGAGAGACTTGAGATACTGAGACTATATCAGATGGAGCAGAGAAGGATAAGAAGAGATTTAATAGTTTTTTTTTAAATTATGTTCTGATGAAAGGACATCCACCTGAAAGGTTTACTTGCACAGATGCTACCTGAGTGTTTCCAGCATTTTCTCTTTTTATTATAGCAGAACTCTTCGTTCTTCTTTAAATAGTACCAAGGGATCTTTAGCACCCACCTGAATCGTAGTAACTGGCATACAGGGCCTCAGGCCTCAGTTTAGCGCCACATCGAAAAACAGTACCTCCAACAATGAAGCACTCCCTCAGTACTGCACTACAGAATCAAACTAGTTTCATGTTATCAAGTCCTGGAAAAGGGATTTGAACCCATAACCTTCTGACTCAGAAGCAAGAATATTACCAGCTGTGCCAAAATGACTCATCTGATTTTCGAACCACGTTTCCTCGCTGAAATTGATAAAAGATGAAGAAAATACAACATTTAAGGTACATAAGAACTTAGTGCTGGACAAAAATATATTTTATAAGTCTTTACATAATTCATTGTCCCTCTGACAAGATATATAGAGCTGGTTTGTGCAATGATAAATTATGCAGGTGATGCTGGGGATTGATTGTCAGAATGTCTGTGTATGTAATGGATTTTGTCTGGAAATGCCCCTTACTGATACAATGCAGAAAACCCAGCAGAAACATTTTGAGGAACTACCTGCTCAGCATTAGGGGTGGATCTGGAAGCCTAGAATTGTAATACAATTGTAGACTCCTGGATACAACTGGCCTATAAGACGCCTGTATCATCATCCCTTAGGCCTCAGTAGGGCCCTATGACGTCGAAGTTGAGGGCAAGCAAACTGATCGTGTGTCAGTATGCAATTAGTGGCTTAAGTCGGTGAGCAAAACCGTACCAGTCGATCTAGGTAATTTCAGGTATCCTGGCCAGCATTTTGCTTACATTTTCAGCTTGTGCACTGTGCTGCTTTACTCAAAATGTTACATCTTTTTACAATTTTTGAATGTCAAAAGCCACTTTACCTAGTTCATTTTCTACGCTGCCATCTGTTTTGGAGGTGGGACCAACACTGGAAAAACTGGCTTCTGATTGGCCAAAAATAAACTCGAAAGGTTGATTTTTTAGCAATCAACTTGAAGAACTCTTAAAGATTGACATTGTGTCATTGATGAGATCAGATCAAACAAAAAAAGGCTGCTCTGGGGCAATTTCAATGTCTTTGGAGATGGTAGCTCAATCACGCTTGGATGAGTTAACTCGTCTGAGGTGAGAGTGACTGCCCTTGACATCAAGGCAGCATTTGACCGAGTCTGGCATCAAGGAGCCCTAGTAAAACTGAAGTCAATGGGAATCAGGGGGAAAACGCTCCACTGGCTGGAGTCATACCTAGCACAAAGGAAGATGGTTGTGGTGATTGAAGGTCAATCATCACTGCCCCAGGACATCGCTGCAGGAGTTCCTCAGGGCAGAGTCCTAGGCCCAACGATCTTCAGCTGCTTCATCAATGACCTTCCCTCCAACATAAGGTCAGAAATGGGGATGTTTGCTGATGACTGCACAGTGTTCAGCGCCATTCACAACTCCACAGATAATGAAGCAGTCCATGCCCACATGCAACAAGACCTGGACGACGTTCAGGCTTGGGCTGATAAGTGGCAGGTAACATTCGCGTCACAGAAGTGCCAGGCAATGACTATCTCCAACAAGCGAGAGTATAACCACCTCCCCTTGACATTCAAAGGCATTACCATCGCCAAATCCCCACTATCAACATCCTGGGGGTCACCATTAACCAGAAACTTAACTGGACCAGCCACATAAATACTGTGGCAACAAGAGCAGGTCAGAGGCTAGGTATTCTGCGGCAAGTGTCTCACCTCCTGACTCCTCAAAGCCTTTCCACCATCTACAAGGCACAAGTAAGGAGTGTGATGGAATACTCTCCACTTGCCTGGATGAGTGCAGCTCCAACAACACTCAAGAAGCTCGACACCATCCAGAACAAAGCAGCCCGCTTGATTGGCACCCCATCCACCACCTTAAACATTCACTCCCTCCACCACCGGCGTACCGTGACTGCAGTGTGTACCATCTACAAGATGCACTGCAGCAACTCGCCAAGGCTTCTTCGGCAGCACCTCCCAAACCCGCGACCTCTTCCGCCTAGAAGGACAAGGGCAGCAGATGCATGGGAACACCACCACCTCCAAGTTCCCCTCCAAGTCGCACACCATCCTGACTTAGAAGTATATCGCCGATCCTTCATCGTCGCTGGGTTAAAATCCTGGAACTCCCTACCTAACAACACTGTGGGAGTACCATCACCACACGGACTGCAGCAGTTCAAGAAGGCAGCTCACCACCACCTTCTCAAGGGCAATTAGGGATGGGCAATAAATGCTGGCCTTGCCAGCGACACCCAGATCCCATAAACGAATAAAAAAAAAATTCCAAGGGTTAATATAACATTTCTTCTAGGCTAACAGCCATGTCAATGTTAATAAGAGCAGTCCTAAGTCCCGCTCACCCATAATCCCTGTGCTTGCTGACCTACATCGGCTCCCGGTCCAGCAACGCCTTGATTTTAAAATTCTCATCCTTGTTTGCAAATCCCTCCATGGCCTCGCCCCTCCCTATCTCTGCAACTTCCTCCAGCCCTACAACCCTCCAAGATCTTTGCTCTCCTCTAATTTTGGACTCTTGCGCATCCCCGCATTTCTTCGCTCCACCATTGGCGACCAGGCCTTCAGATGCTTCGGCCCTAAGCTCCAGATTCCCTCTCTAAACCTCTCCGCCTCTCTCCCACTCTCACCTCCTTTAAGTCGCTCCTTAAAAATGAACCTCTTTGACCAGGCTTTTGGTCACCTGTCCTAATATTTCTTTACGTGGCTCGGTGTCTGATTTTGTCTGATAACGCTCCTGTGAAGCATCTTGGGACATTTTACTACGTTAAAAGGTGCTATATAAATATAAGTTGTTGTTGTGAAGAAAACAGCGAGTCTTGTGTGATCTGTTAGAAACCAAAACAATTGCATTGTGATTATATAGCAAAAGTTCAGAAACAAGTTTTTGGACATTTGAATCCTAACTTCAACTGACATTCAGGTTTGGCTGCCCTTTACCAGCAGTAAATGCAATAATAGGACATTACATCTCGTTGGAGGGGCACCCAGTACAACATTCTGATTGGAACATAGGAATTAATAAGATTATTTATTTGTCTTCTTTTTGTATTCCTTTATTGCAGCCTTCCAGGTAAAATTGCTGTAATCATCGATTTCAACAGTGGATGTCATTACTGTTGTCCAGCTGTTTAACATGAGGTCAACTTTTGAGTAATTGGACTGATCTCAGCATTTTTATTTCTTCTGTACAGTGCTAAGAACAAGTGAAACTCATTCAGTGATGGCAGACAAGCATGAATATCAGCTGAGGGCGGTAGGTTTCCAACCATGTGCCTGATCTAATTTGTCTCTATGACATGTGGTCGTTTCCATTTCCAAAACTAGCCCAGGCTTCCAAGAGTGAAGATTAAAACAAGCCAAATGCTCCGTTAGCAACACTTTAGTATCTTTAGTTACCTCTGGTTTTCAAAACAAGCCTGGAGAAAAAGTTAGTCCCCTTCATCTCCAAACCTATCCCCAATTCTTATTCCCTTTCCAGGTCTTTGTTTGTGATGAATACCACATATCTTCCCTTTGAAGAAGTAGGTTAATGTTAGAGGGCTGGAATAACCTTCCCTCTGTACCATGAGTGAATCCTCCCTGTGGTGTGTAGTGGTTATACAGCTGTTTGTTTTCTCCTGAGAAGGAAGAAAAATCTCTGCGTATAATTGCATTAATTCAACTATGTCCCTGGGAGGCAGTGATTGGAGTCCGAGGCATAAAGAGAGAAAGGATACTGGAGACAGGCAGAAGAAGGAGATGCAAGCTTAGAAAGAATTGAAGATTGGAAAGAGAGAGCTAGAGAGGGAGTAAGGATAAGAAGCAGGCCTGGAGATGAAACCAATACCAGACACAGTGCTAAATATTTGGTTGCGTAGCGCCCATTGTTTGTGCACTACAGGTGCCAAATTGGCTCGAAAATGGCGTCCAAGCAGCGCGCGCACACTTCTGGTGCAGGCTGCACCGGACGCCATTTTGGTGAGGGCATTAGCCTCGGCAGTGGGAGCGTGCACCGTAAGTATGCAGAGTAGGCAGATTGTGACGTCAATCAGTGCGATTTGACGCCAGTACTGCCATTTTCGACCTCAGCGCTGGAGCGAACGCCCTCATAACCTCGCACAGCTGACCATGTGTTCAGCAGCAGGAAGGACCCCACCACCAGCGCTATTTAAAGGGATCATCACCTACTTACAGGTTAGTTGTTGACTGATTCCTACTAGCTGTTGCTGAGTTTGTAGAAGTGCTTGGTGCTTTCTTGACTTCTTTAAAGTTGCCTAAAGTCTACAAGGAGTGGTGTGGCACATGCTCAAGGTCTTGGTACTGACTTGCAAGGGGTCTGCTCAGACCAGTTGCTCCCAGACATGGAGGCAGTAGTTTGTATCCCCCTTCGCCTGCAGCATGACAGGGAGATGAGCAGAGGCGACACAACAACAACAACAACTTGTATTTATATCGCACCTTTAACGCAGTAAAACGTCCCAAGGTGCTTCACAGGGAGTATTAAAAGACAAAAAATTTGACACCGATCCATATAAGGAGAAATTAGGGCAGGTGAACAAAAGCTTGGTCAAAGAGGTAGGTTTTAAGGAGCGTCTTAAAGGAGGAAAGAGAGTTAGTGAGGCGGAGAGGTTTAGGCAGGGAATTCCAGAACTTACGGCCTAGGCAACAGAAGGCACGACCACCAATGATTGAGCGATTATAATCAGGGATGCTCAAGAGGGCAGAATTAGAGGAGCGCAGATATCTCGGGGGGGGGGGGGCGGGGCTGAAGGAGATTACAGAGATAGGAAGGGGCAAGGCCATGGAGGGATTTGAAAACAAGGATGAGAATTTTGAAATCGAGGCGTTGCTTAACCGGGAGCCAATGTAGATCAGCGAGCCCAGAGGTGATGGGTGAACGGGACTTGATGCGAGTTAGGACACGGGCAGCCGAGTTTTGGATCACCTCAAGTTTATGTAGGGTAGAATGTGGGAGGCCAGCCAGGAGTGCATTGGAAAAGTCAAGTCTAGAGGTAACAAAGGCATGGATGAAGGCAATACAAGCCAAGTTTATGCAAGCTGTCCTCATAATTTAACCCTCTAATTAATCCGGTGAATCTGCGCCGCACCCCAAGGCCAATATATCCTGCCTGAGTTACGGTACCCAAAACTGAACACAGTACTCCAGATGGGGACTGACCAAGGCTCTGTACAACTGAAGCATAACTTCTACTCCATTGTATTCCAGATACATGTACATGGCATTAATCAGGGGTGAAAAGATCTGAGATTTTTGCAGTAACTACAAATGAGATTAAGTGACAGGTCTTACCCTAATGTAAGCATCCTGATGGTGTTTGGCAAAGTATAGCATGTTGTCAAGGGCCAGCATTCCAGGTGGGGTCTCAGTAAAATCCATGGCTGGATTCACATGATTAGTGAAGCCCAGCTTACAGAGCAGGACAAGCTGCTAGAAGAGGCAGGAGAAGGAGGGGGGAGAAGGACTCTCAGCAGGAGGCCATATCCACCCAGCATCTTCAGGGAGCAATTCTCTTACCTCAACCTCAGTGAGGAACAGTGCATGTGACATTTCCATTTTACTAAGGAGGTGCTCACTGAAATCTGCCATCTGCGGCAGGCAGACCTGCAGCCTCAGTCCAGGGCAAGGCTGGCAATGCCAGTGGCTGTAAAGGTGACCATGGCCTTGAACTTCTTCACGTCGGGCTTCATCCAGCCTGGAGCAGGCAACATCTGTAACGTCTACCAGTCGCCATCCACTCCTGTATAAGGGAGGTGAGTGAGGCTCTGTATGCAAGGAGAGTTGAATACATTTCATTTTCTCTTGTCAGAAAAAAGCAAGCAGCACGAGCATGCGGCTTCGCCAGGATAGGAGGCTTCCCCACGGTGCAGGGTGCCATTAACTGCACGCACATCGCTTTGCGGGCACTGCATCTCACTTCGGATAGGGACTACAACCAGAAGGGATTCCACTCCCTCAATGTCCAGCTGGTGTGCGACCATACTCAGCGCATCATGCAAGTCAATGCTCGGTATCCTGGCAGCAGTCATGATGCCTTCATTCTGAGGCAGTCCGCTGTACCATCCGCATTTGAGCCACCACGACAAACCAGAGAGTGGCTACTGGGCAACAAGGGCTATCCACGACCACCTGGCTCATGACACCTCCGTGCAACCCACACACACGTGGGCAGCATGCATATAACGAAAGTCATGCTGCCAAACGGAATCTGATAGAACATTGGCATCCTTAAACAAAGCTTCTGCTGCCTGGACCACTCTAGAGGAGCCCTGCAGCATTCACCAGAGCGCATCTCAAGATTCATTGTGGTCTGCTCCATGCTCAACAACCTCGCCATCATGAGGGGACAGCCCTTGCCACCAGGCGTACGGCGAACAGCTGAGGAGGAGGAAGAGGCGAAGGAACAAGAGGAGGAAGATCAGGAGGAGGAAGTGGAAGAGGCAGAAGAAGAAGGGGAAGAGGAGGAAGCGGAAGGGAGCAGGCAACCCAGACCCTTTCTGCCCGGGCTGTCCGAGATCGACTCATTCGACTGCAGTACCAGTGAATGCAACCCCAATATCCCATTCAACAATAGTCCCACACCTTATCCTCCCTCTGTTACTGACCATCACAGTATCCTTTTGACCACAATACTAAAACAAAAAGCACCACAAAACAAACATTCCAAACCAATTTTATGAATCAAACTATTACAATATTTCATTCAAAAGTCAACTAATCACCATTGTACATTTCCTTAGTTGCTGTCTTCAGTGTGCCTTTGCCTGTCCTAGTGCTCCTCTGCAGTGCTACCCCAGTGGCTGCAGCATGGCTGGTGGAATGCTGCTCGTTTTCAGTGGAAGAGACTGCAGAGGGCATTGCAGGACGACCTCGAATAGCTCTGGGCCTAGTCGGCCTGGCTTCGGACTGCACCACCTCAGCATGGGTGGCAGCAGTCTAGGCTGAAAGGCAACAGTAAGGGCACTGGCGGAGTGGCAGTGGTGGGAGGACGAATGCTGTCATCCTGAGAGAGGGCTGCAGGTTTGCCCTCCACGGAGCCAGTGCCACTCCCGAGGGGCAGTGCCTCAGCATTCCTAGCCATCTGTTGGAGGACAGATTGCTGGACAGCTGTGACACCCTACAAGCCCCTTTCCACACTGGTAAACCCAGGCATGTTGGCAGCAGTCTATGCTTGTGTGGCAGCAAGCTGAGCTTGCATGACTTCAGTCTGAGCTTCCATTGCAGCACTCAGACATTGGGTGGCTTCTGCTTGTGCTGCAATGGAAGCTGAAACATATGCCATCAGACGCTACATGATGGTTGGGTCCACAAGAGCGCTAATGGATCTGCCCGCCCCTTCCATGCAGGAAAGGATGGGCTCCACACCCTGTGCAAACCCTGTGCAAGGTTGGTGCTGGACTCCTCCATGCTCTTTGACATTGCATTCAGGCTTTCTGGCAGGCCTGCCAATGTACCAATCATTTCATTGTGCATAACCATCAGTGTTCTTCTGTAGGCCGCCCCATCAAAGTCCTTATTTGAGTCCTGTGCAGCAGAACTCATGTGCGACCTCTCCCTCCGGGGAGCTGGTACCTGCACTACCCTTTCCCCCTGCCCTGGCTGCAGCCCACTCATGCCCGTTGACTCACCACGTGCAGATCCCACCTCTGTGGTAGCCTTTTGTGTCTGAGCTGGTGGCTGCGACCGTCAGATTGAGTGACGATGTTTCTTCTTCATCATTACTCTCCTCTTCCTCTACCTCTTGCACCATTGCCTGGCCAGGTTGGATTTCTTGAGTCTCTGAAATGAGAAAGACACAAAGGTAGGGTTGTGGTGAGGGGGAGGGAGGGGGAAAGAAAGCGATGCATGCTTGCACCATCTGCAGCTTTTAAGTCAGAGGAGATTGTGGAATGAGGGGGAAGTGGGATGTGAGAAGGTGGACTAGGTATGAACATATAGTTATCTTCAATGGTTTCAGCCCCGCCGCTGGCCATGGACTCAGTCACAGCCACTCCAATTCTGGCGAGCACCATCTCCTCGAGCAGGATCAGGATGTGGAGGCACGCCTGCCCCCTCCAGTTAGCTGCAGCTGCCTACGATTGTGTGGCACCTGCAAGAAAGAGAGACGTGCCTTTATACAGCACCTTCCACGACCTCAGGACGCCCCAAAACCAATGGAGTATTTTTTTGAAGTGTAGAGATTGTTGTAATGTAGGAAACGCGGCTGCCAATTTGCGCACAGCAAGCTCCCACAAACAGCAACATGATAACGACCAGATACTCAGGCCTAGAAATTCAGGTTCGCCATGAAAGGTGCCGGTGTGGCCCGCAACTGGAGTTAACGGCTGCTGAAAATGGCCGCAGCGCTAAGGAGAATAAATTCGTCTGGGGGGCTGGAGATTGGTGGCGCAGCGCTAATCTTCCATGCAACACCCTCCTGGTGCCATTAGTGGAGACCTCTGAAGCGAAGATCCCGTCCTGAAATAGCGTTCGAGCTTTGCTCAGCCTCTGGGAGTGAGGCTGTGTAGCTCACAAGAAATTGTGGGCAATTAAAAGGGCTATGAATTAAAGGGGCAATGCACTCAGAACTAATACAAATTAAAATACAGTGAAAAAATGCAGTTTTCAGCCCTTACTACCTTTCTAAAAAAAAAGAAGTCCCAAATGTGAATATTCAGCTCTTAAAGCTGAATTCCCTTCTGTACCTCAAAAAATGGGAAAAGTGCTTCAGCACTAACCCAAATGGCTCAGCAAGCCTGGGAAGGGGCACCCAGGGCCTCGCACGTAGCACTCCAGCTTTATGCGGGGGGTCAACATTGCAAGAAACGTCCTCTACCCACAGGGGCCAGGAGGTCCTCCAGATAGAAGGATGTGGGACTACATCACCGAGGTTGTCACTGCCAGCAGTGTCGCCCCCACAACCTGGCTCCAGTGCCCAAAGAAACTTCATGACCTCACACCAGTGGTCAAGGTCAGTGAATGCATCTTCAAAAGCCATCTCCTACCAACTGCACCACTAGCCTCACACACTGCTCAATGCATGACCCCCACCCCCAATCATTCACCTACCAATAATCTGCACCAATCACGAGGCACATCTCCCATTCCTAGCCTCACTTCATCCCCTTGAAGGAGACGGTGCAGGCCATTCTTGTCAGGAGAATGGCTGAGCCTTTGGCCAGCGGCGTGGCAGAAAGGATAAAAGATGCTGGTATCCTCATACATTATCCTCCTTCTTGCATGCACCTCTTGCTTTCCCGCCCTCCCGTCACCAGAACGCCACCCTTGTGCCTTCCTCATTTCACACACCCAAGAAATGCAGCCTGCCAAGCCAGTGGTTGACCAAGAAGAGGGAGAGGTGAGTGAAGAAAAAGAATAAGAAACACTGTCACTCGATTTCACACTCCCAGCCACCAGCTCCTCAAGGTCGACCAGCAAGGCCATTTGCAGTGTGCCCCACTGAAAGTCACCAGCCTTCCACCAGTCATGCTGCAGCCACTGGGGTAGCACGGCATGACATCAGTAGGATAGGTAAAGGCACACACAAACCAGTCACTAATAGAATGCATAAGGGTGATGAGTTGATTTCTTGATGTCATATTGGATGGATAGATGTATAAAGTTGGATTGGAAGGTTTGCTTTTTGGTGGCTGTTATTTCAGCATTGTGGCCAAGAGGACACTGTGATGGTCAGTAATAGAGGGAAGGTAAGGTGTGGGACAAATGTGGAAAGGGGAATTGGGGTTGTGGTCACTGGTACCGCAGGCGGATGATTCAGTCCTGGATATCCCGGCCAGAAAGGAGCTGTCTGGGTTGCATCCTTCCTTCTGCTTCCTCCTCTTCGGCTTCTTCCTCTTCTGTGTCTTCCTCTTCCCTCTGCCAGTGAATGCTGTAAATCTGAAATGACAGCAAAAAATGCTGGAAACACTCAGCAGGTCAGGCAGCATCTCGACCTGAGACGTGAACTCTGTTTCTCTCTCCATGGATATTGCCTGACGTGCTGAGTATTTTCAGCATGTTCTGTCTTCTCAAAGGCCTTCCTTTACCATCTGAGGCCTTGCAAGCATCCAGCAGCACTCCCTACACACTTAAAAAACATGTAACATGTATTGCAGCAAGCCACTACTTCAATAAAATTTAAAAAAAACAGTCCAAAAGTTTTAATCCAAACATACCTACAAGATGTGTGTCCCCCTTTAAGAGATGCAGGCTTCGTCATTGTCAGCCTGCTTCCACGCCAGGTTTACCTGGCATGCTTAGGACCCAGCGCTGAATTCAGCACTAGGGTCGAAGTTGAGAGTGGTGATGTTAAGTCGGCGTTGCACGCCGATTGACGTCACCTCGCCGCCATTTTTTTTCCAGGGCGCTGCCAGTTACTGGCAGCACAAAGGGAAAGAGGAAAATGGCAGCTGCCACGGGACCCGCCACCAGCTGACGAAAGAGTGGCAGCCGCAATTCTTTCGCCATTTCATGGCGCTACAGACTGTGGGTAAGTACATAAATTTCTAGCCCTCTGTTTTTAGTGATGTTGATTGAGGGATAAACATTGGCCAGGACACCAGACCTTCTTCTAAATAATGCCATGAGATCTTTTACGTCCACCTGAGAGAGCAGACTTGGTCTCGGTTTAGTGTCTCATCCGAAAAACAGCACCTCCAACAGTGCAGCACTCCCTCAGTGCTGCCCTGGAGTGCCAGTTTAGATTTTGTGCTCAAGTCCCTGGAGTGGGACTTGAACCCACAACCTTCTGACTCTAGAGGCGAGGGTGCTACCCACTGAGCCACAGTTGACACAGTAAAAAAATTTGCATAAAGAAAAAATAAACTCAATGATCCAGAGGTCCGTTGCAGTCAGAGCATGGACATTATAACGATGGCACTTCAGTATTGATGGGCTTGTTCCTGAGTGAAGTCAGTCAAAAGACTGGTTTACTCGTAAATCCAGTCATCAGCACAGTTGTTCCAGCAGACCAGCTCCTCCAGGCGGAACCAGAGGGAGATTTCACAGATGGCCTCTCCACCAAATCACTGCCAAGGGTTACATTCCTGCTCACTTCAACACAGAAGTCCCCTTTTGCGTCACCGATTCCGACTCTTTAACGGACACCAACGGCTTTCCCCGGAACACCCCACGCAGACTCCGTACATCAGGATCCCTGATCAGAGAGAGGGAAGTGTCTCAGTGAGTGTGGTTCAATGTGTTTGGTTGATGTCATGGTGTACAGCTGGCAGTATGTGCAACCTGAGGCTTGCAGCTGTGGTAAGTGTGTGACGATGAGGTGGAGTATATGAATGTGAGGTATGAGTTGTGATTGATAGAGATTGTTGGTAGGTGAGTGATGGGGGTGTGGTGAATTGAGCAGAGTGTGAGGCTAATGGTGCAGTTTGTGGGATATGGCCTTTGAGGATGAAATCACTGACCTTGACCACTCGTGTGAGGTCATTAAACTTCTTCCTGTACTGCATCCAGGTCCTCGGGGCTACACTGCTTGCATTGACAGCAATGACTATCTGCTCCCATTCCCTTCTCAGCGTCTATCTGGAGGGCCTCTTGGCTCCCTGTGGTTACAGGACATATCTCCTCCTGTCTACCTCCTGCACCAGGGCCTCGAGTGCTGCATCCGAAAATCTGGGGGCCCTCTCTCTGCCATGTTGCGCCTTTAGTCACTCTTCCTGTAGGTCACACACTCCTCGACAACGACTTCCAGTAGCTGCTGCAGCCAGAATGCACCTTCATTTTAAGAGGTGCAGGCTGGCTTTAAGAACTCCAGGTTAGCTTTAATTGGTGCTAGCCTCGCATGAACTTGGGCCCCCTGCAGAGCGTGCAGCCACTCAGCAGCGCGTTTAGCGCTGGCCAGCACACCACTATCATTATAATTAGCAGGTAGCAGGAATTTTGCGAGCTGCCTGCATTACATTGAACGGGTGCGGTCTAATCGCGTATCGTGATTCCCCCCGCCCGTTTTCGGGGGCTATTCAATTTTTAGCCCTCAGACTTGTAGTCAAAGCAGGAATTAAAGAGAGGCCTGATGTGGAATAGGATATTGGATAAAAGGAGGGAGATTAGAGATTTGGCTTGTAAAGGAGCAGATATTTAAGCTCGGCTTAAGAAGAAGGCCGGGATCAGAGATAGCTCTGGGGGTCGGAGGCGGGGTGGGTGGCGGGGGCGTGGGGTTAGGATGAAGTCAAAAATGAGCCCGGAGAGGCACGCAGTTGCAAACCTTAATCTGGACCTCATCTGATATTTCAGTTTGCCTGCACTCATTGAATTAATTTTACTAATTCTTAGCAATCCTACTGCAACGTTAGAGTCAGCACAGTATCGAGTTTTTCAACATCTTTCTTGTTCTAATTTTTCAAATGGTCACTGTGTGATTAAAATGAACACTCTACAGCCACCAAGCTTGCTTGAGTGATCGCTAATTAATGTATCTGAGGAAGGCTTAGTCATTCCATGATGAGGCTTTATCAAGTGCTACTATTGATTTTTTGCTATCTACTAAGAATTAAAAACAAGTCAGTTGATACTGCTGTTCATAGTGATAGCAAATCTTTTTTACTTTCGCTTCATCACTGACTAATCGGCCAATTAATTTAAAGCATTGTCTTATGGCTGACCTAAACGGGTCAGCTTTGGCTCAGTGATAGCACTCTCACTTCAGGATCAGAAGGTCATGGGTTCAAAGTCCCACTCCAGAGACTTGAGCACATAATCTAGGCTGACGCTCCATTGCAGTACTGAGGATGAGACATTAAACCAAGGCCCCTCCTGCCTCAGTGGACTTAAAAGATCCCATGGCACTATTTCAAAGAGGAGCAGAGCAATTCTCCCTGGTGTCCTGGCCAATATTTATCCCTCAACCATCATCACTAAAACAGATTTTCTGGTCATTTATTTCATTGCCATTTGTGCGATCTTGACTATTTGAAAATTGGCTGCCACGTTTCCTACATTGCAACAGTGACTACACTTGAAAAGTACTTCATCGGCTATAAAGCGGTTTGGGACGTCCTGAGGTCGTGTCATGTAGTTTTTCATGGCTGTCACTGCTGAAATTTCAATAATAATCACATGTGTAGAGGTCAATCCTTTGAACCATCTAAAAGAGATCCATTGCCTTAGTCATGAAAAGAAGAAGGGCACCTCAGATACACAATATTAAATACTGAACAGATTTAATATTATATATATAAAATGTATATTGTATGTATATATAAAATAACATTTATACCTTTGGTGCCAATTTGTAATTAACAGGTTAAAAAAACGACTAGTTTAGGCCAATCAAAATCTAATAATTCAACAGGTTGCTAAACAATTGGTAGGTTATAAACCGATTATTAGATTAACACAAATGCCGATAAGATATTAGAATAACACAGGCTGAATTACTCATGGATTGCAAGTCTGTAAATTAGTTTTACTACATCTCTTGGTGTGAGAAGAATGGTAACCAGTTCAGCATTGAGAAGTAGGGGCAGGGGGTGAAGAGCAGTTATGGCCACATTTATTTTTATTTGTTCTAGGGATGTGAGCGATGCAGTCAAGGCTGAATTTTACTGTCCATCCCTAGTTGCCCTGAAAAGGAGGTGGTGGTCCTTCTCCTTGAACCACGGCAGTCTGTGTGGTGAAGCTGCTCCCACAATGGTGTTTGGTAGGGAATTACAGGATTTTGATCCAGTGACGATGAAGGAATGGCGATATATATCCACGTCAGGACTTGGAGGGGAACTTGAAAGTATGGTGTTCCCACAATATTGCTGCTCTTGTCCGTTTTGCTGCTGTTGAAGTAAACTTAAGCTGTTGCTGCCCTACATCCTTTAGATCGTACACACTGCTGGCAAAGTGTACCGGTGGTGGAAAACTGAAGAATGAGACAATCCGAAGTCTTTTGAAAAGCTAAACAAAGGCCCCTATTTATTGAAATAAAAACAGAAAATGCTAGAAAACACTCATGATGCCATGAAGTTTCCTAGCATCAGGTCAAACATGGGCAAGGAAACTTCCTGCTGATCATCACCTACCACCCTCGCTCAGCTGATGAATCAGTACTCCTTCATGTTGAACACCACTTGGAAGAAGCACTGAGAGTAGCAAGGGCACAGAATGTACTCTGGGTTGGGGACTTCAATGTCCATCACCAAGAGTGGCTCGGTAGCACCACTACTGACCAAGCTGGCCGAGTCCTGAAGGACATAACTGCCAGACTGGGCTTACAACAGGTGGTGAGAGAACCAACACCCTGTCCTCACCAATCTACCTGTCGCAGATGCATTGGTAGGAGTGACCACTGCACAGTCCTTGTGGGGACGAAGTCCTGTCTTCACACTGAGGACACCCTCCATCGTGTTGTGTAGCACTATCACTGTGTTAAATGGGATAGGTTCAGAACAGAACTAGCAGTTAAAACTGGGCATCCATGAGGCGCTGTGGGCCATCAGCAGCAGCAGAATTGTATTCCACCACAATATGTAACCTCATGGCCCGGCATATCCCTCTCTCTACCGTTATCAACAAACCAACAATGAAGAGTGCGAAGAGCAGCACCAGGCGTACCTAAAAATGAGGTGCCAACCTGGTGAAGCTACAACACAGAGCATGCTAAACAACGGAAGCAGCATGCTATAGACAACCAACGGATCAGATCAAAGCTCTGCAGTCCTGCCACATCCAGCGGCATCTACCCGACAAATTGGAAAATTGCCCAGGTATGCCCTGTCCACAAAAAGCAGGACAAATCCAGTCCAGCCAATTACTGGCCCATCAGCTTACTCTCAATCATCAGCAAAGTAATGGAAGGTGTCGTTGACAGTGCTATCAAGCGGCACTTACTCACCAATAACCTGCTAACCGATGCCCAGGTTGAGTTCCGCCAGGGTCACTTGGCTCCAGACCTCATTACAGCCTTGGTCCAAACATGGACAAAAGAACTGAATTCCAGAGGTGAGGTGAAAGTGACTGCTCTTGACATCAATACTGCATTTGACCGAGTGTGACACAAAGGAGCCCTAGTAAAATTGAAGCCAATGGGGATTGGGGGAAACTCTCCACTGGCTGGAGTTATACCTAGCACAAAGGAAGATGGTTGTGGTTGTTGGAGGTTAATCATCTCAGCCCCAGGACATCGCTGCAGGAGTTCTTCAGGGCAGTGTCCTAGGCCCAACCATCTTCAGCTGCTTCATCAATGACCTTCCCTCCATTATAAGGTCAGAAGTGGGGTTGTTCGCTGAAGAGTGCACATTGTTCAGTTCCATTCGCAATTCCTCAGATAATGAAGCAGTCCGTGCCCACTTGCAGCAAGACCTGGACGACATCCAGGCTTGGGCTGATAAGTGACAAGTAACATTTGTGCCACACAAGTGCCTGACAATGACCATCTCCAACAAGAGACATTCCCCTTGACATTCAACAGCGTTAATATTGTTGAATCCCCCACCATCAACATCCTGGGGGGTCACGATTGACCAGAAATTTAACTGGACCAGCCAGATAAATACTGTGGCAACAAGAGCAGGTCAGAGGCTAGGTATTTTGCAATGAGTGACTCACCTCCTAACTCCCCAAAGCCTTTCCACCACCTAGAAGGCACAAGTAAGAAGTGTGGTGGAATACTCTCCACTTGCCTAGCTGGGTGCAGCCCCAACAAACTCAACTTGTTTGCATGTCTTTCTTCTGACCACAATTATAACAGAAGTATTAACTTTTTTTATATGAGTAATGTCTTCTTTAAACTAATGGACAGAGGAATGCCATACGAATGTAATCAGCTTTGGTATGCTAATATTGACAACGATAATAATCATCTGCTAAAGGTAGTCATGATAGAGTACCATAGATATGGTGCTAGTGGAATGTTCGTTGGTTCAAGTGTCAATGGGCATCAGATGAATGACCCAAAGTTGTTCTGGTGAGGAAGAGGAGGAAGTTGCTGCAGAAGTTATTTTTTTAAACTTAGCATTTTTATGAGAATACTTTCAGAAAATTTTGCTTCAGATTTTATCTCTTAAAATTATTTTTAAATGGATGGGGCGTTAATTAAAGAATGCCAGATACTTTGGTCATAATCTGCAGTGGATTTTGTATTCTATGATGCTGGGATTAGCACAGCAAACCTAATTTAAGGATGCTTTAATGAAATTTAAAGTCCTCGTGCTCATTTTCACATCTTTCCATGACCATGCCCCACCCTACCTCAGCAACCTCCTCAGCCTTGCATTGCCTCACGTACCCTTTGATTCTCTGACAGTGGCCTTCTGTGCACCTCCCTACCTCTGGCCCATCAATGCTTTTTTCCGTCACTGCTTCTAACTTCCCTACTATGGCTTGGCATCCGTTCCTTTTTATTTTTCTCCTCTATGTTAAAGTTGCCACATATTTGCAAGTTGCTAGTCTTCCACTCCCAGAGACTTGAGCACATAATTCAGGCTGACACTCCAGTGCAGTACTGAGGGAGTGCTGCACTATCGGAGGTGCCGTCTTTCGGATGATTAAATCGAGGCCCCGTCTGTCCTCTCAGGAGACTGTAAAAGATTCCATGGCACGATTTCGAAGAGCGGGGGCGTTTCCCCTGGTGTCCTCGCCAATATTTATCCCTCAACCAGCACCTAAAACCAGATTATCTAGTCATTATCACATTGCTGTTTGTGGGACTTTTCTGTGTGCAAATTGGCTGCCGTGTTTCCGATCTTACAACAGTAATTACCCTTCAAAAGTACTTAATCGGCTGTAAAGCACTTTGGGGCGCCCCGAGGTCGTGAAAGGCGCTGCAAGTCTTTATTTTCAAAGCTCCCTCTTCTCTGTTCCTGTAACGTGCTTTATCTCCCAACTAGAGGAGAGACACCACTTCCGGAACAGAGTGACATTTGCTGCTCTGCAGCCCGTGTGAGTGAGGCTGCCACTGAGTGCTGAAGTGTGCAGTTGTGTACTGTGGATTCAAACAGTCCAGGAACTAGAGCGAGGCTGCCTAAACTCAATCGATTTAGGATTTTGACAGCCATGGTAGGGAAGATGCTTGTTGGATTTGAATGCGGATTCAGAAGTCAAAGGTTAGTGTTTTCTAACATTCTGCGCCACTTTGTTTCTCAATTTGTGGATTATTCTAAGAAGCAGAAACCATAGTTTATAGTTCTTCTGGTCACGAATGGTGTGACAGGAAACAAACTGCAACAGTACTTAGTGGTAGACCTGAATGGTTGCTGGCGATGCATATCTCTAGGCAATGCAGCATCAGTAATTGAAGGGGGCGGAGCTCTCGTGTGCCTGACATATATGGGCTGACAATGTAACAGGGTAAAATTCAATAAATTTAGGCTAGAAATAGCACTAGAGCGTGCTGCTATTAGAGAATTGTTCAACAGTCTGTTTGAGCTGTGGAATAAGATAGAGTGAATGCTGCAGTCTTTGACCTGGCAGAAGGATGACTGAGATGCTCTGGGCTATGCCTCCGGCATCCTAGGCGATAATTACCCTTCAGCACACTGACCTGTTAAGAGTGAATGTGTTTATTATCTTTGCCTCCAGCTTAGCACAACACTCTGTCATCGTCATCCCTTACACTCCACTCCAAACCACAGCATCAACTTCACCTTTGCTCTGCGTCAGCAGTTTTTGTACCCTTCACGTGCGATCACAATATCAAGCCCTACGCTGTCCCAAGAGAGAGGTGAAGTGCACCAAGGGGACTGAAGCCAGAGAGGGTGATCTTCTCTCTGGCTGTATTTTGTCTAAGCAGTAAGCATTTATGCCAGTTTCAAAATTCCTGGTGCAGGCTTAACACATGTGCAAATCTTTTACACCACTGGGCAAAAACATGAATTTAGTCTTTTGTTTTGGGGGTGGTGGCAGAGGGTCACGCATCCAATTAACCTTAGTTATGCTGCAAATTCTAATCAACTATGGGTCCAACACTCCTGACTGGACTCATTTTTTTTACAACAAAGCTGACGTGATTAAAACATGTGCTTTGTCAATAAGGAAAGAATCAGCTTTTGCATAGCACCTTTCATGTCCTCAGGACATCCCATAGCCAATGAATTACTTTTGAAGTACAGCCACTGTTGCTATTTAGGCAAACGCAGCAGCAAATTTGCAAACAGCGAGGCCCCCGGAAACAGCAATGAAATAAATGAACCATTAATCTGTCTTTGTTTGTGTTAGTTGAGGAATGAATATTGGCTGGCAACACCAAAGGCGAACTCCCTGCTCTTCTTTGAATAGCGCCATGAGGTGTCTTACAGCCACCTGGACAGGCAGACAGGCCTCAGTTTATCATCTCATCTGAAAGACAGCACCTCTGACTGTGCAGCACTCAGTATTGCTTAGGTGGACGTTACAGATCCCACGGCACTATTCGAAGAAGAGCAGGGGAGTTCTCCCCGGTGTCCTGACCAATATTTATCCATCAACCAGCATCACTAAAACAAATTATCTGGTTATTATCTCATTGCTGTCTGCAGGACCTTGCTGTGCACAAATTGTCTGCTGCGTTTTCTGTTTTGCATTTCAAAAATACCTCATTGGTTGTAAAGCGTTTTGGGACACCCTGAGGTCATAAAAGTAGTTATAGAAATGCGAGTCTTCCTTCCTTCCTTCCACTGAAGTGTCAGACTAGATTGTGTGCAAAGTCCCAGAGAGGGGATTGAGCTCGCAAATTTCTGACTCAGACAAGAAAGCTCCCACTGAGCCAAGTTTAACAGACTTATCATTGTTGTTTAACACTTCTCTGAGGATTCCTGCAGCTCCACTAATTGAATGAACAACCATTAGCAAAAAGTGAGAGTAAAGGCTGATTTTTATTTAAAATCTTATACAAGGTCATCAATGAGAAACTCATGCAGCATTGCATGATTCAGATGCGAGGGTTATTTTGATACTGGATGATGCTCTAAAGAGATCCTCAGTGTCTCCAACTGTCCTCTGGTGACAGCAGCACCAATTTACATTTATATAGCGCCGTTAATATAGAAAACTCCCCAAGCCGCTCCACAATGGAAATAGATCGCAGAATGGTGCCGAGCCATAGATGGAGAGATTGGGAGGGGTGACTGAAAGCTTGGTCACAAAAGTGGGTTTTGAACAGATTTTTAAAGAGGGAGAGAGAAGTGGAGAGGCACAGCTGTTTAGGGAGGAATCTCCAATGAGTAGGGCTGAGGCAGCTGAAGGCTACATCACCAAAGGGAGAGAGGATGCACAAAAGGCCCAAGACAGGGAACTAAAAGGTGAAGGAGGGGATATGAGGCTGGAGAAAATTGCAGAGATAGGATGGGGTGAGAGCACGTTGAGATTTAAACATGAGGGCAAGGGTTTTAAATATCATGCATTGGGGAACAGGGAGCCAACGCAGGTCAACAAGGATGGGGTCAATGGGCGAGCAGGACGGCATACAGGAGGCTGAGCTTCGGACAAGTAGCAGTGATGGGGGCGGGGGGCACTGGTAGACCAGCAAGGAGGGCAATAGAATAATTGAATTAGCAAGTGACAAAAACATGGATAAGATATGTCAAAAGTGTGGATTGGTATAGCAAAATATATCAAACAGGCCCCCTCTAACTTCATCTCTGAAAAAGGCAATGGAGGAACTGCTGATTGCACCAACAGGACTGATATGATGCCCTAAATTAACAAAGATTATGATGGTGGAGGCCTAACTCCTCAGCAAAGGTTGACTGACATGGGAGAGGGATAGATGACTAATTTTCTGACTCCATCATCATTGCAAACACCAGGAGGTTTGTTCTATGTCTTTTTGAAATGACAACTGTGTTCTGGAATCGCTACCAGCCCCATGCCTTGTTTATAAGATTGATTAAGCTGCCCAATCTAAAAATGAAATCCTGAAATGGGAAATGGACACATTTTGTGCTCCAAGATAATTTATGCTTAAAATGATTGTAAATGTATGTGCCTATAGTGTATACTTTGTGGTTTCACTCTGTGAAATTCATGAACTGTATCTCACTGTTTACCTATGAAGAATCTGGCTTTGCCCATTTGTGTCTCTCTTGCAGTAGCAGCACCACTGATGAAAGTTGTAACAACCAACAAGGGACATAGGGGGAAAAATTCAGTTGGTTGCGCCTCCCGTTAGCGCCTTAAGAGGGCGCTAATGGGGCGCAAAGCATCTAGCGCCCAGGCGCAGCGAAGTTTGCGCCGCTCGCGAAATTAACTAGACATTTTGCGGCGGCGCTAAACACTACCGCCACGATCTCCTGCGCCGGCAGATCGTGACGTCACTTGAGTGCGCAACGCCCCGGTATCGCCCCGGAGCGGATATTGAGTGGCGCCCCCTGCCTTACCGCCTGACGCTAGCAACGACAGGTTGAGGGGAGCGTTCTGCAGTCATGTAGGGAAAGGGGGAGCGCTATTTAAAGGTGACCGCTTCCTGCCTTTTATTGTTTGTGCCATTTTTGAACCATGCATTCTGAGAGAGAGAGGGAGAGACTTCTGGAGAGATTCAACGTTGTGTGAAGGAGTTTTGGGTACTGAGCAGCACTTTGCAGGTTCATTTTGATTTGCCATTCCATGTATCGATTTAGCAGAGACTGTGGGGGCATCACTCTGAGCTCTTTGCCTGGTACTCTCCATTGTTCTTTCCAGCACATTTGATGTGCAAGTCTCTCCAGGCCGAGATTCAAGGCTGCAATGAGCAGGATGTGGATGGAAAGCAAGATTAACCATCCCCTTTAAGAACTGGCCGTGCCATTGTGTGTGTGTTCCATTGCTGACTGACATCACATGAGCTTCGCCAGCGCTCTGAGGTAGCGCCTCGCTCCTCGGCCTTTGCGCCTTAAGACAGGTGTGAAGCGCCTGATTTAGCGCTGCAATCACCTCCAGGGGCGATAAAAGTCAAGTTTGCAGTCGGTGGCGATAATTAGCGCCAGGCGCTAATCTTTGCGCCCGGCCGATAATTGCGCCCCAAATGGGGCGATACTGAATTTCTCCCCCATAGTATTTGCAATGTGGTGATGGAGGATTAATCAGCAGCTCTCTTTCATGTTGATGTACCATTGTAATGAGTGCCTTAAACAATTGCTATGCAGAGGAGGGCTCACTGCTTTTGATTCAGGTTTGCGGGAATATGTATATCCAGGTTCTCTGGTAGCACAGATAAGTCTCTCACTTCAGGCCAATCGTACTAGCTGTAACGTTCCAAGCTTTGATCGCAGGTGTTTTCTATTTGTTCCCTACCCCATCAATCTGAGAACAGACCAATAAGTGCCCTACTTTTGAAGTCAAGTTAGGCGGAAAGTTTGGCAATTTCACTCTGATATATGCCAACCACTCCCATTGGACACTTGCAATTTTTCACCAAGATCTTCCAACCCTGACAGTAAAACTGCTTGGAAAAATGATACCACATCAGATATCATCATGATCTGTGCTGTCAGTTTACCGCCCCGGCACTGAAGGTGGAAATTTACCCCAATGTGTTGGCCAGCATTATGATTAAGATGCTTTTGAAAGAGAAGCATAGATAGGGAACATCCTTCCTACAGTCAGTTAAGATCTTCACATCATCTGCTGCCACATTCCCCTTACATTACAATTTAAACACCCAGGGATAATTTTTTGTTGCCTTTCTTTTTCTGTTGCCTTCTCCGATTTGCCTAATGGTTAAACACAATACACTATGGGTTTCCTAATGTTTGCAGAAACCTGCTGTGTTTTTAGAGTGGTGGAGGAAGCCTGTGCCAGATTCCTGGCCACTGCCTCTTCCAGACACCTCCAGCACCGTAAAATAGTCTTTCCTATTTTTCTATGCTATTAGTAATCATTTTCTGATCAGCTCTAGTGACAAACATCCTGTCTAGTGATTTCTGGAGGCCAAGTAGTTCATTAGCTGATTGTTTCAGTGCTAAAGAAAGAACTTAAATTGATGTAGAATCTTATCGCATCCTCAGAACATTCCAAAGCTCTTCATGATTAATTTTGAAGTGCATTCACTATTGACAAATCCCACAAATATTATAAAAAGGATATTGAGGCACTGGAGAGGGTGCAGAGAAGATTTACAAGGATGATACCAGAAATGCGAGGGTATACATATCAGGAAAGGATGAACAGGCTGAGTCTCTTTTCTCTTGAAAAAAGAAGGCTGAGGGGTGAACTAATAGAGGTCTTTAAAATTATGAAACATTTTGATAGAGTGGATAGAGAAAGAATATTTCCATTTGTGGGGAAGAGCATAACTAGAGGCCATCAATATAAGATAGTCACCAAGAAATCCAATAGGGAATTCAGAAGCAACTTCTTCACCCAAAGAGTGGTGAGAATGTGGAACTCGCTACCACAGGGAGTGGTTGAAGCGAATAGTATGGATGCATTTAAGGGGAGGCTGGACAAGCATATGAGGGAAAAGGGAATAGAGGGTTATGCTGATAGATTTAGATGAGGAAAGACGGGAGGAGGCTCGTGTGGAGCATAAACGCCGGCATGGACTGGTTGGGCCGAATGGCCTGTTTCTGTGCCGTATATCCTGTGTAATCCTATGTAAATAATAAATGAGATGGATGACCATTTAATGTGTTTTTTGGTGGTGTTGGTTGAGAGATGACTGTAGGCCAGAACACCACGAGAATGCCTCTGTTTTCCTTCAGGTGGTGCTAGGAGATCTTTAACGTTCACCTGAACGGACAGAAAAGGCTTTTGTTTAACCTCTCATCCTGAAGGTAGCACCTCTAACAATGCAGCACTCCTTCAGTACTGTTGGCCTTGAACTGTTGGCTTGGATTATGTGCTCAAGTCCTGGAGTAGGGCTTGATCACCGAACCTGAGGTGAGAGTGCTACCAATGGAGCCAATTTGGCACTAATCATTTACTGTTTGCGTACATCAGTAGGCTATGATGCTTGTGTTTCAGAAATTGCAACGTTCCCATTTAAGTGATGAGTACATGCTGCATAACTATCTAAAATGCCTCAAGTCAAAAGATTATCCTCATACTTTGTTCCCTATGAGTGGACTGGTTCACCCTGGCCAAGGATAAAGCATTCCTCCCAGAAAGCCCTGTGGGGAGGTAGTTTCGGTGAGGAGCAGTTCATGGCATTACTGCTCTACATTTGTTTGTGTTACAAATGCCACTGGTTTAATGGCGTACATTGTGCCTTCATTTTGCTCTGCATTGTTACTCCAGAATGATGTGATATGTGCCATAAAATCCATAATAATACATTGGCTTTGACCTTTAACGCATTTCAGTCTGTATCTATAACTAGAAAAGAACAGCTGATCCCAGCTGGATCAGACTGCAGCATATTTCCTTTCTTTATTCATATTAAAATTCTGTCATCTTCAGGAAGTTTTATTGACTTAGATCCACAACTAATTAAAAGCACATTTCTCCTCCTTCATTTTCTATCAACCGTGAGCCGTCCTCTCCCACTTCCCTGACTACATTGGCTCCTGGCTGGGGTGCCATCCTATAGGTGCCAGACATCCTCCAGTCACTCACTCAAGTGGGACTCTTCGAGTGTCAGCTTTGACAGTGACAGCAGGGGTATTAAAGGCTGATCTGAATTTGTCCAGCATCCACACACACAGTTGCTTTCTTGCTTTTGGCAATCCCTCGATAATCAAGTAAAATTGTTTCTCAGCATGAAAGAAGATTTGAGTTTGAAGATTTCCTACGTCTTTGCTGAGCATTTAGATGTCTTTATAAACCAATTCTAGAGAGACATATTTTTACCACCCAACGGACACATGAAGGACAACCCAGCTGATAGTGTGGTCGCAGCAGCCTGGCATTCTTTCCTCTGTCTTCATTTCTCTTCTTCTTTAACAATCTTATCCTGGTTAAACTTGTTAACTCCCTGCCTGCGCACGGATAACCACCGTTTGCACTCTTTCATGCTTTCCTCCCATGTATTGGCGTCAATACCACATTTCTTCAGGTTGGATTTCAAAGTATCATTATCACTCTTTTTCTGGCCATCAACACTTCTTTGGCCTGAGCTCAGTTCCAAATAAAGTAGTTGATTTGGGAGTCTGGCGTCATCCATTTGGGATACGTGGCCACCCCAGCGAAGTTGGACTTTGAGGAGCGTTGCTTCAATGCTGGTACAGCCAATTTTTGAGAGGACAAACACATAGGGGTAGAGTTTCCACTGGTCTACGTTAGTAATATCAGCGCAATCCGGGCGGAATCGGCCGAACCACTGCAAAAGATCGGGGAATTTTAAGCGTAATTGAGTTACACCCAAAACTACTTACATTCGTGCTTTCCACAATCTTTTATGCTGGTTCAAGACTCAGTTCACCCAGATCAGGCCCCACACAAAGCTGGCCACGCCCTCGGGTCGAAATTGTAAGATTCTGTCGATTTTGCTGGTATGGGAAGGCTCTTCAATTTGCACTCATTTTTTTAGGTGCAAAGGCACGTTTAAAAAAAAAATTAATATCAAAAATATTTTATTTTCTAAAGAACTGATTAGTATACACCAATGAAACTATTAAATGGTTCAGTATCATTTTTTTAAATCATTTTTAGTGATTTAGTGCTCACAGGTGGAGGACTGGCCACCCTTATTAAAAATGCTTATTTTTGGTGATATACCCATTTTTAGCTGTATTAATAAAACTGCACCAGGTTACCACACTTACATACATCAAGGAGTACATTTTAATGGGGGAAAAAGAAACAATTACGCTCTATTACACTGCCCGATTGTGCTGGTTCATGGAAGATTTTGCATTTGTGATTATGCAAACGAATTTTAGAGGAAACATGAACTAACCGAATGAGCGCAATTTCTAGTGCATTTTGCCCCAATTTCACGATTGCGCCCAAAGCGGAAACGCTACCCCATTGGTTTTACGATCATCCCGGCGAATTTGAAGGATTTTGCGTAAGGAACAGATGCCTTCTGTAAGTAACCCAGGACTCAGAGTCGTAGAGTAGGGTTGAGAGAACAACGGACTTGTAAACCATGATCTTCGTCGATACATCCACTGTGAATGCAGGGCTGAGTCTCCTCGTCGATGGTTAAATTCTTTGATAAATAGTTACCAAGGTCCGCAAAATAGTCTACATTCTCTAGAATCGTCCCATTGATGGTTATTGATGGGGGAGAAGCCAGAGTACCAGGTAAAGGTTGACAAAGCACTTTAGTTTTGGAAACATTAATGTCCAGCAGGGGGTGGGGGGTGTTGATCTGGAATTGGGAGCAGGAACCCTGCACACTTTTCGTCTCCCTAACCCAGATGTGCTGAGATCAATTGTAGCAACCTTACCATGGTCTCCACTGAGATCAGCTAACTCAGCATGAACTGGGAATCGAATCCAGGTGCCTCCTGCTACGAGTCAGCAGTTCAGCATCTTAACTAATTGAGCCATTAGTTCAAAGCAAATTTAATCGGCTATAGTGTGAACATTGGGATTTGCATTCAAAATTCCATAAAACATCAGATTAAGATAAGTTTCTGTGCCGTATATCCTATGTAATCCTATGTATGTAATGATGTTTGGCACATAGATTGATAAATATGTTAACCTAATGCAGCTCTATCTAATATGGTAATGACTATTAGTGAAACTGTCAGATTTTTCAGCTCTCAGTCTCTCACTCACTTTCTCCTTGCTGTGTGCAAGCAGCAAAATCTTTTTATTAATTGATTTTTGGTAAACTTCTAGCTTATGAAAGTGGGGGATATTGGTCTTGGAGAACAAAACACAATTGCACTTCAATGCCTCAAGAGCTCCCCCTTGGTTTCATTACAATGTCAGTGGAGATTTGAGCCAAACAGCAGTCACTATTATTGACATTCTGCTTGCGTATGCATGCAAATTAGACACGTGGCCTATGCAAATTATATAATATATTGTGCTGGTATTGGTCGATGGGTAAAGTGGGCATCTGAAAAACAGTTTCTTATTCCGGTAAAGCAATTCTGAAATTATCCTTCACATAGAGTGATATTTCCTCACAAACCATATGTTATAAAGTGTAGATATTCGGTAATTTCTTGGGTTCCGTACTGCTAGCCGTTCCCGTAACCAGTCCATACATCTTACATTCAGGAGTGTGGTGCCCGTACTGCCCAATATCTAATACGATAGCATAACCCGGAGGCGTAGCAATATGAAACTCTTGTAACCTGAACTGGATTTTGGCCTAGAAATTTCACGTTGTAGTGCCAGCCTTTAAGGCCGGTTTTGTTGAAAAAATGGTGGCTGCCTCGCTTCCGCCCATTTCCGGCGCGGGAAACGCCGGCCGCCATTTGGGTGAGGGCCATAGCACTGCCATTGCCTGCACCGGACTCTCAAATTTAAATGAGTAGATCATGATGTCAATTGACGTGCAATGCCTGATTTGACGCCATGACTGCTGTTTTGGATGTCGCCGCACGCCAATAACGCCCTGTCCTAACTATGCACAGAAAAAGGTGTGTGAAGCAGCCCTGCAAAGATGCTGTCAGCGCTTCTTAAAGGGACACACACATCTTTCAGGTAAGTTTGGATTTCAGCTTTTGGACTGTTCTGTTTCATTTTATTGAAGTAGTGGCTTGGTGCAATACATTAAAAAAGTTGTTAAAGTGTGCAGGGAGTGCTGCTGGACATTTGGATGGTAAAGGGAGGCCTCTGAGAAGACAGAAAATGCTAGAAATTCTCAACAGGTCAGGCAGCATCTGTGGAGAGAGAAACAAAGTTAAAGTTAACATTTCAGGTCGAGATGCTGCCTGACCTGCTGAGTATTTCCTGCATTTTCTGCTTTTATTTCAGATTTCCAGCATCCGCAGTATTTTGCCTCTGAGAAGACCACTTGCTCACAGTCCTGGGGGGCACATGGAGATGAAGCAGAGGCAGCAAAGGGAACAAGCGGCTCGCAGAGGGAAAAGGAAGAAGCAGAAGGAAGGATGCAATCCAGACAGCCCCTTTCTGGCCGGGATATCCGGCGGTACCAGTGACCACAACCCCAATTCCCCTTTCAACGTTTGTCCCACACCTTACCTTCCCTCTGTTACTGACCATCACAGCATCCTCTTGGCCACAATGCTGAAATAAAAGCCACCACAAAGCAAACTTTGCAATCCAACTTTATTCATATATGCATCCAATATTACATCAAGAAATCAACTCATCACCCGTATGCATTCCCTTAGTGAGTGTCTTGTGTGTGCCTTTCCCTATCCTATTGATGTCATGCATTGCTACCCCAGTGGCTGCAGCATGGCTGGTGGAAGGATGCTGACTTTCTGTGGAGACACTGCAAATGGCCTTGCTGGTTGACCTTGAGGAGCTGGTGGCTGGGAGTGTGAAATTAAGTGATGGTGTTTCTTCTTCTTCTTCTTCTTCTTCTTCTTCTTCTTCTTCTTCTTCTTCTTCTTCACTCTCCTCTCCCTCTTCTTGGTCACCCACTGGCTGGATAGGCTGGATTTCTTGGGTGTGTGAAATGAGGAATACACAAGGGTAGGGTTGTGGTGAGGAGAGGACAGGAAAGCAAGAGATGCATGCTTACACCATGTGCAGCTTGTAGATCAGAAGAGATTGTGGGATGAGGGGCAAGTGGGATGTGAGAAGGAGGATAACGTATGAGGATACTGGCATCTTGTTTTGTTTCAGCCCCGCCGCTGGCCAAGGGCTCAGCCATGCCCCTGTCAAGAATGGCCAGCACCGTCTCTTCCAAGGGGGGTGAGGTGAAGCTAGGAATGTGAGGTGTGCCTCGTGTTTGGTAGATATTGTTGGTCAGTGAGTGATGGTTGGGGGGGCGGGGTCATGCATTGAGCAGTGTGTGAGGCTAGTGGTGCAGTTGGTAGGAGACGGCTTTTGAAGATACATTCACTGACCTTGACCACTGGTCTGAGGTGATGAAACTTCTTTGGGCACTGGAGCCAGGTCCTGGGGGTGACAGTGCTGGCAGTGTCGGCCTCGGTGATCTGGTCCCACATCCTTCTTTCTGGAGAGCCTCCTTGCCCCCTGTGGGTAGAGGACCTCTCTTCTAGTGTTGACCCCCCAGCACAAAGCTGGAATGCTGCGTGCACAGCCTGGGTGCCCTTTCCCTGGTTTGTTGAGTCATTTGTGTTGCTGCTGAAGCACTTTTAACATTTTTTTATGTGCAGAAGTCAGTTCAGCTTTAAGAGCTGAAGACTGCCATTTTGGAATTATTTTAAAAAAAAAATTCAGAAAACAGTTGAGCTCTAAGGGCCAAAGACTGCCTATTTTTAAATGATTTTTATTTATTTTTTAAATTTTAGCAAGTAGTTCCTCTTTAACGGCTCGAGATTGCTTTCTAAAACGCTGCCTTGCTCCAGGGACTCTACGGCCACACTACATTGGGCCTCCTGCTGAACGCACCGTCTGAAACAGCACGTTGCACGGTAGGTTCTGTGCTGCAATCATTTAAATCAGCAGATAGCACCAAAATAATGATGCTGCCTGCGCTCTTTCTCCAGGCACGAGTTAACCTCGCCCCACGGTAGAACCGCTCATTTTCACATATTATTGAATTTCTAGGCCTTTGTGTCTTCCATACATGCACTCACATGCGATTCTCCAGCCTTTGAGCTGGCAGATTGAAAACACTTTAGTGAAACAAGGCCAGATACAAATCGTTAAGCTGCTTTAGTTTATAGACACCAACAAGTGACTGCACAGCGTAACAGGTATAATCAAAATTCACTAACTTCGCTTAACTTCAAACCCTTCCTCATGAATAAGAAAAACAATAAATCACACAGTCCTATGGTTAGTGGGCTTAATAATATTTGCTTTTATTTTGTCTTAGCATTCAAACAGACCAAAGTTTGCATGGGCTTGGTTAGAGGACTGTCTCACCAACACTTTCCTGTTCAATCAAATTGTATACCTCCCTCTCAAGAGATAACAAATTATTTATTGTTCCCAGTCATTGTGGTAAATGGTCAGGATAGTTGACCTATCAATCCCTCTTTTTGTATTAGCTGCTGCACCATATGGCTGCTATAAGGAGGATTTTAAACCTGTGTGAACTCATTTTATTCTAAAACAAAACACTGAAACATAACTCATTCCCAAATCCTTTCGATTGCAAAATTGTCAAAAATCCTGAATTGTAACGCTTCAGTAGGCAGTCCTAGGTAGTACCTGTGCTGGAAAAAAATACACAATTTTTCAAATTATTAAATATATCCTACAATTATTCTGATCCTTCTAAAAAAGATCATGAGTCCTTTTGGCTGGATTGTCAGTTCCCAACTCCTAGTGGTGCAGGCAAACCTTCAGTACAATCTAATTCTATTGCAGTGTTTCTTTTATGAATAAAGTCTTGCATTTATATAGCACCCATCATGACCTCAGGGCATCCCAAAGCGCTTGGCAGCTAATTAAGCACTTTTGAAGAGTAGTCACTGCTGTAATGCAGGAAACACGGCAGCCAAATCGCAAACAGCAAGCTCTCACAAACAGCAATGTGATAATGACCAGATCATCTGCTTTAGTGACATTGGTTGATGGATAAGCATTGGCCAGATAAATTGTTTAATGAGTTAACCAGCATTCTTGCTTTGGTTTGGCTTATTCCATTTGATAATAATTTTAGCACACGCTAACACATCTAAAATTCCAGAAAAAATGCACACTAAGTAATAGATTCTTAAAAATGCATTAAGAAAGGGAAAAAAAAAGTGATCACTGAGAAACATTTCACCACCAATGTACACTACTACGACCTGGAAGGAGTCGGCATCTGAGGCAGCAGTAGAGACTAAAGAGGCCGAGGACAGCAGTCCAGGAAGGAGGCGGCAGCACTGGATACAAATCCGGCGAATTCCTAAAGAACAGCAAAATCAAGGACTGACGTCACAGGACAGCAGGTAGGTGATTGGTGGGTGAGTATTAACGTTTTATTCTCTCTAACTTAGCTAGGTAAACTAATTAATATAACTATAAATAATCGTGTGAATAAAGACTTTAACTAAGAGAGCGAGAGAAGACTTTTAAGACTCTAAGGGCTAGAAATTTATTATAGCCAAGGAATGTTGGTAGAAAAGTTGGAGAATTAGCGCCAGGCACAAATGCTTTAGACTGCACGCAAATTTCGTCCTCACTGCTCAATAAAATGATTGGGGGCAAAATTGGGTCGCGCTAACTTCGCCGGGGTGCTACTTTTAACACCTCGAAATAATTAGCGCCCCCACACCCGAAATTGACTGGTAGCGCCCCAGGAGGGAGGTGGGGCGCTATTGGAAGCGCTCCCCCTCCCTCTTGGGGCGCTGCGAGTGAATATCGCGGCGCTATGTGCCGCGGTACTGCAGGCCTTCCTCCCCTTATTAAGGGGGAGGGGCCTAGCGCAGCGCGACCCAGGGCCCAGTTGGGACACCAGGGATCGGAGTGCCAGCAAAAGAGCCCGGCACTCAAGAGAAGCGCCGGGCTCACGGAGCGCAGCTGGCACGCTGCGGGGGGGGCGTCACAGGAGACCGGGGACAGCAACGGGGACAGGTGCTGGCAGGCGGCCAGCAACAAAAATGGCCGCCCGGCACCTCACCTTTAATTTGCATCACCCTGGCTGCAGGTAGCCCCCCTTGACCCTGTCAGACATAGCGTCCGGCGGTAAGTCAGGGGGCGCTACCGAAGATCACGGCCGGGGCGCGAGCGTGGCCCTGCGCACGGCAATGACGTCATCGCCGGAGGCGCAGTGCCGTGGGGCACTAACAGTTACCGCCGCCACTAACCTCCTGCTGAATTTCGCGGTAGGAGTTAGCGGCGCTGCACCCGGGCGCTCGTTGCTTTGTGCCCCATTAGCTCCCTCTTAGGGCACTAACAGGTGATGCAAATCAACCAAATTTTTCCCCTTGGAGTCCTAAATCAAGTCTTAGGGCGGAAAAATTTGGTACCTTAGCGCCTCCCATTAGCGGCAGAAGATGCCGCTAATGGGGCACTAGAGCATTATCGCTGGGGCGAGGCGAATCCAACGCCGCACGTCAAATCCTGCTCTCCCACAGCGCCACCGCTAACAGTTATTGCTGGGAGCCTCAACGCCAGGTGGATCGTTACGTCAGTGAGTGTGCAATGCTTACGGAGCGCCCGATCTGCAATATTGATTGTCGCCACCTACCTTAGTGCCTGGAGTAAACAGCGACGGGGGAGCTGGTGTGAAGCAGCAGGAAGCCGGCTCCAGGGATGTTATTTAAAGGGATCAACAGTAATGACTCGCAGCTGTCAGGTTAGTGCAGTTTCAGTGGCTTCTTGTCAGTTTCACATAGTGCAACAGTTTAATTCAGTAATTTCAAGGTGATTTTGTATGAGGAGTGTTGTGGCAACTAAAAAGTAGCTATATTTATTCTTAAAAAATTCAAACTGCTACACTTGGTAACATTAATGGGGGCTGTACTGGCAGTCGACTTCGCCCTTTAGGATCTGTGGTGGAGGGAGTGGAGGCAGCGAGAAAGACTGGAACATGTGGCCAGAGGGAGGAGGAGGGCCATCAGGGCTCTCAACAGGAGGCCTTAACCTCCGAGGGTATTTTGAGAGCACTTCTCCTACCTCCAATTAAGCGAGGAGCAGTGCATTACAAGGCTCCGCTTCACCAAGGAGGTGGTCACAGAACTCTGCCACCTCCTGCAACCAGACCTCGAGCCTCAGATCAGGTCGACCACGGCCCAGTGGCAGTCAAGGTCACAGTCACCCTCAATTTCTTCACCAGTGGATCCTTCCAGTCTGCAACAGGAGACATAGCTAGCATCTCACAGTTCGCCATCCATCGCTGCATCCAGGAGGTCACAGAGGCTCTCTACATTAGGAGAAAGGATTACATTTCCTTCCCCATCACCAGAGAGAAGCAGGCAAGCGTGCATGTGGCTTTGCCAGGATAGAGGTATTCCCCATGGTGCAGGGCGACATTGACTGCACCCACGTGGTTTTGCGGGCACCTCATAACAATCCTGAGATCTTCCGTAACCGCAAAGGCTACCACTCACTTAATGTGCAGTTGGTGTGCGACCACAGACAGCGAATCCTCAATGTCAATGCCTGCTATGCTGGCAGCAGCCACAATGCCTTCATCCTGCGCCAGACCGGTGTGCCAGCACTCTTCCAGCCACTACATCAAGCTCGCGGCTGGCTGGTCGGAGACAAGGGCTATCCACTCTCCACCTGGCTCATGACTCCCCTCCGAAACCCCAACACTCCTGCCCAGCACTCAGATAATGAGAGCTATGCCGCCACCAGGAACATCATCGAGCAGACCACTGGGGTGTCCAAGCAACAGTTCCGCTGCCTTGACCACTCGGGAGGAGCCTTCTAGTACTCGGCTGAGCGGGTGTCCCATTTTGTGGTGGTCTGCTGCATGCCCCAACAACTTGGCCATCATGAGGGCCCAGCCCTTGCCACCAGGGATAGCAGGACAACCTCAGGAGGAGGAGGAGGACGACGAGGAGGAGCGAGGGAGGAGGCAGCCACTCAATCGGCCTTCTGGAAAGGCGGTCCATGACCACCTGAACAGACTGTGGTTCGAATGAATTGAACTCCAGATCCCCATTGCTCACCACATCTCCATCATTCCATCCCTGTCACAGGCCATATAACAGTGCAAAGCTGAAATGAGACACACCACAAAAGAATCCAAGCTGAATTAATAAATTCATCAATAATCAGTGAACACATACTTACAACAAAAATATTAACTATTCACCCTTGTGCAATCCCTTAGTGCCTCTCGTTACTGTGCCTTTGCCCACTCTAGTGCTCCTATGAAGTGTTGGCCCAGTGGCTGCAGCACGGCTGGTGGAAGGCTGCTGAGTGTCCATGCGGGAGACTTCAGGTGGCCTTGCAGGACGCCCTCAACCAGCTCTGGGCCTGGAAGGCCCGGCTGTAGACTGCACTACCTCAGCATGGGTGGCAGCAGTCTGGGCAGCGCACGACAAGGGCAATGGCATAGTGGCAGTGGTGGGAGCAGGAATGCTGAGAGCACAGCAGGTTCCTGCTCCACTGACCCACTGTAACTCCCCCGGGGCAGTACCTCAGCATCCCTAGCAATCTGTTGAAAGCCCTGGTCAATGGTGGTAGACCCAGCCACAATGGCAGCAGTCAGAGCTTGCGTGGCATCAAGCTGAGATTGCATGAGAGCAGTCTGAGATTGGATGCCACCAAGCATAGAATACATTACAGCACTAAGACGTTGCGTTGCTTCCGCCTGTGCTGCAATGGAAACTGCCAGATTGCCCATCACATGGTCTCTCTGAGAGTCTACCACCCTTTGAGTGTAACGTCAATGAGCTTGGGCTTAAAGACTTGAATTAGCACTCCAATCATTTCTTTGAGCAGTGAGAATGAATTTTGCATGCAGTCTAAAGCATTAGCGCCTGGCTTTTCTACTGATACCAGCCATTCATGGGCTATAATGAATTTCTAGCCCTTAAAACCCAAGCTCATTGGCGTTAGACTTAAAGGGTAGACCAATATTGGGTGCAGTCTAATCGCAGCTCATCATTACCACAGGCTTGATACACTACTTAAAGGGGAGGTTCATTGATGCTGCAACACCTCATTCTCAGCATTGTTGGCTGTGCAGCTGCCTCAGCAAGCAGAAGCAGAAGAAGGAGAAGGAGCCGCAGGGCTGAACCTGGTGTGCTCATGGCAGGTCCATGCCCCAGGGAGAGAGCCCACAGATTCTCCGATGAAGCATTGGAGGCATTGGTTTTCACTGTGGAGAGACGGAGGGCAGTGCACCACCCGGCAAGTGACAGGAGACCCTCGCCACAAGTCTTCCACATCATGTGGAGGGAGGTAGCGCAGCACGTCTCGGGCAGCACTGTGGTCCCCAGGACCCACACACAGTGCAGGAAGAAATTTAACGACCTCACTCAGATGGTCAGGGTGAGTGAATGCTTCAACAAATGCTACATACCACCATCTGTACCACAATCTTCACACACTGCCCAAAGCACCACACCCCCAGCACTCACCCACCAACAATTTCTACCTAGCAACAATCACACCGACATCTTACACCTTGCACACAATGACAGCTATTCAACTATGGCAGGCACAAGGGTCATTAGTTATTAGAATTCACGTGTTATGTGTGATATGTTTATAGATAAATTTATTAATGGTGTTTGGAATATTTTGTGGTCTCTCTCATTTCATCTTTGTGCCCAGGAGGACGCTGTGATACACCATGAGACAGGGATTGTATGATGGGGATGTGGTGAGCTACGGGGATCTGGAGTTTCATTCATGTGAATCGGAGTCTGATGAGCCGGTCACGGACAGCCTGTCCAGAAGCCCGATTGTCTTGCTGCCTCCTCCCTCCCTCCTGCTCCCCCTCCTCCTCCTCGATTTCCTCCTCGTCTGCCTCCTCATCCTCCTCTGCCTCGTTCTTCTCCTGAAGTGGTCCCACAATCCCTGCTGGCAAGGGCTGTGCCCTCATGATGGCCAAGTTGTGGAGCATGCAGCAGACCGCCACAAAATGGGACACCCGCTCTGCCGAGTACTGGAGGGCTCCTCCCGAGCAGTCAAGACAGCAGAACCATTACTTCAATAGCCAACGGTCTGCTCGATGATGTTCCTGGTGGCAGCATGGCTCTCATTATATGAGTGCTGGGTAGGAGTGTTGGGGTTGCAGAGGGGAGTCATGAGCCAGGTGGAGAGTGGATAGCCCTTATCTCCAAGCAGCCATCCTCAAGCTTGACATGGTGGCTAGAATAGTCCTGGCACACCGGTCTGGCACAGGGTGAAGGTATTGTGGCTCCTGCCAGGATAGCAGGCATTGACATTAAGGATTCGCTGTGTGTGGTCACACACCAGCTGCACATTAAATGAGTGGTAGCCTTTGCGGTTACAGAAGATCTCAGGATTGTTATGCAGTGCCCACAAAGCCACATGGGTGCAGTCGATGGCGCCCTGCACCACGGGGAAGCCCACTATCCTGGCAAAGCCACATGCACACTCATCCTGCTTCTCTCTGGTGATCAGGAAGCCAATGCAGTCCTTTCTCCTGCTCTGTAGAGCCTCAGTGACCTCCCAGATGCAGCAATGGATGGCGAACTGTGAGATGTTAGCTATGTCTCCTGTTGTAGACAGGAAGAATCTGCTGGCAAAGAAATTGAGGGCCACGGTGACCTTGACTGCCACTTGCAGAGCCGTGGTCGCCCTCGTCTTAGGCTAGAGGTCTGGTTGCAGGAGGTGGCAGAGTTCTGTGACCACCTCCTTGGTGAAGCGGAGCCTTCTAATACACTGCTCCTCATTTAATTGAAGGTAGGAGAAGTGCTCTCGGAATATGCTCGGAGGGTAAGGCTTCCTGGTGAGAGCCCTGATGGCCCTCATCCTCTCTCTGCGCACATGTTCCCATATTACTCGCTGCCTACGTTCCCTCCGCCATAGATCCTGGAGGGTAAGGTGGCATGCCAGTACAGCCCCCATTAATGTTACCAAGTGTAGCAGTTTGAATCTTTGAAGAATAAATGTAGCTACTTTTTAGTTGACAGAAGATTCCTGACACAAAAGAACCTTCAAATTACTCAATGAAACTGTTGCAGTGGATGAAACTAACAAAAACCACTGAAACTGCACTAACCTGACAGCTGCGAGTGATTACTGATGATCCCTTTAAATAACGTCCCTTGAGCCAGCTTCCTAGTACTGCTCGCCAGCTCTCCCTGTCAGTGTTTACTGCAGGTGGTAGGTAAGAGGTGAGAATCAATTTTGCAAATTGGGTGGTCAGTGAGCATTCCGCAGTCACTGACGTCACGATCTACCTGGCATTGGCATTCCAGGTGATACCTCTTACCAGCGGTGCAACGGGGATGCCAGATTTGCTGTGCGACGCGGAATTTGCCTCGCCCCGGCGATACTGGTCTAGCATCCCGTTAGCGCCATCTATTGGCGCTAACGGGAGAGGCTAAGGGGACGAATTTTTCCCCCTTAGTCTTAAGTTTATTTCTGTAAGTTAGTTAATAGTCAAATAAATAGAGGAATGGCAGGGCACCTCAGTCCCGTGGAATGCACATCCTGTGCTGTGTGGGAAATCCAGGACGCTTCCCGTGTCCTGGACAACCACATGTACAGGAAGTGTCATCAGCTGGAGGAGCTCGAGCTCCAGGTTTTGGAGCTTGAGCGGCAGCTGGTGTCACTGCGGTGCATCCGTGAGGCTGAGAGCTTCGTGGATAGCACGTTTAAGGAGGTGGTCACACCGCAGCGTAAGAGTGTGCAGGCAGAGAGGGAATGGGTGACCATCAGACAGACAAGGAGTACCAGGCAGATAGTGAAGAGTCCCCAGAGTGCATCTCGCTCTCCAGCCAGTTGGTTCCTCTGGGGAGTACAGCCAGAGCCAAGTCCATGGCACCATGAGTGGCTCAGCTGTAGAGGGGTGAGGAGGAGATCTGGAAGGCAATAGAGGAAGCTTGCAGGGAACATAAAAACTGACTGTAAAAGCTCTTATAGATATGTGAAGAGAAAAAGATTGGTGAAGTCAAGCATAGGTCCCTTGCAGTCAGAATCAGGGGAACTTATAATGGGGAACAAAGAAATGGCAGACCAATTAAATACATATTTTGATTCTGTCTTCACAAAGGAGGACACAAATAACCTCCCAGAGATGTCGGGGAACATAGGGTCTGATGAAAGGGAGGAACTGAAAGAAATCAGTATTTTTAGGGAAATGGTGTTAGGGAAATTGGCGGGATTGAAAGCCGATAAATCCCCAGGGCCTGATAATATACATCCAAGGGTACTTAAGGAAGTGGCCCTAGAAATAGTAGATACATTGCTGATCATCTTCCAACATTCGATGGAATCTGGAACAATACCCATGGATTGGAGGATAGCTAATGTTACCCCACTATTCAAAAAAGGTGATAGAGAGAAAACGGGGAATTACAGACCGGTAAGCCTGACATCGGTAGTGGGGAAAATGCTAGAGTCCATTATAAAAGATCTAACAGCAGAGCACTTGGAAAACAGTGACAGGATCGGACAAAGTCAACATGGATTTACAAAAGGTAAATCGTGCTTGACTAATCTACTGGAATTTTTTGAGGATGTAACTGGGAAAATAGATAAGGGCGAACCAGTGGATGTGGTGTATTTGGACTTTCAAAAGGGCTTTCGATAAGGTCCCGTATAAGAGATTAGCGTGTAAAGTTAAGGCACATGGGATTGAGGGCAAGGTATTGACTTGGATAGAGAACTGGTTGGCAGACAGAAAGCAAAGAGTTGGAATAAACGGGTCTTTTTCCGAGTGGCAGACAGTGACTAGTGGGGTACCGCAGGGATCCGCCCTTGGACCCCAGCTATTCACAATATATATTAATGATCTAGACAAGGGAACTAGATGTAATATCTCCAGGTTTGCAGATGAAACAAAGCTGGGTGGGCGTGTGTGCTGTGAGGAGGATGCCGAGAAACTCCAGGATGATTTGGACAGGTTGGGTGATTGGGCAAAAGCATGGCAGATGCAATATAACGTGGATAAATGCGAGGTTATCCACTTTGGTGTCAAAAACAGGAAGGCAGATTATTATCTGAATGGCAATAGATTGGGAGAAGGGGTAGTGCAACGAGACCTGGGTGTCCTTGTGCACCAGTCGCTGAAGGTAAGCATGCAGGTGCAGCAGGCGGTTAAGAAGGCAAATGGTATGTTGGCCTTCGTAGCAAGAGGGTTTGAGTACAGGAAGAAGGCTGTCTTGCTGCAGTTGTACAGGGTCTTGGTGAGACCACATCTTGAGTATTGTGTGCAGTTTTGGTCACCTTATCTGAGGAAGGAGGTTCTTGCCATGGAAGGAGTTCAGCGAAGATTCGCCAGGCTGATACCTGGGATGGCAGGAATGATGTATGAGGAGAGATTGGGTCGATTGGGCTTATACTCGCTGGAGTTTAGAAGAATGAGAGGGGATCTCATTGAAACTTATAAAATTCTGACAGGACTGGAGAGACTAGATGCAGGAAGGATGTTCCCGATGGTCGGGGAGTCCAGAACCAGGGGTCACAGTCTAAGGATAAGGGGTAAGCCATTTAGGACAGAAATGAGGAGGAATTTCTTCCCCCAGAGAGTGGTGAACCTGTGGAATTCTCTACCACAGAAGGCAGTAGAGGCCAATACATTAAATATATTCAAGAAGGAGTTGGATATATTTCTTAAGGCTAAAGGGATCAAGGGATATGGGGAGAAAGCAGGGACAGGGTTCTGAATTTGGATGATCAGCCATGATCGCATTGAATGGCGGAGCAGGCTAGAGGGGCCGAATGGCCTACTCCTGCTCCTATCTTCTATGTTTCTATGTTTCTATGGATTCGCTAGTTAGGGGAACAGACAGGCGTTTCTGCGGCCGCAGACATGATTCCAGGATGGTATGTTGCCTCCCTGGTGCCAGGGTCAAGGATGTTACTGAACGGCTGCAGAACATTCTGAAGGGAGAAGGTGAACAGCCAGAGGTCGTGGTCCACATCAGTACCAACGGCATAGGTAGAAAAAGGGATGAGGTCCTGCAGGCAGATTTCAGGGAGCTAGGAAAGAGATTAAAAAGCAGGGCCTCAAAGGTAGTAATCTCTGGATTACTCACTGTGCCACAAGCTAGTGAGTATAGAAATAGGAGGATGTGGCTGAAGAGATGGTGCAGGAGGGAGGGCTTCAGATTCCTGGGACATTGGGACTGGTTCTGGTGGAGTTGGGACGTGTACAGGCCAGACGGATTGCACCTCAACAGAGCGGGGACCAATATCCTCGCGGGGGGTGTGGGGGGGGGGGGGGTGGGTCTGGTGGGGGGCGGGGTGTTTCGCTAGTGCTGTTGGGGAGGGTTTAAACTAATTTGGCAGGAAGATGGGCACCAGGGTGTAGCATTAGAAAGGAGAAAGAAAATGCACAAAGGATGGAGAGAGACAGATAGCATTAGAGTAAGAAATAGTATGGTATTAGGTGGGGTCAGACTAACAGAGAATACAAGAAGGTCTAAGACAGGTTTACAGTGCATGTGTGTAAATGCATGAAGTGTGGTAAATAAGGTTGGTGAGCTGCAGGCGCAAATAGCCACATGGGAATATGATGTTGTGGCGATAACGGAGACCTGGCTCAAAAAAGGGCAGCATTGGGTACTAAATATTCCTGGATATAAGCTGTTCAGGAAAGATAGGGAAGGAAAAAAAGGAGGTGGGGTGGCAGTATTAGTTAAGGACAATGTTACAGTGCTGGAGAGAGAGGATGTCCTGGAGGAGTCAAGGACAGAATCTATTTGGTTAGAGTTAAGAAATAATAGAGGTGACATTACACTACTAGGTGTATTCTATAGGCCACCAACTAGTGGGAAGGATATAGAAGAGCAAATTTGCAGGGAAATTACAGAGTTGCAAGAACTATAGAGTAGTAATAATGGGGGACTTCAACTATCCTAATATAGACTGGGATAGTAATAGTGTTAAGGGCAGAGAGGGAGAAGAATTTCTGAAGTGTGTTCAGGAGAACTTTCTTGATCAGTGCGTTTCCGGCCCAATGAGGAAGGAGGCGTTGCTGGATCTGGTTCTGGGGAATGAGGTGTGTCAAGTGGAGCAAGTTTCAGTAGGGGAACATTTAGGGAACAGTGGTCACAATATCATAAGGTTTAGATAAGCTATGGAAAAGGACAGGGAGCAATCTAGAGTAAAAGTACTTAATTGGAGGAAGGCAAATTTCAGTGGTTTGAGAATGGATCTGGCCCGGGTAAATTGGAATCAAAGATTGGCAGGCAAAATTGTAATCGAACAATGGGCCGCCTTTAAAGAGGAGATGGTTCGGGTATAGTCGAGGTACATTCCCACGAGGGGGAAAAGTAGGGCAACTAAAGTCAGAGCTCCCTGGATGACGAAAGAGACAGAGAATAAGATGAAGCAGAAAAAGAGCGCGTATAACAAATGTCAGGTTGAGAATACAAGTGAGAATCAGGCTGAATAGAGAAAGTTCAGAGGGGAAGTGAAAAAGAAAATAAGAGGGCAAAGAGAGGGTATGAGAATAGATTGGCAGCTAACATAAAAGGGAATTTAAAAGTCTTCTATAGGCATATAATTAGTCAACGGGTAGTAAGAGGAGGGGTGGGGCCAATTAGGGACCAAAAATGAGACCTACGCATGGAGGCAGAGGGCATGGCTGAGGCACTAAATGAGTACTTTGCATCTGTCTTCACCAAGGAAGAAGATGCTGCCAAGTGGCAGCATGGATATGAAATTGGCTAAGTGACAGGAAACAGAGAGTAGTGGTGAATGGTTGTTTTTCGGACTGGAGGAAGTTATACAGTGGTGTTCCCCAGGGGTCGGTACTAGGACCACTGCTTTTCTTGATATATATTAATGACTTGGACTTGGGTGTGCAGGGCACAATTTCAAAATTTGCAGATGACACAAAACTTGGAAGTATAATGAACAGTGAGGAGGATAGTGATAGACTTCAAGAAGACATAGACAGGCTGGTGGAATGGGCGGACACGTGGCAGATGAAATTTAACGCAGAAAAGTGCGAAGTGATACATTTTGGCAGGAAGAACGAGGAGAGGCAACATAAACTAAAGGGTACAATCCTAAGGGGGTGCATGAACAGAGAGACCTGGGGTATATGTGCACAAATTGTTGAAGGTGGCAGGGCAGTTTGAGAAAGTGGTTAAAAGAGCTTATGGGATACTGTGCTTCATAAATAGAGGCATAGAGTACAAAAGCAAGGAAGTTATGATGAACCTGTATAAAACACTGGTTCGTCCTCAACTGGAGTACTGTGTCCAGTTCTGGGCACCGCACTTTATGAAGGATGTGAAGGCCTTAGAGAGGGTGCAGAAAAAATTTACGAGAATAATTCCAGGGATGAGGGACTTCAGTTACGTGGATAGACTGGAGAAGCTGGGGTTGTTCTCCTTGGAGCAGAGAAGGTTGAGAGGAGATTTGATATAGGTATTCAAAATCATGAGGGGTCTAGAAAGAGTAAATAGAGAGAAACTGTTCCCATTGGTGGAAGGGTTGAGAACCAGAGGACACAGATTTAAGGTGATTTGCAAAAGAACCAAAGGCGACATGAGGAAAAGCTTTTTTACACAGGATCTGGAATGCACTGCCTGAAAGGGAGTTGGAGGCAGACTCAATCGTGGCTTTCAAAAGGGAATTGGATAAGTACCTGAAGGAAAAAAATTGCAGGGCTACAGGGAAAGGGCGGGGGATTGGGACTAGCTGAAGTGCTTTTGCAGAGAGCCGGCATGGGCTCAAAGGGCCGAATGGCCTCCTACTGTGCTGTAACCATTCTACGATTCTATATGAAAGAAATAGAACTATGGGCTAAAGCCTCTATCCAGCAGTAACTTCCTTCTGATACAAATTGGGTATGCTGGAACTGGAAAATCTGATGTTCTACAACTTCTCCTGTTCCCCCCCATCACCACCCCACATTGAACTGCTAAGTGTGTTGAAAGATATTGCTGCGTGAATTCATTTTAAGATGTGAGGGTGCCAAGAGTTTCAGCTGTAAGTTGCAGCTTGACTGGGTGCCCTGCTGGAAGATGGGCGTGCACGATGAATAATGAAAGAGTATAAGATGGTCTGAGGGCTTTGCCTAGACCAACAGTAAGTGTGTAGTGTGACAATAATTTATGGTGTACATACTTGTGTCATCTACCTGGTAGCCTTACGTTAACATTTGGGGTCTGCCATTTATTTCACATCTGTGCCCAAGTTCTGCAGGTACTGCACACAATGTTGGTCCCGGCCACCACCTCCTGTTGGGTATGCTGTAACAATACTAGGCCCGGAAAATCCATCCGAATATTTATTTTTCTGTACAGTGTTACTGGTGCTTAATTTTCAGTTTTGTGTTCAGATTATTGTTAAATCCACTGTGGTAACTATCCATTTCAGTGTCATCCACAGTTTGATCATGATGACTGGTTTAACCTTCAAATCAAAAGATTCTGGAAGATTCTTCCACATTTGCTGTTGTTTCATCCTGAGGGGCCTCTGCTTTCTATCTTCATGAATATATTCATGCAGCAGGTGGCTAGTATAGTAATCCAACACATTTTCATAAGAAAAAAAAAATCAACATTGCAGATGCTAAGGTTCCTTTAGTGTGCTTTACGCCCACTGTGGATACATAAGATAGTCCCAAAACATTAATTAGATGTATTATCAAAACTGGTGTTATGAGTAAAACTTCTTGTACTGTTTGATGATGGACCGCATCACACCTGTAAAGTATGAAGTGATTATACCTAGAGAATGCCTTGACATTTGCAAAAATATCAACATTTTATATAAACTCATTATCAAAACCCATTCTTAGCTCAACTGGTTTGTTCAGATGTCATTAAACTTCTGTAAATTTGGAATGTTGCTTAAATTGGTTGGATCAGGCCCTCAATAATTTTTTCCACTGACATGGATTGCCTAATCCAGAAAGCCCATATTGGAAAATACAATCCAGTGTTAACAATGTGTGGACCCAATTTTATACCAAGTTCACTGTTTTCCGATTGGCATTAAATTGACAAAAGAATTGCCTAGATTCAGAAAATAGAAGCTAATGTGTTCTTACCCCAACTGTGGAAAAGCAGCCACTTGTTACTGCACTACTGGGACATCTACGTTCCTATACCAGCTACCACTGAGCAATATTAACAATTTGCACTGAACTATCAACAGGTTTTGAACTATAAGCTTGAATGTAGTAGGAACTGTGCTAGGATTGCACAACCCCATTTCACAGAGTGATGTCACAATCCATAACATTCTGAACTAAATTAATTGGCCCGGATTTTGCGGTCGGCATCCGAATAGAATGTGCATTTACCCGATGGGGACCCTTCTTCGCGAACTTGCTGTTTGACGTTGCATACTAGAGGGCAGCGTAATGGCCCACGGATCCCAGGGGCACAGCATGTGCGAAAGCATACCTGGGATCACGTGGGCCTGGTGCTCCAATCAGTGGAAGTGCCGAGTTTTCTCTTAGAGTGCTGACAGATATGTGGGAACCATTGCATCAGGCTTATAGGCGAAAGGAGGGTGCAGACTGTCACCTGACATGCTGCATAGCCCAATCACAGAACGGGCAGGGTCAATGACAACAGCACCCTACGGTGACTTTAAAAGCTTTAATGTCAGGAAATAAGATATAAATATATAGTTAGGTTTAACATTTCGCTCTTTATTTGGGATTTAGTATTGGTTGAATTCAGTCCATCACAACCACAGGAGGTACAGTGAAATGAACAGTGGCACTCAGATTGCCCCATGCAAAAAAAATGGTGAAATGACAGCACCAGCGTCAACATCAGGATTTCAATAATATAGAGATTAAATGTGTAGGCACTGAAACAAATTAAGAAAAAAAGCTCTTCGCAATTCTATGAAGCTCACGGCTAAATTATTCAAATGGAGCTCAGGTGCTTCTATCTGTTGTAATGTTCCAATTTCACTTTTATGTGAGCTAACTAATGTTAAACCATGCTGAACGATGTTTTGGATCTTTTGAGGTATCCCCTTACGCTGATGCAAACAGGCCCTGTACCTGTTTGCATCAACCATAAAATTTTCATATGTAATTGCTGGGCAGTTGATGGGCAATTAGCCCAACTCCATGCCAGCAATGAGGATTTCCCCATCGGTGCGGATCATCTGCCAAGTCGCTACTTGACAGATCGCAAATTCAGGATTTAACGCAAATCCAGAACTTGCGGTCCATTTCAAAGGCAGTATGACAGCGTACTCTGAGAGTATGTCATCATACCCACCGGAAATTCTGGCCCATTGTGTTAGTACTTTGAGACATAGTAAGGTGATAAGAAGCAATACAAAGGCAGGTATTATTGATCATAGTGTACTTGTAGCAAGTAGTGGAAAAGCTTCATTCCATTAGCCAGGTTTGGATTTGAAACCCGTGTTCCGCAGGTAAAACAAGCCACGACAGCAATCAGTTCCCAGGAAGATAATTAAAAAGAAAAAAAAGAAAGACTTGCATTTATATAACGCCTTTCACAACCACACAAATGGGGTAAATTTCCATTTTCACTGCATTCTCGGTAATCTGGCAAAGCAATCGCCCACCTGTTATAGAACCAGCCTGATTTTAATCCTATAGATTTCAGTGGAGGTTTCTATAATGGGCGGGGGATTTCCATCACCAGATTACTGGCCATGCACTGAAGATGAAAATTTACCCCAATCACTCAAGATAGATTTTTGGATACTAAGGGAATCAAGGGATATTGGAATACTGTGGGAAGGTGGAGTTGAGGTAGCAGATCAGCCATGATCTTATTGAATGGCGGAGTAGGCTCGAGGGGCCAAATGGCCTACCCCTGCTCCTATTTCTTATGTTCTTATGTTCTTAAATACAGAGTTAAATTTTGGCATCCTATTCAGGGAGGGTATTTTATTCTCTGTTGTACAAAGCACAACAACACTGGGATAAGAAAAGGGTCAATTATAGGTGCTACAGTAAACTTGAAGAGAAACACATAACAATTTCCTTTGTGCAATCTTTATACTTGCTTTGTTCAATATTATTGCTTGGCAAGAATGTTAGAGATGATTTTCAACACAGCTGCACATGTGATGATTGACAGGAAAGAAAATGAAAGCATTCCCTTCTGACATTGGTTGATCTTCATTGAGTTCTGAGGCGAGATCAGTAAACTAAACATTGGATTTTGTTTTATTTTATGTTATGCCATGTTACTCGACCCCAGCAATTAAATTTCTGTGCTGCTGAACAGGGGGAAGAGACTGGATGGTACAGTGATTTAGCATACTGTCCCTTCACCCCTTGGGTTTCAATTCAGTAGACTGACAGGCTGAAAGACTCCTTTCCCTGCCAGCTGGAATGAACCCACGTGAAATGATGTTGGGCAGCTTGAACCCGATTGTGAGGTGGCAAAAGTCCATCACACCAAACTGCCCATAATTTGCCATTAATTAGCACTTTAGTTCAGAAATTGGCACTTAGAATAAAATACTATCCAATGTAAAAGGAGAACAGGCCTTTTACTATGGTACTACAGTATGTGCTCTTCTAAATTGAATTCACATATTTTACCAGTGAAGAAATAGTCGATTTTAAAAAAAAATGAAGTCTCAAAGTAATTAAATAAAAAACTGTAACCATGAATTTAATTTATGTTCTATATCCACGGGCTAGTATTTCCTCTGGTGGGTGAATAATTAGTTTTTAACAGTACGAATATTGTTTAACACATTCCCAATAGTGACTGAAAACCTCAAAACTTAATCATAGATGTTATACAGAATGTGAAAAGGCCTCCTTAGTGGCAGTCTCTTGCTCTCTGAACTCTGCACCTTTCATCAAAAGCCACACAAAGGACCTGGTCATGTGACTCTGACTCAATTTAGGATAAGCATGTCTGGACATGGATCAGTTGCCTTAACGATCATGTAGTACTGATTCTAATTATATTAGATGACACATTTACAATATAGAATGACATTTATACCAATTATCAGGATTTATATCTCACCAAGAATATGTTCTCCCATTGAAACCAATGGTAACATGAGAGGGCAACGTTATGATGTAGAACCTGAGGTGATACACCTATTGTAGGCCTGGATGTGCTCCCAATTTTTCATGAAAATGAAGGAGCAAACACAAGGGGGTAGATTTTCAACTTATCGCCCAGGCGTAAAACCAGCATTACGGATCGGCCACCAGTTATAGAAATTGCTCAATTTTCATTTACATTGAAATCAAGTGGTTTCTATGACAGGCGGCTGATCTTCAAAAGCCAGGGTTATATCATGATGACAAGTTAAAAATCTACCCCAAGTTCTCATGTCAACAATGAGCCAAGTGGACAAACAGTACAACTAGAACACGCAAAACTTTCGTGACCTCTTTGACCCTGACCTATCCATCACTAAGACTACTGGCTTCCAGCCACCTCACCCCGACTGACTTGGTTTCTCTTTTGCCCTCCAGCCGGTCTCCCATCCTCCTTCCGTTCATAAACTCCACATTTTCAAAACTCAGCTGGCTGTAGCCTGTGCTGCACTAAGTCCTGCTCACTCATCGTCACTCCTGCCATTGGCTCCCTGTTCCCCAACGCATTGTTTATAACCTTAATTTTCAAATCTTTCCGCAGCCTCACCCATTCTATCTTTGCAACCTCCTCCAGCCTTATATCCCCTACCAGCCCCTTTTGTCCTCCAGCTGTGACCTCTCCTGCATCCCCTCTCCCCACCTTTGGAAGCTGAGCCTTCAACTGCTCTGGGGCTGTTCTATGGAATTCCATCCCTAAACCCTTTCACCTCTCCACCTCATCGCCATCTTTAAAACCTCTCCAAATATCAAAATGTCAAATATCGAACGTATGGAAAAAATTGGAATAGCACCTACATTGTACTAACTGTTGAAATTTTAAAAAAAATAAAGCTTTTGCCTCTGGTGAAGTCGTGAACCTATCGAGCTTCCTTGTTCACATTCCAATTAGACTTTGAATGAAAAAGGAGCAAAATTAGCATATTATGGTGCTATGTACTATTTTATAGAGTATATTTTATAAGAATATTTTAACAGTGGCTACACTTCAAAAGTACTACAATGGCTGTAAAGCGCTTTAGGACATCCTGAGGTTGCGAAAGGCGCTATAGGAATGCAAGTCTTTCTTTTTATTCTTGCATGAAACCTCTGCCGTTAATGGGGATGGCTCGCGATTTACGTGCTTGTCTTCAACACCGCAGGCACTTCTCCACTGCATTGTACTATTCCGTGTGCAACGGGAGCACAGAAGGCTTCAGCCCCAGGTGATGTGGCCAGTCGCACTACTGGAGCACCGCTGCATTACACGATGTGAAAAAACACAGTGTAAGTGCCTCATATATTAAGCAAGTGCCCCCGATGAAGGAACCTGTTCAAATAAAGCAGTAACAAATATTCTAAGTATTCACCTTCCAGGTGGAGGTGGCTGAGTAAAGTTTAATAACAACAACAATCATTTGCATTTATATGGCGCCTTTAATGTAGTAGAAAACCCAAGGTGCCACACAGGAGTGTTATCAGACAAAATTTGACACTGTGCCACATAAGGAGATATTAGGACAGGTGAGCTGGTTTTAAGGAGCGTCTTAAAGAAGGAGAGCGAGGTGGTGAGGTTTAGGGAGGGAATCCAAGGCTTAGGGCCCAGGCAGCTGAAGGCACGGCCACCAATGGTGGGGCGATGAAAATCGAGGATGCAAAAGTTGCCAGAATTGGTGGAACAAGATCTCAGAGGGTTGTAGGGCTGGAGGAGGTTACAGAGATAGGGAATGGCAATTCCATGGAGGAATCTGAACACAAATATAGCAGAGAAATATTGTACTTATTAAATCATAGCGTAACTGCTTTTTTTCAAATAATAGAATTATAGAATGATACAGCACAGAAGGAGGCCCACTGTGCCTGTGCCTGCTCGTTGAAAGAGCTTTCCAATTAGTCCCACTCACCTGCTCTTTCCCCATAGCCCAGCAATTTTTTCCTTTTCAAGAATTTATTCAATTCCCTTTTGAAAGTTATTATTCAATCTGCTTCCACCACCCTTTCGAGCAGTACATTTCAGATCATAACAACTTGCTGCGTAATTTTTTTTTCCTCATGTCACCTCTGGTTCTTTTGCCAATCACCTTAAATCTGTGTCCTCTGGTTACTGACACTTCTGCCACTGGAAACAGTTGTAGAATTCGCAATATATCGCGATTTTATTAATAAGGAGAAAACACAGAGTTTCGTTCAAACAGCTTTTATTTCAGTAGAATGCTGGCAAGTTTAAAGTGGACACAAGCAGCCTGTAAAATGGCCGCCGCACCTCGTGACAGAACATTCTAGACTTTTCAACAGGCAGACAAGATGGCGTTCCAATAAACATTTGTGCAAGATCGATTAAGATTCAGCACAGTGAAGATAATACACGAGACATTATGGGTTTGCAGTATAAACATAGATACTGGAATCGGTCTCCCAGGTACAAAGGAAAGCCATTGTACCGAGTAATCAAGGGCCCATCCAAAAGACATTAATATGTAAAATCCCAACGACTCTACGATGAGAGAGCCGTTAGCAGGTAGTTATACAGGACACTTGGAAGCCCCAAACCCCTCCAGGGAGAACACCGACCGATTTAACAATGGGAGAAATATTAACAGGTACTCAGACATTTACGAGTAGCCCCGAAACCCATTAAGAACGGAGATCACCCATACAAGACATTTGGGCGCCAAACCCTAAACAAAAGAATGGACATTATAGTTGGGCGGGAAACGGAAGATTTTTCACTATAATTGCAGGCTCCAAACCGTCCATTCTCTCTCTTGCTCCTGTGCTTTTATCCGGTCGATTCGTAACCTCGTGGCTGCTCCTGTGTACTCGTAGTTGGGCTTCTGCTTGCCTGTTGCCTCTTCTGAAAAGACTGTTGAACTTTCTGATCCGTTCGGATCTACCTCGTGTCGCGTAACGAAGACCTATGTTGGTAACTGGCAGCGGAACCGAAGGCCCGAGATGAGATGAGATGAGATGAGATGAGATGAGAAGAGAGGAAGACCATATCCATCGCCACGGTCAGTAAATCCCGACCGCGCCTGTAGGTCGATTAGCCAAGTTTTCCTCGCCAGGAAGACTTCTTTCGAACTTATAACGAAACATATTGCATCGACGATAACTGGACTGTGCCCAAAGTAACTGGAATGTGAAAGCCACCAACACAGGTCTTCATCACAGCAGACGGTCCAGCCTGCTAGCCGGAGCAGCAGAAGCAAGTAAACAAGTGGGACCAGGAGATCTCCTGACCGACACGTGGGTGCTGCGGTGAAAAACATCCGATCAGCTATTCGGAATTTCTCCGAGTTATCACGAGTGGTGAGCATGAGTCTCGAGATCCTACGAATCTAGTTTAGGATAGATATTGATAGGGGAGGGTTTAAGGATTAAGGATATTTGTAATGTGTGCCCCTATTTATTTTGTGCCGTTCGTTCCTCGTTTCCCTAAGATCGACTATATAACTGTTTGTAAGATTGTACTGTCATTAATCTGTGCTTATGACATGTATTTCATAATCTTAAGTATCATGCAATAAAGATTTTCCATTTCGTACCATTCAAACCAAGTCTACATGAGTTTTATCTCCATTACTGCTCTCGCATCTAAGTCCAGTGTCTAGAACCGTAAGGGAGAGTGATTCGAACCACTCACAGGTGTGTCTAGTGTTCCCAGACTGGCTGGAGACCAGAACAGGCAACAAGGCCTAGACCCGCACTGACATACAGGCTGCACAGAGCCGCGTGAATCTCACAGGCTGCGAGACACGCAGGGTCAGGAATCCCTTACACAGTTTCTCCTTATTTACTCTGTCAAAACCGTTCAAGATTTTGAGCACTTCTATCAAATCTCCCCTTAACCTTCTCTGCTCTCAAAAGAACAACTCCAGTTTCTCTAGCCTCTCCACGTAACTGAAGTCTTTCATCCCTGGTGCCATTCTAGTTAATCTCTTCTGCACCCCTTCTGAGGCCTTGACACCCTTCCTATAGTGTGGTGCCCAGAATTGGCCACAATACTCCAGTGAGGGCCGAACCAGTGTTTGATAAAGGTTTAGCATAACTTCCTTGATTTTGTACTCTGTGCCTCTGTTAATAAAGCCAAGGATCCCATATGCCTTTTTAACAGCCTTCTCAACTTATCCTGCCACCTTCAAAGACTTGTGTACATCCACTCCCAAGTCTCTCTTTTCCTGCACATCTTTAGAATTGTACCCTTTAGTTTATATTGCTTCTCCTCATTCTTCCTACTAAAATGAATCACTTCACACTTCTCTGCATTAAATTTCATCTGCCAGGTGTCTGCCCATTTCACCAGTCTGTCTATGTCCTCCTGAAGTCTGTTACTATCCTCACTGTTTACTACATTTCCAAGTATCGTGTCATCTGCAAACTTTGAAATTACGGCCTATATACCCAAGTCCAGGTCATTAATATATATCAAAAAATAGGGTGCCCAACTTTTTTGACAGGGGTGTAACATTTGCAGTCCTCCAGTCCTCTAGCATCACTCCCATATCTAAGGAGGATTAGAAGATTGTGGGCAGACACTCCGCAATTTCCACCCCCCCCCCCCCTTCCCTCAGCAACCTAGGATGCATCCCATCCGGACCGGGGGACTTTTCTACTTTGAATGCTGCCAACCTTTTAAATACATGCTCTTTATCGATTTTTATCCAATCCAATTTCTCTACTACCTCCCCCTTTACTGTGACACTGGCAGCATGCTTGGGTGGAATTTTAACCCCATAAATGGGTGGGTTGGGGTTGGGTGGGAGGTTAAAGTGTTAAAAAACTGAATTCTGACCCCACCCCGTCTCCAACCCGCCCACTTCTGGTTTTAACGGCGGTGGGATGGGGACGGGCAGCCAACCCACTCCCAGAAGGCGGGTTGCCCATTTAAATGTTAGAATGATGCTGGTGTGCCTCAGATTTAACCACCATTACAAATTTAACTCTGGTTGGTCGGGTTTCTCAGGGCTTGGTGAACCCGCCAGCTAAACTAAGGCGAGGACTGCTGAATCCAGGACGTAAGTGCCTTTACACTTACCTCCTGGATCCATCGTTCCTGCCTCACCCACACCCCGCGATTGGACACCCCCCACAAGGCCTCTGATCCCCCCATGAGGCCTCTGATCCCCCCCACAAGGCCGCCGATCACCTTCCCAGACTCCCCCCTCCAGCCCCCCATGCTCCTCCAGCCCCGATCCTCTCCTCCACCCCAGACCCTCCTCCGGCCCCCAACCACTCCCCCGGCCCCCACCTGATCCCTCCCTTCCTCCTCTCTGTGGCCTAGTGGCACAGGCCTCTCCATCTGGCTGAGTGCGGGTGGGAAACAGAGCTTTGAAATGCAAACCAGGCCCTGCCGTTAAGGAACCTCATCGAGCAGATCATCGGAGTGCTGAAGCAATGGTTTTGCTGCCTTGACCGCTCGGGAGGAGCCCTCCAGTACTCACCGGAGTGGGTGTCCCATTTTGTAGTGGTCTGCTGCATCCTCCACAACTTGGCCATCATGACGGAGCAGCCCTTGCCACCATGGGTTCACCTCAGGAGGAGGAGGAGGAAGAGGAAAAGAGGAGGAAGGGAGGAGGCAGCCTGAAAATCCCTGTTCTGGACAGGCTGATGGTTAATTCCACTATTACATTACAAAGTCAACTAAGCACCCTTGTGCATTCCCTTAGTGTCTGTGTTTCGTGTTCCTTTGCCTATTCTAGTGCTCCTATGCAATGCTACCCCAGTGGCTGCAGCATGGCTGGTGGAAGGATGCTGACTTTCCGTGGGGGGCACTGCAGATGGCCTTGCAGAATGACATCGAGCAGCTCTGGGCCTAGAAAGCCCAGCTGTAGATTGCACCACTTTGGCAAGTGTGGCAGCAATCTGGGCTGGCTGGCTGACAGGCAACTGCAATGGCACTGGCGGAGTTAAAGTGGTGGAAATACGAATGCTGTTATCCTGAGAGAGGACAGCATCTTCGAGCTCTAATGAGCCACTGCCACTCCCCTAGGGCGGCAGCTCAGAATTCCTAGCCATCTGTTGGAAGACAGATTGCTGGACTGCTGTGAGACGCTGCCAGCCACTTTCCACACTCGTAAACCCAGCCATGATGGCAGCAAGCTGAGCTTGGATGACAGAAGTCTGAGCTTTCACTGCAGCACTCCGATGTTGGGTCACTTCCGATTGTGCTGCACTGGAAGCTGCGGCATCGCCCATCACACCCAGCATCATGATTGGGTCCACATGTGCTCTAATGGAGTTGCCCATCACTTCCATCCTGCAAATCATGGGCTCCAAGCTCCACGCAAAGCCCTGTGCAATGTTGGTGTGAAGGGATAATTTCAAGTCCTAGCCCTTTTCGGGCTACCCCAGATCAGACGTATTCTCCAGACGTTCACCTTCAACTAAAGTTAGCAGTAGCCAAATCTGAGAGACGCTTAATTGGGTCTAAAGGTTCAGACTATCTCTCCCTAAAGGAAAGGAATGGCCTGAAGATGTTACCGTCCTCCGGATAGCACTTTTAACAAGTTTAACTAGACTGTAACCTTCTGGATATTATGAGGGTCCGGAAAACCCCCCAGAATTCTGCAACTCCTCACAAAAGAGTGTACAGAAATTGAGTTTGCGAGGTTGATACAAAATTACTCTGTGAGACAATTCTAAAAATATATAGATTTATTTAAGAACCGACATTTAGCTAACAGCTGTTGATTCAATCGCAACTTTAACAGGTCAAAATACAAATAGCTTACATTTCTTATCAGAGATCCTTATTCTCAAATCTTAACTTCATTACATTTCCACACTTCTACTTATTCTTAATCCAGAATATCCACCAAAATCAAATACCTTGATTACCCGAGACTCAGAGTTAAAAACTTACAGAGCATGCCTGTGAAGTTGAGAATCGCTTGCCTTCCCAGCGACTTCTGACTTTCCATCTGAAAAAGTCTATTTTTATACCTTTTTTTAGTGGTATATTCTTAAAAGTTTTCTGCTGATGTAAGCTAATTATCTTTAGTCATTCTCTCTGTTGACTTCTTTCTACTCTTCCTGTCAATTTAGCTGTTAGCTTGCAGAATTCTGTCTCTACCTTTAGGTGTTTCAAAACCTATCATAAAATGGCTATTACAGATTTATCTCTTTGATGCCATTCTTATCGAAGGTCTTCCATTCAATTCTTAATATTGGCTTAACTGTTTATAATCAGACATTGTGACTCCTATGTGTTCCAAGTTCAACACAAACACAATGTGATTGCTTGGTGTCATCTATTGAAGTCATATTTTCAAAGTGTTCTGTCGGTACTTTTTACAATATGTAAATCAAAACCACTTCAACTAGGGTGTTTACTTGTTTTCTGAGCTATTTCAATTGGTTGCATGTTTAATCGTGTTTCCTGTCTTATTTGATGTTACTTTTACAAAGGCACATGGTTTTTTAATATTCTGTTTTCCTGTTTGAAGTGTTAGCTTTTAACACTTTACTTGGGCATTGCTATTGTGTTGGTTCGAAACTGTAGACATCTCGGAAGCAAGCCTTTGCTTTTTCAATAGGGCCTTTGTCTTTGTATTTACAAACCAATTCCCATTTCAAAGCTTGTTTGGTGTTTACATCTTTTGTTATCAACTGTTCTTATCTCAAAAGCCTGTATTGTATTTGCAGCCTGTGTCGCCGAGGCTTTCCAAACTTTTAAACCCAAGCTTGTCATGTTTTAATAAAATCAGAATTCTGTTCATAGGATGGTGTATTTTTCTGAAATATGGCTCATTCCTTTACAGGTGCAGGACTTCTCCATGCTCCTTGACAGTGACAAGAGGCTCTTTGGCAGGCCGAGATTGCACCTAGCATTTCTGTGTGCAGGCCCATCACCCTTCTCTGCCCCATTCCTGTCCTCATCTGAGTGTTCTGCAGCAGAACTCATGTGCGACTTCACCCTCCGGGGACCTGGCACCTGTGCTACCCTCCCTTTTCCTCCTGGCCTGGCTGCAGCCCACTCGTGCCCGGTAACTCACCGCATGCAGATCTCGCCTCTATACTACCCTCTAAAGTTCGCGCAGTGCCATTTTCTGAGCTGGTGCCTGTGAGTGTCAGATTGAGTGATGGTGTCTCCTCTTCTCCATCACTCTCCTCCTTTACTTCTTCCTGTACAGGCTGGGCTGGTGGCAGTTCTTGGGTATCTGAAAGGAGATAGGCACAAGAGTCGTGTTGTGGTGAGGGGAAGGGGGTAAAGCAAGATGTGCATGCTTACACCATCAGCAGCTTGTAAGTGAGAAGTGATTGTGGGGTGAGAGGGAAGTGGGATGTGACAAGAAGAATTAGGTCTGAGCATACCGTCATCATCAATGCATTCAGCCTCGCCGATCGCCAAGGCCTCAGTGATGACCCCTCCAATTATCTCCAGAACTGTCTCCTCCAGCCATGCTTGCCCCCCTGCTGGTTGTGAGCCACCTTAGCCTGCAAGAGTCACAGAGTCACAGAGTCACAACGGCACAGAATGAGGTAATTCGGCCCATCGAGTCCGCGCCGGCTCTCTGTAGAGCAACCCAGTCAGTCCCATTCCCCTGCTCTATCCCCGTAGCCCTGCAAGTTTATTTCCCTCAAGTGCCTGTCTAGTCTCCCCTTGAAAACATTGAGTGTCTCCGCTTCCACCGCTTCCGTCAGCAGTGAGTTTCAGGTCCTCACCACTCGCTGCGTAAAAAAGTTTTTCCTCACATCCCCCCTGTATCTCTTGCCCAAAACCTTAAATCTGTGTCCCCTAGTCCTTCTACCATCAACTAGTGGGAACAGCCTTTCCCCGTCTAGCCTATCCAAACCTGTCATAATCTTGTACACCTCTGTCAAATCACCCCTCAACCTCCTTTGCTCTAATGAAAACAAATCCAGCTTCTCCAACCTGTCCTTGTAGCTAAGATCCCCCATCCCCAGAACCATTCTGGTAAATCTCCTCTGCACCCTCTCAAGGGCTTTCACATCCTTCCAAAAGTGTGGTGACCAGAACTGGACGCAATGCTGCAGTTGTGGCCTAACCAATGCTTTATAAAGGTTCAGCATAACTTCTCTACTTTTGTACTCAATGGCCCAGAAATTAAACAGTGAGGGTTCCCGCGGGGGTAAGGAATCCCCGCGATATCGCACTCCGCGCCTACCTTTTTGCTCCGGGCCCACATGAACTTTAGTTTGAAAGGCTCTCTCTCTTGGAACCATGCAGTGCTTGCGTGACCCAGAGACGCAATTAGTTCGTGCGAGCTCTGGGATCACGTGATTCAGTTAGAGCCAATGGCAGCACACCATCTTTCATTCATAGTTTTGACAGGAAGACCTGTCAAAGCTATGAATACTACACACCCCCAAAAGAACAGCTAAACCTCAATTAAATTTTTTTTAAAAACCATCACATTAATAAAATAAGTATAGTTAAATAAATTAACCACTTTAAACAAAAAATTTAATTTTTGAAAAATTTAAAATCTTTTTAAAAGTTATAAAAATAAACTTACCTTTCTTTAAAGTCTCTAAAAAAGATAAACCTGTTGAAAATTTTTTAAATAACACTTAATTAACTACTTACCTTGTTAAAAGGGGGTCCTACGCCTGCTTTCTTTATGTGTAAAATCTTCACCACTTACCTGCGCGTTCAAAGCTGAAAAAATAACTAAGTGCACTGCGTGCGCACAGCCTGTAGTGCGCACGCGGTTCACTTAGGAACCGCCCCCTTTTCAATTCACAAAGTGCCGGTTTCCCGCGCATGCGCAGTGCATGCAGGAAACCGGCAATTCGGGATCTAATACGCGAGAGTACACAGTGCGTACTCTCGCGTATTAGGTTTAATTTTCGGGCCAATACCTCTATTTATGAAAATGAGAAGTCGCACAACACCAGGTTATAGTCCAACAGATTTATTTAAAATTACAAGCTTTCGGAGCTATCCTGCCCCTTCTTCAGGTAAAGTTACTGTACCACAGTAAGTTTACCTGAAGAAGGGGCAGGATAGCTCCGAAAGCTTGTAATTTTAAATAAATCTGTTGGACTATAACCTGGTGTTGTGCGACTTCTCATTTTTGTCCACCCCAGTCCAACGCCGGCATCTCCGCATCATGACCTCTATTTATGAAGCCCAAGATCCCATATGCTTTGTTAACTACTCTCTCAATATGTCCTGCCACCTTCAGGGACCTATGCACATTAACTCCCAGGTCCCTCTGTCCCTGCACACTCTTTAACACTGTGCCATTAAGTGTATATTGCCTCTCCCTGTTCTTTCTGCCAAAATGCATCACCTCACACTTCTCTGTATTAAATTCCATCTGCCACTTGTCTGCCCATTCTGCTAGCCTGTCTATGTCCTGTTGCAGTCGATTGATATCATCCTTACTGTTCGCCAGAAAGGGAAGTGTGTCAGTGAGTGTGGTGCAATATGTTTGGGTGATGTCCCTGTCATAGTTGAATAGCTGACATTGGCCCGAAAATTAGACCTAATACGCGAGAGTACGCACTGTGTACTCTCGCGTATTAGGTCCCGAATTGCCGGTTTCCTGCATGCACTGCGCATGCACGGGAAACCGGCACTTCGGGCATTGCGAAGGGGGCGGTTCCTAAGTGAACCGCGTGCGCACTACAGGTTGCGCGCACGCAGTGCACTTAGTTTTTTTTTCAGGTTTGAATGCGCAGGTAAGTGGTGAAGATTTTACACATGAAGAAAGCAGGCGTAAGACCCCCTTTTAACAAGGTAAGTAGTTAATTAAGTGTTATTTTAAAAAATTTTCAACAGGTTTATCTTTTTTAGAGACTTTAAAGAAAGGTAAGTTTATTTTTATAACTTTTAAAAAGATTTTAAATTTTTCAAAAATTAAATTTTTTGTTTAAAGTGGTTAATTTATTTAACTATACTTATTTTATTAATGTGATGGTTTTTAAAAAAAATTTAATTGAGGTTTAGCTGTTCTTTTGGGGGTGTGTAGTATTCATAGCTTTGACAGGTCTTCCTGTCAAAACTATGAATGAAAGATGGTGTGCTGCCATTGGCTCTAACTGGCCCACGTGATCCCAGAGCTCGCACGAACTAACTGTGTCTCTGGGACACGCAAGCACTGCACGCCAGCACCAGGGAGAGGCCCTCGAACTGAAGTTCGTGTGGGCCCGAAACAAAAAGGTAGGCGCGGAGTGCGATATCGCGGGAATCCTTACCCCCGCGGCAACCATCGATGCTTAATTTCTGGGCCATTGTTTGCAAGGTGTGAGATTTGGGTGTGAGGTTGGCAGCAGTGGTAAGTGTGTGAGGGTGGGGTGAAGCTATGAATGTGACGTATGAGTCGTGGTGGTGTAAGGGGGTTTCGTGGCCTGTGATTCTTTGCTATTGCTTGCTCTGGTCTCCGGCCAGACTTTTGCAATAATCACCTGTGAGTGGTTCGACCCACTCGCCCTTACGGTTCTGACACCTGGACTTAGATGCAAAGGAGCAGTAATGCAGAGAAAGACTCAAATAGACCTGGTTGAACAACACGAAATGAATGCCTTTATTGTACGGTGTCCAAAATAATGAAATACATGTCATATGCGCAGATCAAAGAAATTACAAGTATACACACGTCTATAAAACTTGGTCTATACAAATGGGGAACACACGGCACATCGTAAAGGGGGGGGGAACACATTACACATTAACCTTAGGAACCACCCGCCCTTACAATACCTAAACTACGTCTGGATTTGTAGGATCGGGAAACATGCTCACCACTCGGGTTACTTCGGAATTTAAAATGAGGCTCGCAGCCTTTCGCTGCAGCGCCTGGCTGTCACGTGGCTGTAAGGGCTTCTGAGCTCGACTTGTTTACACTCGCTGCCGCGGTGGACCCACTTGGATCAGCCCTGATGAACGTTCGTCGCGGATGGCCCAGGCTACCCGCTCAAATAACCAGAAGATAAGCCTGTCTTCCTGGGTCTTCAGTAGGATTCAAAAAGGTGGATTTGAACCTACTTCGTCGTTTATCTTCGGGCGCGGTCGGGGTTTTACTGACCGTGGCATCTCCCACGTGGAATTTCTTCTCATCACTCAGGCCTCGCTCGGCCGAGATTCTTGTCTTCTTCGCTACCGGCGGCTGGTCGCTCGGGAACACACCGCTGCGTTGCCCTGATGGATCCGGACACCGTTTACCGACGATCGGGATGGTGTACCCTACTGCCTGCCGTGTCAAGGTGGCTCGTTCTGAGGTTCCGTTTCTGGCCGACATGGACCACGAACAACGAACTCGAACCCGAACTCCACCCAACACTCGAACAACCGACCAACACAGCACCGCGGAAGGAACAAGAGACCGATGGACATTCGTCCTCTATAGTTATACTGTTTGGACGGGCCTTATCTCCCGCTCAAATCAAGATGCTGTCTTTTGTTTAATTTTGGCGCCCAAAGTTCTCGGTATGGGGTGATTGTCTTTTCAACTGGTTTCGGGATCACCCGAAACTGGCCAACTACCTGTTAATGTCTTCTTCATTGTTGAGCTAGGTAGGATGTGTATCATTGTCTCCTCAACTGGTTTCGAGATCACCTGAAACTGGCCCAATCACCCGTCAATGTCTCTCTCATTGTTGAGCTGGGTGGTATTTGTGTATTGATGTGTCTGGATGGGCCCCCGATTGTCCAGTGCAATGATTCTCACTGTGCATTTGAAACGATTCAAGCACTTATATCATTGTTTTTGTCCAAAACGCAAATGGGTTGCATCCTGCCTTCCCAATCTATACCGTGCATGGTTTTATTATGAATGTATATTCAGCGCCATCTTGTCTGCTCACTGTGTTCTGGAAACATCTGCCACGATGCTCGGCGGCCATTTTACAGGCTGCTGTGCCCTTATATTAAAAGCAGCCTTTCGTTCAATAAAAATGTAGAATTGAACCTGCTTCTCTCACATTATTAGAATCGCGATAATTGCGAAACTCTACTGTGGCTAGAGATTGTTGGTAGGTGAGTGATGGGGGTGTGGTGCATTGACCAGTGTGTGAGGCTAGTGGTGCAGTTGGTGGGATATGACATTTGAAGATGCCTTCACTCACCTCGTGCAAGTTCATTAAACTTCTTCCAGCGTTGGATCCATGTCCTGGGGGAATGACTGGTGGCACTGACCACTTCAGCGAACTCTTCCCACTGCCTTCGAACAGTGTGTCTGGAAGGCCTTCTGGCCCCCTGCGGATAGAGGACCTGTCTCCTCCTATAGACTCCCTGCACCAAGGCCTCCAGTGCTGCATCGGTGAATCGAGCTGCCTTTTCTCTGCCCTGTTGAGACATTGCTTACTTCCAGCTACAAGTCAGAATGAGGTACTTCTCTCACAAAGCACCTCCCCTTTAAGAAGTGCAGACAGCCTTTCACTCTCCAGGCATCCTTTTAATAGAAAGCAGACTTCCCACAATATTGGGCCCCCGTTGAGTGCTGAGCCAACCAACAGTGTGATTAGCGCTGAGTTCAGCGCTGCAATCATGTTGATGAGCAGGCAGCACGAATTTTGGATACCCTTTCTTTCTCTCTTGTGGGAATGTGTCTAGTCTGTATCTGAACTATCTCCTCTGTGAAAGCCTCCCATTGCTCTTACTGTTTTACCTGCCAATCTTTGATTCCAATTCACCTGGGCCAGATCCCTTTTCAACTCACTGAAATTAGCCCTCCTCCAGTTGAATATTTTTACATTTGATTTTTCCTTGTCCTGTTCCATAACTGCTCTAAACCTAATGATATTATGATCACTGTTTCCGAAATACTCTCCCACTGAAGCATGCTCCCCTTGCCCCACTTCATTCCCCAGAACTAGATCCATTTTGCTGGAAACATGCTAATTAAGAAAGTTCTCTTGTACACATTTCAGGAATTCCTCACCCTCTTTGCCCTTTACATTGCTACTATCCCAGTCTATATTAGGATAATTGAAGTCCCCCATCAGTCTAAACTTCTTGCATTTCTCTGCAATTTGCCTGCAAATTTGCTCCTCTATCGCCTTCTCACTATTTGGTGGCCTAAAGTATACAGCCAGCAGTGTAATAGCTCCTCTGTTGTTCCTATTTCTAATCAAATAGATTCTATCTATCTCAACAACATCATCCCTTTCTAGTGCTGTAACAGTATCTTTTTTACCTTCTCTATCTTTCCTGAATACATTAAAGCCAGGAATATTAAGTGCCATTCCTCCCCTTGTTTGAGCCAGGTCTCTGTTATTGCCACTGTATCATAATCCCATGTGGCTACTTGTGCCTGCTGCTCACCAACCTTATTTACCAAGCGCCGGGCATTTATGCACATGCACTCTAAACCCATCTTAGTCTGCCTCGTACTTCTCCCCCTGCCAAATTAGTTTAATCCCTCCACCACAGCACTAGTTAAACTTCCTGTGAGGACATTGGTCCCAGCCCTGGTCAGATGCAACCCATCCATCTTGCATAGGTCCCTCCTGCCCAGAACTGGTCCCAATGCTCCAGGAATCTGAAGCCCTCCCTCCTGTACCATTTCTGTGGGACCTCAATCCTTTTCCGACCTACGTCATTGGTTCCAACATGGACCATAACTTCTGGCTGTTCCCCTTCCCCCCACAAAATGTTCTGCACCCGTTCAATGATGTCTTTTACCGTGGCACCAGGGAGGCAACCCACCATGCGAGACTCACGTCAGCAGTTGCAGCAACGCCTGTCTATCGCCCTGACTATCGAAATGACTTTGACCACTACATTTATACACTTTACTGTGTCCCCCTGTGAAGTCATTAGCCCCACAGTGCCGTGGATGTGCTCCAGACTGCAGTCCCCCGAGATGTTGTCACCCTCACCGATATTCAGCACTGAAAACCGGTTTGAGAGTGCCACAGTCCTGGAGGATTCCTGCACTGCCTGCCTTTTTCTACCCTGCTGGATGGCCACCCACTTATTATCCTCCTAGACTCTCTGTAGCTGCCCTGAGCATGAGTTCAAGAAACTGGAGGCACTTCCTGCACATGTGTTTATCTAGGACACATGAAGCGTCCTGGAGTTCCCACCTGGCACAGGAATTTTTTTTTCTTTTATTCGCTTATAGGATCTGGGCGTCGCTGGCAAGGCCAGCATGTATTGCCCATCCCTAGTTGCCCTTGAGAAGGTGGTGGTGAGCCGCCTTCTTGAACCGCTGCAGTCCATGTGGTGAAGGTACTCCCACAGTGCTGTTAGGTAGGGAATTCCAGGATTTTGACCCAGTGAAGATGAAGAATCGGCGATATACTTCTAAGTCAGGATGGTGTGTGACTTGGAGGGGAACTTGGAGGTGGTGGTGTTCCCATATGCCTGCTGCCCTTGTCCTTCTAGGTGGAAAAGGTCGCGGGTTTGGGAGGTGCTGCCGAAGAAGCCTTGGCGAGTTGCTGCAGTGCATCTTGTAGATGGTACACACTGCAGCCACGGTACGCCGGTGGTGGAGGGAGTGAATGTTTAAGGTGGTGGATGGGGTGCCAATCAAGCGGGCTGCTTTGTCCTGGATGGTGTCGAGCTTCTTGAGTGTTTTTGGAGCTGCACTCATCCAGGCAACGGGTCTCAGCTGTCCCATCATTTTGCTTACAAGTCGATCTACTTATTTTATATATATATAATTTATATATGTGTTTTTAGTTTAGAATCCCCTTACTCCTATTTATTATTTAATTATTTGTATATACCAGATTTTTATTTAATGCAACTCGGATCCTTTTAATGTTAGTATCCTCTACTTAGTTACTTTTAATGTTATCCCCTTAGATCTAATTAAGTACTTATATATTTACTGTTGCCCCTTGGTTTAAATTACTTAGCACCTCCTGCCCCCTCTGCACCAAATTCCCGTCGCCACTCTGTTTAGCAGATTGACCCAAGCTCTGTGCTCACAGCTTTAGCAGATATCCTTCTACTATCCCTTTAAATGGAAATGCATAGATTGTGGAGTAGAGTAGAAGAATGAATTTCAGTCATTTTTTCACAAAATCAATGGATTTTCCTTTGGAAACATTCCCTAAGGAATATCACAAAAAGAAAGAAAAGATTTGTGACTTCAGTTCTATAAATCCTGCACATTTTTTTAGTGGTATAAAATCAATAATACGAAGACTGATATGAAGCTTGCAGTATAAATCCCATCAATTCTCTCATTCTACTCCTTACACAAGATAACACTGAGACCAGTATCATTTAAGTCTAAATGGGCCTCTATTGTTGCCAAGGAATTAGATAGAATTTACAGCACAGAACCAGGCTATTTGGCTCAACTGGTCTGAGCTTCCACCCACTCTACTTCATCTTACCCTATCTGGACACAGAACCTTATACATAGCACCATCACATTGCGAGGTATCAGATGCAAGCTCCTTCCCCTTCCCCCTCACCATCCCACCCAACACTCACATTAGACAACCGCCAGCTACCAATATGCTGAACAAAGTTGTAATAGGACATAAAAAGTTAGGCTGTACATTTACAGAGCAATTTGGTACTCATCCCTCCAGAACAATTTGCAGGGCTATGGGAGCAAGGGAGTGGGATTAATTTGATAGCTCTTTCAGAGAGTCAACACAGGCACGATGGGCCAAATACCATCCTTCTGTGCTGTATGAGTCTATGATTCCATTTGTACTAATGATTTAGGCAGAAGTTAATGCATTGCAAACCAAATCAGAACTAATTTACACCTAAAGACAAAAATTGGCCCCAAGTATTCTGACGTTGAGTCCTTAAACTCGAGCATTCTGGTTCTGAGATATTGGCCTCGATATTACCCTCCCCCCACCCCCACCCCGATGGGCAGGAGAGGGTTGGGTGGTGGTTTAACCATCAAATGCATGAAACCTGACCTTAACCCGCCGCATACACACACGCTTCCGTTTATATGGGGTGGGTTTTGTGGCTTCCTAGTGTCCCACCGTGAAGAGGCAGGACACTATTTATATACTTAAATCGGGCTTCCACAGTGTAATTGGGATACTGATTTAAAATTAACTTTTGCTGCGGGGGATTCTATGGAGTCAGAAAACCCGGCAGTGAAAGGGCAGGAGGAACTGCCAGCTCAGGTAAGTTACTTTTCCAACATGGTTTTATGAAAGGGAAATTGTGTTTAACAAATTTGTTAGAGTAACTAGCAGGGTAGATAAAGGGGAACCAGTAGATGTAGTATATTTGGATTTCCAAAAGGCATTCGATAAGGTGCCACATAAAAGGTTGCTACGCAAGATAAGGGCCCATGGGATAATGTATTAGCATGGATAAAGGATTGGTTAACGGACAGAAAACAGAGAGTAGGGATAAACGGGTCATTTTCCGGTTGGCAGGCTATAACTAGTGGGGTGCTGCAAGGATCAGTGCCTGGGCCTCAGCTATTTACAATCTATATTAATGAATTAGATGAGGGGACCGAGTGTAATGTATCCAAGTTTGCTGACGATACAAAGCTAGTTGGGAAAGTAAGCTGTGAGGAAGACACAAAGAGCCTGCAAAGGGATATAGTCTTATTGAGTGAGTTGGCAATAAGGTGGCAGATGGAGTATAATGTGGGTAAATGTGAGGTTATTCACTTTGGTAGGAAGAATAGAAAAACAGAATATTTTTCAAATGTTGAGAAACTATTAAATGTTGGTGTTCGGAGAGGCTTAGGTATCCTCGTACAGGAAACACAGAGAGTTAGCATGCAGGTACAGCAAGCAATTAAGAAGGCAAATGGCATGTTGGCCTTTATTGCTAGAGGGTTGGAGTACAAGAGTAAGGAAGTCTTGCTACAATTGTACAGGGCCTTGGTGAGACCACACCTGGAGTACTGTGCACAGTTTTGGTCTCCTTATCTGCAGAAGGATATACTTGCCTTGGAAGCGGTGCAACGAAGGTTCACTAGATTGATTCTTGGGATGAGAGGGTAGATGGGCCTATACTCTCTGGAGTTTAGAAGAATGAGAGGTGATCTCATTAAAACATATAAGATTCTGAGGGGGATTGACAGGGTAAATGTTGAAAGGTTGTTTCCCCTGGCTGGATAGTCTCAGGATAAGGGGTCGGCCATTTAAGACTGAGATGAGAAGGAATTTCTTCACTCAGAGCGTTGTGAATCTTTGGAATTTTCTACCCCAAAGGGCTGTGGATGCTGAATCATTGAGTATATTCAAGGCTGAGATAGATAGATTTTTGGACTCTAGGGGAATCAAGGGATATGGAAATGGGGCAGGAAAGTGGAGTTGAGGTTGAAGTTCATCCATGATCTTATTGAATGGCGGGGCAGGCTCGAGGGGCCGTATGTATGGCCTACTCCTGCTCCTATTTCTTATGTTCTTAGCACTCCCTGTGGGCCAGGAGGAGCAGGAATGCACCCCCCCCCCACCCCCGGCTCCTCAATGAAGCTTTCAGCCTCCCCCCTCCCGATCGCCCACCTCTCTTCCCCCTCCCGATCACTGACCTCCGCCCCCCCAACCCCCATTCCCTATGTCCTCTCTCCCCTCCTTTGCCTCGATGGCCGACCATCCCCCCTCCCGATTTCCGGAGACCGTACCCAAGGGTCCCCAGCTGCAGCCTCTTGCAGCTGGTTTTCCCTCCCAGCCACCGGCCAGGCAGCCGGGCGGGAAAAGGACCTATAAAATGATAGCAAGGACCTGTTGTTCAGTTCACCAGGTCCTCCGCGTCCCCGGCCTCGCCGGGTTCCTCGGCCTGTTTTCGGCCTCCCCCCCACACACCCTCCCTGCCTCCCTGTAACTATCGGCGCTATTCTCTCAGAGATCTCCAGCCTTCACATGTCCCAAATGACCTGAATTATTATCAAGCTATAAACCAAATGTTACGATTTAATACATTTTGCAAGTTGTAAATGCAGTTTGTTCTATCATCTTATGATCATTATTGTTTGTCACAGCTACTTCGATGTGTCTGTGAGTTAATGGTTTGGGATCTGTACATCCTGAAATATGCTGCTGTTCTTATGGATTTTACTTCTCCTACGCAAAGTAATTAAATTTGGAGGCGAGAGTGTGCAGTCTATACAGTATGCTGGGGGTGAGCTATGATTCAGTTTACAGGCACTGTATTGTGCTTACGTTGGACTTATTTTCGGGTTGATTATAATCCAAAGGAATAGATTTATTATGGTTTAAAACAATTTCACATACATAGAGCTTACAGCATCCACGTTTCTAACCAGCTGCTCACATTTTGTTGTGGTTGGTTCTGCCTCATTACAACATTGTTAACCGAATGTTTATAAATCTTCATGCAATATCATTACCGGCTGAAAATCCAGCAATGCCCAATCGTGAGACACGCGATTTTTAATGAAAATTCAGCCCAACTCGCGATCTCGAGATTCATCTAAGAAAACTCACGATTTTAAACTTTGTTTGCAATATTATTGACACGCTGAGCAATCCAGAAGTGCGCGCTCCGCCACACACTGTGCGCAGCTGTCCAACTCGCCGGGCATGCAGGGAGATGTAGTTCCATTCTCATCACCAAGGCTTCTTCGGCAGCACCTCCCAAACCCACGACCTCTTCCACCTAGAAGGACAAGGGCAGCAGGCGCATGGGAACACCACCACCTCCAAGTTCCCCTCCAAGTCACACACCATCCTGACTTAGAAGTATATCGCTGATCCTTCATCGTCGCTGGGTCAAATTCCTGGAACTCCCTCCCTAACAGCACTGTGGGAGTACCTTCACCACACAGAGTGCAGCGGTTCAAGAAGGCGGCTCACCACCACCTTCTCAAGGGCAATTAGGGATGGGCAATAAATGCTGGCCTTGCCAGCGACGCCCACATCCCATGAATGAATTAAAAAAAAATCATAACACCATTCGGAGCTGCGCAAGTCGTCCTCGGTGAGAACTGCATATGCCACAATGCACTGCTTTGCACCATTCATCTGTGCACGCACACGAATCGGCAGAGTCAGCGAGTGTGACCTGGTGGCAGAGTCAGCGAGTGTGATCTGGTGAGGGTGAGACTTGAGTGGGGTTAGGAGAGATGGTGGAGAGTGACAGGGAGATGGGGTACAAAGAGGAATGGGAGAAAGATGGAGGTAGAGAGAGAGAGATTGGGGAAGAGTGAGAGGGAGAAAGAGATGGAGGCACAGGGAGATGGCAGAGATAGGCAGAGAGATGGCGGTACAGAGAGACAGAGACCGATGGGGAAGAGTGACAAGAAGAGAGAGAGAGAGATGGGGGTACAAAGAGAGGAATGGGAGAGAGAGAGAGATGGAGGTACTGAGAGGAAAGGGAGAGATGGAAGTACAGAGAGAGAGAGATGTGGAAGCATAACAGGAGGAGAGAGATGGAGGTAGAGAGAGTGGAATGGGAGAGAGAGATGGAGATACAGAGAAAGAGGTCAGGGAAGATTGATGCAGAGAGAGCAAGAAGGGGATACAGAGAGGAATGGGAGAGAGATGGAGGAACAGATAGAGGAATGCGAGAGAGATGGGGTACACAGAGAGGGAGAGGACGAGACTCAGGGGAGGGGGAAAGAGATCAAGATAAGTGGAGGGGGGAGAGAGAGAGATAGAGATGCGAAAGGAGGAGATTGACGCAGCTGGGGGGAGAGGAGTGTGGGAGAGATTGGGAGAGAAAGAGAGAGATCGGGCAGGTAGGGAGAAGAGTAGACAAAAGCCATTCCTGTAGGTAAGCCCACAAGCCCAGTTAACTGAAGTGACTTTATATGCCAAAAAGGTAACATTGCCCAAGGTTAATCAGAACACTCGTGTTATTGTAATTTGCTAATTGGATATGACAGCAGCCATTCCATGTATTTGGATATTGGAGGAATAATGCAGTGGTTCTCAAACTGGGGTTCGTGCAGACAGGGCGGTAAACAGCAGAGGGGGAGGAAATAAACCCTGTAACACTCAGCAGCTATGCCGTGAGTAGGCAGGCAGTGGAGGGTTACACCTGTAATGGTGCCAGTGTACCCAACATAGAAGATAGGAGCAGGAGTAGGCCATTCGGCCCCTCGAGCCTACTCTGCCATTCAATGCGATCATGGCTGATCACCCAAATTCAGTACCCTGTCCCTGCTTTCTCCCCATATCCCTTGATCCCCTTAGCCTTAAGAAATATATCTAACTCCTTCTTGAATATATTTAATGAATTGGACTCAACTGTCTTCTGTGGTAGAGAATTCCACAGGTTCACCACTCTCTGGGTGAAGAAATTCCTCCTCATCTCAGTCCTAAATGGCTTACCCCTTATCCTTAGACTGTGACCCCTGGTTCTGGACTCCCCCACCATCGGGAACATCCTTCCTGCATCTAGTCTGTCTAGTCCTGTTAGAATTTTATAAGTTTCAATGAGATCCCCTCTCATTCTTCTAAACTCTAGCGAATACAAGCCCAATCGACCCAATCTCTCTTCATATGTCATTCCTGCCATCCCAGGTATCAGTCTGGGCCTCATCCCAGTCCAGGAAGAGCAGGGAGGTGTCGTGCGGCGAAGTATTCAACAGGCATATTGCTGAACCTGTAGGGTTACCTTTCAGCTGAAGGGAAGATAAAAGTTTTGACATCACCAATCACATCAATGTTCACTGGGGTGATCCCGACTCCTGTCTCCATGGGAAGGTGTTTTTTGATTTTTTTTCCCCAAAGCTTAACCTTTGGTTGGCAGCTGCAGGGACTGCATTGCCTGGTGGTTGTGTTGGGCACCAGGTGAAGGGTGGTGATAACGGGTAGGATTTTAAAAAAGTTTTAGGTAAAGCATTTTCAGATGCAGTAATATTGGCCCTGAAATTGCGATGTCTGCGATGGTGTACTCTCGCCATCGTATTCCCTTTGGAATGCCTCGCAAGTTCCAGATTTCCGCATGCACTCGCGCGTGCATGAAATCCGGAACTTGCGATCTGTCAAGGTACGCCTTGACACATCATCCGAAACGCCTGAAAACTGAGTATTGCTGGCACAGAATTGGGCTATTTGCCCAGCGACTGGCCAGCAATTGCTCACGTAAGTCTTATGGTTGATGCAAGCAGGCGTAGGGTATATCTAAGCCTTAAATTAAACATTTGCATATCCAAAATTATGCACATACACTTTATTAAATGAGTTTATGCAAATATTGGCCCGGATTACAGTTTTAATGATGTGTGATATTATTATCAAAAATTAAATTTTTATCGAGTTTGGTGGAATGAAGGTAATTTTGATTAAAATTCAAATTCTGTTAAATGTATAATTTTTACATTTTGGGATTCCATTGCATTTCATTAGGGGATTCTCTTCGTAAATGGCTGCAATGGAACTCTCCTTTGTCATTGGAGGACCGGGCCCACATGATCCCAGGTACGTAGCCGAACCGCCTGCGTCCCTGTGATCCGTGGGCCATTACGCTGTCGTCCACCTCAAGGCCTGAGACCGAACTCTTCGCAGCCTGGGTGCCAGCAGGTAATTCCGTAAATGTTTCGTGAGTCTGAGGCTACTCCGGAGGTACGCCTCCAACCGCAATTTCTGGGCCATAGTTTTTGTAAAAAGCTGTGACCTGTTAGAGATTAAATAAAGCCACTAATGAGGTTTATGAACCAAAAAATAGCTACTCGTGATTTCTTACTTATATTCATGAGTTTTAAGAGTTTGTCTCATGATTTATGAGATGGTGGGCTTGGCATTACTGAAAATTCAGAAACTTTACTAGTTTACTAGTCCAATAACATAACCACTATGCTATCGTATGCTCTTGTAGAAACATCTTCTCTACATCTACCCTATCAAAACCATTCATACTTTTAAAGACCTCTGTCAAGTTACCCCTCAGCCTTCTCTTCGCTAGAGAAAAGAGCCCCAGCCTGTTCAGTCTTTTGTTTTCCATAATGGAAAATCAAATGAGGCGGGGAAGAAAGAAAGACCTGTCAAAAGTATGAATGGGGATCACTGAAAAAAGACACTACAACATTAAATAAAAAATGTTTTTAATTCACGTTTTTAAAATGAGTTAAAATTACATTAAATTAAATATTTTAAACAAAAATATAATTTTTTGGAAAAAATAATTCAAGTTTTTTACGGGGCTAAAAATAAACTTGCCTTTTTTAAAAGTATTTTTACATTATAAATGAGTGAAAGAATTTTTTTTTTAACTTTTTTAAACACTTATGCTGGTAAAAGCAGGCCTTATGCCTGTTTTTACCAGGCGTAAGATTTTTAAGGGTTTTCAGCGGGCGGAGGTTGTGCAGAAAGCGGAACTCTCCCCCCCCCGCAGAGGCCCTTCTCTAGCGCAGGCATCCGATCTATCAAGAGGATTCTTGACAGATTGGAAGAGCCGGTTTTCAGCGCACGCGCATTGCATGTACACAGCGCGTAAACACCCGTAGGGATCGGAAAATACGGGCCAACGTAAGAGCAAGTGTTGGATCAAACACAGATCTCAGAATCAAAGGGTATTGTCTTATAACCATTTACTGCACTGCCAATGTGATAACTTATTTTTCTTCTAACGTGCTCTCAAAAATCTCTAATTGCCTTGAGGAGGTGGTAGTGGGCCTTGAAAGAACACTTCGAACTCAACTATCCTGCCCGTCAAATTCATTAATTATTTGATCCACCAGCTGATCACATCATCCAGTTTTTGTCCGACCTTAAGGCCACATCAAAAAACCTGAATCATGCTTCACAGCACAGCTAATGGGATACCTTGTACATTTTGACATGCAGAATAGAACACTTTGATCCACACAAAGATACTTGTAATTAAAACATCAATGTTCTGAATATCGATGTGTGTAATTGAAGCAGAATAGGGGTAGGTTTAATAGTTCTTTTTCTATATATTTAAAATATGTAGAACTGAAACAGAATTAGAGAAATTTTTGTTTTTGTAGGTTAGTGTGATTTTTTTCCTCCCCGTTTTCTCAGCCCAGCCCCTGTTCCACACACCATTCCACAATGGGTTAAGAAAACAGCAGATGACTAGTCTTGCTGCTCTGTAACTTGGCACTATAAAAGGGCTTGAGCGAGTCCTTGGAGACCACTTCCTTTGATGTTTCTTCCCTCTGGATAAGCAAACACCTCACATCTACTCAACATGTTGCTGAAGAAAATTCTGACATTTAGAACTCATCAGGTAGCTGTCTACCACTTCACAAGGGGAGTATCTTGTAGCACAGGAGAAACATACTGTTATAAAACTTATTACTGCATATTCTGCTCTAAATCTAAGTAAGGGCACAAAAGGATTCATATTAAACTCTTGAGTACTGCACATCCCATTACTTTTAACTATCAATAACTACTTTAACCAATGGAATATTTGAATTTTAGAAATACAAACTAGTTAGGCTAATTTAAAAGAGGCTTCTAGTCTCGCTAATGGCTCATTCGGTAAATATACCACACAATCTGGAACTGAATTATGTACAGCAGGAAGCAGGAACCACATTACAGCCTTGGTCCAAACATGGACAAAAGAGCTGAATTCCAGGGGTGAGGTGAGAGTGACTGCCCTTGACATCAAGGCAGCATTTGATTGAGTGTGACATCGAGGAGCCCGAGTAAAATTCAATTCAATGGGCATCAAGGGGAAAACGTTGCACTGGCTGGAGTCATACCTAGCAAAAAGGAAGATGGTTGTGGTTGCTGGAGGCCAATCATCTCAGCCCCAGGACATCGCTGCAGGAGTTCCTCAGGGCAGTGTCTTAGGCCCAACCATCTTCAGCTGCTTCATCAATGACCTTCCCTCCATCATAAGGTCAGACGTGGGGATGTTTACTGATGATTGCACAGTGTTCAGTTCTATTCACAATTCCTCAGATAATGAAGCAGTCCATGCCCGCATGCAGCAAGACCTGGACAACATTCAGGCAAGTAACATTCGCGCCACATAAGTGCCAGGCAATGACTATCTCCAACAAAAGAGAGTCTAACCACCGCCCCTTGACATTCAACGGCATTACCATCGCCGAATCCCCCACCATCAACATCCTGGGGGGTCACCATTGACCAGAAACTTAACTGGACCAGCCACTTAAATACAATGGTTACAAGAGCAGGTCAGAGGCTAGGTATTCTGTGCTGAGTGTCTCACCTCCTGACTCCCCAAAGCCTTTCCACCATCTACAAGGCACAAGTAAGGAGTGTGATGGAATACTCTCCACTTACCTGGATGAGTGCAGCTCCAACAACACTCAAGAAGCTCGACACCATCCAGGACAAAGCAGCCCGCTTGATTGGCACTCCCATCCAGCACCTTAAACATTCACTCCCTCCACCACCGGCGTACCGTGGCTGCAGTGTGTACCATCTACAAGATGCACTGCAGCAACTCGTCAAGGCTTCTTCGACAACACCTTCCAAACCCACGACATCTACCACCTAGAAGGACAAGGGCAGCAGACGCATGGGAACACCATCACCTCCAAGTCCCCCTCCAAGTCACACACCATCCTGACTTGGAAGTATATCGCCGTTCCTTCATCATCGCTGGGTCAAAATCCTGGAACTCCCTCCCTAACAGCATTATGGGAGTACCTTCACCACACGGACTGCAGCGGTTCAAGAAGGCAGTTCACTACCATCTTCTCAAGGGCAATTAGGAATGGGCAATAAATGCTGTCCTTGTCAGTGACGCCCACATCCCAGGAACGAATTTAAAAAAAGGAAGATTCCAGGTTTAATCTGTGCTGAGAGAGCTTATCTCAGTCCGGCAACAATTAAGTTCTACAACAAGACCTCAGAACTGCCTAGGATTCCTGCTCAAAGGAACATAGGAGTTGCTGGACAAAAAGAGATCATGGTCCAACCAGTTCGCCTTCTATCATCCTGGTAGTCACATGGTACAATGCTGTTGACTAATCATAGCAATCAATCTCTATCAAATAGTCCACAACAGACTCAGAAATGACACAAGGAAAACCCCAGTTGTTGAGAGCTTTGGGAACCAAAGGTCCAAATTCACCTGTTCCTCCCAAACATGCTGCGCTTACCACATGCCATGTCTCAAATTATTCATATACTGTATCCCCACATGTTATTTTCTGAAAGAACTCTATCTAATTTGAACTTGAATTAATCAATACAAACTGCTTCCACCGTCTCCCTGGAGAGTTTGTTCTGCAGATTGCCCACTCGCTCACTGAAATATTGTTTTCACAGAAAAATTACTTAAATTACAAATAATCACTATTCAGTGACCCCCTGCACATTTGAGATTGGCTGAGATGGTCACCACCTTTAAATAGGCCACCAACCTTTACTGTCCAGATTCACACATAAAGAATGGCTACTGGAGGGCTGCCACTCGCCATGGATTTCACACCTAAGCATGAATCACTGCCATCGAGAAAGGAGGTAAAATAGGAGGAAAAAGTGATGAAGGAAAACATCTTGATGAAGAAATAGGGTGAACTAGAGCTGCAAAGTGCCAATTCTACATGTTCACTAGCTACTTTCCAAAGCTACTGGTAGCAGCAGGGAGAAGGCAATGGACAACAAAAAATTGAACTGACAAAAAATTGCCACAGGAAAAATTCATACAGCGAGCAAAATTGCCATTAATGACGCACACATGGATAATAACATCCATTTAAACCTCAATTAAACAAGTTCAATTAATATTTAATTAAGTTTAGATGAGATAAAGTTGTGAGTACAAAATACATCTTTCATTCCTAGCAGCAGATACTTCACATTTGGATACATCACTTGAGATGTATTAATAAGCCTCTTTCACTGCTATTATTTGATCTGTCACGATTTGAAATAGGAGCATTTCATTGAGAATAGATATTTCCTTCCGTTACAATATTTTATTTGTAATTTAAGTAATGTTTCTGCTATCTCTGTATTTGTTTTAGTCTTCCAGACTTCCAGCCTTGCTACCAAGAGATCAGACGAGTGCCCTTCTCACAGGTCCCCATTGGCCAATAGGAGATGTGTTATGCTGCCTGTCCACCCGAGGATGGAAAATATCAGCCTCCACTGCTCCAATTTAATTGTCACTAAGTTGGTGATTTGCGTGTACCTGAAGCACTAGGCTTTGGGACTTTTTAATTTGTGGAAACTGTGAATGAATTCTGCTTTGCCAGTGGTATTAATCAACAAAGTATTGCAAATTATAATGATGTAATGTTAACTATACTGTAGGTGGTGAAGCTACATTTTATCAGATATCAGCAGGAACAAGCTTCTGTCAGCTGAAAGGGAGGGAACTAAGGATTCCATGGGAATTGAAGAGAGAAGTGAACAGGGAACAGGCTCTAGGCCAGTACCATGTACCACATGACAGCTCTCCGAATGCACGAAGCTAAATGAAAAGCCCCATGGCTCCTCAATATCCTAATGATGGAAGCTAAGAAGGCAATGATGAAGACTAATCGGATTATTGAACCAGAGACTGAGCATTATCACAGGTAGCCTGAAGAATAAGGCTTAAAAGGGAACATTAGTATTACGAATTAAGGAACAGCGTGATGTAAGGCATGTTTTTGGCAGTCTATTAATACTACCCATATGTTTCCAGTAAGATCTGGGTTTTTCATAAAATAGCATTGGAAATGAGAATTATCAAGGAATATTTGTTGGTCATACAGGAAGCATTTAGTAAATTATGGAAACAAAACTCTAAAGGATTGAACAAAGAAAGGGTAGCATTCCAAGATCATTTTCCTATTTGACTCCCAAGATGAGATATTGCACGTGTAGTAGAGTCATAACATAACGTCATAATGGCACAGAAGGAGGCCATTTGGCCCATCGAGTCCGTGCCGGCCAGTATTATAATGTCACTGCCCATCTGAGTGAACCTGAAGTACAACGCCTCAAAGACATTGTCATTAGACTGAGATGTAAGACCTATGCCCTCCTTCCATGTGCTCTGACTGTATGATAGGGGCATTGAAGGTTCAGGACTTGTCCATTGTGACGGATGCAATGCTGTATTTTTTTCCAGTGTTTGTGGCACAGTCTAGAAATATCCCAACCTTGGGCACTTTTACGCTGTAGACTCATAGGCCTTGAAATTTGAAGGCTCTGCATCTGTTTTTCAGGCGCAAATCTGGCGCCTAAGCATCCAAAATGGCAGGCGCTCATAATGCACCAGAAGTGCACTGCCCACCATGTTGATAAAGGCAGAAAAAGGGGCGTTAGGCCCTTTGAATATACAAATAAAGACCCCCTTTGCAAAATTGGATGCAGCTGGCCTAACCAGCAGACCTAAAAGGGACCGCCGGATGTCTCCACCAAAGAAGTACGTTTTCTTTCTAAATGCTTACCTAAAAACCCTCATCGGATAGACCATCGGAGTCCTCAATGCATGGATGATGAAGTTTGACATTGGTAACCACATCAAGGGCTTAGCAAGCAACATGTGTTTTTTTTTTGTCACTTTTTGTTAGTACCCGTTGAGCCATCTTTAGAGGGGAAGAAGTGACCAGAACAGAGCTAAACACTGACAATACTCCAATGGCATTTTCTACTGACATTCAACTGTTTTATTCCTCATATTTAATTTGGCTGAAATTAAGGGAAGGCGGGAATTTTAGCTCCCATATTACATTGGGAGTGAGTCAAGGGCAGTAATTGCAACTTAACATTCAGCTAATGTTCACAGACTCCTTAGTATTGCTCTCACAGTTTATGACATCATATGTGAGTCCTCTGATGGGCTTACTGCCTTGGAACACACCAACAGATACCTGTTGTGGCTAGGGTTGCCAACACTAGTTGGATCTATTTCTGGATGTTCATTACATGCTGTCCTGCCTCCCACTGCCCTGCCCCCACGCTCCCATGGAGAAAATTCTGTACTCAGAGAGTAGTGAGAATGTGGAACTCACTACCAAATGGAGTGGTTGAGGCAATTTTTTTAAATTCGTTTACGGGATGTGGGCGTCGCTGGCAAGGCCAGCATTTATTGCCCATCCCTAATTGCCCTTAAGAAGGTGGTGGTGAGCCGCCTTCTTGAACCGCTGCAGTCCGTGTGCTGATAGTACTCCCACAGTGCAGTTAGGTAGGGAGTTCCAGGATTTTGACCCAGCGACGATGAAGGATCGGCGATATACTTCTAAGTCAGGATGGTGTGTGACTTGGAGGGGAACTTGGAGGTGGTGGTGTTCCCATGCGCCTGCTGCCCTTGTCCTTCTAGGTGGAAGAGGTCGTGGGTTTGGGAGGTGCTGCCGAAGAAGCCTTGGCGAGCATGGATGCACTTAAGGGGAAGCTAGATAAGTACATGAGGGAGAAAGGAATAGAAGAATATGTTGATAGGATGAGAAAAAGTTAAAGGGGTGGGAGGAGACTCAAGTGGAGCATGAACAATGCATGTTGGGCCGAATGGCCTGTTTTTGTGCTGTAAATTCTATGTAGCTATGTCTCCCTCACTCGCTCTCTCTCTCTCTCTGACCCTAATAAGGTTCCCAAAATGGTTTCACTTCTTTCCCCCTCCCTCTGCAACAGCTTCTGTCTCTCCATCTCACAGGAGTTTAGAAACGTACGGGACCAAAAAAGACTATTGTGGTTCATCTGTTTGATCCCAGTCTTCTTTCTGCATTTCCTGAAACTGCAGCACAACTGTAATAAGCAAAGTCAGGAACTTATTCATCGGGACAAATCAGAACTGAGACGAAAGGGAACCTAGGAAACAAAAGAGAAGGAAGTGGCAAAAAAATACCAGTAAGAAACTTCTAACAACTAAAAACAATCAATTCTGAATGACCAGTCATGAAAACCTACCAATAAAAGGGAGTGAGTAAATCAATAAAATTGCTCATACTACATTTTGGAAGACTTTTCCTCCACCATTTCCCCCCACCCTGTCGACCAAGAGCTGTAAAAAAATTCTCAATTTCGTTCAGAGTTTTTCCAAATGATTGGAAAATAAGCTGCACAGTGAATTTTTCAGTTACAAGTTATCAGCTGCCTCATTTTTAGTTCAGAAAGAAAAAGAGCGTAAGTCAGAGACAACTACCTCGCCAGAGAGACAAAAATGGGACTTTACCACCACCTATGCTTTGTCTTGTTTCATTTCAAAACAGTTATTAATTATAGACAGATATTTAGGATTTGCAAACAACGATTGTTAATAGAACTTCCTAATTAATAGAATATTTTGTTTCTCTCAGTGTCTTTCCTGCTGCAAAATAATGTTTTATTTTCTTTGTAAATAACTAAGCAATTTTGATCCTCTCACTGCTGCCAATAATCCTCCTTGGCTTTTTCATCTTATCCATTTCTAGAATCATTTTAATTTCTAATAATCACACTGGGCCATTCCTAGTCCTCAAAACTTTTCAACACATTCTTTACAATAACATTTTTGGGGGGCTGTTTTTTCTGGAGCGTGGTTGGGGAAAATTGAAATTGAGGAGAAATCTTTTGTGTGGTATAATTGGTAACTGAGATAGAAAGTAGACAATTCAAAAAGAGAATAGCAGATTCCTTAACCAATGAGAAATAAGTAAACTGACTGACGGCAGGACAGTCACAACGTGGGAAATAGGCTCTTGCTTGAGGATATCATTGTTGTCTGTGCTCTCACCTCTGGAGGTCATCGCGCCACGGTAATCTCATTGTGGGATGCTCTTGGGAATTGTGTTTACCTTGAGTGTGGTTGCACACTGGCTCCTGGGAACTGGTCTGCTGGGGAGCTGATGGACAACCTCCAGCAGACAGACTCCTGCACGCGCTAGGGGGAGGACAGGCGATTACGTGGTGGTTTCAGGGAGTTGCTTTGTGGAAGGAAACAAAGGTGTCTCCCAGGCTTTGTATTCCTGGGGATGCCGACACATTTAATATACTTTTGCCGAGGAAAGGTTGTATGTTGAGTCCAAATATTGAGAGACCCAGCAAAGTGAGTTGTGCTGCTTATGGAAGGGAGAGAGATGAAAATGGTGGAAGTCAAATTTCTGGGTAAGTTTGGAATTTTGTTGATGACATTTTTTAATGTGCTTGATACGTCATGGCGGCGAAATTCAGCTCCATAGCGTTTCGACGCTACGGGTGCCGTTTTGAGTCCAAAATGGCGTCCGCACCGCATGCGCACACTTCTGGTGTGGGCTGCGCTGGATGCCATGTTGGTGATGTTGTTAGCGCGGGTGCTGGGAGCGGTGCTGTAAGTTTGCAGAGTAGGCAGATCGTGACGTTAGTCAGTGTGTAATGATGATTTGATGCCAGCACTGCCATTTTCGACCTCAATGCTCCAGTTAATGCCCTATCTTAACCTCGCACAGCTGAACACGCATTCAGCAGTAGGAAGGACTCCCCACCTGCGCTATTTAAAGGGATCATCAACTGCTTTCAGGTTAGTTGCTGATTGATTTCTACTGGCTCTTGGTGAGTTTGTAGAGGTGTTTGGTGGTTTAATATCTTAGTTGAAGTTGCTGAAGTGTCCAGGGAGTGGTGTGGCAGGTTACTTCACGGCTCCCAGACATGGAGGCAGTAGTTTGTATCCCCTTGGGCTACGGCATGACAGGCAGAATGAGCAGAGGCAACACAGAGGAGGACAAGCTGCTCGAAGAGGGAGGAGGAGGAGTGGGAAAAGGGCTCTCAGCAGGAGGCCATATCCACTCGGGGTCTTCAGGAAACAATTCTCCTACCTCAACCTCAGTGAGGAACAGTATATGCAACATTCTCCGCTTCACTAAGGAGGTGCTCACTGAAACCTGCCACCTGTTGCAGGCAGAACTGCAGCCTCAGAGCAGGGAGAGGGCGGCATTTCCAGTGGTTGTGAAGGTGAGCGAGGTCATGAATCTTGATGCGTTGGGTCCCGTCCAGGCTGGAGCGGGCGATATTTCCAACATCTCCCAGTTTGCTGTGCACTGTTGCAAAGAGAGGTGAATACATTTCATTCTCTCTTGCCAGAGAGAAGCAGGGGATGAGAGCTCGTGGCTTCGCCAGGATAGCAGGCTTCCCATGGTGCAGGGTGCCATTGACTGCACACATGTCGCTTTGCGGGCGCCACATGTGAATTCAGAGATGTACCGCAACCAGAAGGGATTCCACTCCCTCAATGTCCAGCTGGTGTGCGACCATACTCTGTGCATCATGCAGGTCAATGCTCGGTATCCTGGCAGCAGTCATGATGCCTTCATTCTGAGGCAGTCTGCTGTACCATCCGCATTTGAGCCACCACGACAAACCAGAGAGTGGCTACTGGGCAACAAGGGCTATCCGCTGACCACTGGCTCATGGCTCCGGTGCGCAACCCAAGCACACGTGGGCAGCATGCCTATAATGAAAGCCATGCTGCCACATGGAATCCGACAGTGCAGACCATTGGCGTCCTTAAACAACGTTTTTGCTGCTTGGACCGCTCTGGAGGAGCCCTGCAGTACTCACCAGAGCACATCTCAGAATTCGTCATGGTCTCCTGCATGCTCCACAACCTCGCCATCATGAGGGCACAGCCCTTGCCGCTACATATACGGCGAAGAGCTGATGAGGAGGAGGAGGAAGGGAGGAGGCAACCCAGACAGCCCCTTTCTGCACAGGCTGTCCTTGATTGACTCATCTGACTGTGGTACCAGTGAACGCAACCCCAATTCCCCATTCACCAACAGTCAAACACCTTACCTTCCCTCTGTTACGGACCATCACAGTGTCCTCTTGGCCACAATGCTACAATAAAAGCCACCACAAAATAAACATTCCAAACCAAATTTATAAATCAAACCATCCAATATTACATAGCAAAGTCAACAAATCACCCTTGTGCATTCCCTCCGTGTGTCTTTGCCTGTGCTTGTGCTCCTACGCAGTGCTACCCCAGTGGCAGCAGCATGGCTGGTGGAAGGCTGCTGACTTTCAGTGGGGGAGACTGCAGATGGCCTTGGAGGACGACCTCGAGCAGCTCTGAGCCTAGAAGGCCCGGCTTCAGACTGCATCACCTCGGCATAGGCTGGCTGGCTGTCAGGCAAAATCAAGAGCACTGACAGCGTTACAGTGGTGGGAGCATGAATGTTGTCATCCTGAGAGAGGACAGCAGGTTCATGCTCCTCAGAGCCACTGCCACTCGCCCGGGGTGGCACCTCAGCATTCCTAGCCATCTGTTGGAGGACAGGTTGCTGGACTGCTGTGAGACCCTGCAAGCCCCTTTCTACATTCGTAAACCCAGCCACGATGGCAGCAGTCTGATCTTGCGTGGCAGTAAGCTGAATTTGCAAGACAGAAGTCTGAGCTTCCACTGAAGCACCTAGATGTTGGGTGACTTCGGCTTGTGCTGCAATGGAAGCTGAGACATCGGCCATCAGACGCTGCATCATGGTTGGGTCCACAAGTGCGCTAATGGAGTTGCCCATCACTTCCATGCTGGAAAGGATGGGCTCCAAGCTCTGCACAAAGCCCTGTGCAAGGTTGGTGCCGGACTCCTCCATGCTCCTTGACATTGCATTTAGGCTTTCTCGTAGGCCTGCCAATGCACCAAGCATTTGATTGTGCATACCCATCAGCCTTCTTCTGCAGGTCGCTCCATCAAAGTCCTCATCTGAGTTCTGTGCAGCAAACTCGTGTGCGAAGTCACCCTCCAGGGAGCTGGCACCCACGCCACCCTTTCCCCCTGCCTGGCTGCAGGCCACTCGTGCCCGGGGGTCTCACCATGTGCAGATTCAGCCTCTAACCTATCCTTTAAAGTACACGGAGTGTCAGTATCTGAGCTGGTGGCTCCGAGTGTGAAATCGAGTGACGGTGCCGTGTCTTCAGCATCACTACCTTCTTCCACTTGCAGTTCCTGCTCCTCCACCACTGCCTGGGCAGGCTGGAGTTCTTGGCCATCTGAAAGGAGAAAGGCACAAGGGTCGGGTTATGGTGAGGGGAGGATGGGGGAAGAAAGATGTGCATGCTTACACCATCAGCAGCTTGTAAGTGAGAAGAGATTGTGGGCTAAGGGGGAAGTGAGATGCGAGAAGAAGGATTAGGTATGAGCATACTGTCATCATCAATGTTTTCAGCCTCGCCGATCGCTATGTCCTCAGTGACGTCCCCTCCATTTATATCCAGGGCCATCTCCTCCAGCTGGGTCAGGTTCTGCAGCTGTGCTTGCCCCCCGCCTGTTAGCTCCTGCTGGCTGCTGGATATGCACCACCTTGGCCTGCAAGAGAAGGGAAGTGTGTCAGTGAATGTGGTACAATGTGTTTGGGTGATGTCCCAGTCATGGTTGAATAGCTGGCATTGTGTGCAAGGTGTGAGATGTGGGTGTGAGGTTTGCTAAGTGTATGAGGGTGAGGTAAAGCTATGATTGTGAGATAAATTACTAGAGATTGTTGGTAGGTGAGTGATGGGGGTGTGGTGCATTGAGCAGTGTGTGAGGCTAGTGCTGCAGATGGTGGGATGTGGCATTTGAAGATGAATTCACTGACCTTGACCACTCGTGTGAGGGCATTAAACTTCTTCAGGCACTGGATCCATGTCCTGGGGGAATGATTGGTGGCACTGACCGCGTCAGTAATCTGCTGCCACTGCCTTTGTACAGTCTGTTTGGAAGGCCTCCTGCCCCCTTGCGGGTAGAGGACCTGTCTCCTCCCATCGAGCCCCTGCACCAAGGCGTCCAGTGCTGTGTCTGAGAACCGAGGTGCCTTTTGTCAGGTAGTTGTCTCTGACTTACGCTCTTTTTCTTTCTCAACTGAAAATGAAGCAGTTGGTAACAAATGTGAACCTTTAACTGAAAAATTCACTGTGCAGCTCAATTTCCAATTATTTCGAAAAACTCAGAAGAAACTCAGAAATCTTTTTACAGCTCTTTGTTGACAGGGTAAGGAGAAAAATGGCAGAGGAATATTCTTCCAAAAGGTATTGTGAGCCTCTTGTTTGATTCACCCACTCCCTTCTTTTATTAGTAGGTTTTCATGACCGGTCATTCAGAATTGATTGTTTTTAGTTTGTTAGAAGTTTCTTATTGGTATTTCTTTTGCCACTTTGCTCCTTATTGATCCATAGGCCCCGATATTTACTCAGAGACACATTGGGAGCAGGGCAGGGGTGGTCCGATATCGCGTGGGAAACCCGGAAGTAAGTTCAGCTTGTCTATCTGTGGCTTTTTAACACAGCCACCTCATTATCGTTTGACTTCCGGGTTTGCTGTCCAATCAGCAGCAGCAGGCGTGATGAAGACCTGCATGACGCGATCTCAACTCCAGTATTTAAAGGGTCAATCCAAAGATGGAGTTTGGAGCAGCATGGAGTTAGAAGCAACAGAGGAAGCAGTGTCAGTATGGAATCAAGACACTCAAAGGCTGTGCCCCGCTTTAATTACGTCTCCCTTCATGTGCTGCTGGGGGCAGTGAGGAGTCGGAGAGAGATGCTATTCGCCAGCAATAGGAGGAAGAAACCTGCTGCTGACACCAAGAAGGCGTGGTTGAAGGAGGCCCAGGAGGTCAGCAGCAGGAGTCTGGTGCCACGCTCATGGATTCAGTGCAGGAAGCGCTTTAATGACCTAAGCAAGTCAGGAAAGGTGAGTACAGTTGCACACTCACCTACATCCTGCTGTGCACATCACCTTAACCCCTCAATCTGCCTTCTCAAGCCTACTCCATCACATCACTTGTCACACCCACTTACCTTGTACATCCACCCATCCTTCTCTCTCTGTTCACTTCCTCACATCCCCATCTATCTATCCACCACTCCCACTCACCCTCATCCTTGTACAATATCATTCCTCTCTCTCATCCTAACCCTAATCCTCACCAAATACACTCCATCCATTGGGTGAACACATGTCATTACATTCACTCATAGGTCTGTTCTTTCTCTCATTGCAGGAGAAGAGAGCACAGAACACGAGGAAGAGGGAGAGAACTGGAGGTGTCCCTCCATGTATTTCTCAACATACAAGCGCAGAGGAGGAGGCGTTGGAGATCAGTGGAGTTTCGGCGTCCCTGGCCATCGGCGATGAGGAGACGGGTAGTCGGGGAGCTCCCAGCTATCTGGTAACGCAATCACCATGTCATACAGCACTCAGTCATGTTGACTTGATTTCAACAGCGCGTGAAAAATGATCACATTCATAATGATAACTTGGGGCATATTCTTACCTTGCCAGGACTAATTCATGTCTTTTATCTCCGACAAGGCCTTCATGCGTGCAGCAGATGTCAGTGGAGGTCACTGACGACGATTCCTCAGACAAGCTGAATCCTTCCAAGCACCTGCTCATTGCAGGCGAAGTTGACATAATTGCCGCCCCTGGCAAACAAGCCATCAGTCGCCTGTCTTATGCATTTGTGGGCCTTCGACTGGGAGATCCTGGATATGTCTCCGGCAGAGCCCTGGAAGGATCTGGAGGCAAAAATGTTGAGGGCAGTATCCATTTTCACAACCACTGGTAATGCGTGGCCACCAGGTCGAGCAGGGAGCAGGTCTTCTTCTAGAAGGCTGCAGATGTCTGCCACCACCTGGCACGAAAATCTCAGCCTGCGGAGGCACTGCTGTTCAGACATGTCAAGGACACTCAGCCTCTGCCTCTATACCCTGTTTTGCGGGTAGTGCCTCCTGCAAGCTGCATCCCTCCGCTGTTCCCCTCTCTGCTGTTCCCCTCCCTGCTGTTTCCCTCTCTGCTGCTTTCTCTCCCCTCTCTGCTGCTCCTTTTCTGCAGCTCCCCTCTCTTCTGCTGCCCTCTCTGCTGTCCAGCTAGAGGTCTCTGAACAGCAGGCTGATGCTGATGGTGATCATATTGGTCCAATCTAAGGCAGCCACAGCACCATGCATTCTGATGTGATTGAGAAAAACTCCAAAGTGTAGAAAGTAATCTCTCAGCAAAAGTAATGTAAACAAACACTTTCCCATGAGCAGGAAAGAAAGCAGCTGTGAATACTGAGTATTTATTGCAGTATTTCCATGAGATTGATTCAGCCCCCTCAATTGCTGCTGTTTTCTCGCCTTGCCTTCACTGGCAACCTTCAGGTAGCCTGGGAAACCCGTGGATACGCCGTTAAATTTCAAAGTGAGTTGAAATATCACTCTAATTGAACAATTAACATATGTTAATAGGCAACCTGCTTCACCCGAGGGGGTAGTGCCCAAGCAGCCGAACGAACTCCAGTTAAACCCAGAAGCCGGCGGGTTGGAGCCGGCTTCTCAACACACTGACATTTTTGCTGATTTTAACCCCCCACCTGCACCCAAACCCATGCGCTCCTCCAGGTTAAATTCCCTATCTCCTCAGTTCCGATTTATCCCTATTGACTGTGACTCTAGAGTGACCCCAGAGGATGATGTCAGATGGTGACTGCACAGTGTGACACCAGAGGATGATGTCAGATTGTGACTCTAGAGTGACCCCAGAGGATGATGTCAGATGGTGACTGCACAGTGTGACACCAGAGGATGATGTCAGATTGTGACTCTAGAGTGACCCCAGAGGATGATGTCAGATGGTGACTGCACAGTGTGACACCAGACGATGATGTCAGATTGTGACTGCAGAGTGTGACACCAGAGGATGATGTCAGATTGTGACTATAGAGTGACACCAGGGAATGATGTCAGATTGTGACTCTAGAGTGACACCAGAGGATGATGTCAGATTGTGACTGCAGAGTGTGACACCAGAGGATGATGTCAGATGGTGACTGCAGAGTGTGACACCAGAGGATGATGTCAGATTGTGACTGCAGAGTGTGACACCAGAGGATGATGTCAGATTGTGACTGCAGAGTGTGACACCAGAGGATGATGTCAGATTGTGACTGCAGAGTGTGACACCAGGGGATGATGTCAGATGGTGACTGCAGAGTGTGACATCAGAGGATGATGTCAGATTGTGACTCCAGGGTGTGACACCAGAGGATGATGTCAGATTGTGACTGCAGAGTGTGACACCAGAGGATGATATCAGATTGTGACTGCAGATTGTGACACCAGGGGATGATGTCAGATGGTGAATGCAGAGTGTGACACCAGAGGATGATGTCAGATTGTGACTCCAGGGTGTGACACCAGAGGATGACGTCAGATTGTGACTGCAGAGTGTGACACCAGAGGATGATGTCAGATGGTGACTCTAGGGTGTGACACCAGAGGATGATAGAGTCATTGGGCTGGATTTTCATTGACCCGTGGAGGCGGGTTTGGAGGCGTGTGGGGGGTTAAAATTGCAAAAACTGGCGGGCGGGCACAAGTCCGCCTCCATCCCACCTCCACGCAATTTTCATTAAATCATGTCTGCTGGTCCCGACTCCATCCCACCTTTAAGAGGCGGGATAGGCTGTTAAGGCCCTTAACAAGCACTAAATTGGCTCTATAATGCCATTTTGAAAGGCCTTTGTGATTTTAACCCTTGTTCTACGTGAAGCACACCTGTTCTGAAGCACATTTCGAAAGCTGACTATCAGCTGCAGGTCCACTATTACAATGGAGAAGTATTAGTAGGAAAAATATCTGGGAGCAGACGTAGGCTTCAGGTTCTCTCTCTCTCTCTCTTCCATCCAGGTCCTCTCACAGCAAAGGCCAGGCAGTCTCTGAAGACATTCAATGCAGCAGCAATGATGACATCATCAGAGGCGACTTTCAGACTCAAAACAGTAATTGGGTCATGGGTTCCCACATGCTGGATCTCAATTGCCCAATTAGGTGAAAATTGCATCAATCTCCCACATCCAATTGCAGTCGGGTGGATAACACGAAAAGTGGATAACACGATCCCAACCCGCCCCAGTATCAAAATCCAGCCCAAAGATTTATACAGCACAGAAAGAGGCCCTTCGGCCCATTGTGTCTGCGTCGGCCATCAAGCCCTGTCTATTCTAATCCCATTATCCAGCACTTGGTCCGTAGCCTTGTATGCTATGGCGTTTCAAGTGCTCATCTAAATGCTTCTTGAATGTTGTAAGGGTTCCTGCCTCTACCACCCTTTCAGGCAGTGAGTTCCAGATTCCAACCACCCTCTGGGTGAAAAAGTTTTTCCTCAAATCCCCTCTAAACCTCCTACCCCTTACCTTGAAACTATGCCCCCTGGTTATTGACCCCTCTACTAAGGGGAAAAGTTCCTTTCTATCTACCCTATCTATGCCCCTCATAATTTTGTACACCTCAATCAGGTCCCCCCTCAGCCTTCTCTGCTTTAAGGAAAACAACCCCAGCCTGTCCAGTCTCTCTTCATAGCTGAAGCGCTGCAGCCCAGGTAACATCCTGGTGAATCTCCTCTGCACCCTCTCCAATGCAATCACATCCTTCCTATAGTGTGGCGACCAGAACTGCACACAGTATTCCAGCTGTGGCCTAACTAGCGTTTTGTACAGCTCCATCATAACCTCCCTGCTCTTATATTCTATGCCTTGGCTAATGAAGGCAAGTATCCCATATGCCTTTTTAACCACCTTATCTACCTGTCCTGCTGCCTTCAGGGATCTATGTACATGCACACCAAGGTCCCTCTGATCCTCTGTCCTTCCTAGGGTCCTACCATTCATTGTGTATTCCCTTGCCTTGTTAGTGCTCCCAAAATGCATCACCTCACACTTTTCAGGGTTAAATTCCATTTGCCAATGTTCTGCCCATCTGACCAACCCGTCTATATCATCCTGTAGCCTGAGGCTTCCCTCCTCGCTATTTACCACCCCACCAATTTTCGTGTCATCTGCGAACTTACTGATCATACCTCCTACATTCATATCTAAATCATTAATGTACACTACAAACAGCAAAGGACCCAGCACCGATCCCTGCGGTACACCACTAGACACAGGCTTCCAGTCACAAAAACAACCTTCGACAATCACCCTCTGCCTCCTGCCACTAACCCAATTTTGGATCCAATGTGCCAAGTTGCCCTGGATCCCATGGGCTCTTACCTTCTTGACCAGTCTCCCATGCGGGACTTTGTCAAAAGCCTTACTGAAGTCCATGTAGACCATATCAACTGCACTATTCTCATCCACACACCTAGTCACCCCCTCGAAAAATTCAATCAAATTGGTCAGACATGATCTCCCCCTGACAAAGCTATGCTGACTATTCTTGATTAATCCTTGCCTCTCCAAGTGGAGACTAATTCTGTCCCTCAGAATTTTTTCCAATAATTACCCTACCACTGATGTTAGGCTCCCTGGTTTATCCCTACTACCCTTCTTGAATAATAGTGCTACATTAGCTGTTCTCTAGTCCTCTGGCACCTCCCCTGTGGTCATGATGCGGAGATGCCGGTGTTGGACTGGGGTGGACTCAATTTTGACCTCCCCTGTGGCCAGAGAGGTTCTGAAAATTTGTGTCAGAGCCCCTGCAATCTCCTCCCTTGCCTCACACAGCAGCCTGGGATACATCTTGTCTGGGCCTGGGGATGTATCCACTTTTAAGCCCGCTAAAACCGCGAGTACCTCTTCCCTCTCAATACTAATTTGTTCAAGTATATCACAATCCCCCTGCCTGATTTCTATGCCTACATCATCCTTCTCCATAGTGAACACAGATGCAAAATATTAATTTAAAACCTCACCTATAACTTCTGGCTCTACACACAGATTGCCACTTTGGTCCCTAATGGGCCCTACTCTTTCCCTGGTTATCCTCTTGCCCTTAATATACTTATAAAACACCTTGGTATTTTCCTTTATTTTGCCCGCCAGTGTTTTTTCATGCCCTCTCTTCGCTCTCCTAATTTCTTTTTTAAGTACCCCCCTGAACTTTCTATACTCCTCTAGGGCTTCCACTGTTTCTAGTCCTTTGTATCTGCCAAAAGTCTCCCTTTTTTTCCTAATCCATTCTTGTATATCCCTTGACATCCAGGGTTCCCTGGACTTGTTGGTCCCACCCTTGACCTTTGCGGGAACATGTTGCTGTTGTACTCTCTCTATTTCCTTTCTGAAAGACTCCCACTGCTCTGATGTGGATTTTCCTACAAGTAGCTGATCCCAGTCTACTTTGGCCAGATCCTGCCTTATCATATTAAAATCGGCCTTCCCCCAATTTAGAACCTTTATTTCCGGTCCGTCTTTGTCCTTTTCCATGACTACCTTAAATCTCACCGAATTATGGTCACTGTCACCAAAATGCTCTCCTACTGACACTTCTACCACTTGTCCGGCTAAATTCCCTAGAATTAGGTCTTGTAGGACTTTATACATGCTGGCTCAAAAAGCTCTCCTGGATGCACTTTAAGAATTCCGCACCCTCTGAGCCTTTCACACTCTGACTATCCCAGTTAATATTGGGAAAGTTGAAATCCCCTACTATTATTACCCTATTATTTCTACACTTCTCTGAGATTTGCCTACATATCTGTTCCTCTATCTCCCCCTGACTGTTTGGGGGCCTATAGTACACTCCCAGCAAAGTGCTTGCCCCCTTTTTGTTTTTAAGTTCTACCCATATGGCCTCATTAGAGGAACCTGCTAAGATATCATCCCTCCTTACAGCAGTAATTGACTCCTTGATCAATATTGTGACACTCCCTCCTCTTTTACACCCCCCTCTGTCTCACCTGAAGATTCTATACCCAGATTCATGATGTCAGATTGTGACTGCAGAGTGTGACACCAGAGGATGATGTCAGATTGTGACTGCAGAGTGTGACACCAGAGGATGATGTCAGATTGTGACTGCAGAGTGTGACACCAGAGGATGATGTCAGATTGTGACTGCAGAGTGTAAAACTTTGAAAGAAAGAAAAAAGACTTGCATTTCTGTAGCGCCTTTCACAACCTCATAATGTCCCAAAGCGCTTTACAGCCAATGAAGTACTTTCTAAGTGTAGTCACTGTTGTAATGTAGGATCATGACTCTAGTGTGTGACACCAGAGCATGAGGTGAGATTGTGATGCAGGAAGTGTGACAGAGGGGAAGTATGTGATTTTATGTTATATAAATATTATACATAGATATAGATATAAAATAGGAAAACATGGATGTAGTAGACGACCTATACTTTCTTGGGGATAAAACAGTACAAAAGTAATTCTCCCAGGTTTAAATAATGAACTGACTGTAGTTAACACTTTCTCAGTTTACTTAATGATTGCACCTTACGCTGATTTAAGATTTTAACATATCTTTAATTATAAATCCCACTAGATGTACAATATCCTTTACATCTTACTTAGCAACAGAGAAAACAGGATACAACCTCATATCCCACATCAGTTTGTCTTTGATGCAAGTTAATGTGGCAAGCTTCACCTGCTCATGTAAACCAGTTAATAGGTAAACCGGCAGGAACTGACCTTGTCTACTGGGGTCATGAAATAATCGTATATTCATTGCATTTGCAATGTGGTAGACAATTTATCGTTAGTTCTCAGCATGAGGCATCATTCTCCTATCCCACTTTGAATGTACTGAATTCAAAGCAGCCTTCAGTTCTGCATTCAAATAGGAACAAATGATGTCAAATGCATTCACACCAGTAGCATTTTTAAAAGGTGTTCCATACCGCTATTTATAGACGCTAAGAACTGAACCTCAAGGCCCAGACAGTCTGCTTTCTTCTCACGTTCCATATGGTGCTTTGATCTTCAGAGGAAATGTGTCGAAGATATATTTTAGAGAGGCAGCATTCATTTGTAATAGTAATAACAATGGGGTGGAACGGAAATTCCGATACCTAAATAGAAGCCTGATCTTTAACTCATAGTGTTTTGCTGTCATTGTGCTCTGGTTACGCTGTCCATCATTAGTTGGCACAACTGATGTTAAAATAGAAACAACAACAGAAAATGCTGTTAAAATAGCTTTGTTTTCATGCACTAAGCACTAAGCTCATGGTCTACAGAGCAGCAGTGATACCCGCCCTGCTGTATGCCTCAGAGACATGGACCATGTACAGCAGGCACCTCAAAGCACTGGAGAGGTACCACCAACGCTGCCTCGCAAGATCCTGCAAATCCATTGGCAGGATAGGCGCACCAATGTCAGTGTTCTTGCTCAGGCCAACATCCCCAGCATCGAAGCTTTGACCACGCTCGATCAGCTCTGATGGATGGGTCACATTGTCCGCATGCCCGATACGAGACTCCCAAAACAAGCGCTCTACTCGGAGCTCCGGCACGGCAAGAGAGCCCCAGGTGGGCAGAGGAAACGCTTCAAGGACACCCTCAAAGCCTCCTTGAAAAAGTGTAACATCCCCACCGACACCTGGGAATCCCTGGCCCAAGACCGCACAAAGTGGAGGAGAAGCATCCGGGAAGGCGCCGAACACCTCGAGTCTCTTCACCGGGAGCAAGCGGAGGTGAAGCGCAGGCAGCGCAAGGAGTGCACGCCAACCCAAGCACCCCACCCACCCGCCCCTTCAACCACCGTCTGCCCCACCTGTGACAGAGACTGTAGGTCCCGCATTGGACTCATCAGTCACCTGCGAACTCATTTTTAATGTGGAAGCAAGTCATCCTCGGTTCCGAGGGACTGCCTAAGAAGAAGAAGTTTTCAGAATCTGTATGACTCCTTTGAAACAGGACTGTATAAGGACGATAACAGGGCCAATATATTCACAACTGCTACAATCGCAAAATACTGCGGATGCTGGAAATCCGAAATAACAACAGAAAACGCTGGAAAAACTCAGCAGGCCAGGCAGCATCCGTGGAGAGAGAAACAGAGTTAATGTTTCAGGTCGAAGACCTTTCGTCAGAACTGGAAAAAAGCAGGAAATGGAATAGATATTAAAGCAAGTTTAGGGGCAGGGAAAAGGGGGAGGGGATGAAAGAACAAAAGGGAAGGTCAGTGATAGGATAGAAAGCAGGAGAGATTAAGAGACATAGAGAGACATTAAGAGATATTCAAGGCAAGAGGAGGTGGTAATGGGACAGGTTAAGGAACAAAGGATGGCTCTAGATGAAGTGTGAATTGTGCTGGCAGAATGAAGGACAGCTGCCCTGTGGGAGGGAAGAAAAAAAGGGGCCAAACAAAAAGTGTGGATAAAAAAAAAATATATATATATATATGTGATAGGGGCCGAGGTTATGATCTGAAATTGTTGAACTCGATATTGAGTCCAGAGGGCTGTAAAGTGCCTAATCGAAAGATGAGGTGCTGGTCCTCGAGCTTACCTTGAGCTTCCGTGGAACAATGCAAGAGGCCGAGGATGATGAGGTCTGAGTGGGAGTGAAGCGGTGAATTAAAGTGACAGGCCACCGGGAGCTCAGGGTCCCCCTTACGGACTGAACGGAGGTGTTCCGCAAAGCGGTAACCCAATCTGCATTTGGTCTCCCCAATGTAGAGGAGACCACATCGTGAGCAGCGAATACAGTATACTAAATTGCAAGAAGTACAAGTAAATCGCTGTTTCACCTGGAAGGGGTGTTTGGGGCCCTGGACAGTGGGAAGAGGGGAGGTATAAGGGCATGTGTTGCATCTCCTGCGCTTGCACGGGAAGGTGCCGGGCGAAGGGGAAGGGGTGCTGGGGGTGGTAGAGGAGTGGACTAGGGTGTCGCGGAGGGAGCGGTCCCTATGGAATGCTGAAAGGGGAGGTGAGGGGAAGATGCGTTTGTGGTGGGATCACGCTGGAGGTGGCGGAAAAGGCAGAGGATGATCCGTTGAATGTGAAGGCTGGTGGGGTGAAAGGTGAGGACAAGGGGAACTCTATCATGGTTCAGGGAGGGAGGGGCAGGGGTGAGGGCAGAAGTGCGGGAAATAGAACGGACACGGTCGAGGGCCATGTCAACCACAGTAGAGGGGAATCCTCGGTTGAGGAAAAATGAAGACATGTCGGAAGCACTGGTATGGAAGGTGGCATCATCAGAGCAGATGCGGCGGAGACGGAGAAACTGGGAGAATGGAATAGAGTCCTTACAGGAGGCGGGGTGGGAGGAAGTGTAGTCCAGGTAGCTGTGGGAGTCAGTGGGCTTGTAGTGAATGTTAGTCAATAACCTATCCCCAGAGATGAAGACGGAGAAGTCGAGGAAGGGAAGGGAAGAGTCGAAGATGGACCATGTGAAGGTGAGGGAAGGGTGGAAATTGGAAGCATAGTGAATGAAATGTTCTAGTTCAGGGCGAGAGCAGGAGACGGCACCGATACAGTCATCAATGTACCGGAAAAAGAGGTGAGGGAGGGGACCCGAGTAGGACTGGAACAAAGAGTGTTCCACATATCCCACGAAAAGGCAGGCATAGCTAGGACCCATGCGGGTACCCATAGCAACACCTTTGATTTGGAGGAAATGAGTGGAGTCAAAGGAGAAGTTGTTCAATGTGAGAACAAGTTCAGCCAGGCAGAGGAGGGTGATGGTAGATGGGGACTAGTTGGGCCTCTGTTCAAGGAAGAAGCAGAGCGCCCTTAGGCCATCCTGGTGGGTGATGGAGGTGTAGAGGGATTGTACGTCCATAGTGAAAAGGAGGCGGTTGGGGCCAGGAAACTGGAAACTGTTAAAGTGGCGGAGGGCGTCGGAAGAGTCGCGGATGTAGGTGGGAAGAGACTGGACAAGGGGAGAAAAAATAGAGTCGAGATAGGAAGAGATAAGTTCCGTGGGGCAAGAACAGGCTGAAACGATGGGTCTACCGGGGCAGTCCTGTTTGTGGATCGTGGGAAGGAGGGAGAAGCGGGCTGTGTGGGGTTGGGGGACTATGAGGTTGGCGGCCGTGGGGGGAAGATCTCCAGAGGAGATGAGGTCAGTGACAGTCTTGGAAACGGTGGCTTGATGTTCGGTAGTGGGGTCATGGTCCAGGTGGAGGTAGGAGGAGGTGTCGGAGAGTTGGCGTTCAGCTTCCGCTAGGTAGAGGTCGGTTCGCCAAACAACAACAGCACCACCCTTGTCAGCAGGTGCTGGTGGGTGGTCGTGATTTCATTTTGCCATAAAGTGGTGCTCATCCCTTGCATGCAGTGGGTACATTTTGTTAATTGTTTTAGCTGATGTGGCACTGATTTATTTAATACGTCTGTAATGTTACTGCACACATGACTGCAATCCCCAGGTGATGTACGGCCTTTAAAAATAAATCTCCTGATCGAGGAAATGATTGAAAATGGTGTTTAAAAAGTGAAACGAAATGTTTATGAAGTCTGAAAATGCAGTTACTCAAAAAAAAAGAGGTGTCACCTCAAGGACAATTTAAATGTGTTCCTACTCAGTCAAGTCCAATGGTCACATAAATATTTTATAAATCAGGCGTTTTTTCTTAATAAAGGGAACATTTAGACAGAACTGACCTTTTTAAAAAGAAGACACTCTGGCCGTGAAATTCGGCACCTTAGCTCCAGCTTATAAGGCTGGTTTCAGAGGAAAAATGCCTCGCTGCCGGCCACTTCCGGCGGCGGCCTGCCATTTTGGGTAGTTCGGCAGCGTGGCTGTCGCCTGCGCTCACTAGAGAAATGGTAATGAGGCAGATCGTGATGTTAATGAGTGTGCAACTCTGATTTGATGCACAACCTGCCAATTTGGACATCGCCGCTCCATTAAAGTCCCTCTCCAACTCACGAACAGCTGAACATACGTTCAGCGGCAGGAAGGACCCCCCGCCAGTGGTATTTAAAGGGATCAGCAACAACTTGCAGATGAATTGCTTTTTGATTTGTACTGGCTCTGTGTAGGTTTGTGCAACAGTTTGGAGCTTTCTACAGTCATTTAAAGTTGCTGAGGTGACAGGGAGTATTGCTGCAAGTGGCGAAGGCCTTGATTCTGATTTAAATGGTTCTGCTCACGCCACTTGCTCCCAGTCATGGGGGCTCTACTTGCAGTCCCCCTCGTGCTCAAGAATGACAGGAAGATGGAGCAGAGGCAGCGAAGAAGAGGACAAGATGCTCACAGAGGGAGGAGGAGGAGCAGGAGGGCTCTCAGCAGGAGGTCTTACCCACCTAGGGTCTTCCTGAGAACACTTCTCCTACCTGCACTTAAGCCAGGAGCAGTGTATTAGGAGGCTCCGTTTCATCAAGGAGGTGGTCACAGAACTCTGCCACCTCCTGGAGCCAGACCTGCAGTCTCAGAGCAGGGAAATGACGGCGCTGCCAGTGCCTCTCAAGGTTACCAGTGGCCCTCAATTTTTTTGCCACAGGATCCTTCCAGTCTGGAGCAGGAGACATAGCGAACATCTCCCAGTTCGCCGTCCATCGCTGCATCCAGGAGGTCACAGAGGCTCTGTACTCCAAGAGAAGGGACTTCATTGTCTTGTCTCGGAACAGAGAGAAACAGGAGGAGTGCGCATATGGCTTTGCCAGGATATTGGGCTTTCCCATGGTGCAGGGTGCCATTGATTACACACACAGCAACAACAACAACAACGTGTACCTATATAGCGCCTTAAGCATCCCAAGGCGCTTCACATGAGTGTTATAAGACAAAAGATTTGACACCGAGCCACATAAGGAGAAATTAGGGCAGGTGACCAAAAGCTTGGTCAAAAAGGTAGGTTTTAAGGAGGTTTTAAAGGAGGAAAGAGAGGTAGAGAGGCGGAGAGGTTTAGAGAGGGAGTTCCAGAGCTTAGGGCCTAGGCAACAGAAGGCACGGCCACCAAAGGTTGAGCGATTATAATCAGGGGTGCTCAAGAGGACAGAATTAGAGGAGCGCAGATATCTCGGGGGGTTGTGGGGCTGAAGGAGATTACAGAGATAGGGAGGGGCGAGGCCATGGAGGGATTTGAAAACAAGGATGAGAATTTTGAAATCGAGGTGTTGCTTAACCGGGAGCCAATGTAGGTCAGCGAGCACAGGAGTGATGGGTGAACGGGACTTGGTGCGAGTTAGGACATGGGCAGTCGAGTTTTGGATGACCTCAAGTTTACGTAGGGTGGAATGTGGGAGGCCAGCCAGGAGTGCATTGGAATAGTCAAGTCTAGAGGTAACAAAGATATGGGTGAGGGTTTCAGCAGCGGATGAGCTGAGGCAAGGGCAGAGACCGGTCGATGTTACGGAGATGGAAATAGGCGGTCTTAGTTATGCTGCAGATATGTGGTCGGAAGCTCATTTCAGGGTCAAATATGACACCACGGTTGCAAACAGTGTGGTTCAGCCTCAGACAAATGTTAGGGAGAGGGATGGAGTCAGTGGCTAGCGAACAGAGTTCTTGGCGGGGACCGAAAACAATGGCTTCGGTCTTCTCAATATTTAATTGGAGAAAATTTCTGCTCATCCAGAACTGGAGCAGTCTGACAATTGAGAGACTGTGGAGGGGTCGAGCGAAGTGGTGGTGAGGTAGAGCTGGGTGTCATCAGCGTACATGTGGAAACTGACTGCTGTGTTTTCTGATGATGTTGCCAAGGGGCAGCATGTAGATGAGAAATAGGAAGGGGCCAAGGATAGATCCTTGGGGGACACCAGAGGGAGTGATGTGGGAGCAGGAAGAGAAGCCATTGCAGGTGATTTTCTGGCTACGATTAGATAGATAACTATGGGAACCAGGTGCGTGCAGTCCCACCCAGTTGGGCGACGGTAGAGAGGTGTTGGTGAAGGATGGAGTGGTCAACTGTGTCAAAGGTTGCAGACTAGTCAAAAAGGATAAGGGGGAATAGTTTACCTTTGTCACAATCACAAAGGATGTCATTTGTCCGACAGGCCACAGCGAAAAATCGCATCGACCTCCTCAGAAGACAAACACGAGACACAACCAACAGAGTACCCTACGTCGTCCAGTACTTCCCCGGAGTGGAGAAACTATGCCATGTTCTTCGCAGCCTTCAACATGTCATCGATGATGACGAACACCTCGCTAAGGCCATCCCCACGCCCCCACTACTCGCCTTCAAACAGCCGCCTAACCTCAAACAGACCATTGTTCGCAGCAGATTACCCAGCTTTCAGGAGAACAGCGACCACGACACCACACAACCCTGCCACGGCAACCTCTGCAAGACATGCCAGATCATCAACACAGATACCATCATCACACATGAGGACACCACCCACCAGGTACATGGTACATACTCATGTGACTCGGCCAACGTTGTCTACCTCATACGTTGCAGGAAAGGATGCCCCGGAGCATGGTACATCGGCGAGACCATGCGGACACTGCGACAACGTATGAACGGACACCGTGCAACAATCACCAGGCAGGAGTGTTCCCTCCCAGTCGGGGAACACTTCAGCAGTCAAGGACATTCAGCCTCCGATCTTCGGGTAAGCGTTCTCCAAGGCGGCCTTTGAGACACACGCAAAATCGTCAAGCAGAAACTGATAGCCAAGTTCCGCACCCATGAGGACGGCCTCAACCGGGATCTTGGTTCATGTCACGCTACATGTAACCCCACCTGACGTAGAGTCATCCAGAATCGAGTCGTCGTTGGCTTGTTCTCTCTACACAGATGCGGCCGGACCTGCTGTGATTTGCAGCAAAAAAAGTTTTTTGTTTTCCATACAGACCTCAGCATCTGCCACATTGTCTTTGATGTAATGTTTTCCGGACTGACCTGTTTGGACACCATCCACACCTTTGATTGCCGTGATTATCTCTCTGCCGAGGTGTGATAAAGGGCCGTTGGAAAGATTAACTGTAATCATCTGGCAGTGTTCTCTGACTATATATGCTGTGCCTATATGCATCTCTTCACTTCACCTGACGAAGGAGCAGCGCTCCGAAAACTTGTGATTTCAAATAAAGCTGTTGGACTATAACCTGGTGTTGTGCGACTTCTCACATTTGTCCACCCCAGTCCAACACCGGCATCTCCACACGATGTCATTTGTGACTTTGATGAGAGCCGTTTCGGTACTGTGGCGGGGCGGAAACCTGATTGGAGGGACTCAAACATGGAATTGCGGGAAAGATGGGCACAGATTTGGAAGGCGACAACACGTTCAAGGACTTTGAAGAGGAAAGGAAGGTTGGAGATGGGGCAGTAGTTTGCAAGGATGGAGGGATCAAGGGTTGTTTTTTGAAGAGAGGGGTGATGACTTTTATAACTAATCAACAAAAGTATTCAAAGAAAATTAAGAAAAAACACAATTTTTAAACGCCCCCTATGATTTTTCTCCTGGGTTGCTCGCAGTAATGTCCTGGAGATTAGTCCATTTACTGTAAATGATGCCGCTTCACCAATGGGGGGGCAGGGAGGGAGGAAGCCAAACTTTACAGCTTCCTGCTATTGATGATAATAGAAATCTGCGGACAAAGACTTCTTGATTCCAACAGAACAACAGTTCTCGCCCTTCCCTATCTCTGTAACCTCCTCCAGCCCTATAAACCTTGAGAAATCTGCGCTCCTCCAATTCTGGCCTCTTGCGCATCCCTCTCCATTGGCGGCCGTGCCTTCAGCTGCCTAGGCTCTGAGCTCTGGAATTCCCTTCCTAAACCTCTCAAGGGATTATAAGCCTAGTCCTCATAATGTAACTCTCTAAGCCCTGCAATTTGGACCTGAAACCCATCCCAGTGCACATTATGATGAAACGATTGGCAGTCAATATAATGGGCTGTGGAAGGTGATGGTAAGATAGCTGGAAACATTAGCAAGGTTTATCATTGGTACTGTATCACTTGTAAGGTTTTAAACTGTAATTTGAACCTTTTATGCTAGAAAACTAGTTGCACTATGTTGAGCATTTCTCGTTTACAGATTGTTGATCTGTTTCAGCGTACTTTTATATTTCCCTGATACGTTAATTAAAAAATCATATGCCATTTTCATGTAAACTATATTGTGCCTCTGGCATAGCAATGCACAAACCTATTTTTAAGAATTTTGGGCTAGAAATTCGGTGCATTTGTGCCTCCCATTAGTGCCTCCCTAAACCTCTCCGCCTCTCTACCCCTCACTCCTCCTTTAAGATGCTCCTTAAAACCTACCTCCTAGACTAAGCTTTTGGTCACCTGTCCTAATATCTCTTAATGTGGCTCGGTTTCAAGTTTTTCTGATGACGATCCTGTGAAGCACCTTGGGACATTTTTATTATATTAAGGTGCTATATAAATGCAAGTTGTTGTTGTTATTAATAGGTCATGGGTTCAGGTTTTGCTCCTGCTAATCAATTTCAGCCGACTGAAATAAAATAATGACTGCACCAGGCTATGTAAGGAGTTAATAATCCACTCCATCACAGCCTTTCCCTTTTGTTCTTTCCTCCACTCCCCCTTTTCTCTGCCCCTGCACTTGCTTAAAACCTGTTACATCTCTAACTTCTTCCAGTTCTGATGAAAGGTCATCGACCTGAAACGTTAACTCTGTTTCTCTCTCCACAGAGGCTGCCTGACCTGCTGAGTATTTCCAACATTTTCTGTTTTTTATTTCAGATTTGCAGCATCGACAGTATTTTGCTTTTGTAAGGAGTTAATGGCCCAGAAATTTGACTCGGAGGCTTGCCGCGGGGGTAAGGATCGCGCGCGATATCACATACCGCGTCTGCCGTCCTTGTTTGCCCCCGCAGGAACTTCGGGTCCTGGGCCTCTCCCTAGTGCCGGCGCGCAGTGTGTGCGTGTCCCAGGGACGCAGTTAGTGCGATGCGACCTCTGGGATCACATGGGCCATGGAGAGCCAATGGCAGCAGACCATCTTTCATTCATAGATTTGACAGACCTGTCAAATCTATGAATTGAAATCGGCCCCAAAAGAACAGCTAAACCTCAAATAATTTTTTTTTAAAACCAACACATTAATAAAATAACTATAGTTAAATAAATTAACAACTTTAAACAAAAATTTAAATTTTTGAAAAAATTTTAAATTTTTAAAAAAGTTATAAAAATAAACTTACCTTTCTTTAAAGTCTCTAAAAAAGATAACCCTGTTGAAAAAAATTTAAAATTATACTTAATTAACTACTTACCTTGTTCAAAAGGGGTCTTACGCCTCCTTTTTACTTGTGTAGAATCTTCCATACTTACCCTCGCGTTGAAACCTGAAAAAAAACCTCTAGTGCGCACACGGTTCACCTAGGAACCGCCCCCTTCGCCATACCGGAAGTGCCGGTTTCCCGCGCATGCGCAGTGCATGCAGGAAACCGGCACTTCGGGAATGAATACGGGTGAGTACGCACTGAGTACTCACCCGTTCTCGGCCGAATTTTTGGGCCAATATTAAGTTCCTAATAGTCTATTTAAATCAACAGGTGATTCCCTAATTAAGCAATAATCATGACAAACTCATCAATTAGTCATTGCCTCCCTTTACTGCTCGTACATATGCATCTAACTTGAGGTCAGAACTTTAAAGTTAAAGGGGGAAAAATTAGGTTGGTTAGCGCCTCCCGTTAGCGCCTCCCAGGGGCGCTAGGAACTTAGGGGTAGAAATTAGGTCGCGCCCCATTTGGGGCGCAAATATCGTCTGGACGCAAATATTAGCGCCTGGCGCTAATTATCGGCACTGACTGGAAACTTCACTTTTACCGCCCCGGGAGGTGAGTGGAGCGCTAAATCAGGCGCTGCACACCTGTCTTAAGGCGCAAAGGCCAAGGAGTGAGGCGCTAACTCAGAGCGCTGGCGAAGCTCATGTAATGTCAGTCAGCAATGGAACACACACACAATGGCACGGGCCAGTTCTTAAAGGGGATGGTTAATCTTGCTTTCCATCCACATCCTGTTCATTGCAGCCTTGAATCTCGGCCTGGAGAGACTTGCACATCAAATGTGCTGGAAAGAACAATGGAGAGTACCAGGCAAAGAGCTCAGAGTGCAGCTCCCACAGTCTCTGCTAAATCGATACAAGGAATGGCAAATCAAAATGAACCTGCAAAGTGCTGCTCAGTACCCAAAACTCCTTCACACAACGTTGAATCTCTCCAGAAGTCTCTCCCTCTCTCTCTCAGAATGCGTAGTTCAAAAATGCCACCAACAATAAAAGATAGGAAGAGGCCCCCTTTAAATAGCGCCCCCCCCAGCCCCACAGCGATTGATAGCGTTCCAGTCTTCTGGTCGTTGGATGCGCCAGGCGGTAAGGCAGGGGGCGCCACTCAATTTCCGCTCCGGGGCGCCACAAGGGCGTTGCACCATGGAATGACGTCACAATCTGCGCGCGCAGGTGGTCGCAGCGGTAAAGTTTAGCGCCGCCGCACAATGTCTAGTTAAGTTCCCGAGCGGCGCAAACATCGCTGCACCCGGGCGTTAGCGGCTTTGCGCCCCATTAGCGCCCTCTTAAGGCGCTAACGGGAGGCGCAACCAACTGAATTTTTACTCCTTAGCGTCCGAGCGTGGCGATTTTAGTGCCGCTCGTGAAATTGACCAGTCGTTTTGCGCTGGCGCTAAACACTACCGCCACAATCTCCTGCGCCCAGAGATCATGACGTAATTCGAGCGTGCAACGCCCCAAACCGGAAGTTGAGTCGCGCCCCCTGCCTTACCGCCTGCCGCTAGGAACGACAGGTAGAGGGGAACGTTTTCAAGTCGGGAAGGGGCTGGGGGAGCGCTATGTAAAGGCGGGCGCTTCCTGCCTTTTCTTGTCGGCAAAATGTTTGGAACATGCTGGTTGAGAGGGAGAGAGACGTCTGGAGAGATTGGACGCTGTCCTAAGGAGTTTTGGGTCCTGAGCACCACTTTTAAGGTTAATATTTATTTCACCTTCATATTTACCATATTTAGAAGCTTCTACATGGGCTGCACTAACTCGGGGTGTCGTCGTCCAGCTTCATATTCGGAGGCAGCAGAGGCGCAGAGAGAGAGTGGAAAACGTGGCCAGAGGGAGGAGGGCCAACAGGCCTCTGCACAGGAGACCTTACCCTCCTAGGGTATTCCGGGAGCAATTCTCCAATATCCATTTGTCTGAGGAGCAGTGTTTGTGCAGGCTGCGCTTCAGCAAGGAGGTGGTCACTGAGCTCTGCCACCTCCTGCAACCAGATCTGCAGCCTCAGCTCAGGACCAAGATGTCTCTGTTGGTGGCAGTGAAGGTGACGGTGGCTCTGAATTTTTATGCCAGCGGCTCCTTCCAGGCTTCAACTGGGGACATAGCAAATATCTCACAGTTCGCTGATCATTGTTGCATCCGGGAGGTGACAAATGCTTTGTATAAAAGGAGATGCCAATACATCTCTTTCCCCATGACCCGGGACAAACAGCGCGAACGAGCCTGTGGCTTTGCTAGGATACCAGGCTTCCCCATGGTTCAGGGCACCATTGACTACACGCATGTGGCATTGCGGGCACCTCAAGAAAATGCAGAGGTGTTCCAAAACCACAAGACCTTCCACTCTTTGAATGTACAGTTGGTCTGTGACCACAGGCAGCTCATCTTCGCCGTCAATGCCCGCTATCCTGGCAGCTGCCACAATGCTTTTATCCTGCGCCAGACTGGTGTTGCAGACCTCTTCCAAGCACCGCGTCAACCTAGTGGATGGCTCCTCGGGGACAAGGGTTATCCACTCTGCACCTGGCTGATGACACCGCTCCGTAACCCCAACACCCCTGCTGAGCTGCAATATAATGAGAGCCATAGCGCCACCAGGAACCTCATAGAGTAGACAATCGGCGTCTTGAAGCAACGGTTCCGGTGTCTTGACCACTCTAGAGGAGCCCTGCAGTACTCTCCTGAGTTTCATTGTTGTGTGCTGCATGCTTCATAACATTGCAATGATGAGGACCCAGCCATTGCCACCAGGGATTGGTGCACCACCTGAGGAGGGAGAGGAGGAGGAGGAGGAGGAGGATGAAGAGGGAGAGGAGGAGGAGGAAGAGGGAGGAGGATGACGAGGAGGATCAGCAGCACCAACGTGGGAGGGAGGCGCACAATGTTGCCACTGCAAGGGCCGTCCATGAATGGCTCATAAGACACCGCTTCTGACACTTTACAGAGAAGATGGCTTCTGGGATGAAGAAACACATCATCGAAAGCATCCCGCACCCCCTATTGCCGGGCAAAGCTGCAATGAGTTAAATCAGCAAAGATGTAAAGTTACAATAAAAACATTTATTTATATTACAAACTCTGTGTCATTTATTCAGGACAAACAATTAGAAACAAGCCCAACAAATCATGAACTGACAAAACTCCTTCTCACAACATGGAGATAAACGGCAAAACAGTAAACAAATATAATAACAACAACCTCGAACTTTCCCACAAACATTCCCCCTATTTATTTACAGATTCTACTGTTGGGCCTTCGAGGGTGACCTCCATCCCCTGTGCACTGCCCCCCTTCCCACCCTACTGCTCCTCCTAACGTGGCCCCAGTGGCTGCAGCAAGGCCGGCGGAAGGCTGCTGAATGCTGGATCCAGAGACTGCAGATGGCCTTGAAGGACGCTCTCGACCAGCTCTGGGCCTGGAGGGCCCGGCTGCAGACTGCACCAACTCTGCATGGGCAGCAGCAGTCTGGGCTGGCTGTGTTGCAGGCTGTGCCAAGTGCAATGGGGAAGTGGCAGTGGTGGGAGCAGGAATGCTGTCACCCTGAGAGAGGACAGCACCTTCCTGCTCGACTGACACACTGCCACTCCCACGGGGCAGTACCTCAGCATCCGGAGCAGTCTGCTCGAGCACAGATTGCTGGCCTGCTGCGGTACCGTGAGAGCCCCAAGGGACCCAGAGAGGATGGCAGCAGTCAGCGCTTGCGTGACATCAATCTGAGACTGCATGAGAGCAGTCTGAGACTGGATGGCACCAGCCAATGACTCAATTGCAGCACTAAGCCGTTGCATTGTGCCGACCTGTGCTGCAATGGATCCTGCCACCTCACCCATTACACGTGGCATGGGCTCTGGTTCACCACAGTCTCCCTGCAATTCCACCATCCTCTGCAACGAGGCAAGGATGGGTTCAAGGGTTTGTGCACAGATGACAGCTGTGCTGGCGGCGGACTCCTCCACACTCCTAGCCAGTGCATCCATGCTGTCGGGCACCCTTGCCATTGCACCCATGAGCTCAGTGTGCATGCTCAGAGCCTGGGTATTCATGGCCACGATGTCAAGGTCCTCATCCGAGTCCTGTGCAGCAGAACTCGTGCGCCTACTCACCCTCCGGGGAGATGGCCCCCGAGCTTCCCTACCCCCATGGCGTTGCTGCAGCTCACTGGGTCCAGGAGCTTCGCCCTCATCAGACCCTAACCCCCTGCTCCCCTCCAGGGAAGGCGTGGCCCCAGTGTCTGATGTGGCACCCTCGGGACACGCAGGCGGTGAGGCTCCGGCTTCCTCTTCCTCCCCGTCTGGCGCGTCGCTCCCACTGGCAGGCTGAGGGACAGGCTGGTCAGCTGGTGGTTCGCTATCTGAAAGCAGGGTGGTGCAAGAGTGGCTTTAGCGTGAGGGCAGGGGGACAGGAAGGGAGCAAGGACTGGAGACAGTTAGTAGGATTGAAAGAGTAGAAGGCTGGTGTTGTGAGGGGCAAGTGATATGAGAGAGGAGAGAAAGCTGATGAACATACCATTGCTGTCCCCAAGGGGGTCGACCTCTCCAGCGACCTGGCTGGCAACGATCCTGTGCACTCTGTCCTCCGACTCAGTCAGGGGGTGTAGGTCCGCTGGTCCTCCTTCGTGCATTTCTGTTCCCGTTTGTTATGAGAGAGCTTGGCCTGCAAGAAAAAGGACAGCATCTGAGTTTGTGTGCAGCCATGTGTTTGGCATATGTGCCTCCCATAGTTGAATAGCCCTTAATGTGTGCAGCCGTGTGTTTGGCATATGTGCTTCCCATAGTTGAACAGCCCTTAATGTGTGTGGAATGTGCATGTGTGTTTTATGAGATGGCCATAGGTCTTGGATGAGTGTTGGGCATTTGGGTTTTTAAACCGTCTGGGCACAGACTGAAGTTGAGATGGAGGGATGTAGATGTATTGAAAAGCAGGTACTCACCCTGACCACCCGAGTGAGGTCGATGAACTTCTTCCGACACTGAGTGTGAGTCCTTGGCACCAGGCTCCTTGAGGAGACGTGCTGAGCCACCTTCCTCCACACTCTTCGGTACTCTCGGGGCAATGGCCTCCTGCCACTCTCTGGGAACAGCACTGCCCGTCGCCATTTAACAGCACCAACCAGAGCCACCAAGGCCTGGTCGCTAAAGTGCCGAGCTCTCTCCCTGGGCCAATCCATCAGTACTTTCAGCACAATGGTGGTTTAGGTCTTTCCTGCAGGAGAGTCAACGTTGCAATGAGCAGGGTGTGGCTGGCTAGCAAGATGGACCCTCCCCTTTAAGAACTGGACAGCGCCAGTCTGTCTGGGTTCCATGGTAATTGACATCGCCTGAGCTTCGGTAGCGTTCCGAGGTAGCGCCTCGCTCCCCGCCGTTAGCGCCTTAAGAGACGTGTGTAGCACTTCATTTAGCGCTCAAATCACCTCCAGGGGCGATAGAGGCGAATTTTGCAGTCGGAGGCGATAATTAGCGCCAGGCGCTAAACTTTGAGCCCAGCCGATATTAGCGCCCAAAAATGGGCGATATCCAATTTTTCACCCGCTATGTTAATATAAGTTGTTGTGGTTGTTGCTGAGTGAGTGGAGAGCTACAGACCTCTATCTGAATAGTTGCTGCATAATGGTGCGACATCAATCGTTGATCAGTGAAATCAGACTGATGGATTTTTGTTGGGTGAGGTTATGAAGGCATCTGGAGCAATGGTGGGTGAATGGAGTTGAGGCACAGATCAGCCAGCATCTCATTGAATGGCAGAGCACACCCGAGGGGCTGAATGGCCTCCTTCTGTTCCTATCTTCCTGTAAGAGTTTTTTGCAGGGGTGGACACAGATGGAAATAAGGTTGGAAGGTGGTAGGGGGTTACGGGTGATAAAATGAATGGCCAGAGATGGCCTTGTCAGTGATTGAGACCATGCAAGCAGTGAGGACAGGCGAGATGGCAAAGTAGAGGGGTGGACGTGATGTAGGGGTGTTTAAGGGACAACAGGAGGGCAGTAAAATCAGATGAGAAAGGACAAGGGGAGCTGAGATGGAGATTGAAATGACCGAGGATGAGGAGTCACTGAGTGCAGAGGCTGAAGGAGGAAAGCAGGGAGGATATGTGGGTGAGAAATCTGGACTGGTGGGCAATAGACAACAAGGACTTTAAAGGAGAGAAGAGTGGAACAAATGGCTCTGATGACACAACGGGCTGCTCTGATGTCACAGCAACTTCCTGATGACATCGTTAAGCAGCTTCAATCCCTGACACATGAAGATCCCAATTTGGGGCAATTCTGCAAGAAATGTCTGTCTGACGCTCCCATTTCCACATCTTTTGTCACAAGTACTTTGAGTGTCCGTGGTGCGGTAGGTTCTTTATTAGGAACAAACAGCTGCTCAATCCAATATGGCTGCCAAGGGTTGGGAATGTTGCCTTGCCCGTATGGTCTGTATCTCAGGTCTGGGCCTTAACCCCCAGCACCCACCTTAAACTGCCACAAAGAGCTGGCAGGACCTATATGGGCACATCACCCAGGGCCACATCACAACTGAGGGCTTATGTAACCTGGCCTCACAATGAAAACCATGACAACACAGAAACCCAGGGCTGGACAAAATACAGCAAAGTGGTCCAAACTGTGCATTTCTGCATGAGATGGATGTTGTGACAGAGATAAAGTGTCTTGGGCTAAAATCATAAATGGACAACCTGCTTAACAAGCTCCACCAGCAGATTTGTGTTTCGCTGGAAGCTACTGATGATCTTGCTCTGAAGAACCAGACTGAGATCCTTCGCTGTTTCAGAGTTCTGGCTCCAGCTTATGCAGACAAAATGGTGGAATTTCTCCTCTCTCAGTTAAAGAACACTGACCAACAACTGAGAGTAGGAGCACTCACTGTACTAAAGCACCTCATCATATCGGTCTCATCGCACTTGGAGAGGAAGAAGACTCAGATTGTGGCTGCAATAAAACCAGTACTTCTAGACAAGAGCAACAATCAGGAGAAGAACCAAGGAGAAGAAGCTCTTTGCCCAGTTAATATGTGTCATGACCCAGCAAGGTTACCTTGAGCCCGAGGGAGGAGAAGCAATGGTGCAATTCCTCACCCAACAGTCTGCGGCACCCATTGGTTCAGGGACCCTGGTACCACCCAATCATCAGCCAGACCCAGTAACAGATGAAGATTTAGTCACACTGTATGAAAGAATGATGTGTTTGATCACAACTGCAGTGAAGATGGAGGAAGTCCTTTGGCCATCCTTACTGGAGTTTGTCACTATGATGCAGTACACCAAGGCTTTAACAATAATCTGCAGTTGTTCAGCATATATTGGGAAAAAGAAACTGCAAGCTGGTTGTAAAAGCTTTTCCCTTACTTACAACGAAGATGCCAATCTCCCTGAAGCCCAGGCACTGCTGACCCGGCTCCTCGCTGTGTCTTGTTGCCCATATCAGGGAGGAGGCCGAGGACCTGTGGCACTGAGTCTACTGAAAGTCCTGAGTCTCGATGTCCACTCACAATCAGTGAGGTGGTGGGAAGACGAGCTGGCACCATTAGTTGACCATTTACTGGAAAATTCCGAGGAGTCTCTGTCCCAATCGGAATGGGAGAATAAATTATTGGCGTTCTTGTGCCTAGCTTTAAATACGATTGATGACGAGGAATGGACATGTCAGCTCGCTGACGAAGTATCAAAACAACTCAACACCAACCATCATTCCCCACCAGAGAAGGGCTTTCGATATAAATCTCTTGTGTCAGTGCTCTGCCAGACCTGTACTAAGAATGTAAGGGAGGAGCTTCACCAAATGCTGCTGAGTGTGCAGCACAGTGAGAGTGCGGAGAGAGAGGGAGCAGCCTTCGCCATTGGTTTCTGTGCGATGGCACATTTTGATGATACGTTCAGTAGCCTGGAGGAGTTTGCTAATGACAACAGATTTAAGGTCAAGGCTGATGAGGAATCGGATAAAGTAAAGGGCACACTGGTTCTGTGCTATGGGAACATGGCAGTCTGCGCACCTGAGGAACCGCTGTTCACAATCGAGAGCCACATTCTGCCAGCTCTTAGTCATTTAATTACAAGTGGGAAGGGGATAAAGGCTGAATCCAGGGATCTCACACTAAAGCTCAGCCGAATACAGTGCGTGACTCAGATAGCCAGATCCCTATATATAAATTGCTGGAGACTTCCCATCAACTTTATTAGAAACAGGGTGCTGCTCACATACATGCAGGATCTTATCGAGGCCGAGCCACCCGAGCTGCTGCAGAGCTCTGTTCGACAGTTAGCCATGGACGCCTGCACGCATCTCGTGAAACTACACAGTGAATCAAACCAAGCTGACACCTGCAAATTGATTCAAAGCTGCCTGATCAGTACTTTCGGCTTGGTACCTCCAGAACTGAACAATGACGAGGACACAAATGATAATACAAAGGAGATGGCCACACTTTATACCCAAACCACAGAGTCTCTGCAAAATCTTCTGAAGCAAGTATTACTTCAGGACCTGTCCCCTCAAGGACTTGAGGCCATTTTCAAACATGTAGAAGCCTGGATCAGTTCAACAAAAGACTATGGGCTGGATTTTCAATGACCCGTGGAGTCGGGTTTGGAGGCGTGTGGGGGGGTTAAAGTTGCAGATTCGGGGGTCCCGACTCCATCCCGACTCCATTCCGCCTCCACGCAATTTTGACAAAATCGGTCGCGGGGTTCCCGACTCCGTCCCGCCTCCAAGAGGCGGGAGAGGCCATTAAAGCCCTTAACAAGCCCTAAATTGGCTCTGTAATGCCATTTTGAAATGTTTTAGCTAGTTTAACCCTTTTCCGACGTGAAGTACGCCTGATGTGAAACACGCCAGTGAAACCTGGCGGGAGCACAAGTGGATGGCTGACTATCAGCTGCAGGTCCACTATTACAACGGAGATGTGATGAAGGTAGTAGTAGTATTAGGTCTGAAAGTCGCCTCTGATGCTGCTGCATTGAATGTCTTCAGAGACTGCCTGGGAGGACTTGGTTGCAAAAAAAATTCTCTGGGCTGGATTTTGAAGTTGGAGTCGGGTTGGGGTCGGGAATCACACATTCTGGCTTGTGAACCCGCCTCCATCGAGATGTGGCCAACCCATTGTATTTTCCCTTGATTGACCTTGTTGAGCCCGCCCAGTGGGCTCAGCAGGCCAATTAAGGGCCACCCGGCAACAGGTGACGTCACAGACTGACATTTCATCTGTCAAGAGCTTTTGACAGATGAAATATCAGCGTTTGACAGCTCTGTGAAGCTGTCAAACACTGACAATATGAGTTCTAATTTCAGTCCTTCCTCTCAGGCTGAGTTAGAAATCATTCCACCACAGAAAACAGAAGGCTGCAGTTTCTGACAGAACCACGGCTTTCCTGCTTTCTGTGCCGGTGAGATTTCTAACTCCCAAGAACTGAAGGGCTGACACCTGCAGGAGGAAGTTAAGGTAAGTAAAACTTTTTCCAACACTTAGCACTTACCTTACACACTTACCTCTGCACACATGCACCCATCACTCACCTGCCCACCGGACATATCGACCCCTCCAACCCCTGCAGACCCATGGCCCGCCCCGATTACTTGGTGTGGTAGCCACCTGTCGGGAAGCCCACACTTTTCTTTTTAAAATAGGGATTATGCAAAAAACTGCCTGTTAACTACCTGTTAACAGGCAGTTAATTGTCACTAATCCCTTCCCGCCTCGGGGAGTCGGGTCTCAGAACAGGTCGGGTACCCGCCGCCAGAGAAACTGGCATGGAGGCGGTTTGGAGGCGGGATGGGGTCGGGACCCCCGAATCTGCAACTTTAACCACCTCCAAACCCGACTCCACGGGGCATTGAAAATTCCAACCCCTCTCTCTCTCTCTCTCTCTCTCTCTCACAGATGCTGCTCATTTTGCATCCAGGTCCTCTCACAGCAAAGGCCAGGCAATCTCTGAGACCAGGCAGTCTCTGACCTGCAATGATGACATCATCAGAGGCGACTTTCAGACTGAAAGCACTAATTGGTTCATGGGTTCCCACATGCTGGAACTCAATTGCCCAACTAAGTGAAAATTGCATCAATCTCCCACATCCAATTGCAGTCGGGTGGATAACACGAAATGCGGATGACACGACCCCAACCCGCCCCAGTATCAAAACCCAGCCCATGAATGAGAGAGAGCCATGGAAACTTTACTGGAGGAAGCTCAATGTTAGTAATGTGGTGCCTGGAAATAACACGGGGACTCTGATTGGGCGACTGATGCCACGCTGTGCAGACCCATTGCTTCCCGTTCGACAGATGGCCCTGGACTCTTTGTACTTAATCAAGGGCATTCATTTGTCGTGTGAAGCCACCAATCTAGTTCAGCAAACGGAGCAGTTAGAGGGACTGAAAAGAGTCAGAGAACAGTTGGTTAACCCTGACAATTCAGTCCTCTTTAACTCATGCTCTCAAATCACAGAGGTCATTTCCAAATGTTTGCCCCATGACCAGCTGGGCAACTTACTCTTCATGGTCTTCAAAGGACTCTCCGACCAACAGCTCAGCTGTTCCAATGCAGGCGCTGTTCTCATGCAAACTACCTTTAAACTACGAGGCAGTGAACTTGGGGACCAGGTCTCGGAGATAATTGATGCGCTGAGACTTGAATTGCAATCAATTCCTTCCGAGCAGGTGAGACTTTCAGTTCTCCGTAGTGTAGCCATTCCGGCCTCACACAACACAGCAACAGTTGTGTCCTGTCTCCTCACCTACCCCGTCCCTATGGACAAGTGCGTCAGTGACATGTGGCGATCACTGGCTGAGGACACAAAATGTGCCATGTGAACAATGGGAGAGCTGCTGGACACACTGAAAAAGCAGTTGCCATTTGTGATGAGCAGAACCTGTCCCGTCAGTGAGAACGCGCCAGAGTATTCAACCCTTGAAACCCTGGCTGCCGTCTGTGGGCTGCGACAGATGATCACTAAGCCCGAGTCGGTAAAGGTGGTGACTGCATTATTCCCGCAGCTATTCAGCACCCTGCTCATTCATTGCAACTCTTCCATTCATGTTTCTCTGCTCAATAGTTTTGCTCCTGGTGATAAATTCAACCAGAGACAATTCTCAGCTGCGTTTGAAACACCTAAATGTAGAGATCTGTGTGTGAACTGTGTGAGGACACTAAAGGACCTTCTAGCTCGGACAAACACTAAAGAAATAGCTACTTACATGGTGAACAGTGGAGGGTGGGACCAGATGAAGAACCTCCGCATATTTGACAAGGGGGTTGTCTTGCTGGCCAGTGCAATGGTGCGATTTGCTGGCATCAGCCTGCCTGGCATTGTGGAAGAACTGGAAGCTCAGATCCATACCATCCAAGAGTATCTGGCAGTCACCATGTCTTCCTTCTTTGGAGAGCTATTAAAATCTCCACTGGTTTCACAGCTGCAGCTCACAGACACTCTGGTCAACACATTGCTAAGGTGTTTGCATAATGCTTGTCCAGTTGCCCAGTTGCTGTGTGTCAGGGGCCTGGGCAACATTACAATTGGAGCCCATTACTGGTCTCATCAAGTGATGGGCACAATGCTGAGTCTGCTGGGGGCCAAGGAGAACAAAGAGGAAGTGCTAACATTTGAGGTGCTGTCGTGCCTCTACAAGAACATAACTAAATTGAGAGGGAGCGCCATCCAACCCTTTGTAAAGCAAATCCTCACCAGCATTCAACCACTCTTTGACGTCGAGTGTGATCTAGTGCGGCCTGAAGTGATCAGCATGTTGGGGAACTTGACCAAATGTGGAATCGGAGGTTCCAGATCCTTCTTCTACCGACTGATCCATTCCAACCTTGTGCGTTTGTTGCTGCACCTGGACGGAAAGAGTGAGGAGGTTACCAGGTCTTGCAGTTCCTCATTAATCAAGAACTATCTAGGGGAGCCTAATGGGAACTACATGGATCTCCAAAGGAACCTTTCATGACAGTTGGTTGAAGATTTCCCCAACAGGATCACTTCCTACACCATGGATTGCTTGTCCTTCCTCCACAACCCCCAGGAGCAGCTCCGAGCACATGCAGCGGCCTTTTCAACTTTACTTCTCCAGCAGTCAGAACGTGTCCGATCCGCCCGGAGGCTCAGCTGGTGGAACAGCTGCCTACGGAACTGCTGCTGTCGCCGTCAGAATGAAGCCTAAACACACAGGCCCCGATCATCCTCCACCACCTCGTCTTTGCATCAAACTGGTCAATTTTCCAACATGACTTATAAATATGTCAATTCATGAATTGTAAATAAATAGATATCCTGTTGTTGCAACTCTCGGTCGATCTTCAAACGGTGGAGGTTCCACGGCTGTGTGACTGGAAGAGTGTAAACATACACACACACACACACACACACACACACTCACACACACAAACACACACCCTTACTCACACACACCCACACTCAGCCTCACACACACAAACACTCACCCTCACACACACACAAACACACACCCTCACTCACACACACCCACACTCAGCCTCACACACACACACCCTCACACACACAAATACTCGCCCTCACACACACACACACTCACACACACAAACACACCCTCACTCACACACACCCACACTCAGCCTCACACACACACACCCTCACACACACAAATACTCGCCCTCACACACACACACACTCACACACACAAACACACCCTCAATCACACACACCCACACTCAGCCTCACACAAACACACCCTCACACACACAAACACTCACCCTCACACACACACACACACTCACTCACACACACAAACACTCACCCTCACACACACACACACACACACACATTCACACACACACACACACAACCTCACACACACACACACCCTCACTCACACACACTCACCCTCACACACACACTCTCACACACACACCCTCACTCACACACACTCACCCTCACACACACACACGCACACACTCTCACACACTCACACACACACACACACACAACCTCACTCACACACACACCCTCACTCACACACACTCACCCTCACACACACACTCACACACACACCCTCACTCACACACACTCACCCTCACACACACACTCACACACACACCCTCACCCTCACACACACACACACACACACACACCCTCACACACACACACACACACACACTCTAACACACTCACCCTCACACACACACACACACACACACACACACACCCTCACACACACACACACACACACACCCTCACACACACACACACACACACACACCCGTACCCACACATACACACAAGTACTGAAACCACTCTTAGCAAAATCACAAATGACATCCTATGTGACTGTGACAAAGGTAACCTATCCCTCCTCGTCCTTCTTGACTTCTCTGCAGCGTTTGACATGATTGACCATTCCATCCTCCACCAACGCATCTCCGCCGTCGTCCAGCTGGGTGGGACTGCACTCGCCTGGTTCCATTCGCATCTATCTAATCGTAGCCAGCAATGGCTTCTCTTCCCACTCCCGGATCATTACCTCTGGTGTCACAGAGAATAGCACAGCACAGAAGGAGGCCAATCGGCCCATCGAGTCTGTACCTGCTCTCTCGCAGAGCAATCCAGTTTGTCCCACTCCCCCGCTTTTTCCCCATATCCCTGCAATTTTTTCTCCAAGTATTTATCCAATTCCCTCAAGCAGCGCATTCCAAATCCTAACCACTCGTCGTGTAAAAAGTTTTTCCTCCTGTTGCCTCTGGTTCTTTTGCCGGTCGCCTCAAACCTGCGGCCTTTGGTTATCGAGCCTTCAGCCATTGGTAACAGTTTCTCTTTATTTACTCGATCTGAACCCTTCATGATTCGAAACACCTCGATCAAATCTCCTCTTGGCCTTCTCTGCTCCAAGGAGAACAACCCCAGCTTCTCCAGTCTGTCCACTTACTATGCAACGTACCATATAATATTTGTCATTAGACCTGTCAATGCCCTGTTAATTTTTCTCCTTTAATACGGAATGTTCACACTCTCTTTTTAGTTTTGTTGAGCGGAAAGACCCTTTCAGTCCAGCTGGCCAGCCCTGAAGTTCCAAAAATACAATCCTGGCCTGTTAAGTGCTGATGAGTCAAGCCTCAGGATTTCTAACAAGCGATTTTTGAGGGAGAGAGAGAAGGAAGTGAGAGAGAGAGAGAGAGGGAAGAGAGAGAGAGAGGGAGAGAGGGGAGAGGGAGAGAGAGAAGGAAGTGACAGAGCGAGAGAGAGAGAGGGAGAATCTGGTGTCAACAGAGATCACCACCCTGCCTGCTCAGCTACTGCAATCCATACACACTGACTCCTACCCTGCCATTAGCCCAGAGTCTGCTCACCTCCTCCAATCCACAGACAAAGCAGTTTCCAAAGACTGACAGGAAAAACTGCAACAGAACAATGGGTGATCTTTAAGGAGGCGATGTTCCAAGTACAGGCTAGGTACATTCCAACAAGAGGGAAGGGTAAGGGAACCAAAGCAAGGGCTCCTTGGATGACGAGGAAGATAGAGAAGATGATGAAACAAAAAAAGAGGGTGTATGATGCATGTCAGGTGAATTCTTCAAGGGAGAACCAGACCAAATACAATAAGTTGATAGGGGATGTGAAGATGAAAATAAGATTGGCAAAGAGAGAATATGAGAGTAGAATGGCGGTTAACATAAAAAGAACCCAAAAATCTTCTACCGGCATGTAAACAGTAAGCAGGTAGTAAGAGGCGGGGTGGGGCCTATTAGAGACAAAGAAGGTGATATATGCTTAGAGGTGCAGGGCAAGGCTAGAATACTCAATGAGTACTTTGTATCGGTGTTTACTAAGGAGGTGGATGCTGACAAAATATCGGTAGAAGTGGAAAAGGTAGAAGCAATGGAAGGTGAAAATTGATAGACAGGATGTACTAGAAAGGCTGGGTATGCTTAGAGTGGAGCCGGTCAGTTTAACATCAGTGGTGGGTAAAGTTTCAGAAACAATAATCAAAGAAAATTTAACGGGCACTTGGAGAGGTTTAAGCTAATTAAGGAGAGCCAACACGGATTTGTAAAAGGCAGATCGTGTTGGACTAATCTAATTGAATTTTTTGATCAAGTAACAGAAAGGATTGATGAAGGGAATGCAATGGATGTTTTCTACATGGATTTTCAGAAGGCACTTGAGAAAGTACCACATTAATTAATAAAATTGGTTAAAATTGGTTCACCTGGTTAACAAAATTGAGACTCATGGAATAGGTGGGTCAGTGGCAGCTTGGATAAGGAATTGGCTTAAGGACTGAAAACAGCGAGTTGTGGTAAATGGCTGTTTTTCAGACTGGAGGATTGTAAACAGTGGTGTTCCCCAAGGGTCAGTGCTGGGGCCACTGCTTTTTTTGATATATATAAATGACCTGGATATTGGAATACAGAGTAGAATTTCTAAATTTGCCGATGACACCAAACTTGGGGGTGTGGCAAACAGTGATGATGATACCAATCGACTGCAACAGGACACAGAAAGGCTAGCAGAATGGCAGACAAGTGGCAGATGAAATTTAATACAGAGAAGTGTGAGGTGATGCATTTTGGCAGAAGGAACAGGGAGAGGCAATATACAGTTAATGGCACAGTTTTAAAGAGTGTGCAGGGACAGAGGGACCTGGGAGTTAATGTGTATAGGTCCCTGAAGGTGGCAGGACATATTGAGAGAGTGGTTAACAAAGCATATGGGATCTTGGGCTTCATAAATAGAGGTATTGAGTACAAATGTAGAGAAGTTATGCTGAATCTTTATAAAGCGCAGGTTAGGCCACAACTGGAGTATTGCGTCCAGTTCTGGTCACCACACTTTAGGAAGAATGTGAAGGCCCTTGAGAGGGTGCAGAGGAGATTTACCAGAATGGTTCCGGGGATGGGGATCTTAGCTACAAGGACAGGTTGGAGAAGCTGGATTTGTTTTCATTAGAGCAAAGGAGGTTGAGAGGTGATTTGACAGAGGTGTACAAGATTATGACGGGTTTGGATAGGCTAGATGTGGAAAGGCTGTTCCCACTAGTTGATGGTAGAAGGACTAGGGAACACAGATTTAAGGTTTTGGGCAAGATATACAGGGGGATGTGAGGAAAAACTTTTTTACGTAGCGAGTGGTGGTGACCTGGATTTCGCTGACGACGGAAGTGGTGGAAGCAGAGATACTCAGGGGGAGAAATTCGCTATCACCCCGTTTGGGGCACAATTATCGGCTGGGCGCAAAGTTTAGCGCCTGCCGCTAATTATCGCCTCCGACTGCAAACTTGGCTTCTATTGCCCCTGGAGGTGATTGGAGCGCTAAATCAGGCGCTACACACCTCTCTTAAGGCTCTAACGCCGAGGAGCGAGGCGCTACCTCAGAGCGCTGGCGAAGTTCATGTGATGTCAGTCAGCAATGGAACACAGACACACTGGCGCCGGCCAGTTCTTAAAGGGGAGGGTCGACCTTGCTCTCCATCCACATCCTGCTCATTGCAGGCTTGAATCTCAGCCTGGAGAGACCTGTACATCAAATCTGTTGGAAAGAACAATGGAGAGGCCCAGGAAAAGAGCTCAGAGTGCAGTCCCCACAGTCTCTTCTAAATCGATGCAAGGAAGTTCAAATCAAAATGAACCTGCAAAGCGCTGCTCAGTACCCAAAACTCCTTCACACAGCGTTGAATCTCTCCAGAAGTCTCTCTCTCTCAGAATGCGTGGTGCAAAAATGTCGCTGACAAAAAAAGGCAGGAAGTGGTCGCCTTTAAATAGCGCTCCTCCAGTCCCTTCCTGACTGCAAAACACTCCCCTCAACCTGTCATTGCTAGCGGCAGGCACTAAGCCACTCAATATCTGGTCCGGGGTGCAACCGGGGTGTTGCACGCTCGACTGACGTCACAATCTGGGGGTGCAGGAGATCGTGGCAGTAGTGTTTAACGCCGCCGCAAAATGTCTGGTCAATTTCGTGAGCGGCGCAAACATCGCCGTGCCCGGGTGCTAGTTGCTTTGCGAATCATTAACGCCCTCTTAGAGCGCAAGGCAACCGAATTTTTCCTCCTCAATGTTTTCAAGGGGAGACTGGATAGGCACTTGAGGGAAATAAACTTGCAGGGATACGGGGATAGAGTGGGGGAATGGGACTGACTGGATGGCTCTACAGAGAGCTGACACAGACTCGATGGGCCGAATGGCCTCCTTCTGTGCCGTTATGACTCTATGGGGGAAAAATTTGGTTGCTTTGCACCTCCCGTTAGCGTTAATGGGGCGCAAAGCAACTAGCGCCCGGGGCGGCGATGTTTGCGCCGCTCGCGAAATTGACCAGACATTTTGCGGCGGCGCTAAACACTACTGCCACGATCTCCTGCGCCCGCAGATCATGACGTCAGTCAAGCGTGCAACGCCCCGGTAGCGCCCCGGACCAGATTTTGAGTGGTGCCCCCTGCCTTACCGCCTGCCGTTAGCAACGACAGGTTGAGGGGAACGTTTTGCAGTCGGGAAGGGACTGGGGGAGCGCTATTTAAAGGCAACCACTTCCTGCCTTTTTTTATCAGCGACATTTTTGCACCACGCATTCTAAGAGAGAGAGAGAGAGACTTCTGGAGAGATTCAACGCTGTGTGAAGGAGTTTTGGGTACTGAGCAGCACTTTGCAGGTTCATTTTGATTTGACCTTCCTTGCATCGATTTAGAAGAGACTTTGGGGCCTGCACTCTGAGCTCTTTCCCTGGGTCTCTTTATTGTTCTTTCCAGCAGATTTGATGTACAGGTCTCTCCAGGCTGAGATTGAAGGCTGCAATGAGCAGGGTGTGGATGGAGAGCAAGATCGACCCTCCCCTTTAAGAACTGGCCAGCGCCAGTGTGTCTGTGTTCCATTGCTGACTGACATCACATGAGCTTCGCCAGCGCTCTGAGGTAGCGCCTCGCTCCTCGGTGTTAGCGCCTTAAGAGAGGTGTGTAGCGGCTGATTTTGCGCTCCAATCACCTCCAGGGTCGATAGAAGCCAAGTTTGCAGTCGGAGGCGATAATTAGTGCCAGGCACTAAACTTTGCGCCCGGCCGGTAATTGCGCCCCAAACAGGGCGATACCGAATTTTTCCCCCTATAACTCTATGGGCTGGATTTTCAATGACCCATGGAGTCGGGTTTGGAGGCGTGTGGGGGGTTAAAGTTGCAGATTCGGGGGTCCCGACCCCATCCCGCCTCCAACCCACCTCCACGCAATTTTGATAAAATCGTGTGCGGTGTTCCCGACTCTGTCCCGCCTCCAAGAGGCGGGAGAGACCATTAAAGCCCTTAACAAGCCCTAAATTGGCTCTGTAATGCCATTTTGAAATGTTTTAGCTAGTTTAACCCTTTTCTGATGTGAAGCACGCCTGATTTGAAACACGCCAGTGAAACCTGGCTGGAGCACAAGTGGATCGCTGACTATCAACTGCAGGTCCACTATTACAACGGATGATGAAGGTAGTAGTAGTATTAGGTCTGAAAGTCGCCTCTGATGGTGCTGCAGCTGCATTGAATGTCTTCAGAGACTGCCTGGGAGGACTTGGTTGCAAAAAAATCCTCATTCTCTCTCTCTCTCTCTGCTGAGATGCTGCATCCAAGTCCTCTCACATCAAAGGCCAGGCAATCTCTGAGACCAGACCAGGCAGTCTCTGACCTACAATGATGACATCATCAGAGGCGACTTTCAGACTGAAACCACTAATTGGTTCATGGGTTCCCACATGCTGGAACTCAATTGCCCAATTAAGTGAAAATTGCATCAATCTCCCACATCCAATTTCAGGCGGGTGGATAACACGAAATGCGGATGACACGACCCCAACCCTACCCCAAGACAAAATCCAGCCCTATGACTCTATGACACTGACTCCTACCCTGCCATTGGCCCAGAGCCTGCTCACCTCCGCCAATCCAGACACTGGGGGAAAAATAGAGTTGGTTAGCACCTCCCATTCGCGCCTCTGGGGGGCGCTAATGGGGCGCTAACAACTTAGCGCCCGAGCGCGGCGATTTTAGAGCCACTCACGAAATTGACCTGCCGTTTTGCGGTGGCACTAAACACTACCGCCACAACCTCCTGCGCCCGGAGATCGTGACATCATCCAAGTGTGCAACGCCCCGGTAGCAGCCTGGACCGGAAATTGAGTTGCAGCCCCTGCCTTAGCGCCTGCTGCTAGGAACGAAAGGTAGAGGGGGATGTTTTGCAGTCGGCAAGGTGCTGGGGGAGCGCTATTTAAAGGCGTGCCCTTCCTGCTTTTTCTTGTCGGCAAAATTTTTGGCATACGCAGGTTGAGAGGGAGAGACACGTCTGGAGAGATTTAGCGCTGTCCTAAGGAGTTTTGGTCCTGAGCAACACTTTACAGGTTCCGATTTCTCTGAGCTTCATATTTACCACATTTACAAGATTAAATGGGGGCTCCACTAACCCGGGGCATCATCCTCCAGCTTCACCTTCGGAGGCAGCAGAGGCGCAGAGATAGAGTGGCAAACGTGGCCAGAGGGAGGAGGGCCAACAGGCCTCTGCACAGGAGACCTTACCCTTCCAGGGTATTCGGGAGCAATTCTCCGACATTCATTTGTCTGAGGAGCAGTGTTTCCTAAGGCTGTGCTTCAGCAAGGAGGTGGTCACTGAGCTCTGCCACCTCCTGCAGCCTCAGCTCAGGTCCAGGACATCTCTGTCGGTGGCAGTGAAGGTGACGGTGGCTCTCAATTTCTACGCCAGCGGCTCCTTCCAGGCTTCAACTGGGGACATAGCGAATATCTCCCAGTTCGCTGTCCATTGCTGCATCCGGGAGGTCACAAATGCTCTGTACAAAAGGAGAATAGAGTACATTTCATTCCCCATGACCCGAGACAAACAGCGTGAACGCGCATGTGGCTTTGCTAGGATAGCCGGCTTCCCCATGGTTCAGGACGCCATTGACAGCACACATGTGGCATTGCGGGCTCCTCATGAAAATGCAGAGGTTTTCCGCAACCGCAAAGGCTTCCACTCTCTGTCCAGTTGGTGTGCGACCACAGACAGCACATCCTCGCCGTCAATGCCCGCTATCCTGGCAGCAGCCACGATGCATTCATCCTGCGCCAGACTGGTGTCCCAGACCTGTTCCAACCACCGCATCAACCTCGTGGCTGGCTCCTCAGGGACAAGGGTTATCCACTCTGCACCTGGCTGATGACACCGCTCCGTAGCCCCAACACTCCCGCTGAGCTCGCATACAATGAGAGCCATAGCGCCACCAGGAACCTCATTGAACAGACAATCGGCATGCGGAAGCAACAGTTCCGGTGTCTTGACCGCTCTGGTGGAGCCCTGCAGTACTCCCCCGATTGAGTATCGGTTTTCATTGTTGTCTGCTGCATGCTTCACAACCTTGCAATTCTGAGGACCCAGTCATTGCCACCAGGGATTGGTGGACCACCTCAGGAAGAGGGAGAGGAGGAGGAGGAGGAGGCGGAGGAGGAGGATGAAGAGGAGGATGAGCAGCAACAATGTGGGAGGGAGGCGCTCAATGTTGCTTCTGCACGGGCCGTTCGTGAACGCCTCATAAGACAGCGCTTCTGATAAATAACAGAGAGGATGGCTTCTGGGATGAACAAGCCCATCATCGCAAGCATCCTGCAGCCCCTATTGCCGGGCAAAGCTCCAATGAGTCAAATGAGCAAAGATGTAAATTTATTCAGGTCAAACAATTAGAAACAAACACAACAATTCATAAACTATCAAAACTCATTCTTACCACATCGAGATAAGCGTCAACACAGTAAACAAATAGATTAAGATGAACATCAAGCTTTCCCACAAACATTCCCCCCATTTATTGCATAATATTTACTTTTCGGCCTTCGAGGGTGATCTCTATCCCCTGCGCACTGCCCCCCTTCCCACCCTACTGCTTCTCCGTAATGTGGCCCCAGTGGCTGCAGCAAGACGGGCGGAAGGCTGCTGAATGCTGGATCCAGAGACTGCAGATGGCCTTGAAGGATGCCCTCGACCAGCTCTGGGCCTGGAGGGCCCGGCTGCAGACTGCACCAACTCTGCATGGGCGGCAGCAGTCCAGGCTGGCTGTGTTGCAGGCCATGGCAAGTGCAATGGGGAAGTGGCAGTGGTGGGAGCAGGAATGCTGTCACCCTGAGAGAGGATAGCACCTTCCTGCTCGACCGACACACTGCCACTCCCCCGGGGCAGAACCTCAGCATCTGGAGCAATCTGCTGGAGCACAGATTGCTGGCCTGCTGCGGCACCATGAGATCCCCGGTGGACTGTGGGCGACCCAGCGAGGATGGCAGCAGTCAGTGCTTGCGTGACATCAGTCTGAGATTGCATGAGAGCAGTCTGAGACTGGATGGCACCAACCAATGACTCAATTGCAGCACTAAGCCGTTGCGTTGCCTCGACCTTTGCTGCAGTAGATGCTGCCACCTCACCCATTACACGCAGCATGGGCTCTGGTTCCCCACGGTCTCCCTGCAGTTCAACCATCCTCTGCAACGAGGCAAGGATGGGCTCGATGGTGTGAGCAGAGCTGAGTGCAATGCTGGCGGCGGACTCCTCCACGCTCCTAGCCAGTGCATCCATGCTGTCGGGCACCCTTGCCATTGCACCCATGAGCTCAGTGTACATGCTCAAGGCCTGCGATGTCGAGGTCCGCATCCGAGTCCTGTGCAGCAGAACTCGTGCGCATACTCACCCTCGGGGAGATGCCCCTGAGCTTCCCCACCCCCATGGCATTGCTGCAGTCTGCTGGATCCAGAAGCTTCACCCTCATCAGACCCTAACCCCCTGCTCCCCTCCAGGGAAGGCCTGGCCCCAGTGTCGGAAGTGTCACCCTCGGGAGACGCAGGCGGTGATGCTCCGGCTTCCTCTTCCTCTTCCTGTGGCGTATTGCTGCCACTGGCAGGCTGAGGGACAGGCTGCTCAGCTGGTGGTTCACTATCTGAAAGCAGGAAGATACAAGAGTGGCTTTAACATGAGGGCAGGGGGGCAGGAAGGGAGCAAGGAATGGAGACAGTTAGTTAGATTGAAAGTGTAAAAGGCTGGTGTTGTGAGGGGGAAGTGGTTTGAGAGAGGAGAGAAAGCTGATGAACATACCGTTGTTGTCCCCAAGGGGATCGACCTCGCCACCGGCCATGGCGCCTGTGACCTGGCTGGCAATGAGTCTGTGGACTCTTTCCTCCAATTCTGTGAGGGGATGTAGGTCCGCCTGTCCTCCTCCCGTCCACTGTGTCTCTCAGCGGTTATGTGAAAGCTTGGCCTGCAAGAAAAAGGACAGTGTGTGAGTGAGTGTGCAGCCATGTGTTTGGCAGATGTGTCTACCATAGTTGAATAGCCGTTAATGTCTGCAAGGTGTGGGATGTGCATGTGAGTTTTATGAGATGGCCATAGTTGTTGGATGAGTGTTGGGCATTTAGGTTTTTACACCGTCTGGGCACAGAGTGAAGTTGAGATGGAGGGATGTAGAGGTATTGAAAAGCAGGTACTCATCCTGACCATCCGAGTGAGGTGTTTCAACTTTTTTCGACACTGTGTATGTGTCCTTTGCACCAGGCTCTGCGATGACACATGCTGGGCCACCTCCCTCCAGACTCTTCTAACCTCGCGGGGCAATGGCCTCCTGCCACTCTCTGGAAAGAGCACTGCCCATCGCCGTTCAACTGCGCCAACCAGAGCCACCAATGCCTGGTCACTAAAGCGCCGAGCTCTCTCTCTGGGCCTCTAAGTATCCATCACAATTGTTTCAACAATATCAATGAGTAGGTGTTTGCAGGCCGAGGTCAAACGCAGCAATGAGCAGGGTGTGGCTGTGCAGCAAGCTGGGCCTGCCCCTTTAAGAACTGGACGGCGCCAGTCTGCCTGAGTTCCAGGGTAACTGACATCGCCTGAGCTTCAGTAGTGTTCTGAGGTAGCGCATCGCTCCCCAACGTTGGTGCCCTAAGAGAGGTGTGCAGCGCTTGATTTAGCGCTCAAATCACCTCCGGCACGATGGAGACAAATTTTGCAGTCAAAACATCTTATTATTTGAAATAACTGTTTTATTTGATGTTATTCAGGATCACAGTGTAAAAATCTATGCATGTAAGGGCCAAAATTCTTTCATTCTCCTGCCATAACTCTGAGAGGAGACAAGTGGAAACCTCAAGAAAGTTTCGGGAGTTTCCTGGCTGCCTCGTAAGAGGCGAGACCTCCCTCACCCTCACCCCTCCTCCAGCTAGCCTACAAGGCAAATGACGGACAGGGATGCAGCGGATTAGCAAGAGGCAGTACACTGAGTGAAAAGAGCCATACAGGCCTCCACAAGAGCCTACGTGGGCAGCCACAGCTTTAAGAGTTGACATTTTGTTAAAAAAAAAATTAGCGTTCAGCTCTGTTGCTCGGGGACCAAGGAGATGTGTCCAGCTCTGGGGGTGGCTTGGAGCCCCCGCCTCCACACCCCCACTAAGAGTGCTGGACCATCTGCCAGCTGTAGGCAGGTGAGCGCTAAACATGCATTTGAAGTGGGTTTCCACCCGCCGACCCTGTATAAATGAGGTGCCCACCCACTGACCCCGCCAACTGCGGTGAGCACTGAAGGATCCAGCTTGTTCGCAAAGAATTCTGGGATGCTTGACTACATTAACCCTCTATTTTACCCATAGAGTAGGTTTAGCTAACTAAAGCACATTTGTAGATTGCAAGATGCCCTTCCCTTATCAAACTTCAGAATGTGTGTATTCACAGCCTCAGTAGAGCCATTGTCAAAACACTGCCTGGCCTCCCAAAAGATAAGGGTGCAATTAACAACCAACACTGTTCCAGTCACTGGGCACATAAGCCATTACGGCCTTGAGCCATCCCGCTTGTTCGACAGTTAAGGATAAAATATGTTTTCTCAAACTATAAACTATGCCTACAAAGGGGAAGAGATAACAGCAGGAATGTGGGGAGTAGGATGAGACAACCAACATCTGTGACTGGCATGGTCAGGGGGTATCCGAGTTCAAGGGGAGGGCCCGACAGTTGAGTGACTAACCACATAACCAATAAAGAGTAACTGTAGTGACACTGTTGGTACGTGTACGCCCCCATTCTGTAGTAAGTGGGCGGTGCTTATAGAAGTGTATAACTTGAATGAGCTGTTACTTGTCCCTCGAGAGTGCACCCCTAGCTTGAGGAAGCTGAGTGGCTCTCCCTTGTGCACAAGTCTTTTGTTTGTTTTAATAAATTCTGAACTTGTCCTCAATTCCGTCTCCATCTGAGGTTTCTCCAAATTCGAATCTAACAGTTGGTGTCAGAAGTGGAACACTGCAGGTAAGGACCATCGGAGTTAAAGACACTGGAAGTGACGGTTTAGGCGAGAACCGTGTCGTGTCCTAAGGGAAGAAGCCAGAGTAAGGCTTCTAGGAGGAACACGGACTCGCTCGTCACCGGTGGGGCTAAAACCATGTATGGGTCAGTCAGTATAAAAGTACCCACAAATTAAAATATTCCTCACGGAGACCGTGGACTGACGGAATTGATTAATAAGTGTATATTTCTGATTTAGAGGGTAAGGTGAGAAGTACTAATTTCTGATTTAGAGTATAAGGTGATTCGTTTGTGCCGATTAAAGTATAAGATAGAGTATAAGAATATACGTAACAATTAATACGGGTCACATGGGAGACGAGGGGAGACCTCTTTCACCGGACGTTCCGGCTATGGCCACCAGTGTCACTGTCATTCAACAGGTCCAAGAGGCTAATTTGAAACTTCAAAGTGAGATGGTTAAAAAGGGGTGGAAAGAAACAAGCCCAGTAGTTGACCAAATAAAGTGGTGGGCGGAACAAAAGGACGCCAAACAAGCCAAGTACGGGGCGGTTTTGTGTACTAGTTGGATGGATCAGATGGGGCCTATAATCGTGGACAAGGGGGGAGACCAGCCCCATTACAAGAATTCTTGAGACCCGTGCAAGAGGCTAAAGTCCAAGTCAGTAGCCTCCTGCACCTCAAGTCACCAGGGACTGAGAATCTAGACGACTTAAAAAACTGGGGTGACATTGTCGAGGCTCTACAATAAGAGACTCGAGACACGCCGACCTTAGATCCCCGGCCCCCATCGGGGACCGTAGAGGTTCAACGAGTTGAGGTCACCCAACTCACGTGCCCCCCCCGAATACACTCGTATCTATCCCACCGTACCGCTTCAGTCTGGGGCAGGAAAATCCAACCCCATGGCCCCGTCTGAGTTAATCCGGCGGTAGGAGCCCAAAACGCAGAGATAGGTGGACGGGGTACGATGGGCGAGGCTCAGCCTTTTACGCCCCAGGAGAGATCCAGCGTCATCCTCCTCATTCCCGACCTCAAAAGATACAATCCTAATGTCGAAGTATGGGCAAAAATACGAAGTGCTGCTCGGCACTTTAATTTGTCCATACAAGACATAAGATATTATCGAGGTGAAATGTTCCTCTATGGTTTATGGGACGTTGTCCTAACTGCCCCAGTCACGGCAGCGGAGTATGAGACCCAATTCGATCGTTTGAAAACTTGGGCTCAGGCCGGACTGGCCAACGGCACCGCTACCTGGACGGGACTCACCGCCCTGTGCCAGAGTGCCGGAGAAAACCCCAATGTGTACATTGATCGATTAATCGAGCAGTATGAGCATTGGGGCCAGACGAATAACATTCCCGCTAATCACGACGACCCACGGTTCTTAGATAATCTACTCCAGGGACTGGAAAAGCCCTACCAAACTGCCCTCCGAATGGGGGCCAGTCCCCAGCCCACGGAAGCCGGAATCCGGGAGTGGGCTGGTCGACTTTTCGGGCTTCACCAGGCGGACCTTTATGCCACCCCGTCAAGGCCCCGCCCCAACTTCTCTGCCCTGGTCCACCAAAGCAGCCCAGGGTATTAAAACAGAGCCTGTAGCAGTCATACACGAGGTTCGACACTGTTACAATTGTAATGCACCGGGCCACGTGGTTAAGGATTGCACCCAGCCGAGAGTTAAGTGTACTAATTGCGGGAGGCTAGGGCATCAACAGGCCAACTGTTACCGACAGGGTGGAGGTAAAGAGGGGCAGGGACCGACCTAACCCGCTTCAGGCCCTCAGGGACAACCCAAGGGGGCTTGTCAAACCAAGAGATGGAGGCGCTCCGAGCCCTCCTCGCCAGCCACTAGGACGAGCTATGGTGTTACCCCAAGACGCACCCCCTCGGGTAGGACAGTGGGTGATGGTTCAGCGAGCGGTTCGAGGTACTTTTGAGCCATGGTGGGATGGGCCCTTCCAGATCCTCCTAAGTACAGGGACCTCCGTTTGCCTACAGAAAAAATTGGATGTAAGATGCAGACACTGGAGCCAGACCAAGCCGGTGACGGGGCCCGGGGAAGAGATTTCCCCATCTCTTGGAGACTAAAATAAGTAAAATCCAGGATTTGCTGAGTGAAAGGAATCTTAAAGGGAATGCTGAGCTCTCAGTCTGTGTAAAAATGTGTGTGAAAAGAGTAAAAGTTTGCCTGACTGAATGTTTAAGAAGTTACAGTGTTTCTTCGGTCTGAAAGTCTGTCTTTAAAAGTGTCTGTTATTTTTGTTTCAGCTCCACCCACTCTTTCGTACAGAGAGCTAAAAGCTGTTTAACCCTTTGAAGACTTGTCTTGAAGGATGGACAAGCGTGTGTTGTTTTAAGTTTGTTAATTGTTTTACAAAAGATAAGCTTCAGCCTTAAAGTCACAGTTGCCAATGTGCCTGGAAGAAAATGAATTTGAATGTTTACAAGGCATGGGTAATTGTTTCTTTGTTAATGTGGCTATGGTTTCTTTCTTTTCCAAGTGATACCGGTTAGTTAAAAAAAAAATTGATCTGGATTGAATTGGAGTTATTGAGGTTAATTAACTTATTAAAACCAGACTTTCATTGTGGCCACGGTGAAATTCTGGTTGGTGTAAATTTGTGTAGACCGCATTGAATAAAATATTTAATTGTCTGAAACCAGACTTTAAAATATTTACAGTCTTGGATACAGAACGGGTTCTGGTCCATACCACTGGCAGAGGAATCACAAGGGAAATTCGCCTTTACTGTCAGGGATAGACAGGATACATGGACCAGGGTCCCGCAGGGGTTCCACAATAGTCCAAATATACTCCACCGTGTACTGAGTCAAGCCTATCAAAGGATAAGAGTGCCCTACTCCAATATGTCGATGACATAATGATTGCATCAGAGGATGCCAAAGGACACATGGGAGCATTACTAGCCACCCTCCAGACACTTAAGAAAGCTGGCTTTAAATTGAACCCAAAAAGGCACAGGTTGGACTGTCCAAAGTAAAGTATCTAGGACACGAAATTAGCCAGGGGTATAAGGCAGCCATAAAAGACATGCCAAGGCCAGTGACCGTCCAGGGAGTGAGGCAAGTGTTGGGACTATTTAACTACTTTATATCAGACTTTGCAGGGAAAGCAGAGCCGATTCAACGGTTAGTTAAAGGGGGGAGACAGAGCAGGAGGAAGCATATAGGGCCCTTAAACAGGAATTAATAACAGCCCCTGCCCTAGGACTGCCAGACCATACCCGACCCTTCCACTTGTACTATGACGAGGACCAAGGGAGTTATTCAGCCGTGGTAATGCAAGATCACGGAGGGAAACAGAGACCCGTTGCGTATTACTCCACCAAGAGGGATCCAGTAGTGAAGGCAATGCCACGATGTGTGGCTGCAATAGATTGTGCCCCAAGAATTGAAAAAAAAAACTTTGAACTACAATTTAAGTTAAGCTGGTGTGTAAAAACTGAGAAGAATAACAAAAAGTTTGTTTAACAAAAGATTATGTTTCAGTCTAAGATTTAACCTTGGAGTTGCGGTTGCTATGGTGAAACCTTCCAAAGCAGTTTGATTTGATTTGTTTAAATGTGAAAAACTAATTTTTCTCCAGTTGTATTCAATGTTTTTACAGTATTTTGGAAAGACATCTGAAGAAAGGACAATAAGAAATATGATGTAATTTACTGTTTTCTGCAAGAATGTGCTATTTTGTTTTGTTTTATCTGTTCTGTTCTGTTTAGTTAAAGTGTGAAAACACAACTGTCTTTTTCGATCAGGAAAGTTTTTTTTTAAATTTACGTGAAGTGACGCAATTGCGTGCGCCTGACAATGTTTCACTCCACCTTCTTAAAAACCTGCAAAGGAGTTAACCCTTTCCACTGACAGCTGTTTAAGTTCACCAAGCAACAACTTAAGTATTGCTGAATGAAATTTAAAGATATTGGACATTATTAAATTTAAGTTTCTTAATTTTAAGTTAATATTTTCCCACAGTGACAGAAGGAAAATCATGATTTGATAAATTAATCCCTTGGGCTCTTAAGCAGAGTCACAATGGATTATCTTCTTTCTTTTGTTATATGGAAGTTACCTTGTAAATTAATTGCAGCACTTCTGTCTCTAATGTTAAAACACTGTGTAAGCCACCTAGCCTGGGAATCACTTGTTTCTGAAATTTTAATTGATAGGATAAATTGATAGAAATGAAATTGAACATTGACAAAACCTGTCAGTTCAATAATACTGCTGTTTGGATTTTGGGATAATGTTGTAATAACAAAATGGACTCAGGCACTATTGGGTTACTTTTGGAAAAATAAAATATCCTCTAAAATAATGATAAATAAGTGTTAATAACTTGGACCTAGTGAGAATGTTTGATCTATGTTTTCAATCTTAAATATTGTACTGGATAGTAAAGTTTCTCCAGGACTCATGAATGAGATATGAATGGTAATTAAAGGAAAGTGATTGAGGGTGTAAGATTGAAACAGGCAAATTACACTACTGAATGGGAATTTTCCAAACTTTCTAGTGAAAGTCAGGAAAGTGTAGCTAAGAATAGTAAATTGATAGCTTTCTCTTGGAGACATTTGTGTCCCTGCCTTTAATGAACTTTTAAGAAAACTGAATTTGATAGCCCGACCACTACCCAAGACATCAGAACCATGCTGAGGAAGATGAGCAAAGATCTCCAGATGACTACAATCTTTTGATAAGATACCTGAAAGCCCGAAAAAGGCTTGTATCGAATGGCATGGGTGGCACAATATTGAGATACCGGTATGAGTGTGCAAATGTGATTTGTTACGTATGAAGCAATTACCATCTGCAAATGCATGGTGAATCTGCACTGAAGAACGGGTCTCAGACATGCTCAGTTACTTGACAACAGCAAGACATTAAATAGTTAATGTGGCTCAGGAGAGTGAGACAACTTTTAAAGCATTGACACATACTCCATCGAGAAACTATCTAATTAATGAAACAATCAGAATAGAGTTAAACACACTGGTACCTGTTAGAGGGATTGAAATTGAAGTTGAAGTGGAGAGTTACCTGGAATTTGGATTGGGACAATTGAGGGCGAAGGAGAAATCATGTTTAGTAAGAATTATCCACAATATGGATACGAGTAAAAGAGAGATCTGGAGAATCTTTTAAGTCCATGATTTGTTGATTAGATGTTAAACTGTAATGTCGCTTGAAATGATTGTAAGACTGAATTTAACTGTGACTGTAATAATTGTGTTTTGTAGGTAACAGAGCGTGGGAAAAACCAGTACGAATCCAGTATGAGGTGGTTTTGGTGGTGCCTCCTGTGTCACAACTACCGCAACTACCATGCTTCACGGGTCTAACAGGACCTGTCCCATCAACCAACATGTTTTAAGTATGAGCTGCACAATTATGTGGCACAATTCGGATATGACATTCCCCTGTTGTTTGAGGGTTTCAGTGAGCTCGTGATGCGACTGAACTCCTCCCTAAAGCATTTTTATGTTTTGGAGCAAGACAACTCGAGAATAGATTTTGAAATTGAAAGCATAAGGGACAACTCACATTGGTGGGATATTGGGCTTAATACATCAGCACGTCCTTAGGTTCGTATTATTTCACACGCTCTGGTAGTTCTCCAACTTGTAATGAAAGTGTATTTGATATATGTAACCTATGTAGTAAGATATATAAGCCAATTGGGTACTCATGCCTATGACTAACCAGCACTAACAAATTAATTGAGCACACTGAAAGAGAAGATCCGAAGCAACGTAGAGGAGACCCCAGGCGGGGTAACATCAGGAAAGATAGAAGAAACAGAGGATACCCCAGGCAGGGCAGAATTGGAACACCGGAACAGTGAATTGAATTTAATGATGGTGAAAGGAAACCGGATGGGTACCAGGCTGGAAGGATGTGTCACCAGACATGCCATCATCATGTGCCCGCATGCAATCAGCCAAAGGCCTGGGGGGGGGGAGTATAGAACAAATTGGGGGGGGGGGGGGTGGTTACACGTAAACCTTCATCATTCGTGCTATTTGATCTGGGAAAACCTATATGCGTTTCTAACATACTGTAAACCCACCAGCTTATCACACTATTTAGCGTAGAGGGCACACTCTCCAACCCCACTTTAAGGGTCCTTTCCGGGGGTTGGAAGGGGGGACTGAAGGATCCATCTTGTTCCCAAAGAATTCTGGAATACTTGACTACATTAACCCTCTATTTTACCCGTAGAGTAGGTTTAGCTAACTAAAGCACATTTGTAGATTACAAGACGCCCTTTCCCTTATTAAACTTCGGAATTTGTGTATTCACAGCCTCAGTAGAGCCATTGGGCTGGATTTTGATACGGGGTGGGTTGGGGTCATGTCATCCACTTTTCGTGTTATCCACCCGACTGCAATTGGATGTGGGAGATTGATGCAATTTTCACCTAATTGGGCAATTGAGTTCCAGCATGTGGGAACCCATGAACCAATTAGTGTTTTCAGTCTGAAAGTCGCCTCTGATGATGTCATCATTGCTGCTGCATTGAAGGTCTTCAGAGACTGCCTGGCCTTTGCTGTGAGAGGACCTGGATGCAAAATGAGCAGCAGCAGCCCTAAGTCTACTCCCAGATATTTTTACACCACCACTCCCAGATATGTCTCCTCCCCATCCATCCATCCATCCAGCCAGCCAGCCAACCAACCAAATGTGCTCCCGCCAGGTTTCACATTCGTGGTTCAGAACAGGCGTGCTTCACGTAGAAAAAGGGTTAAAATCACAAAGGCCTTTCAAAATGGCATTATAGACACAATTTAGTGCTTGTTAAGGGCCTTAACAGCCTATCCCGCCTCTTAGAGGCGGGACGGAGTCGGGACCAGCAGACACGATTTAATGAAAATTGCGTGGAGGCGGGATAGAGGCGGGCTTGTGCCCGCCCGCCAGTTTTCACAATTTTAACCCCCCACACGCCTCCAAACCCGCCTCCACGGGTCAATGAAAATCCAGCCCATTTTCAAAACACTGCCTGGCCTCCCAAGAGATAAGGGTGCAATTAACAACCAACACTGTTCCAGTCACTGGGCACATAAGCCATTACGGCCTTGAGCCATCCCGCTTGTTCGACAGTTAGGGATAAAATATGTTTTCTCAAACAATAAACTATGCCTACAAAGGGGAAGAGATAACAACAGGAATGTGGGGAGTAGGATGAGACAACCAACATCTGTGACTGGCATGGTCAGGGGGTATCCGAGTTCAAGGGGAGGGCCCGACAGTTGAGTGACTAACCACATAACCAATAAAGAGTAACTGTAGTGACGCTGTTTGTACGTGTACGCCCCCATTCTGTAGTAAGTGGGCGGTGCTTATAGAAGTGTATAACTTGAATGAACCGTTACTTGTCCCTCGAGAGTGCATCCCTAGCTTGAGGAAGCTGAGTGGCTCTCCCTCGTGCACAAGTCTTTTGTTTGTTTTAATAAATTCTGAACTTGTCCTCAATTCCGTCTCCGTCTGAGGTTTCTCCAAATTCGAATCTAACAGCAGTCTCACACTGGGATCCTGACCTGAGGCACTTCGGGCTGTAACTATTGGATTGTTAGGAGATTTATTGTGTATCACTTCCTGTCTGTCAGATTTGTTCAAAGCAATATTTGGTGCAGGGAACTATGGAGGAGCCACATAGAGTCATAGAGCCATACAGCACAGAAGGAGGCCATTCAGCCCATCGAGTCCGTGCCGGCTCTCTGTAGAGCAATTCAGTCAGTCCCATTCCCCCGCTCTATCCCCGTAGCCCTGCAAGTTTATTTCCCTCAAGTGCCTATCCAGTCTCCCCTTGAAAACATTCAGTGTCTCCGCTTCCACCATTTACGTCGGCAGCGAGTTCCAGGTCCTCACCACTCGCTGCGTAAAAATGTTTTTCCTCACATCCCCCCTCTATCTCTTGCCCAAAACCTTAAATCTGTGTCCCCTAGTCCTTGTACCATCAACTAGTGGGAACAGCTTTTCCCCGACTAGCCTATCCAAACCCGTCATAATCTTGTACACCTCTATCAAATCACCCCTCAACCTCCTTTGCTCTAATGAAAACAAATCCAGCTTCTCCAATTTGTCCTTGTAGCTAAGATCCCCCATCCCCGGAACCATTCTGGTAAATTTCCTCTGCACCCTCTCAAGGGCCTTCACATCCTTCCTAAAGTGTGGTGACCAGAACTGGACGCAATACTCCAGTTGTGGCCTAACCTGCGCTTTATAAAGGTTCAGCATAACTTCTCTACATTTGTACTCAATACCTCTATTTATGAAGCCCAAGATCCCATATGCTTTGTTAACCACTCTCTCAATATGTCCTGCCACCTTCAGGGACCTATGCATATTAACTCCCAGGTCCCTCTGTCCCTGCACACTCTTTAAAACTGTGCCATTAAGTGTATATCGCCTCTCCCTGTTCCTTCTGCCAAAATGCATCACCTCACACTTCTCTGTATTAAATTCCATCTGCCACTTGTCTGCCCATTCTGCGAGCCTTTCTATGTCCTGGTGCAGTCGATTGGTATCATCCTCACTGTTTGCCACACCCCCAATTTTGGTGTCATCGGCAAATTTAGAAATTCTACTCTGTATTCCAATATCCAGGTCATTTATATATATCAAAAAAAGCAGTGTCCCCAGCACTGACCCTTGGGGAACACCACTGTCTACCATCCTCCAGTCTGAAAAACAGCCATTTACCACAACTCGCTGTTTTCTGTCCTTAAGCCAGTTCCTTATCCAAGCTGCTACTGACCCACCTATTCCATGAGCCTCAATGTTGTTAACCAGCCTTCTATGTGGTACTTTGTCAAACACCTTCCGAAAATCCATGTAGACAACATCCATTGCATTCCCTTCATCAATCCTTTCTGTTACTTCATCAAAAAATTCAATTAGATTAGTCCAACACGATCTGTCTTTTACAAATCCGTGTTGGCTCTCCTTAATTAGCTTAAACCTTTCCAAATGCCTATTAATTTTTTCCTTGATTATTGTTTCTAAAACTTTACCCACCACTGATATTAAACTGACCGGCCTGTAGTTACTAGGTTTGTCCTTACACCCTTTCTTGAACAATGGTGTCACATTTGCCACTTTCCAATCCTCAGACACCTCCCCCGCATCTAGGGAAGATTGCAAAATTATGGCAAGCCCTTCTGCTATCTTCTCCCTCAATTCCCTTAGCAACCTGGGATGCAAGCCATCTGGACCAGGCGACTTATCCACTCTAAGCATACCCAGCCTTTCTAGTACATCCTGTCTATCAATTTTTACCCCTTCCATTGCTTCTACCTTTTCCACTTCTACCAATATTTTGTCAGCATCCACTCCAGAGTAAACACCGACACAAAGTACTCATTGAGTATTCTAGCCTTGCCCTGCACCTCTAAGCATATATCACCTTCTTTGTCTCTAATAGGCCCCACCCCGCCTCTTACTGCCCGCTTACTGTTTACATGCCGGTAGAAGATTTTTGGGTTCCCTTTTATGTTAACCGCCATTCGACTCTCATATTCTCTCTTTGCCAATCTTATTTTCATCTTCACATCCCCTCTCAACTTATTGCATTTGGTCTGGTTCTCCCTTGAAGAATTCACCTGACATGCATCATACACCCTCTTTTTATGTTTCATCATCTTCTCTGTCTCCCTGCATGTGCACCAAATGTGTCCATGTCAGTTTTTGCACGGTGCGTACTGTATGACTCCCCTGTGTCCTGTTCGGCATTCTTTCCTTATCCAGTACCAAAAAGAAATGGATTAGCTAGTCATCCGTCTCATTGCTGTTTGTGAGGGTTTGCTGGAACAGAATGGCTGTCATGTTTGCCAGTGTAACGACAGTCACGCACTTCATAAAGTAAGTCAGCAGAGGGTTAGCCGTGGCTCAGTTGGTAGTAAACTCACCTTTGAGTCAAGATGATTGGGAGTTCAAGTCCCATTCCAGAGCACAAAATCTAGGCTGACACTCCAGTGCAGTATTGAGGGAGTGCTGCACTCTCAGAGGTGCCATCTTTCGGATGAGAGGTTAAACCAAGGTCCTGTCAGGTGGATGTATCATTTTCTCATGATTTTCTTTTCCATTGAAGTCAAGAGTAATGGAGATACCACGGCACGATTCAAAGAAGAGCAGGGGACTTGCCCAGACCAATATTTATGCTTCAACAAATACCTAAAAACAGATTATCGCATTGCTGTTTGTGGGAGCTTGCTGTGCACAAATTGGCTGCCGCACTTTCTACATTACAACAGTAACTATATATTTCAAAAGCCTTTCATTGGCTGGAAAGCACTTTGTGATGTTCTGAGGTCATGAAAGGCACAATATAAATGCAAATCTTTCTTTTAAGTCACTGTATGAAGCGCTTTGAGAAGTTTTGACACAGTAAGATGTGATATAAATGCAAATATATTAAGTACCGAGCATAGGGTAGGATTAATCAGCGCAATCTCAGGCTAGCAACACTGCTAATTTTTGATTTATTCACAAGTTGTGAGCTTGTGTTGCAGACATGAGTCTTGTCACGAACACACTCTCAGCAGGACCATTCAAAAAGCAGCCAGCATGATGTTGAATTGAGTCGTCCCTGTAGCCTTGCCTTTGGGTTGGTCTCAAACGTTTTAAGGCATCTCCCTTCATTGTTTTTGACAGGCAGAGAGGCTTGACCATAGTTGTGAGTATTTGTTGAAAGCTCAGAAAAATGCATATCTGTTTCCTTTTTAACCAGTTCTTGTCCAAAACTGAAAGAATTTTTCATTGGTTATAAAATAAGACTTGCTGTGTAGAGAACATGTAATCCCTACTGCACAGGGACTCTAAAATAAGTTAGTCTGTCCAACCATTGCAAGGCTATTGGGAAACAGCAGAGCAGTGGGACTAATTCGAGAGCACTTCCAAAGAGCTGGAACAGGAACGATGGGCTGAATGGCTTAAATACTGTGCTTAAATACTGTAATGAAGTAATGTACTGGAACTGAGTATCAAAACTCTTTCATAGCACTTAACGGGTTGGAAATTTGGGTGCGCCCATTACACAGGGGGGTCACAGGGTACAATCTCTGTGCCTGAATGGTGTGGCCTGAAATGCCGGCTGCCTCAGGGCAAACCAATCTTACGGTGGGGGCTTCAAATGGGCATTACGCCCCGTATTTGCATATGATTATTGTGTCCTTTTCCGATATGGTAGGCACCACACATCCAGCCGAAAGTGTGCATGGGCTTCCTGCCCGCCATATTGGGGGCTTAGTACACCAGGTTAGCGCCTGAAAAAAGGCCACTGCATGGTTGAATTTATAGGCCAACATCTTAGATTATTAAAATCACATAACAGTTGGCAGAACAGATTGCTGTCACTCTACGTAATGGTTAGATTAACAAGTAGTTAATGGATAAGGCCACTGATCTGCCTCACAGATTCTTAAGCCATAGAGTTTAAGAATTCAGTTCACCCTTTAAAATAGTCTGCAGTTTAGTTCTGGGTCAAGACTTCAGACTCTCTCATGAATTTATTTAAAGATTTAAGGGGAGAATGTTTTTTTAGCCAGTAAAGTTGCCGGTGTCACCGGCAACTGGAGTTAACGGCCGCTGGTAATGGCTGCAACCATAACGGAGCAAAATTCGCCTGGGGGATGGAGGTTGTTGCCGCAGCGCTTACCTGCTGTGCAACGCCATCCTGGTGGCTTTACTGGAGGCATCCGAGGCCAAGTTCCTGTCCAAGTGCAGCATAGGAGCTTTGCACAGCGTCTGGAAGCGAGGCTGTGGAGCTCGCAAGGAATTGTGGGCAATGAAGAGGTCTGAGAATTAAAGGAGCCACGCACACTGAAGCAATACAAATTAAAATGAAGTGAAACAATGCAGTTTTCAGCCCTTTCTGCCTTTAAAAAAATGTTTAATATTAAAAAGAAGTCCCAAATGTGAATATTCAGCTCTTAAAGCTGAATTCCCTTCCTAACCTCAAAAAATGGGAAAAATGACTCAGCACTAACACAAATGGCTCAGCAAGCTAGGGAAGGGGTACCCAGGGTCTCGCATGCAGCACTCCATCTTTGTGCAGGGGGTCACAACTGCAAGACAGGCCCTCTACCCACAGGGGCCAGGAGGCCCTCCAGAAAGAAGGATGTGGGACTACATCACCAAAGCCGTCACTGCCATCAGTGTCGTTATCACCACCTGGCTCCAGTGCCCAAAGAAGCTTCATGACCTCAGACCACTGGTCAAGGTCAGTGAATGCGTCTTCAAAGGCCATCTCCTACCATCTGCACCACTAGCCTCAGACACTGCTCAATGCACAACCCCCACCCCCAATCACTCACCTACCAACAATCTGCACCAATCACGAGGCACATCTCCTATTCTAGCCTCACCTCACCTCCTTGGAGGAGATGGTGCAGGCCGTTCTTGGCAGGAGAATGGCTGAGCCCTTGACCAGTGGCGGGCTGAAAGGATACAAGATGCTGGTATCCTCATACGTTATCCTCCTTCTGGCATGCACCTCATGATTTCTGCCCTCCTATCACCACAACTCCACCCTTATGCTTTCCTCATTTCACACACCCAAGAAATACAGCCTGCCCAGCGAGTGAGTAACAAAGAAGAGGGCGAGGAGAGTGAAGAAGAACAAGAAGAAGATGATTGATTTGACACTCCCAGCCACCAACTCCTCAAGGTCAACCAGCAAGGACATTTGCAGTGTCCCCCACTGAAAGTCAGCAGCCTTCCACCAGCCATGCTGCTGCCACTGGGGCAGCACTGCATGACATCACAAGGATAGGCAAAGGCATACACAAGACAGTCACTAAAAAAATGTATACGGGTGATGAGTTGATTTCTTGATGTCACATTGGATGGATAGACATATATCGGTAGATTGGAAAGTTTGCTTTGTGGCGGCTTTTATTTCAGCATCATGACCAAGAGGGTGTTGCGATGGTCAGTAACAGATGGAAGGTAAGGTGTGGGACTAATGTTGAAAGGGGAATTGGGGTTGCAGTCACTGGGACTGCAGGCGGATGATTCCATCCCGGATATCCCGGCCACAAAGGGTCTGTCTGGGATGCATCCTTCCGTCTCCTTCCTCCTCTTTGGTTTCCTCCTCTTCTGCTTCCTCCTCTTCTGCTTCCTCCTCTGCGTCTTCCTCTTCTGTGTCTTTCGCTTCCCTCTGCAAGCGGATGCTGTAAATGTGAAATTATCGCATAAAATGCCGGAAATACTCAGCTGGTCTGGCAGCATCTTGACCTAAGATGTGAACTCTGTTTTTCTCTCCACGGATGTTGCGTGACCTGCTGAGTATTCGCAGCATGTTCTGTCTTCTCAAAGGCCTTCATTTACCATCCGAGCCCTTGCAAGTGTCCAGCAGCACTCCGAAACACAATAAAAACTTTTCACATCTATTGCAGCAAGCCACCACTTCAATAAAATTAAAAAATCCAGTCCAAAACCTTAAATCCAAACTTACCTGAACGATGTGTATGTCCCTTTAAGAGACATCGCCACTGTCAGCCTGCTTGCATGCCAGGTTAACCTGGCGTGCTTAGGACCCAGCGCTGCGCTAGGGTCGAAGTTTGCGCTTGTGATGTTAAGTCGGCATTGCACGCCGATTTACATCACATCACTGCCATTTTTTGGGGGATGGTGGACCGGCAGCACAAAGGTAAGGACAAAAACGGCGGCCGCCGTGGGACCCGTCAGCAGCTGGCGAAAGAGCGGAGGCTGCCGTATTAGCGCCGTATTAGTGCCTTGGTGCTAAGACCACGAATTTCTAGCCAATCTGTCAAGTGACCAGTTAGGAACAAATTAAGCACTAGGGCCGCGATTTACTCTACCTCGGTGGGTCCGTGGCGGGCAATGGTGGTGGCAGGCCTCTGAAATGACTTTTCGATGATTGGGCTTGTTAAGCCCACACAGTGAGTTTCCTGGCCAATTGAAGGAAGACGGTCTGATGACATAATTTATGACGCGTCATCAGCCAGTTTCCTTAAAGGGACTATGCCCAAATTTATTTTGACAGTTGTGCACAGCTGTACCCAGGCTATCCCATGACTCCCTCCATATGCTTATGGAGGGAGTCACAGCATGCAGGGAGGTCCTATTCCCTTCCAATGGGTGGTAGAGACCTCCCCAGGACACCAACGCAGCTTGGTTGCACATTGCACAGGTTGGCACAAGCAGGGATGTCATCAGGAGGACCTGGGTGCAGTGGCGCAAACCTTTCAATGATCTCAGTAGATCACGAAACGTTACTGCAAAACCACACTCAACCTCATCCTGCTGTGCCACTCATCACATCCCCATCACTCTGCCTTCCCTACCCTACTCCTGCACATCCTTACTCACACCAACTTACCTTGCACCTCCACCCATCCCTCTCTATCTACATTATCACATCCCCATCTCACTAGCCACCCCTCACACTCAGCCTCATCCTAGTCCAATCACAGCAACTAACAACACACAAGGGTAGCCACTTGGGTGTTTTAGCCAAAGTTCATGTAAAGTTTCTGTTAATGTGCTGTCAAACATTGAAATCTTTATTTTCAACACTTTGCATTCTTTGACAGATTTGTGTGCACCTTTGGAAGTGGCTTAGTGAGTTGCAGTGAATGGTGAGACATAACGGTACCCCCGCAATGCTGATGAGTGTGAAAGGAATGGCATTGTAGGGATGCTTTATGGTGTTGGTGTGGGGTGGTGCCAACCTGGGCATACAGTGTCAAGTGAAGTAAATGTGGCTATGGTGAGGTCATCCCTGACCTCCCAGGCAGCAATGTGGTCTGGTGCTGATGCCCTCTGTCCTGTGCAGCATCAGGTGATTGTGGAGAAGGTTGGTGTTGTTTGTGCTGCTGGTGTGCCTGGTGCTGCTGGTGTTGGGGCTGATCGTGGTGGGATTCTGAGGGCCAAGGTGAGAGAGCTTCAACAGCACCCATGCTGATGGAATAGATGGCAGGTGAAGTAGAGATGATAGAAGTGATCTGTCAATGGTGGGAGAGGTAATGAGGTCAGACTGGATGGAGACTTATGCAAAGACTTGCAGCATCCTGAATCTGTAGTGGAAATGCAGTTTAGAGAAGCTAGTGGCTAAGGGAACATATCTCAATCAGCTGGGAGCTTTGACTTGACATTTGAAGCTATCAACTCATCAGCTGATTCAATGGCCACTGACCTCCCGCCTCAGCTTCACAGACAAGGAAACCGGTGGGCGACCTGTCAAATCCAAAAAAGCTGGGAAAAAAAACATTGATAAGTGGCTGTAAACAAGCCACTAATGATTTTAATTGCCTCCCTCACCGCTGCCTGTCGGGTCTGCTCAGCGCTGGCAGACCCGACATCGGGAAAGTCCACTGTTGGCGTTTTGATAACGGGTTCCCGACCCACTGTCAATCATTTTAAATTTAACAGCTTGACCCGCCACCCATTCCGTCCGCTGAGCGCCTGGCAAAATTCTGGCCAGGTAGTTTAATTTTAAGACTTAACAATCACTTGAATGCGACAAGCCTTGTGTTGTTTGACAAGAGATCTTAAATACTGATCAGAGTTGATAGAAGATGTTGACAATTTAGCAAGGTTTGCTGGTTGAGATTTTCACTAAAAAGTTTTCGTGATAACTAGCAAATAACAAGTAGTCCAGATTTCTAATAGTTAGAACCAATTTTATTGCAGAGTGGGATCAGTCCATGCGGGGAGCCTGGGCGAGCGACAAGCTCGCGTGTCGAGGCCTGGAGAGATTTTAACACCTGGGCTCATTTCTAGGCCCCAACTCCTGCCCCAACCTGCAGGAATCACTGCCTAGCTGACGGCTGCAAGGATTTGGGCGGTAGGAGGACTCCACCAGGGACCAGTGGGAACGATCCCCGGCAGTCAGGTAAGTGGTATGGTGGGGTGGGGGGGTTGTGGAGTGGTGATCATGAGCAAGCGAGTGGGGGAAGCATAGGGCAAGGGAGGCCTAAGGCTTCCTCGTGGGGTAAATCCCCCACTCCATTTTAACTGCTGAGGCGGGGGGGGGGGGGTGGCGGGGGGGGGTGCAGTGGCGTGTGGGGAGTTAAAATCTGGGCATTAATTACTAGTATTATTAACTGCTGTTATATTATGCCATTCCTGAATCAAAACACCTGTTTAATGGTGGCTGAGTGAACGATGTTGATGAGGGTGGTTTGGCTTTGAGCGGACTTTAAAAACTCCACAATATATGTCCTATAGGGACTCAATGAATAAAGATATAATTGGACCCAGTATCTTCTATTTCTCCCATACTGATCAAACCAAAGATATAGGGAACCAGTGAGGTTCAGAAGTTTGGCAACAGTGATAGGCATTTCCATGAAGTAACATAGAAACATAGAATCTAGGAGCAGGAGTAGGCCATTCGGCCCGTCGAGCCTGCTCCACCATTTTCAATACGATCATGGCTGATCATCCAAATCCAGTACCCTGTCCCCTGCTTTAATCCCCACAGTACACATATCCCACCCTACCCCCGTATTTAATTCCCCCGAACATATCCCATCCTATCCCCATAACCCCACATATTTAATCCCCCCCTAACACTAAGGGTCAATTTATCATAGCCAAATCAACCTAACCCGCACATTTTTGGACTGTGGGAGGAAACCGGAGCACCCGGAGGAAACCCACGCAGACACGGGGAGAATGTGCAAACTCCACACAGACAGTCACCCGAGGTCAGATTCGAACCCGGGTCCCTGGCGCTGTGAAGCACCAGTGCTAACCACTATGCCACCGTGTTGCCGTAACATAGAACTGTAGGTGGTAACATTGACTTTGGCAATAGTGTACAACAGGTGATATGCTACCTGTTATACATCTCTCATAATTTTCTTTTTCATTGACGTCAATAGGAATGAAAATCAGGAGAGATTTAAGGTGATTGGCAAAAGAAACAAAGGCAACATGACGAAAAAATGTTTACGCAGCGAGTGGTTAGGATCTGCAATGCACTGCCTGAAAGGGTGGCGGAGGCAGACTCAATCGTGGCTTTCAATGGGGAATTGGATAAGTACCTGAAGGAAAAAAAGTTGCAGGGTTACGGGGAAAGGGCGGGTGAGTGGGACTAGCTGAAGTACTCTTGCAGAGAGCCAGCAACGGGCTCGACGGGCCGAATGGCCTCCTTCCGCGCTGTAACCATTCTATGATTCTATGCATAATGGGCAGCTGATCTGATATCGCCCATTTTACACTATCGTCAAAAGTCAAAATGACCCCTCATAGAATTTTACAGCATAGAAGGGAGGCGGGCACTATTGTGGCATAATGGCCTAACTGCAGGAAAGCCAATGTCTGCCATCTCTGTTTCTTCACTATGATTTGGAGTAAAATACAACTGAAATAAAACATATCCCACTTCCTGTTTTAACATCCTAGCTCCATTTTGGAGTATTTCCGGTAAGAGTTTTCACCCATTCTTCATTTTTTTGTCAGTTTTCTTCCCAGCACCCGAGTGGCTGTTCTTCATCTGTGAACCTAGGCAGCGGGTGCTGGGAGGCTATTCATCACCCAGGTCAATTTCCACGTACGCACACTTTCCAGCAGGGAACACTGGAGTGGAAACCTTGGCTGGCGTTTCCCCTCCCTGACCTAGGAAATGTAGCAGGACTTGAGCCCAGGTCCCAGCGAGAGGGGCAGCAGGTTGAGGGAAATCTTGCAGAGATTTAAAACACAAAACGGAACTCTGTGTGTAATTTTAATGATTATTTAATTTTCTATGCACTTGCTAGAAACTTGGTACTCTCTCCTCAAGCTACTGAGAAAGATAGATGGTGGCTAAAGCATTTCCAAAAAAATATATATTTTTAGCAATTTCTCCTCGTTACAAGTTATTAGTAACCTTATTGGCATTCGCTTTTATTTTTTGGGGGGCTGTTTACTTATTCTATATGGGTGCTTTTCCCACCTACTCAGTAATAGTTAAGGGAGTCAGTATTTTAAAAAAAACTAACACAAGAACCAACACAAATGGAGAGGATATGCAGCCAGCAGGTGTTTTGACACGTTGGACCCCCTGGGACACATCTCATTGTCTTGGCTGTGCTCTTAGTGTGTCTTTGATGTAGGGAAAGATTTGAATACATTTTTTCTGTGTTTATATTGTGAATTCTGGGAGATTCTCTCACAGCTACCCTACCTGAAGAAGGAGCGACAGCTCCGAAAGCTTGTAAAATTAAATAAATCTGTTGGACTATAACCTGGTGTTGTGCGACTTCTCATTTTTATTCATTTAAGTAATTTGTTACTCTTTTTTTATTAACGTGATATTTTAGCCAATCAACTAAGTGTAACAGACAATGTGACATGCACTTTGCATGTGAACACTTCGAAGTATGACAAACACATGCAAGATGCAAGAATTTTCATGATGTAGATGGTTATTTAAAAGTTGTTCCTTTACAATTTTTTTGGTTGAATTGCTTAATACATCACCAAATATCTAGACTCCAGGAAACATTGCTTTGACTTAATTTTGATGTAGATTTGCTGCAAACCCTTACCTTTGTTTTCATGCTGAGTCTCCAAATAGGAAGACAGCAGCTTGTCGTGCTAATTGCACTTAAGTGTTGACCTGGGCGCCAGAAAGCTTTATTAAATGATGAGCCCTTGACTCATTTTTAAATGTGCTCTTATGGATGTTATGTTTGATAAATCCTGTACAATAATTGCAAAAACAGTCGCTGGTGTGCATGATTACTTGAAAGATAACATTCAAATAGGTACATGTAATGCAGATTTTTTTTTTGTTCCTCAAGGCGAAGTTGTTCATGTTGGTAAATGTAATCCCATTTCAACCACCCAATGCCAATAACGAGGTCTCCAGGACAGTCACTTCCAGGGTTAGTGGTTGAGGCAGAAACTATGGCAACATTCAAGATTAGATTGGATAGGCGGATGAAGCAAAAAGGGTTGAAGGGATATGGGGACAGGGTGTGTCAATGTGATCAGAACAATTTGCTTGTGCAAAGGTTAGATGCCAACACAGACTGGTTGGGCCGAATGGCCAGTTTCCGTGTTGTAAATTCTATGTACTATTCTAATGTTGATATGAGTGAAAACCCTACCATGTGAGTGCATGTTGATGGTGCTCGATGTGCAGTTAACCTCAGGTGACAAGAAGGAGGCCAGTCAGCCCGTTGTGCCTGTGCCGGCTCTTTGAAAGAGCTGTCCGATTAGTCCCACTCCCCCGCTCTTTCGCCACAGCCCTGAAATGGTTGGAAGGATTTGCTTATTTTACGGACTGTGTGCAGTGGGGATTACATTTTCTCTAAATAGTAAGCAATGTTGTCATATTTTGAGGGAAGAATTCATAAGGGATACACTAAGGACAGGCAGCGAAGTGTGATTTTTATTTTCACAATTTCCAAACCAAACAAGTGCTGTAAACCATATTCCCTGAAGTAATAGATACTTCATGCGATGCAGTATTGCTGATTTTGAGATTTTGTACGGTTTTGCTTCATGCTTGGAAATCTATCTAAGGTGATATTAATGTTGATTTTTTTTTTGCACATAGTGGTTCCTTTTTCCAGAACAGTGTGCAATGGTGGAAATAATCTTTGCTCGAGGAATAAGGTCTGTTTGAATGTGTTGCTGGGCATTGTGAGGTTTTCAATGTCAAAACAACACACTGGTATTTGTGCTGGGCACAGTTTGGATCAGCAGGAGAAAAAGGCCGGGGAATGTTCTTTTTGTTGTACTACCTGAATATTTTTAATCTAAAGAAATGAGTAAACGCCTGGTTATTTTAACAGCAGCTCAGACACGGGTGTTAAATCGAAACAACAGTTGCAAACATTCTCTGCAACATTCCAGGGCCACGGAAGCCTTCTCCACTTTGACAGATTTATCATGCGTCCCTCCCCCCTCTGCTGTTCTGCTGCAACCATTTGAACCTCCTCTGGAGTCATATTTTGTTTCTTTACTTGTCCCATTACCGACTCCTTTTGTCTGCACCTCATCCCTTTTGTCATTTAATCACTCCTGCCCTCCACCCTATCACAGACCTTCACCTTCGTCCTTTCCTGCCCCTTTCCCTGGCTCTGCACTTGCTTAAAACCTGTGACATCTCTAACTTTTTCTAGTTTGGATGAAAGGTCATTGACCTGAAATGTTAACTTTGTTTCTCTCTCCACAGATGCTCCCTGACCTGTTCCAAACATTTTTTTTTGCAAAAGTAACTGCATGGATTCTTGTCCTGGTTTAACAACAATCTACAGTCACTACTTCATTTATGAGCCCCTTGCGATTTTTGAAAATAAATTGTGAAGGTTTTTACTGTTTAGATTTGTGCCTGAAGTTCAACTTTCCTTTTGGGACTCCAAAACAGCTAATAGAATAGCTCTGCTCCTGTGTGACCCTGTTAGCTGAATGCTTTAAAGGGGCAACGTCTTAATAAGAACATAAGAACATAAGAAATAGGAGCAGGAGTAGGCCATACAGCCCCTTGAGCCTACTCTGCCATTCAATAAGGTCATGGCTGATCTTTTACATCAACTCCACCTTCCCACCCGATTTCTATATCCCTTGATTTCCTTAGTACCCTAAAATCTATAGATCTCCGTCTTAAATATACCCAATGACTGAACATCTACAACCCTCTGAGGTAAAGAATTCCAAAGATTCGCAACCCTGTGAGTGAAGAAATCTAAGTCATTGATATAGACTGTAAATAGCTGGGGCCTCAGCACTGATCCTTGCGGCACTGACTCCACTAGTTACAACCTGCCAACCCAAAAATGACCTGTTTATTCCAACTCTCTGTTTTCTGTCCATTAACCAATCCTCAATCCACGCTAATATATTACCTCTAAACCCCCAATCCCATGAGCCCTAATCTTGTGTAACAAACTATTGTGTGGCACCTTTTCGAATGCTCTCTGAAAATCCAAATATACTACATCCACTGGTTCTTCCTTATCTACCCTGCTAGTTACACCATCAAAAAACTCTAATAGATTTGTCAAACATGATTTCCCTTTCATAAAACCTTGTTGACTCTGCCTAATCATATTAAGAATTTCCAAGTGCCCTGCTACCATGTCCTTAATAATAGATTCTAGCATTTTTCCTACTACCGATGTCAGGCTAACTGGTCTAAAGTTCCCCGTTTTCTCTCTCCCTGCTTTCTTGACAGCGGGGTTACATTTGCTACCTTCCAATCCACGGGGACCATTCTAGAATCAAGGAAATTCTGAAAGATCAAAATCAATGCATCCACTATCTCTGCTGCTGCCTCTTTTAATACCCTAGGATGTAAGCCATCAGGTCCAGGGGATTTTTCGGCTTTTAGTCCCATTAATTTCTCCAGTACTTTTTCTTTGCTAATATTAATTAGTTTAAGTTTCTCACTCTCATTAGACCCTTAGTTGTCCACAATTTCCGTTATGTTCTTTGAGTCTTCTACTGTGAAGACAGACACAAAATATTTGTTTAACTTCTCTACCATTTCCTTATTCCCCATTGTAATTTCTCCTGTCTCTGCCTCTAAGGGACTCATGTTTACTTTCGCTAAGAACAATTGTTTTGTCGAACCTTTTACTTTTGTGTATAAACATACAATCAGCAAAGTAAATCATGCCAAAATGTAACATCACGTCAGTTAATTTCACTATGATTAAAATGACCCATGTCTTTTATGGCTCTTTTCCCTCCTCAACTTAAAAAAAAAGAAGGGCAAACACTTTTCCATGAGGACTGCTGCAAGTTTCAGGCAAACTTTAGATATTCTCTCGGCTACAGCAGTGCTGGACGCTCCCGTGAGCGGTTTGAGCACCTTATATTTAGATGTTTGTCTGGTTTTTTTATTCATTCTTGGGATAAGGGCGTCGCTGCCAGCATTTATTGCCCGTCCCTAGTTAGAATCATAGAATGATACAACACAGAAAGAGGCCATTCTCTCCATTGTGCCTGTGCCGGCTCTTTGCAAGAGCTATCCAATTAGTTTCACTCTTTCCCCACAGCCCTGTAAATGTTTTCCCTTCAAGCATTTATCCAATTCCCTTTTGAAAGCTTCCACCACCATTTCAGTCAGTGCATTCCAGATTATAACAACTTGTTGTATAAACATTTTTTTCCTCATGTTGTCTCTGGTTCTTTTGCCAATTACCTTAAATATGTGTCCTCTGGTTAGTGACCCTTCAGCCACTGGAGACAGTTTCTCCTTATTTACTCTATCAAAATCCTTCATGATTTTGAACACCTCTATCTAATCTCCTCTTAACTTTCTCTGCTCTAAGGAGAACAACCCCAGTTTCTCTAATCTCTCCACATAACTGAAGTCTTTCATCCCTGGTACCATTCTAGTACATCTCCTCTGCACCCTCTCTATGGCCTTGACATCCTTCATAAAGACTGGTGCCCAGAATTGGCCACAATACTCCAGCTGGGGCCTAACCAGTGCTTTATAAGGTTCAGCATAACTTCCTTGCTTTTGTACTCTATGCCTCTATTTATAAAATTGAGAGGTCGCACAACACCAGGTTATAGTCCAACAGTTTTATTTGAAATCACAAGCTTTCGGAGCTATCGATCGCCCCTTCCTCAGGTGAACTACTTCACCTGAGGAAGGGGCGATCGATAGTTCCGAAAGCTTGTGATTTCAAATAAAACTGTTGGACTATAACCTGGTGTTGTGCGACCTCTCAATTTTGTCCACCCCAGTCCAACACCGGCATCTCCGCATCATGACCTCTATTTATAAAGCCAGAGATCCCATATGCCTTTTTAACGGCCTCCTCAACTTGTCCTGCCACCTTCAAAGACTTGTGTACTTACACTCCAGGTCGCACTGTTACTGCACTCCCTTTAAAATTGTACTATTTAATTTATATTGCCTTGCCTCAATCTTCCTACCAAAATGTATCACTTCACACTTCTCTGCGTTAAATTTCATCTGCCATGTGTCTGCCCATTCCAGTAGTCTGTCTATGTCCTCCTGAAGTCTGTTACTATCCTCCTTACCATTTATTACATTTTGAGTTTCGTGTCATCTGCAAACTTTGAAGTTATACCCTGTATACCCAAGTCCAGGTCATTAATATATATCAATAGTTGCTCGTGTGAAGGGGGTGATGAGCCTTCTTCATCAACTGCTGTAGTCTGTGTGGTGAAGGTACTCCCACAATGCTGTTAGGTAGGGAGTTCCAAGATTTTGACCCAGCAACGATGAAGGAATGGCGATACATGTCAAAGTCAGGATGATGTGTGACTTGGAAGGGAACTTGGAGGTGTTGGTGTTCCCTTGTATCTCTTGTCCTTGTCCTTCTAGGTGGTGGAGATCGTGGGTTTGGGAGGTTCAAATATTACTGACTAATACCTAATCATACAGTAACCCAGGGGCGTAAGAATTGAACTCGCTTGAACTGGATATCATGGCCGGAACCTTTACCTTGCAGTCGGGTTGCGGCATGCGTGCCATGTAGCGAGTCGGGAACCCGAAGATTTGAACAGCGCGTTCTGCACTGCGCGTTTAACTCAATGGCCCCAATTAAAACAGTCATGCGCATTTCCCGGCCCAATTAAATGGAGCGGGTCTGATGATGTCACCAATGACGCGTTTTCAGCGCGGATATTTAAAGCAGCCTTGCACACATCCCATTTGAAGGTTGATGTAAGAGTGCAGAAGGTATTTTCCACAGGTCTCAATAATGCAATAAAACTGACAAAACTATGGGTCATGGAGACAAGACAGAGGGCAGCACCAAGATTCATTGATGCCTCCCTGGAAGTTCTGGTGCGGGCAGTAAGAGCATGCAGGAAGGTCCTTTTCCCTGGCAATCAACGAAAACGATCACCCAAAGACACAAAAAGGGCATGGCTGGAGATCACAGAGAAGGTCAGTAGCAGGGATGTCATGAGGAGGATGTGGATCCTGTGCCAGAAAAGATTCAATGACCTGATGAGGTCAGGAAAGGTGAGTGCAATGCCACACTCACCTATATCCTGATGTGCCTGTCACCCCAACCCCATCACTCTGCCTTCCCAAGCCTACTCCTGCACGTCACTCCTCACACCAACCTACCTTGCAGGTGCACCCATCCCTCACTCTCTATGCACCTACTCACATCCCCATCTGACTAACCACCACTGACACTCACCCTCATCCTAATGCAATCATATCAAGTAACACCACAGAAGGAGACCATTTGGCAATGTCACGTCACTCTCTCATAGTCACCCTCTACAGATGTAGCTCATCCATTCCTTACACTCATTCCATCACTCTCACTCAAAGTTTTCTTCTTTCCCTCCTTGCAGGAGAAGAGAGCACACAACATTAGGGAGAGGCAGCAAACTGGAGGTGGCTCTCCAGTCTTCAGTCATTTGACTCCAGCAGAGGAGGAGGCCCTAGAGATCTCAGGAGTTGTAGAGCTGCTGGCGGTGGGAGACGGAGAGAGGAGGTCCTCCCAGCTACCTGGTGACAGAATTAAATCCCATACAGCCACATGGCATATAAAGTCACTCATATGGTGAATGATGTCAACATCCAATGAAATGTCATCATGTGCATAATGGTAACGTTACCCATTCTTATTATAACACTTCTAATTCATCTCTTTACCCTCCCACAGGTCCATCAAGTGCCCCCGCCCCCCACTGTCCAGCCGCAGGAGGAAGACGATGCTTCAGAGGAAGCTCCACACTCTGAGGGTGCAGTGTCAGCAGACCCAAGCGCACCCAGCACCAGCGCAGATACGCACACCTCGGTGGGTCCTGTGCGAGATAGAGTAGTGTTGTCACCTAGTGTCTCTCCGCAATTTCCGCGATTTTTACTGCTGACCCACCCCCAAACATGCACACTCAGCACTGGGAAAATTCCGGCCCATGTCTTCCCTAATCTTTCAGTTAGAGGATGGAAAAAGACTTTAGTGAGATGAGGTCAGGTACAAATCATTAAAGCTGCTTGTTTTTACAGTTAACAAGCAGACATACAACATAGTAGTTGTAAACAAATTTCACTTACTTCGCTCAATTTTCCCTTCTCCCCTCCAAAAATGAGAAGTGAATAGTAAACCACATGCCCTGTCCCTTTCGTAGGCTGACTTACTTGTTTTTTTTTGGCATTACCTTTATTTCTAGATAACTCATAACTGCAAACTCTGACCTTCTGTTTATGATCTACCAGCTCCAGGCACCTTGTGGTCTCCTGTTTAAAACCTGACTGACTGCCCACGTGACTCTTTTCTGTCTCTGCATTCACAGGAAATGGAAACTCCACTAGGGATTCACCAGTAGGCCTGTCAACTAAATCGATTACTGTGCCCAAAAGTATATTCTCAGCAGACAACATAAGCAGCGCTCAGATGAATAGAAACATCCCCATAACAATAGGTGTGAATGTACTGAGAGCAAAATACTGCAGATGCTGGAAATCTGAAATAACAACAGAAAACGCTGGAAAAACTCAGCAGGCGAGGCAGCATCCGTGGAAGTTCTGACGAAGGGTCTTCGACCTGAAACGTTAACTCTGTTTCTCTCTCCACGGATGCTGCCTGGCCTGCTGAGTTTTTCCAGCGTTTTCTGTTGGTGTGATTGTATTGTTGGGCATCTTAGAGGAGATAACAAATTGCTTAATGCCCCAATTCATTGTGGAAAACAGTAAGGATAGTTGTCTCATTAACACACCCACCCACCCCCCGCACCTGCCCTGTCTCTATAGCTTAAAACTGTGCAAAGTCACTTCGTTCTTAAGCATAACACATTCCTCAATCCTTTCCATGAAAAAAAAGTTTAAAAAAAGCAACCAGATATATGTGGAAAATTCAACATAATGGGCCATATATTCCGATGCCTACGGGTGTGTACAGGCTGTGTGTACACACCCGTAGGGACATCGGAAATGCCGGTTTCAGGCATGTGAAGCGCATGCGCTGAAAACCAGTATTTCCGATCTGTCAAGAATGCTCTTGACAGATCGGACGCCTGCCCTGGAGAAGGGCCTCTGCGGGCAGATAGTTCCGCTTTCTGGAGACCCTCTGCCCGCAGAAAACCCTTAGAAATCTTACACCTAGTAAAAGCAGGCGTAAGGCCTGCTTTTACCAGCATAAGAGTTGAAAAAAAGTAAGAAAAACATTTTTTTTCACTCATTTATAATTGAAAAATACTTTTAAAAAAGGTAAGTTTATTTTTAGCCCCGTAAAAAACTTTAATTATTTTGTTCAAAAAATTAAATTTTTGTTTAAAATATTTAATTTATTGCAATTTCAACTCATTTTAAAAATGTGATGGATTTTTTTTTAATTTATTTAATGTTTTACTGTGTTTTTGGGGTGATCTCCATTCATATATTTGACAGATCTATCTGTCAAGTATATGAAGGGAGATTCCCTTCTCCTATTGGCTCCCCGTGGCCCACGTGATCCCAGGGACGCTTGCGAACTGCCTGCGCCTCTGGGATACCTGGGCCCTGCGCATTTCGCGATGGAGAGGCCCAGGAGCGGAAGTATATGCACCTCGGGAGCCCTCAGGTAAGTTCGTAGATTTTTTCAAGATCGGAGGCCTCCGCACGCAGGAAGCCTCCGATCGGAAAATAAGGGCCAATATTTGTTAAATATCTCCCTGCCAGTGTTAGCAGCTATTGTGTTTCTTACAACAAGCGGGGGAGGTCTTAGATTGTAATAGAATGGGCCTTTTTTTCGGCTCATGATGAAAAGACAGACCATGTCCTATTGCAAAGCGCACCTGGACACAGGACATACTGGAAAATCGGGCCAGTGGGGTGCCCAACTGTAAAGGAAGCGCACGATTTTCCTCCATTTAAATTTACAGGCGTGTACTCCAACCTGTCTGATTTCCAGTATTGGTTACACCCAGGAAATTCAGTCTGCAGACCCAGAAAACTCTGCCTATTTTGTCTAATCTGTGAGTACTTGATGCTGATACTGGGTGCTTGAAATATCTTGTTCCTCAGAAGCAACATCCCTTGCCTTTGTTAGCACAAAAGATGATGTTCAAAATATAGAGGCATTTTCAGAGTCCTAATAACACGCAAGTGTTTTTTTCTTTAATATTTCATTTCAGGGCTTTGCATTGATCTAGACTACAGCACACTCTGCTGGTAGTAAGCACATCACTACACGGTAAAGCAGCAAGTAAAACGAAATAGACCAACATTTGCCACAGAAAGGAAATGACTGCACTGAATACAACCTGGATGACGGTACATTGATGGGATGGAAGAATCTAATAGCGCAGAGACTGCCAACATATCCTTCCATCAGCACATCCAGCTGCTTTATTAAAATCAAAAGTATTGGCTGTAAAGCATTTTGGGACACCCAGTGGTCGTGAAAGGCGCTATATAAATGCAAGTCTTTCCTTCTTTCTAAAATAGCTGTGTGTTATAATTTGTGGACGTAAGTAGCCCTAAAAGAAAAGGTAAGAGAGGGGTTGAATTGATATATTATGCGGTCAGAAATTTTCCCAGCATTTCAATGCAAACTAACGCCTCAGTGTCACGCATAGTTTTAGGGGTAAAATAATGGCACCCAACAACTTCAGTTAACTGCACATTCATTGTGTTCCACTCCAGTATATTCAATGTCTTCTGTGGGCTTCTAAGAATTTATCACCGTAAGTACCAGAGTTGTATGTGTTTTGTATATTCATTCTCGGGATATGGGCATCACTAGCAAAGCCAGCATTTATTGCCCATCCTCAGTCGCCCTTGAGAAGACGGTGGTGGGCCTTCTTCTTGAACCGCTGCAGTCCATGTGGTGAGGTGCTCCCACAATGCTGTTAGGTAGGGAGTTCCAGGATTTTGACTCAGTGACCTTGCAGTAACCTAAATTGGCATTGGATGTAAGAAACCTGACTGATTTGACTACTTAGGTTTTCAAGCAAATTGTCAATATCAAAAATCCAACTGTCTGGATATTTTGGATTTAGAAAGGGCTCTCAACTGCCAGGTTGAGCAGTTAACGAGTACAGTGCCAAGTTGATATTCATCATTGATCCAAATGATATTACCATGTGCCTCTGTTGTCACTAGTAGCCTGAGAGTTCTGCCATTCTGTTGATAATGTCTTTTTCATTCACGGGATGTGGGCGTCGCTGGGAAGGCTAACATTTATTGCCCATCCCTAATTACCATCGAGAAGGTGGTGGTGAGCCCCCTTCTTGAACTGCTGCAGTCCGTGTGGTGAAGGTACTCCCACAGTGCTGTTAGGGAGGGAGTTCCAGGATTTTGACGCAGCAATGATGAAGGAATGCCGATATATTTCCAAGTCAGGATGGTGTGTGACTTGGAGGGGGACTTGGAGATGTTGGTGTTCCCATGCATCTGCTGCCTTTGTCCTTCTAGGTGGTAGAAGTCGCGGATTTGGGAGGTGTTCTCGAAGAAGCTTTGGCAAGTTGCTGCAGTGCATCTTGTAGATGGAACACACTGCAGCCACGTGTCGAAGGGAGTAAATGTTGGTGGATGGGGTGTCGATCAAGCGCGTTGCTTTGTCCTGGATGGTGTTGAGCTTCTTGAGTGTTGTTGGAGCTGCACTCATCCAGGCAAGTGGAGAGTATTCCATCACACTCCTGACCAGGTATGCCTGGTGCTGCTCCTGGTATGCTTTTCTACACACTTCATTGAACTTCTACACTCCTCACCACTCTTGATGATGAACATTGAAGTCCCCCATCCAGAGTTCCCTTGCTACCCTCAGTGCTTCCTCCAAGTGGTGTTCAACATGGAGGAGTACTGATTCATCAGCAGAGGGAGGGCTGTATACCAACTGTATCCTACTGGGCCGCCAACTCTGGTGGATCGAGCCTGCCGGTGGGACAGGACATACCCAGGGATGGTGGTGGACATTGGCTGAAAGGTATGATTCTGTGAGTATTGTTATATCAGGTTGCTGCTCTCCCAATTTGGCACAAGTCCCCAGATCTGGTCATTATCACAGTACAGCGTCGGCTGGGCTGTGTGTGCCTTTGTCATGTCCGAATCTGATGCCAAGGTCGATGCTGTGTGGTCCATCCAGTTTTATTCTTATTATTCTTTCTGTAGCAGTTTGATACAACTGAGTGACTTGCTAGGCCATTTCAGAGGGCAGTTAAAAGTCAACCACATTGCTGTGGTTCTGTAGTCATATATTGGCCAGAACGGGTAAGGATGGCAGGTTTCCTTCCCTAAAGGACATTAGTTGGGTTTTTATGTCAATCCAACAGCTTCATTGTCACCATTACTGATACTATTTCCAGATTTATTTAATTAACTGAATTCTAATTCACAAACTGCCATGGTGGGATTTGAATTCACGTCTCCGTATCATTAATCCAGGCTTTTGGACTGCTAGTCCAGTAACATAACCACTATGCTACTGTATCCTACTAAAAACCCATAATTTCTTCTGAAATTTTTGACTCCTTGCAAAATTGTTGTTAGTGATGTCATCATGTATTGATGCAATCATATGTCAAGGCGTTGTTAGTTCCAGACGTCAGTGAGATATGTTAGGGGCAAATAAAACTGGGAGAAAACTAGGAATACGCTAAAGCAGCCAGTGAAGAAAGTGCCTTTCACGACCTCAGGACGTCCCAAAGTGCTTTACAACCAATTAAGTACTTTTGAAGTGTAGTCACTGTTGTAATGTAGGAAACACAGCAGCCAATTTACATACAGCAAGCTTCCACAAAAAGCAAATGGCCAGATCATCTATTTTTAGTGATGTTGGTTGAGAGATAAATATTAGCCAGGACACCAGGGAGAACTCCCCTGCTCTTATTCGAAATAGTGCCATGGGATCTTTTACATCCACTTGAGAGGGCAGACGGGGTCTCAATTTAATTTCTCATCTGAAAGGCAGCACCTCCGACAGTGCAGCACTCAGTACTGCACTGGAGTGTCAGGATGGATTACGTGCCCAAATCTCATAAGTGGGACTATGAACCCACAACCTTCTGACTCAGAGGCGAGAGTGCTACCATTAAGCCACGGCTAACATAAAAGGATGCGGAGGCATAAATCCGGGTTCTGTTCAAACACTGGAGCTGTGTTTACTGGAAGCCTGGAATAAGGAGAGATGTGCCAATGATACTCAATGGTATAGCTAAGGCAGAAATGTTAATATTAATGAATATCAGGAACTTTTCTCAGGAGAAATGCTTTCTGAATTGACTTTGCAGAATTTACAATATTCTCTTTCTTACAGGATCATTTTTTTGTCCAGAATGCAGTCGATTTTTTTTTAACATGAACTGTTCCTAAATTAACTTGCCTGACCCTCTACCCATGGGATCCTCATACAGGGCCCCAGTTTAACTTCTCATTTGGAAAGTGGTACCTCTGACAATGCAGCACTCCCTCAGTACTCACCTTTGATTATATGCTCAAATCCTGGCAATCTCACAAGAAAGCAATGACAACAGGTGAAATAATTCAGCCATTAGATATACATTCGGAATAAAACCATTAACTGTGCGTATCAGATACAATTTCAGCATATGGACCTGGAACATGTGTGGTCAATATCTGGTTTATAATCCAGTAGATTGGCAGCAAGAGGAGTTGGGCATGCACCCTTGATATTAGACCATTGACTCCGGAGCAAGTTGTGACTGAATGTTTGGTTTAGGTTCCATGGTTCAATGAGCTGTTTTTAAATTGTGAACATTAGGGGGTAAAAATTCAGTTGGTTGCGCCTCCCGTTAGCGCCTTAAAAGGGCGCTAATGGGGCGTTAAGGCGCTAACGCCCGGGCGCAGCGCTGTTTGCGCCGCTCGAGAACTTAACTTGAGATTGTGCGGCGGCGCTAAAACTTACCGCTGCGACCACCTGCGCGCGCAGATTGTGACGTCATTCCGTGGTGCAACGCCCTTGGGGCGCCCCGGAGCGGAAATTGAGTGGCGCCCCCTGCCTTACCGCCTGGCGCTTCCAACGACCGGAAGACTGGAACGTTATCAATCGGTGTGGGGCTGGGGGGGGCGCTATTTAAAGGGGGCCTCTTCCTGTCTTTTTCTGTGGTCGACATTTATGCACCACTCGTTCTGAGAGAGAGAGAGAGATTCGGAGAGAGAGAGAGAGAGACTTCTACATTGACTCAACGCTTTGTGAGGTAGTTTTGCCTAGTTCATCCTAACTTTGCTGTTACTTTCGTTGCTGTACCTCATTACTTTTCTGGCAAAGAGAATATGGGGGCTGCAATGATTGGGGGCGTCGTCCTGCTCCAGCTCAATCGGAGGATAGTGAGACGCAGACAGAGAGTGGCAATGATGGCCAGACGGAGGAGGGCCATCAGGCGCATGTACAGGAGAGCTTACCCTCCCAGGGTATATCGTGAACAGCTCTCCTACATCCACATGTCCGAGGAGCTGTGTTTGCGAAGGCTGCGATTCAGCAAGGAGGTGGTCACTGAGCTCTGCCACCTGCTGCAGCCAGATCTGCAGCCTCAGCTGAGGTCCAGGACGTCTCTGTCGGTGGCAGTGAAGGTCACAGTGGCTTTGAACTTCTACGCCACTGGCTCATTCCAAGCTGCTGTTGGGGACCTCGCCAATATCTCCCAGTTTGCGGTGCATCGCTGCATCCGGCAGGTCACCAATGCCCTCTTCACAAGGAGACGAGACTTCATCTCCTTCCCTATGACCCCAGACAAGCAGCATGACCGTGCTATGGGCTTTGTGAGGGTAGCGGGCTTCCCCATGGTGCAGGGCGCCATTGACTGCACGCATGTGGCTTTGCGTGCTCCGCGAGAGAATGCAGAGGAGTTCCGGAACAGAAAGGGGTTCCATTCCTTGAATGTGCAGTTGGTCTGTGACCACAGACAGGTGATTCTCGCTGTCAATGCCCACTATCCGGGCAGCTGCCACGATGCTTTCATCCTGCGCCAGAGTACTGTGGCAGAAATTTTCGAGGCACCGCATCAGCCAGTTGGTTGGCTTCTGGGGGACAAGGGGTACGCATTGAGCACCTGGCTGATGACACCGCTCCGTGCGCCAAACACCCCTGCTGAGCTGCGGTACCAGGAAAGCCAACAAGCAACCAGGAACATTATTGAGCGCACAATTGGCGTGCTCAAACAACGATTCCGCTGTCTGGACCATTCCGGAGGAGCCCTGCAGTACTCGCCTGAGCAAGTTTCCAAATTCGTAGTGGTGTGCTGCATGTTGCACAACATGGCAATCCTCAGGACGCAGCCAATGCCACCAGGCCTTGCAGCACCACAAGAGGAGGAGGAGGAAGAGGAGGAACAGGCCGAGGACGATGATCAGCAGCAGCACCAAGGCAGGAGGGCGGCCCACAATGGTCAAACTGCAAGGGCCGTCCATCAACGACTAATAGCAAGCCGCTTCTAGGGCCCCTGCCAGTGCTACAAACACGAATCAACCCAGCACGCAACCCCTAAGCCGGCCAAGGCACCAATAATTCCAACCACCAGCCATGTATATTTTGAATACAGAAACTTATTTATTGTACAAACTCTGTCTGTGTCAATTCCTCATGACAAACTCATAGAAATAAACACAAAAAAACAGTCAATAACATAACTGGTTCTCACAACCTGGAGATAATGTCCAAAACACTAAACAAAAGTTGGGCCATGAACCTCGGCCTTTAATAAAAAAATGACCAGCATTTTGGCACACCTCCTACTTTTTGCCCTTCGAGGGTGATCTCCTTCCCTTGCGCACTTCCCCCCTTCTAACCCTACTGCTCCTCCGTAATGGGACCTCAGTGGCTGCAGCAAGGCTGGTGGAAGGCTGCTGCTTGTCAGACCCTGACACTGCAGATGCCCCTGAAGGACGGCCTCGACCACTTCTGGGCCTGGAGGGCCCGGCTGCAGACTGCACCAACTCTGCATGGGCGGCAGCAGTCTGTCCTACAGGCGGTGGCAAGTGCAGTGGAGAAGTGACAGTGTTGGCAGCAGGAATGCTGTCATCGTGAGAGAGGACAGCAACTCCCTGCTCGCCCGACACACTGGCACTCCCACGGGGCAGCACTTCAGCATCCGGAGCAATTTGCCGGAGAACAGATTGCTGGCCTGCTGCGGCGCAGTGACAGCCCCGGGGACATGTGCACGAACCATCGAGGATGGCAGCAGTCAGTGCTCGCGTGGCCTCAATCTGAGTCTGCATGAGAGCAGTCTCAGATGGTTTCCTGGCAGCCAGTGACTGAATTGCAGCACTAAGCTTTAGTGTGGCATCCGCCTGTGCTACAGCGTAGTGCTCCACACTCCTTGCCAGTGCCTCAATGCATTCGGGCACCCTTCCCACTGCACCCATGAGCTCAGTGTGCATGCCCACCGCCTGGCTGTTCATTTCTGCAATCAGCCGCTCCTCCTCTGCGTCCATTGCATTAGGAGTGTCTGGCATACTCTCCCTCTGGGGAGAAGGCTCCCGTTCTTCCCTCCACCCCCCATGGCGTTGCTGCAGCCCGCTGGGTCCTGGAACTTCACCATCATCAGCCCCTTCCCCCCTGCTCCCCCGTTCTTCCCTCCCCCCCCAATGGCGTTGCTGCAGCCCGCTGGGTCCTGGAACTTCACCATCATCAGCCCCTTCCCCCCTGCTCCCCTCCGGGGAAGGTGTGTTCCCAGTGTGGCCATGGGCTTCCTCGGGAGAGGGTGGCACTGATGCTCCGGCTTCCTCTTCCTCCTCAGCTGCAGCATCACTCCCAGTGGCAGCTTCAAGGACCATCTCCTCAGCTGGTGAATCACCATCTGAAAGCAGGGAGGTACAAGAGTGGCTTTAGCGTGAGGACAGGGTGGCAGTAAGGGAGGAATAAGTGCAGCGAGTTAGCAAGTTGGATTGAAAGTGTCAAAGGCTGGTATTGTGAGGGACAAGTGGAAGGACAGAGGACAAAAAGGTGATGACCTTACCATTGCTGTCCACAACGGGGTCGGCGTCTCCAGTGGCGACGGGACCGATCACCCGGCTTGCCACAATCCTGTGGACGCGCTCCTCCAGATGGCTGAGGGGTTGCAGCTGAAGCCGCCCTCCACCCGTCCGTTGCTGCTGTCTCCGATTATGAGCCAGCTTAGCCTGCAAGAAAAAGGACAGCATCTGAGTCAATATACAGCCATGGTCTTGCCTGATGTGCCTCCCATAGGTGAATAGCCCTTACAATATGCAGCCATGGTCTTGCCTGATGTGCCTTCCATAGGTGAATAGCCCTTACTGTATGCAAAGTGTGGAATGTGTGTGTGTGTTTGATGAAAGGGCCATAGGTGTTGCATGAGTGTTGTGCATTGGGGTTTTAAGACCCTCTGGCCATAGAGTGAGGTTGAGATGGAGGGATGGAGAGGTATTGAGAAAAAGCCACTCACCCTGACGACCCGAGTGAGGTCGTTGAACTTTTTGCGGCACTGAACATGGGTCCTGGGCACCATGCTCCTGGAGGAGACGCTCTGAGCCACCTCCCTCCACACTCTTCTGAACTCGCGTGGCAAAGGCCTCCTGCCACTCTCCGGGAACAGCATGCATCGTCTGCGCTCCACTGCGTCAACCAGAGCATCCAAGGCCCGCTCGGTGAAGCGATGAGCGCGTTCTCTCACCCTCTCCATGCTTGGCAGCAAAATGGATTACAGGTCTCTCCAGGCTGAGATTCAAGGCTGCAATGAGCAGGGTGTGGCTGGGGAGCAAGTGCCCCCCCCCCGCTTTAAGAAGTGTCCGGCGCCAGTGTGTCTGTGTTCCCTCGCTAACTGGCAGCAGCTGCGCTGCGCTCGTGCGCTGAGGTAGCGCCTCACTCCTAGGCCTTTGCGCCTTAAGAGAGGTGTGCAGCGCCTAATTTAGCGCTCCACTCACCTCCCGGGGCGGTAAAAGTGAAGTTTCCTGTCAGTGCCGATAATTAGCGCCAGGCGCTAATATTTGCGCGCGGACGATATTTGCGCCCCAAATGGGGCGCGACCTAATTTCTACCCCTAGGACTTTAGGCTGTTTTCAGTGGCTATAGAAGTTGGCCCCAGGTTTAGGTTGCATTGAGGAAGAATGAACTCAATTGATTAACTGAACCAAACATCTTTCAGCTTATTTAAGGCGCATCACTTGAAACACTGTCAGCAAAGATTTATACCATGACAGGGAGTCTTAAACCCTTCTGTCTTGCTACCTTTCCCCTCACCTCCAAAATCCTCCTTCAAATGGATACAAATATAAAATAGTCACTAATAGATCCAATAAGGAATTCAGGTGAAACTTCTTTACCCAGAGAGTGGTTAGAATGTGGAAGGGGTGGTTGAGGCGAAGAGCATCGATGCAGTTAAGGGGCAGCTAGATAAGTACATGAGAGAGAAAGGAATAGATGGATATGCTGATAGAGTTAGATGAGGAGTCTCGTGTGGCATATAAACACCGGCATGGACCTGTTGGGCCGAATGGCCTGTTTCTGAGCTGTAAATTCTATGAAAAACATATCACCTTGATTTGAACCTAATCTGCCTGGTGGAAATGGGCGGGTTAAGGTTGGAGGCCCGATTTATTCCCTGTCCGACGTTACTCCCCATTGACTTCAATGGAACGGGAACAGGCGCCTGACCCATATATCGCGGCTTATCTCTTCAATCATCCTGTTGGTTACACTAGAATCATAGGGGGAAAAATTCAGTTGGTTGCGCCTCCCGTTAGCGCCTTAAGAGGGCGCTAATGGGGCGCAAAGCATCTAGCGCCCAGGCGCGGCGAAGTTTGCGCCGCTCGCGAAATTAACTAGACATTTTGTGGCAGCGCTAAGCACTACCGCCACGATCTCCTGCGCCGGCAGATCGTGACGTCAGTCGAGTGCGCAACGCCCCGGTATCGCCCCGGAGCGGATATTGAGTGGCGCCCCCTGCCTTACCGCCTGACGCTAGCAATGACAGGTTGAGGGGAGCGTTCTGCAGTCATCAAGGGAAAGGTAGAGTGCTATTTAAAGGTGACCGCTTCCTGCCTTTTATTGTTTGTGCCATTTTTGAACTACGCATTCTGAGAGAGGGAGAGACTTCTGGAGAGATTCAACGTTGTGTGAAAGAGTTTTGGGTACTGAGCAGCACTTTGCAGGTTCATTTTGATTTGCCATTCCTTGTATCGATTTAGAAGAGACTGTGGGGACTGCACTCTGAGCTCTTTGCCTGGTACTCTCCATTGTTCTTTTCAGCAGATTTGATGTGCAGGTCTCTCCAGGCCAAGATTCAAGGCTGCAATGAGCAGGATGTGGATGGAAAGCAAGATTAACCATCCCCTTTAAGAACTGGCCCGTGCCATTGTGTGTGTGTTCCATTGCTGACTGACATCACATGAGCTTCGCCAGCGCTCTGAGGTAGTGCCTCGCTCCTCGGCCTTTGCGCCTTAAGACAGGTGTGAAGCGCCTGATTTAGCGCTCCAATCACCTCCAGGGGCGATAAAAGTCAAGTTTGCAGTCGGAGGCGATAATTAGCGCCAGGCGCTAATCTTTGCGCCCGGCCGATAATTGCGCCCCAAATGGGGCGATACTGAATTTCTCCCCCATAGAATCTTTCAGCACAGAAGGAACCCATTCGGCCCATCGTGCCTGTGCCGGTTCTTTGAAAGAGCTATCCAATTAGTCCCGCTCCCCTGCTCTTTCCCCATAGCCCTGCAAGAATTTCCTTTTCAAGTCTATATTCAATTCCCTTTTGAAAATGACTGCTTCCACCACCCTTTCAGGTAGTGATCGATCCCTGTCATGGTATAAATCTTGGCTGGTTGTCACTAGATCTATTTTTCTGATGAGGCTGAAACAATCTCCATGCAAGCACCTTTTAGACTCATCTTTAAATAATTCAGGGAGCGTTAATACAACTACAACTGCTTGCACTTATATAGCGCCTTTAATGTAGTAAAAACGTTCCAAGGCACTTCACAGGAGCGTTAGAAGACAAAAATTTGACACTGAGTCACATAAAGAAATATTAGGACAGGTAACCAAAAGCTTGGTCAAAGAGGTAGGTTTCAAGCAGTAACTTAAAGGAGGAGAGGGGGCGGAGAGGTTTAAGGAGGGAATCCATTGTCGGACAAACAGTGTGACAAATCAGAGGCAGTGTAGGGGTCGAGGGCGGTGGTGGTAACGTGGAGCTGGGTGTCATCAGAGTACCTGTAAAACCTGACACTGTGTTTTCGGATGATGTCACCGAGGGCCAGCATGTAGATAAGAAATAGAAAGGGGGCCCTCCTGTTATCGAGATTGACACTGCACATTTCTGCTTCTCAAGCATATCATAATGGCTGCTTCAACCGTCGGTCTACCAACTGTATCTGACGTTGCGATTACCCACCTGCCAGTCACCCATTAGCATTCGAACTCCTGAGCTATAAGCCCTGCAGAGATGTGCGAGTTGTTCATCTGTTCTGTCCGTCTGTTCACATGAATATGATGTTAAAGATTGCAGCTTCTGCTGACCTTTGTGCTCAGAGTTTTCATACTGCACTTGGAATCAAAGGTTGAAAACCAGCAAATTCTGTTGTTCCGAATCCTACATCAGCTCCTGCTGCCTTGAATAGCATATCCAATGGTAACGCTACAAAATATTGAAGACTTTACAAGCAAAAACAGTTCTGCTTTTAAGTAAACAAGTCACAAAACAGTAACCCACATAAAAAATGTATAGACTGTGCTCAGTAATGCAACCAAGCAGCCCTCTATAGCTCTTTTCTTTCTACCTTGTCCTAAGTGGCTGTTTAAAGTTAAACTACATGACAGATCTGACAAAATAGGACTGTAGAAATTCTAATAATAAAATGCTTGCCTGACAGATATTCCTAATGTACCTTTTTTATATGAGTTTTACTCGTTTGTTTGCCTTTTTAAGCCTATTTTCACCCTTCCCTACCCTTCCCCTCCTCCTGACGCCACTGGTTGCTTGCTGGGTCACAGTGCCATGGGCAGTAGGTGTTCTTTGGTATCCCACCCCAGTGGCCATTCTTCAAATGTAAGCTGAGATTTTGAGTGTCAGAATGCTATTTGAGCATGAAGAAATCACAGACAAGCGCATTCCTGACGTCACCCAAACTCTACAAGTACACATTTCCAACTGGAGTCATTGGATAGCTATCAGGAGTGAGCAGACAGTCTACTTTCCCCTCTCTTATCGAGAGGTGCTGAGGCCAAAGGTTAATACCCTTAATGTCATCACAACTGAGACTAGTGATCTCAGCATAGAGCAGGATCGAACCTGGGATCTGGACGTTGAGCTCTGGGCACCGCACCTCAGAAAGGTATATTGGCCTTGAAGGGGGTGTAGTGCAGATTCACCAGAATGATACCGGGGCTAAAAGGGAAAATTTCAAAACTGAGATTGATAGATTTTTGTTAAGCAAGGGCATTAAGGGATATGGAACCAAGGCAGGTAAATGGAGTTAAGATGTAGATCAGCCATGATCTAATTGAATGGCAGAACAGGCTCAAGGGGCTGAATGGCCTAGTCCTGTTTCTATGTTCCTAGGATCTGAGCAGGGACCATATATGCCTGGAACCTTCTAGCTGCTGTTTTTTGGACAACAGGTCCTGAAGCCAGTGAGCATTCCCGCTGCTGTCTGCCTCTAAGCTCAGCAACACTGACTGGCAGTCCTCCCTCGCCTCTGGGTCTTACCAAGCGGCAGGCTTACATCAGGAGAACACCAGGCCTATGCAGATGGCATGAAGCCATAAAAAGAGTTCACTTCAGGTCAGTTGAAGTCACACTTTGGGCGCAGACCACTTGACTTGACAGGCAGGGGGTGCACTCTCACTCTTCAATGGAAAAGACAATACTTCACAAACACCGTTGCTTAGGTTTATTTTGGCAATTTTTTTCCATTCAGAGGCCAGATTCTCCTCACCGGGGCAATTGTCTGCGTAAGTGTGGTGCAGCATCATTTCTATCCACCAGTTACCCTAACGAGTTCTCCAGGGTTAGTCAGACTAATTTAAATGCGGCTCCTGGCAGTATTACCATTGTGCAGTAATAGTGTGGAGGTCGAATTCATGGAATGTATGCAAGTTAGTTTTCTAGATCAGTATGTTGAGGAACCAACTAGGGAACAGGCTATTTTAGATCTAGTATTGTGCAATGAGAAAGGGTTAATTAATAACCTTGTAGTAAATGGACCTTGAGGGAAGAGTGACCATAATATGATATATTGAGTTTGAAAGTGATTTAGTTAAATCCGAAACTAGGGTCTTAAATCTAAACAAAGCAAACTACGTAGGTATGAGGGGCGAGTTGGCTAAGGTAAATTGGGAAACTACATTAAAAGTTATGATGGTAGACAAGCAATGGCTAGCATTTAAAGAATTAATACATCATTTACAACAAATATACATTCTTTTAAGGCACAAAAACCCCACAGGAAAAGTGGTCCAATCGTGGCTAACAAGATAAGTTAAAGATAGTATTAAATCAAAGGAAGAGGCTTATAATGTTGCCAAACAGAGTACAGAGTAGTAAGCTTGAGGATTGGGAGGATTTTAGAATTCAGCAAAGGAGGACCAAGAAATTGATAAAGAAAGGGAAAATAGAATATGAGAGTAAACTAGCGAGAGACATAAAAACAGACTGTAAAAGCTTCTATAGGTATGTAAAAAGGAAAAGATTAGTGAAAGTAAATGTGGGTCCCTTGCAGGCTGAGACAGGGGAAATTATAATGGGGAATAAGGAAATGGCAGAACAATTAAACAAATGCTTTGGGCTCGATTTTAATAGCCCTGAGGAGGCGGGTTTGGAGGCGGGTCGGCAAAAAAATTGGAAAAAATGGTTTCAGACTGCCAACCCACCTCCATCCCACCCCCGCACGATTTTCGTGAGTGTCGGGTCAGCAGCTCCCAAACTGACCCGACTGGAACCGGTGGGACAGGTAGTTAAGGCAATTAACAGTCTGTTAACTACCTTGTTAATCCTATTTTGATAGTGGTTTCCCACTTTTGTGCTTCTGGCTCCTGTTTCCCATCTTTTCAGAAACAGGCCAGCTGCAAGGAGATGAGTAGCTGGAGGACATGATTTATAGTCATTGGTGCAGCACTTTAAAAGCGCTCCAGTAACATGGCTGACATTCAAATGCAACAACTTTGTTGTTGGAGGTTTGGGATAAGATTTTGCAAATCTACTGACCTTGTGACTGTTCAAGCTGACAACCATCTGCAGTGTGACCTGATTGGAATAATTTCAGGACACTTCGACTGTGCGCTTGCAAGCTTCTTGCCTCAAATAAAATCTATAGCAACGGGATGGGAACCATTTATATCCTCTCATCCTGGTCGTCATAATCAGAGGAGCAGCAGCCGCTTGGAAGAAGAGGAGGAGGACGAGGAAGAAGAGGAGGAGGACGAGGAAGAAGAGGAGGAGGACGAGGAAGAGGAGGAGGAGGAGGAGGAGGAGGAGGAGTCGCGCCTTGTCGGCCCTGTTGTGACCAATGCAGCATCCCTCCAGTTCACTGCTGCCCATCAAGCAGGGTATGCACTCTTCCATGCCACATTCGCATAAGCTTACTCTTCAACCATAGGTGGCTACCATATGGCTCTCTAATTGTAGGCAACCTTCATCCAACGTCATACATCATCTCTTCTATAACCATTTCTTTCCTATCACTCTCACCATCATCATTACAAATGCAAGTCGCCCTGAGCCCTCAATGCGTATTTGCCATTTCTCAGAACACATAGGGCACACATTCAACTGTTTGCCATCACTTTTCTTTACTACAGTGACGAAAGGATCACAAAGCAAGTACAAGCAGAAAAATCATGACAAAATACCCAAGTGAGTCCCCTTGTGACTATATGGGGGAAAAATTCAGTATCGCCCCGTTTGGGGCCCCATTATCTGCCGTGCGCAAAGTTTAGCGCCTGGCGCTAATTATCGCCTCCGACTGCAAACTTGACTTTTATCGCCCCTGGAGGTGATTGGAGTACTAAATCAGGCGCTACACATCTGTCTTAAGGCGCACAGGCCGAGGAGCGAGGCGCTACCTCAGAGCGCTGGCGAAGCTCATGTGATGTCAGTCAGCAATGGAACACAGACACACTGGCGCCGGCCAGTTCTTAAAGGGGAGGGTCGATCTTGCTCTCCATCCACACCCTGCTCATTGCAGCCTTCAATCTCGGCCTGGAGAGACCTGTACATCAAATCTGTTGGAAAGAATAATGAGAGTCCCAGGGAAAGAGCTTAGAGTGCAGCCCCCATATTCTCTTCTAAATTGATGCAAGGAAGATCAAACCAGAAAGAACCTGCAAAGTGCTGCTCAGTACCCAAAACTCCTCAACACAGCTTTGAATATCTCCTGCAGTCTCTCTCTCTCACTCAGAATGCGTGGTGCAAAAATTTCGCCGACAAAAAAAGGCAGGAAGCGGTCGCCTTTAAATAGCGCTCCCCCGTCCCTTCCTGACTGCAAAACGCTCCCCTCAACCTGTCGTTGCTAGCGGCAGGCGGTAAGACGGGGGCGCCACTCAATATCCGGTCCGGGGCGCTACCGGGGCGTTGCACTCTCGACTGACGTCACGATCGGTTGGCGCAGGAGATCGTGGCGGTAGTGTTTAGCGCCGCTGCAAAATGTCTAGTTAATTTCGTGAGCGGCGCAAAGATCGCCACGCACGGGCGCTAGTTGCTTTGCGCTCCATTAGCACCCTCTTAAGGCGCTAACGGGAGGCGCAATCCAACTGAATTTTTCCCCCTATGTGTTTTATCTTCCTCTTACGTGTGCTTCTACGTGGTGCTTCCCTTGTGATTTCAGCAGATGTAGAGGCACCTTGCTGACTAGGATGCTGTGCCTGCTTAGACACCTTTGGTGGGCGTCCTCTGGGTTTGGGAGCCTGGGAGTGCTCTGCAACAGTCTGCTCTTCCTGCGTTGTGCAGGGGCTGAAACGGCCATCTCAGTTGGGTTTGCAAAGTGGGACTCTGAGCGAGGGCTCCGCAGTGGCATGATCGTGTGAGCACTTGGAGAGGAGCCCGCACTTCCTTGTAGCCTGCCACCAACATCCCTCTCATGGGTCCGCTGCACCTCAGTGCTGGCAAGTGGCTGGAGAGCACCTTGCTGCACATCAGGGGGGCCATGAGGACCCATATTTGTACTGGCAGTCCTCATAACAAGGACGTCCATGAAGCTCTGGTCTCTCTGCTCAATAGCTGCCCATCTCTCTTCCAGGGATGACAATTTATTTTGAACACTCACCATGTTTTCGTTACTCTGGCGACTTATTTCCTCCATGGAGGTTGCCATCCTATCCATGGAGGTGCGTTCATGCGCCATTGCCTCCACAGCGGCAGTGCTGATGTTAGAGATGGACTCCTCCATGCTCTCCACATTCGCACTTACCCTGGAGGCAAACCCTTCCAGAGACTCCTGCACTTGTTCCTGGAGTTCCAGAACCGCTCTCTTTCTGGATGGCCCCAGAGGCATAGCGTCTACATGCAGCTGAGCAGAGCTAGGAGAGTCCTGCGACCTCCGACGAGGACTCTCCACTGCTGTCGCTGTCTCCACCATCTGCTGATGCTCACTTGTGAGCTGTGATAGACCAGGTGACAACACTACTCTAAGTCGCGAGGGCCCCGCCGAGGTGTGACTTTCTGCGCTGGTGCTGGGTGCGCTGCTCCCTCGGAGGCTTCAGGTTCCTCTGAGGAGTCGTCTGGCTGTTCATCCTGGACAGTGGGGAGGGGGGCGCTCGATGGTCCTGTGGGAGAGTAAAGGCATGATTTAGACATCTGATTTTGATGTAGCAGACACATCCTTTTGTGCAGATGATACAAAGCGAATATCTATGAACATCATATGTCATTGCAGTCAATCACTAAATGTCAGTGAGAGGGATGAAACTCTATTCTGTCACCAGCTTTGTCTAGTGCGCCCATCTCTCCATCGCCCACTTCCAGATCCTCGCCACCTCCACCAAGTTCGTGCGCAGTCTCCTCAGCACTTGTCAAAGTTGCAAGGGTTGGTGTGCCTCCTCCTGTCTGTGCTCTCTCCCTCTTATTGTGGGCTATCTTTTCCTGCAAGGAGGGACACAAGCGGAGTTTCAACCACAGTGATGGAGTGAGTGTGAAGAATCCCTAACATAGAAGCTTAGAAGGAGACCAAGATGGAGTGAGGTGCCAAGAGGAAGCTAGCTCCCTGTGCATTGTTAGTTGTTGTCAATGCATAACAGTGAGATGTACAGCCATGTACAGCAGGCACCTCAAAGCACTGGAGAGGTACCACCAATGCTGCCTCCGCAAGATCCTGCAAATCCATTGGCAGGATAGGCGCACCAACGTCAGCGTTCTCGCTCAGGCCAACATCCCCAGCATTGAAGCTTTGACCACGCTTGATCAGCTCTGATGGACGGGCCACATCGTCCACATGCCCGATACGAGACTCCCAAAGCAAGCGCTCTACTCGGAGCTCCAACACGGCAAGAGAGCCCCAGGTGGGCAGAGGAAATGCTTCAAGGACACCCTCAAAGCCTCCTTGAAAAAATGCAACATCCCCACCGATACCTGGGAATCCCTGGCCCAAGACTGCACAAAGTGGAGGAAGGCGCCCAACACCTCGAGTCTCTTCGCCGGGAGCAAGCGGAAGCCAAGCGCAAACAGCGGAAGGATCGCACGTCAACTCAAGCACCCCACCCACCCGCCCCTTCAACCACCGTCTGCCCCACCTGTGACAGAGACTGTAGGTCCCGCATTGGACTCATCAGCCACCTAAGAACTCATTTTTAGTGTGGAAGCAAGTCATCCTCGGTTCCGAGGGACTGCTTAAGAGAAGAAGAGAGAAGAGAGATAACAGTGAGAGCAAATCTAAGGGGTGCATAGGCAGGATGCTGAAGTGATTCAGTACAGAGACAGAGATGGATAGGTAAGGGTGCAAGGGAAGTAAGGGTAAGGTGGGATATGGAGGAACAAGCTTACAAAGCAGAGTGCTGGTGATGAGAAGAGAAGGGAAGCAGATTGAATGTAAGTGTGATGGGATACTCACTTTTGATGATTGCAGAAGATCATTAAAGCATTTGCTGCACTGGATCCATGTGCGTGAACACACGGACCTTGCGCTGACCTCCTCAGCAATGCGCAGCCAGACTGCCTTGGTCTGCTGAGGAGGCTTCCTCTGGCCATCCGGAGGGAAGAGAATCTCCCTGCGCCCTCTTACTGCCTCAACAAGAGCATGGTGGGACTCCTCATTGAAGCGTGGAGCTGCCTTGCCTCTGGAAACACTCATTGTAGCTCTCACAAATGCACACACCATCAAAATCAAGAACACAAAGGCTGAGGCTGAATGGGACCATTAAAAGCATCTGCAATTATGACATCATCAGAGGTGGCTAGCAGACCCGATCGCACTCATTGGACCGGCCAGCGCGCCCCAATGAAGTTAACAAGGCCATTTAATTAAAATTGGAAAACCACAGCTGATCCAGCCGGCAGCAGGGCCGGAACCCGCCCACCACGCAAACCGACTCCAAGCCGCCTCGTGAAATAAAATCGCGGCCTTTGTGTCTGTCTTTACGGAAGAAGACGCAAAAAATTTCCCGGAAATAGTGGAGAACCAAGCGAGAATGAGGAACTGAAAGAATTTAGTATTAGTAAAAAATAGTACTGGAGAAATTAATGGGACTGAAAGCCGTTAAATCCCCTGAACCTGATGGCCTACATCCGAGCGTTTTGAAAGAGTTGGTTATAGAGATAGTGAAAGCATTGGTTGTCATTTTCCAAAATTCCATAGATTCTAGAACGGTTCCTGCAGATTGGAAGGTAGCAAATGTAACCCCACTATTTAAGAAAGGAGGGAGAGAGAAAATGGGGAACTACAGACCAGTTAGCCTGACATCAGTAGTAGGGAAAATTCTAGAATCTATTATTAAGGACGTGGTAACAGGGCACTTAGAAAATAATAATAGGATTGGGCAGAGTCAACACGGATTTATGAAAGGGAAATCGTGTTTGACAAATCTGTTAGAGTTTTTTGAGGATGTAACTAACAGAATAGATAAGGGAGGACCAGTGGATGTGGTGTATTTGGATTTTCAGAAGGCATTCGATAAGGTGCCACACAAGAGGTTATTAAACAAAATTAGGGCTCATGGGATTGGGGGTAATATACTAGCATGGATTGAGGATTGGTTAACGGACAGAAAACAGAGAGTAGGAATAAATGGGTCATTTTCGGGTTGGCAGGCTGTAACTAGTGGGGTACTGCAAGGATCAGTGCTTGGGCCTCAGCTATTCACAATCTACATCAATGATTTGGATGAGGGGACCAAATGTAATATATCCAAGTTTGCTGATGATACAAAGCTGGGTGGGAATGTAAGTTGTGAGGAGGATGCAAGGAGGCTTCAAGGGGATATAGACAGGCTAAGTGAGTGAGCAAGAACATGGCAAATGGAATATAATGTGGAGAAATGTGAAGTTATCCACTTTGGTAGGAAAAATAGAAAAGCAGAGTATTTTTTAAATGGTGAGAGATTGGGAAATGTTGGTGTTCAGAGGGACCTGGGTGTCCTTGTGCACGAATTATTGAAAGTTAACATGCAGGTACAGCAAGCAATTAGGAAGGCAAATGGTATGATGGACTTTATTACAAGAGGATTTGAGTATAAGAGTAAAGATGTCTTACTGCAATTATATAGGGCTCTGGTGAGACCACACCTGGAGTATTGTGTACAGTTTTGGTCTCCTTACCGAAAAACTTGCCATAGAGGGAATGCAACGATATTTCACCAGACTGGTTCCTGGGATGGGGGGATTGTCCTATGAGGAGAGATTGAGTAGACTAGGCCTACACTCTCGCGTTCAGAAGAATGAGAGGTGATCTCATTGAAACATACAAAATTCTTACAGGGCTTGACAGGGTAAAATGCAGGGAGGATGTTTCCCCTGGCTGGGGAGTCCAGAACCAAGGGTCACAGTCTCAGAATAAGGGGTCGGCCATTTACGACTGAGATGTGGAGAAATTTCTTCACCCAGCGAGTGGTGAATCTTTGGAATTCTCTACCTCAGAGGGCTGTGGATACTCAGTCATTGAGTATATTCAAGACAGAGATCGATAGATTTTTGAATATTAAGGGAATCAAGGGATATGGGGATAGTGCAGAAGAGTGGAGATGAGGTAGAAAATCAGCCATGATCTTATTGAATGGTGGAACAGGCTCGAAGGGCCAAATGGCCTACTCCTGCTCCTATTTCTTATGTTCTTATGTTCTTATGACTTGGAGCTCGTTACTGGGGGATATGGCTGCTGCAGCAGGATAGCAACACCTGGAGCAGCTTAAAGGTCCAATCAGCATCCCCGGGTGTCATCCTACAGCTGTCTCCATTCAGAAATGTAAAATTCCACCAAAGAGGGACAGAAAATCGAATATCTCTTTCTCTATTAAGAAATACTTGCATTTACTTAGCACCTTTGATGACCTCAGGATGTTCCAAAGCACTTTATAACCAATAAAGTACTTATGAATTTTAGTCACTGTTGTAATGTAGGAAACAAGGCAGACAATCTGCACACAGCATGGTCCCACAGCAATGTGCTAATCTGTTTTAATGATGTAGGTTGAGGGATAAATATTAGCAAGAATACCAGGGAGAGCTCCTCTTCTCTTTGAAATAGTGCCAATGGATCTTTTACATTCTACTAAGAGGGCAGACAGGGCCTCAGTTTAACATCTCATGTGAAAGACAGCATCCCTGACAGTGGAGCACTCCCTCAGTACTGTCCTGGAGTGTCAGCCTAGATTATATGCTCAAGTCTCTGACAGTGGGATTTAAATCCACAACCTTCTAACCCAGAGGCAAGAGTGATACCACTGAGCCACAGCTAACACCCGGTGTGACCATAAGGTGCCTGATAAGACCATTTGAACATTTGTCTGCATTTCGCATCGCTGAGCAACGCTGGACACTTAGGGGGCGAAATTCCCTTTGTTCGCGCTAACGTGGCTCAAATGGCTCTTCATCCCCCCGAGGCGATAACCGCGCCTCCTGCGAAATTCCGTGGGAGGTTAATGGTGGCGCTACCGGGTATCGCCCCGAACTTCTGCGTCCGGAGATCATGACGTCATCTCCGGGCGTAGCGCCCCGGTAGCGCCTTGGGAGAAAAATTCGCACTCGCGCCCCGCAGCAGCGCCGGGCGATGTTACCGACTGCTGCAGTGGTCGTGAACAGTGAAGCTGGCCGCTCACGGAACGCCATTTAAAGGCATGGTGGGCGGCCGGCCAAAAAAAAAAATGCCGACTTTTAAAAATGTATTTTCGGCCACCGGTCACTGCGTCCGTGCCGTGAACTCTCAGCCCGGCACTCTGCTTGAGTTCACTCTGCCGGGCTGATCGCGCGGCACTCCCGCTCCCCGGTGGCCCAGAAATCTACAATGAAACCTGCAGAGCTCGCAGCATGAGGCCTTTCCCTTTAATGCAGGGACGAGCCCCTGGAACATGGCAGCGCCATGTGTGGCTACACGTGGCGCTGCTGAGCACATCGCTCTGGATCAGGACATTCCCCATCTCTTGCGCTGCAAGAGGCAAGTGGAACGCTTGATTTAGCGCTCCACTTCTCTCTTGGAGCAAAAAGAGGGAATTTAACAAATGTTTGAAAAGGTTCGCGCCTGGCACTAACTTTCCAAACATTTTTCACTTAGCGCCCCAAACGGCCCTCTAGGGCAATTTCTCCCCCTTGTTGTACTAAAACTGTACTGCAGAACTTCAAAACAAGAACAATAATTAAAAAGTCTTGTACACATGGAGCTTCTCTTAGACCCAAACCAAGAGGTAAATTTTCGTCATTCGCACTCCCGATGTGCCTGAATTCCCGCTATGTTTTCCAGATGCTCAAAGCTCTCTGCTGAGAGCACCAAAGATGGAAAAACAATGCTCAGACAAGCTAAACTGCGGCTCCCTATTGGCAAGAATCCTTTAGTCTGGTCTGAAATACCTGTTGGAAAATCGGCGCAAATATAGACGCAGCAATAGGGATCTTAGCCAGATTCTGTGGTTCCCCAGCAATTGTTCTCCTCCTGAACCACTGGCCTTTCGAGACCAGAGCATTTATCTAAGGATTCTCATAATATGGCCTATAGTTTAAAGTGATTAATGATTTGCTGCATTGGCGTATTTAGATACAGTGACTAGCATCTGAATTCATGTGTTTTCAGACAGCCAAGGTGCAGAGGTCTCTTTGGTGTTCGCTTTTTTGGCTTAGAGGTCAATGTGCTTGACTCGTTTTGAATTGATTTGAATCACATTAACATAGAGGACTGTTTTTCCTCATCCCTTCTGCCTTTAGGCAATTGATTTGCTTTTTTCATTCATGCTCTATTCCCAAAATAACTGAAGAAAATAAGTCCCTAGATTGTTTTTGTTTTAATCATTGCAAATAGTTCTGCCCTTACTGTAAACCCATTATTTTTGTGGGGATTTTAATTTTACTTGTTTTCATGGGAATTAAACTAATCCACAAAAAATGAAATCCCAGTGAAAGGAATGTAATGCATTAGCATTTTTAGCATTAAGCAATAAATTAAAATCTGGTAAATATGACAATATTTTAATCCATCAAATTACAGTATTTCAATGCTAACCTGTAAGATGTTTGTTCAAATGGCTTTCAGCCCCTCGTAATCAGTTAAATAAATTAGGCTGATAACATTCAATCGCATTGTTAAAAGAATATATAGAAAGAAAAGAAAGACTTACATTTATATAGTGCTTATCTGTGCTGTAAGATTATATGATTCTAGTGTAATCAAAAGCACGATTGAAGAGGTAAGCCCCGATTTTAACCTGACCGCCTGGCGGGTTTGGTCAGACGCCTGCTTAACACCCCAACCATTGAAATCAGTGGAGAGTAAAATTGGATGAGGTGTAAAACAAGCCCCTGATCTTAACCCGCCCCAGTCCTACCAGGAATGATAGGTTAAAGTCGGGGTGATATGTTTTGAAGGAGGATTTTGAAAATGGGGCGGGGGAGGTAGGAAGTCAGAAGAATTTAGGAAGAGAATGAAGGTAATGAAGTGAAGGGCGGGAGTAGGAGACCATAATTGGAAAAGTGGAACTTGCGTCATGGAACATAGGGTTGGAGATGATTACTGAGAAAGGAAGGAATAAGACCGGAGATGGATCTGAATACAAGGAAGAGGACCTTAATGTTGCTGCTCTGGGGAACTGGGAGTCAATGGAAGTAGATGAGGTTAGGAGTAATAGATAAGTGCCATTTAGTACAGGTTTGGGTGTGGACGGTGGAGTTCTGGATGAGTTGAAGTTTGTGTAGGGTGGAGCTCAGGAAGCTGGTGAAGTGAGTGTTAGCATTCAACCTCCTCCCTTCTATGGTTCACAACGACACACTTCGAGTAAGCACAAGACACTTGATGTTGGAGTATATGGAACAGACTTTATTGATGCCCAGTATGTGATCGAGCCAACTAGACACAGAAGCCGTGAATTTGCCAGCGCTCAGAGGATGGGTTCGGGGGCGGGTCAGGTGTTAAATCCAAAATGATTGACGGCATGGTTTTGGAACTCGCCGCTAACCCGCCTCCACGCCACTTTCCAAAGTGTTGGGTCGGCGCCTTCACAGCCGACCCGGCACCAAGCAGCGGGAGAGATATTTAAGGTTGTTAACAGCTTGTAACTCCTTGTTAAATGCTATTTTGCCAGGGTAATTCCATTTTCACACATTTTCAACGTGTTTCACGCCGTTCGGCAAACACACCAGCTGAGTGTGTCGGGTTTTCCAATGAGCTGAATAGTTCACAGCTGCAAGTGTTGCATATAAACTTCTCTAACACTTCAGTTCAATTTCAAAGTCCGAAGTTGCTGAATTCATGATTTTGAGGAGACCTTTGAGCTGTATTGAGGTTGTGAGTGTGTGCTGTGAACTCTATATGCACTGTCACCTCCTCGGAATAAGCTCTCTCCCCATTGACTTACTCCTGATAACATCTCATCCTCAACTGCCATATATAACAGCAGAATGGGAACCATTTATCTCTCTCATCTGGTCCTCAGATCCGGAAGAGGATCATCCGCGGCAGCAGCAGAACCAGGCACAGCAGCAGCACCAACAACAAGGGCGCCAACCTTCTCCTTAGCTGCCAGATGCTGCACAGGGCAGAGGACGTCAGGGTTTGGCTGGCCCGCGCCTCAGGAGATACCCCCAACACAGGGTTTACAGGCAGAGGATGAGCTTCCTCAACACGAGTGAGCAGCACTGCCAAAGGAGGCTGAGACTTTTGCGAGAGGTAGTCGCAGACATCTGCACAATGCTGGACCAAGACTTGCAGCCCAGAAGAGTGGGTGGACACTCCTTACCAGTGGATGTCAAAGTCACCACCGCCCTCAACTTCTTTGCGTCAGGGCCCTTCCAGGGATCAGCAGCAGACATCAGCGGCATCTCCCAGTCGGCCGCCCACAGATGCATCACGCAGGTTACCGATGCCCTCTTTGCAAAGTCCGCCAATTACATCCACTTTTCAACTGATGAAGCCAGTGTCACCGTGCGGGCGCTAGGCTTTGTCAATCTGGCTGGCTTTCCACGGGTGCAGGGCGGCATCGACTGCACCCATGTGGCCATCAGGGCACCGCATAACAACCCAGCTGTATTTGTGAACTGCAAGGGCTTCCACTCCCGTAACGTGCAGCTGGTGTGTAACCACAGGAAGAGCATCATGCATGTGTGTGCCAAGTACCCTAGCAACGACCTTTCTGGATGGCTCCTTGGAGACAAGGGCCATCCCCTGAAGACATGGCTAATGACGCCAAGGAGGAGGCCATCAAACGAGCGCTACAATCAGAGTCACATTTCCACCAGAAGTGTCATTGAGCAAACAATAGGGTTGCTCAAAATGTGCTGCAGCTATCTGGACAGATCTGGTGGAGCCCTACAGTACGCACCAGCCAAGGTCTCGAGAATCATCGTGGTCTGCTGTGCCCTGCGCAACATCGTACTGCAGCGGGGATTAGCGCTGCCTGAGGAACAGGTCGCAGAGCACACAGCCTCTTCAGAGGAGGAGGAGGCGGAAGAGCCGAATGAAGTTGCAGATGAGGAACACCTGGAGGAGGCGGCTGATCCAGTGCGACCAGCACGCAAACACATTGCTGCCCATCAGGCAAGGGATGGCCTAATCCATGGCAGATTCACCAATCTTTAGGCATCACTTAACATGTGGCTGCCACATGCACATGAAGGTTCGCCTGACCCCATTTCCACACCATAGAGCATCTCTACAATGAACTGTGCATTCCTAGCCCTTTCACCACCATTGCTTCAGATGAATGGTGCTCTCACCCCTCGCTGTGCCACTTCCAATTGTGAGCACACATAGGGCAACATATTGAAACATTCACATGACATAGCTTTAATACAATAAAATAACACAAACGTTACACTCATTTATATGAAAGCACCCAAGTGACTACCCTTGTGACTATTTGTGTGTTAGCTTTCTCTTACGCGTGCTTCTTCATGGTGCTTCCCCTGTGGCTTCAGCAGATGTAGAGGCAGCCTGCTCACTTCCCTGCTGCGCCTGCTTAGACGCCTTTGGCAGTCGTCCTCTGGGTCTTGGAGCCTGTGAGGGCCCCGCCAAAGTCTGCTCTTCCTGCGGCTGTGCAGGGGCAGACTCGGCCATCTCTGTTGGGGGAGGCATCTAGGGCTCTGACCAAGGGGTTGGCAATGGGATGGCAATGTGAGCGCTTGGAGAGGAGCCCCCACTTCCATTTCCCCTTCCACCACCATCCCTCTCATGGGCCACCCGCACTTCTCTGCCAGCAAGTTGCTGGAGAGCACCTTGCTGCACATCAGTGGGGCCATGAGGACCCATGTCTGTGCTAACATTCCTCATAACAAGGATGTCCATGAACCTCTGGTTTCTCTCCTCCATAGATGACCATCTATCCTCCATAGCTGACCATCTATTTAGAAGTGTTGCCATGTTCCCCTGAGTCTGGCGATTTATGTCCTCCATGGAGGTTGCCATCCTTTCTATGGTGGGATCTACATTTGCCAGTGCCTGCACCATGGCGCTGCTCATATTTGAGATGGATTCCTCCATTCTCTGCATACTCGTGGTCACCATGGTTGCTAACCCAGTCAGAGCCTCCTGCACTTGCTCCTGAAGCTCCAGCACCGCTCTCTTTCTGAATGGCCCCCGAGGCTCAGCATCTGCATGCAGCTCAGCAAAGCTAGGAGAGTCCTGCGGCCTCCGACGAGGACTCTCCACTGCTGTCCCTGTCTCCACCATCTGCTCTTGCTCACTTGTGAGTAGTGAGACACCAGGTGACAACACTATTCTATCTCGCGTTGGACTCACCGAGGTGTGCGTCTCTGCGCTGGTGCAGGATGCGCTCATTTCTGCTGACGCTGCTCCCTCAGAGTCTGGAGGTTCCTCTGAGGAGTCCTCCTGCTCTTCCTCCTGGACAGTAGGGAGGGTGACTCTTGCTGGTCCTGTGGGAGAGTAAAGACATGATTTAGACATGTGATATGTAGGTTGCAAACACATTCCCTTGTGCAAGTAATTAGTTCTCAATCTCTAGGAACATCAGATTCCATATCAGTCACTCCTGAAAGCCAAATCCGATGTTTGGAAAATAATTCTGTCACCAGGTTGTGCGACTGAGCCCGTCTCTCCGTCCCCCACTTCAAGCTCCTCAGCACCTCCAACAATGTCCAGAGCTGCCTCCTCAGCGTGGGTGAGCTGTGCCACGGATGGTGGTCCTCCTCCTGTTCTCTCCATCTCCCTCTTATTGTAGAATCTCTTTTCCTGCAATGAGGGACAGAAGTGCAGTTTTAGTGAGAGTGATGGAATGAGTGTAAAGAATGGATAGGATAGATGTCTAGAGGGAGACTATGATGGAGTGAGGTGCCAATACCAATTTCCCTCCTTGTGAGTTGTTAGTTGTTGTCATGGCATAACATTGAGAGTGAGTGTGAGGGGTGCATAGTAAGATGGGGATGTGATTCTGTACATAGGGAGAGAGGGATGGGTGACGGTGCAAGGGATGTTGAGGTGAGTTAGGATATGCAGAGTAGGGCTGGCAATGCAGAGTGATGGGGATGTGAAGACAGGCACAGCAGAATGAAGGTAAGTTTGCTGTTATACTCACTTTTGCTGAATGCAGGAGATCATTGAACCTCTTCCTACACTGGACCCAGGTGCGTGTATAGATGGACCTCGCACTTATCTCCTCAGCAATTTGCAGCCAGGCTGCCTTGGTGTGCTGAGGAGGCTTCCTCCTTCCATCAGTAGGGAACAGTACCCCCTTGTGCCCTCTTAATCCTTTCACAAGAACATGGAGGGAGTCATCGTCAAAATGGGGAGCAGCCTTTGTTCTAGGTACAGTCACCTCGGCAACCACCAGCACTCAGGAGCATCGAAATGTAAGTGAAAGCCAAAGGGGACACGGTCCCCTTAAATACAGCGGCTTCGAACACGTCATCACAGGCGAGCAGCAGACCCGCACACACTGATTGGGCCGGGTAACGCGCACAGCGGGCTTAATAAGCTCAGTCTACTCAAAATCGTTAGCGCAGAGCAGATGGAACCGGCAGAGGGTCCGGAACCCGCCAGACAGTGAACCCGACGTCAAACCCGCCTCCGGACAGAAAATCCAGCCCAGAGAGTGGCTTTTCAGTTTCTAGTTCTATCTTCTGAGCCCTCTGAAGATCTGTTGTAAACCATGCTCCTTTATACACCATATATTGCCCACATCAAAGGTACATGTCCCAGATAAGGCCTCATGACATATCTATTCCTGAATCCTTTGAAAACAGTCTATTCATGTAAAGAGTTGTAGTTGTTTACTGCAGAGTTACTTCTCTCAAACAAGACTTCCGTACTTAACTGTTCTCAAACACTTTGAAGAATAGGCTTTATTAACGTTTTTTTACTATTATACTATTTATTCTATACTATAGTTAATGGATCCCTCTACCTATGTTTATTACCCTAGCCATTAAAGTTATATCTTAATCACTCATGACTGATGTCATTACTGTCACTTATTTCTTGCACAAGCATTTCTCATATATAACACTCAGACACTAAAAGCAGAAGACAATCCATGCATTCCTCTCACGACACGTCAAAGCCATCCTGTTTATCTTGGAAAGTCAGTTGTTCTAATATACAAGGAAGTTCGACTATTAACTCTTAACTCCGCAAGATGTCCAACATAAGAACATAAAAACATAAGAAATAGGAGCAGGAGTCGGCCGTACAACCCCTTGAGCCCATTCAATAAGATCATGGCTGATATCCGACCTCAACTCCACTTTCCCGCCCAATCCCATATCCCTTGATTCCCTTAGAATCCAAAAATCTATCGATCCCAGCCTTGAATATACTCAACGACTGAGCATCCACAGCCCGCTGGGGTAGAGAATTGCAAAGATTCACCACCCTCTGAGTGAAGAAATTTCTCCTCATCTCATACAACTCTCCAGCATGTCCAACAGTGAGCATTGGAGAAAGCTGATAAAGGCATAAATGAGAGTTTGAAGGTGGTGGGGTGAAGAAACATAGAAACATAGAAACATAGAATCTAGGAGCAGGAGTAGGCCATTCGGCCTGTCGAGCCTGCTCCGCCATTCAATACGATCATGGCTGATCATCCAAATCCAGTACCCTGTCCCTGCTTTAATCCCCACAGTACACATATCCCACCCTACCCCTGTAACCCCACGTATTTAATTCCCCCTAACATATCCCATCCTATCCCCATAACCCCACATATTTAATCCCCCCGAACACTAAGGGTCAATTTATCATAGCCAAATCAACCTAACCCACACATTTTTGGACTGTGGGAGGAAACCGGAGCACCCGGAGGAAACCCACGCAGACACGGGGAGAATGTGCAAACTCCACACAGACAGTCACCCGAGGTCAGATTCGAACCCGGGTCTCTGGCGCTGTGAGGCACCAGTGCTAACCACTATGCCACCGTGTTGCCCAAGTGAGGATGCAGGCAGGCAATGTTATGAAGATGGAAATAGGCAGCCTTGCTAATGGATTAGATGTGGAGTTTGCAGATCTGCTCAAGGTCAAACAGGACAACAGTTGCATACTGTCAAGTTTAACCTGAGCAAATAGGCAGGAAGTGGGATATAATCAGTACCTGATGAGCTGAACAGGATGGTCTCAGTGTTGCCAATACTGATCTGCAGAAAGTTGCGGCTCGTACACTATTTGAGGTGGGACAGTGCCCACAGCACAGCGGCAGCCATGGAGTCAAGTGTTGGTAGCGATGTAAAATTGTGTGTCACCAGCAGACAGATGAAACTGATCCAATGCTTACGGTTAATGTCACTGCATGTAGATGAGGAACAGGATGGGCCAAGTATGGAAGCTTGGGAAACGCTAGAGGCAGTGGATAGCTGAGTCATATAGACCACCAGAGATAGGAATATAGGAACGTAGGAACAGGAGTAGGCCATACAGCTTCTTGAGCCTGTTCCACCATTCAATTAGATCTTGGCTGATCTGTATTTTAACTCCATCTACCTGCCTTGGTTCCATAACCCATAATACCCTAGCCTAACAAAAATGTATCAATCTCAGTTAATTCATCGAGCCTCAACAGCCTTTTGGAGGAGAGAGTTCCAGATTCCCACTATCCTTTAGGCCTGGACTAATAAGCCAGAAGAACTTAAGTTCAAATCCCACCATGGCAGTTTGTGAATTTGATTCAGTTAAAAAAAATCAGCAAAAAAGTGACCATGAAGCTGTCAGATTTTCATATAAATCCAATTGGTTCACTAATGTCCTTTAGAGAAGGAAATATGCCGTCCTTATCCAGTCTGGCTTATATGTGACTCCAGACCCGCATCAATGTGACTGACTCTTCAGTGCCCTCTGAAGTGGCCTACAAGCCAAGTGGTGTATCCAACCACTACAGCGGTTCAAGAAGAAGGCCCACCCCCACCTTCTCAGGGCAACTAGGGATGGGCAATAAATGCCGGCCTTGCCAGCGACACCAACATCCCAAGAGTAATTTTTAAAAAGAAGCAGTGAGGCCTACTTGCTGCGCAAAGCCTTATCTTTGGTTTCCGTCGAGCACAGACCCAGGAAAAGGAGGCAGGAGGTGAGGTAGCATCACTCCCATCTCATTACCATATTATTACAATGCTTGCACCTAAACTTAATAGGGTTGCCAAGTCTGGTTGGACGTATCCCTGAAGGTTTCATCACATGACCTCCCGCCCTGTCAAGCAGCCTTTTTTTCCCCATCTCCAATATTTTTATAACTAATAAATGACAAAAATGAAAATAAAAAAACATTTTTTTTAATGCCCCCATGATTTTCCTCCTGGATTGGCCATGGCAGTGTTCCGGAGATTAATCTTTAATTCCCGAAGACTCCAGGGCAATCCTGGAGGGTTGGCAACCCTAAATCCTAAGTGCAAGCACTGTGCCCCTTCCTTGTTGAAACCCCCAGATGGGCAATGCACAGGAAGCGAGCCCCAGCGTCACGAGTCTCGGCCCCTTTTTTCCCCTCTGTTTTGTGTCTGCGTTTAGCATACCCTCAGATACAAAGCAAAGGAAATTGGTCCTGATATTGCGAGCAGCAGCACTATAATGTTACCAGCACTCGACAAGTGGAAGACTTATTCATGCTATCTTATTGCCACATTTAATTGAACAGAACGGAAGCTCATTGTTGAACCCATCTTATTTGATACCATGGGAATTAAACATCAAATTGAAAACATGCCTAAAATAAGTGGAAAGGGGTGTTAAATGCTAATTAATTGGAATATAGCAGGGCAAGTAGGCAGGTAGAAAACACAATTTAGTCCCATGAGTACACCATGAAAGCAATAATTATCTTTTAATTAAAACTTAAATGGGCACTGCTGGCATTTCGGAAATAGCAATCCACAGCATGTTTGACCTTTGGTTCAACTCGATGTGTTAACGTATATAAAATGGGCAAAAAGCGCATACTACTGTATTTGTCAGCACGCATTGCACTTGGGGGAACGATGGACTGTAAAGCAGTCCCACAAAATCCCGTGAATTTACCTCATAAAAAAAATCTGAAGCTTGCAGTGTTCAGAAAAAGTCAATGAATTCTACTCAGGCAAGAGCTGCATTATTTAGAACTTGCATTAAAAGTCAACTTTGTTTTCAATCAGAAAGACTTTTCAGCTCTTGAATCCTGAGCACTGAACTACATTTGCACTTTGACCTTCCTTCTGCCTATAAAAAAAAGATGACACAATAGCCTTTGATTGAGCAAGCAACACTGCATATTGTTATGACAGGTATGTTAAATACTCAGGCATTGGAAGTAAGATGCTTGTCTGGAAACCACTCATTATTCTGTTCCAAAGTCTAGCTTTTATCAGCTGAGAGTTACCTGTTGTATTTCTTACAACTACTGTACTTGAAAATGACGTTTGAAATTGGTTTTAAATTATGTTTCAAATTATTTTAAATGAATGCGGTGACCCGTCACTAAAATATTCATGTTTTACCAACTAAACATCTGTTTTCACGATTTTAGCGAGCCAAAGATTGTCAATCATTGCTTGCCGGTGTGTTTGCTATTGTGTGGCGCTCTGAGCTCTCATGTAGCTGTTTGAAGCTGTACAAGGCAGCTTACTGATTTCTCATTACAACAAACACTAGGCACCAAATCAGTCACCTAGGCCAGGAACAGACTGCATGCCACATTGTTACTGCATAGCTACTGTGAAATTCTGGCAGCAACCTATAATTAGGCTCAATTACTAACAGTTTACATTTTCTTCATATTAATGGATCCATTGATGGATTCTCGCAGTGTGTAAAGTATGAATGGAAGCAATTGTTCGGATGCAGATTTTGCTAAACTAAGGCAGCCAACCATTTTCTGCATGTGCTCCATGTAAGCTAAACGAAGTCATGATTGAAGTAGGTTTACTTATTGCCAATGCCCACTGCTACGCCGAGCACGGTGTTGAGTCACAGCACAGCCTTGTGTAAATTAGGTATAATAGCAGCTTAACTGAAGCTGAGGCAGTAAAGTAAAGAGAAAATAAGTCAGTAGAATGGAAAGAACTTGTATAGTGCCTTTCATGACCTCAGGATGTCCTAAAGCACTTTCCAGTCAATGAAGCACTTTTTTGAAGTGTAGTCACTGTTGTAATGTAGGAAACGCGGCAGTCAATTTGCGCACAAGCAGCAATGAGATACATGACCAGACCAGTGCTACTGTGGTGGGTGTTGACTCTCAGCATGCCTTCGAGAGGGAGTTGGATCAGTTCTTTACTGGGGCAGAGAGCGCATCATATAGAAGGTAAGTGGCTTTACAGATAACACATGGTCCATGTGATCTCCTGGACTGATTTTGATCACTTGAGGGGGTTGGAGAGGAATTTTCCAGAGTATTTTCCATTATTGGTTCTGGGTTTTTTTTCTCTGTTTTTTTGCCTCTCCCTGGAGATTATATGGCTGTCGGGAATAGGAAGTGTCTAGTCCTGAAGCTCCAGCCATCATGAGTGTGGGGCAGCCTTGATGGAGCAATTGGTCTTTTCCTGCCATCATTTTTTTATTTTCATATAATCTGTTTCAGCATTGTTGAGGGATAAATACTATTAGGGGGAAAAATTAGGTCGCGCCCCGTTTGGGGCGCAGATATCGTCTGGACGCAAATATTAGCGCCTGGCGCTAATTATCGCCACTGACTGGAAACTTCACTTTTACCGCCCCGGGAGGTGAGTGGGGCGCTAAATCAGGCGCTGCACACCTGTCTTAAGGCGCAAAGGCCGAGCAGTGAGGCACTAACTCAGCGCGCGAGCGCAGCGCAGGAGCTGCCAGTTAGCGAGGGAACACAGACACACTTGCGCCGGCCAGTTCTTAAAGCGGGGGGGGCCAACTTGCTCCCCAGCCACACCCTGCTCATTGCAGCCTTGAATCTCGGCCTGGAGAGACCTGTGAATCCATTTTGCTGCCAAGGATGGAGAGGGTGAGAGAACGAGCTCAGCACTTCACCGAGCGGGCCTTGGATGCTCTGGTTGGCGCGGTGGAGCGCAGAAGATGTATGCTCTTCCCTGAGAGTGGCAGGAGGCCTTTGCCACGCGAGTACAGAAGAGTGTGGAGGGAGGTGGCTCAGAGCGTCTCCTCCAGGAGCATGGTGCCCAGGACCCATGTTCAATGCCGCAAAAAGTTCAACGACCTCACTCGGGTCGTCAGGGTGAGTGGCTTTTTCTCAATACCTCTCCATCCCTCCATCTCAACCTCACTCTATGGCCAGAGGGTCTTAAAACCCCAATGCACAACACTCATCCAACACCTATGGCCCTTTCATGAAACACACACACACATTCCACACTTTGCATACAGTAAGGGCTATTCACCTATGGGAGGCACATCAGGCAAGACCATGGCTGCATACAGTAAGGGCTATTCACCTATGGGAGGCACATCAGGCAAGACCATGGCTGTATACAGTAAGGGCTATTCACCTATGGGAGGCACATCAGGCAAGACCATGGCTGTATATTTACTCAGATGCTGTCCTTTTTCTTGCAGGCCAAGCTGGCGCATAATCGGAGACAGCAGCAACGGACAGGTGGAGGGCGGCCTCAGCTGCAACCCCTCAGCGATCTTGAGGAGCGCGTCCACAGGATTGTGGCAAGCCGGGTGATCGGTCCCGTCGCCACTGGAGACGCCGACCCCGTTCTGGACAGCAATGGTAAGGTCATCACCTTTTTGTCCTCTGTCCTTCCACTTGTCCCTCACAACACCAGCCTTTGACACTTTCAATCCAACTTGCTAACTCGCTGCACTTATTCCTCCCTTACTGCCACCCTGTCCTCACGCTAAAGCCACTCTTGTACCTCCCTGCTTTCAGATGGTGATTCACCAGCTGAGGAGACGGGCCCTGAAGCTGCCAGTGGGAGTGAAGCTGCAGCCGAGGAGGAAGAGGAAGCCGGAGCATCAGTGCCACCCTCTCCCGAGGAAGCCCATGCCCACACTGGGAACACGCCTTCCCTGGAGGGGAGCAGGGGGGAAGGGTCTGATGAGGGTGAAGCTCCAGGACCCAGCGGGCTGCAGCAACGCCATGGGGGTAGGGAAGAACGGGGGCCTTCTCCCCAGAGGGAGAGTAGGCCAGAGACTCCTACTGCAATGGACGCAGAGGAGGAGCGGCTGATCGCAGAAATGAACACCCAGGCGGTGGGCATGCACACTGAGCTCATGGGTGCAGTGGGAAGGGTGCCCGAATGCATTGAGTCACTGGCAAGGAGTGTGGAGCACTTCGCTGTAGCACAGGCAGATGCCACACTAACGCTTAGTGCTGCAATTCAGTCACTGACTGCCGTGATCCCATCTCTGACTGCTCTCATGCAGACTCAGATTGAGGCCACGCGAGCACTGACTGCTGCCAACCTCGATGGTTCGTTCACATGTCCCCGGGGCTCTCACCGCGCCGCAGCAGGCCAGCAATCTGTGCTCCAGCAGATTGCTCCGGATGCTGAAGTGCTGCCCCGTGGGAGTGCCAGTGTGTCGGGCGAGCAGGGAGTTGCTGTCCTCTCTCACGATGACAGCATTCCTGCTGCCAACACTGTCACTTCTCCACTGCACTTGCCACCGCCTGTAGGACAGACTGCTGCCGCCCATGCAGAGTTGGTGCAGTCTGCAGCCGGGCCCTCCAGGCCCAGAACTGGTCGAGGCCGTCCTTCAGGGGCATCTGCAGTGTCAGGGTCTGACGATCAGCAGCCTTCCACCAGCCTTACTGTAGCCACTGAGGTCCCATTACGGAGGAGCAGTAGGGTTAGAAGGGGGGAAGTGCGCAAGGGAAGGAGATCACCCTCGAAGGGCAAAAAGTAGGAGGTGTGACAAAATGCTGGTCATTTTTTTATTAAAGGCCGAGGTTCGTGGTCCAACTTTTGTTTAGTGTTTTGGACATTATCTCCAGGTTGTGAGAACCAGTTATGTTAATGACTGTTTTTTTGTGTTTATTTCTATGAGTTTGTCATGAGGAAATGACACACACAGAGTTTGTAAAATAAATAAGTTTTTGTATTCAAAATATACATGTTTGGTGTTTGGAATCATTGGTGCCTTGGCCGGCTTAGAGGTTGCGTGCTGGGTTCATTGATGTTGTTAGCAATGGCAGAAGCCATTTCCACAGCAGGGGCCCTAGAAGCGGCTTGCTATCAGCCGTTGACTGACGGCCCTTGCAGTTTCACCATTGTGGGCCGCCCTCCCGCCTTGGTGCTGCTGATGATCATCCTCCTCGTCCTCTTCCTCCTCTTCCTCCTCCTCCTCTGGTGGTGCTCCAAGGCCTGGTGGCATTGACTGGGTCCTGACGATTGCCATGTTATGCAACATGCAGCACACAACTACGAAGTTGGATACTCGCTCAGGCGAGTACTGCAGGGCTCCTCCAGAATGGTCGAGACAGCGGAACCGTTGCTTCAGCACGCCGATTGTGCGCTCAATGATGTTCCTGGTAGCTTGATGGCTCTCGTTGTACCGCAGCTCAGCAGGGGTGTTGGGCGTACGGAGCGGTGTCATCAGCCAGGTGCTCAATGGATACCCCTTGTCCCCGAGAAGCCAACCAACTGGCTGATGCGGTGCCTCGAAAAGTTCTGCCACAGTAGTCTGGCGCAGGATGAAAGCATCGTGGCAGCTGCCAGGATAGTGGGCATTGACAGCGAGTATCAGCTGTCTGTGGTCACAGACCAACTGAACATTCAAGGAATGGAACCCCTTTCTGTTCCGGAATTCCTCGGCATTCTCATGTGGAGCATGCAAAGCCACATGCGTGCAGTCAATGGCGCCCTGCACCATGGGGAAGCCCGCTATCCTCGCAAAGCCCAGAGCGCGGTCACGCTGCTTGTCTGGGGTCATGGGGAAAGAGATGAACTCTCGTCTCCTTTTAAAGAGGGCATTTGTGACCTGCCGGATGCAGCAATGCACCGCGAACTGGGAGATATTGGCGAGGTCCCCAGCAGCAGCTTGAAATGAGCCAGTAGCATGGAAGTTGAGAGCCACTGTGACCTTCACTGCCACCGACAGAGACGTCCTGGACCTCAGTTGAGGCTGCAGATCTGGCTGCAGCAGGTGGCAGAGCTCAGTGACCACCTCCTTGCTGAATCGCAGCCTTCGCAAACACAGCTCCTCAGACATATGAATGTAGGAGAGCTGTTCACAATATACCCTGGGAGGGTAAGCTCTCCTGTACATACGCCTGTTGGCCCTCCTCCGTCTGGCCATCATTGCCACTCTCTCTCTGCGTCTCTGTGTCCTCCGATTCAGCTGGAGCAGGACGACGCCCCCAATCAGTGCAGCCCCCATAGTCTCTTTGCAAGCAAAGTTATGAAGGACAGCAACCAAAGTAGCAGCGAAGTTAGGATCAGTAGGCAAAACTACCTCACACAGCGTTGACTCAATGCAGAAGTCTCTCTTTCTCTCTCTCCGAATCTCTCTCTCTCTCTCAGAACGAGTGGTGCAAAATGTCAACCACAGAAAAAGACAGGAAGAGGCCCCCTTTAAATAGCGCCCCCCCCCCAGCCCCACAGCGATTGATAGCGTTCCAGTCTTCCGGTCGTTGGATGCGCCAGGCGGTAAGGCAGGGGGCGCCACTCAATTTCCGCTCCGGGGCGCCACAAGGGCGTTGCACCATGGAATGACGTCACAATCTGCGCGCGCAGGTGGTCGCGGCGGTAAGGTTTAGCGCCGCCGCACAATGTCTAGTTAAGTTCCCGAGCGGCGCAAACATCGCTGCGCCCGGGCGCTAGCGGCTTTGCGCCCCATTAGCGCCCTCTTAAGGCGCTAACGGGAGGCGCAACCAACTGAATTTTTACCCCTTAATCTTTAAAATCAACCCCAACATTCAACGTGCAAAATATGATTTTGGACAAGCTGCCTTCATGCTTCTCACTTTGAGGCTGAAATTTAGTCATTGTTTTTATTCATAAAGTTTAGGCAAATTTTCTGGAATGTATACAGTATAATGAAAACAACATGAAACAGTAGTTAATGCCGTTTTCTATATTAACAAATATTATTGTTTGTGCATACCTTATTTTGTATATTTAGTGTTAATCCATGAGGACCTGTATACTTTCAACCGTGATGGCAGCTTTTGCTCAATTGGTAGCACTCTCACCTCTGAGTCGGAGGGTTCAAATCCCACTCCAAAGACCTGAGCACAAAAGCTAGGCTGACACTCCAGTGCAGTACTGAGGGAGTGCTACACTGTCGGAGGTCCGTCTTTCAGATAAAACTGTAAACCAAGACCCAGTCTCCTGTCGCAGGTGGATGTAAATGATCCCATGGCACTTTTTGTCCTAGCCAATATTCCTCAACAAGCACCACTAAAACAGATTAGAGTGGCCTATATGTGACTCCAGTCCAACACCAACATGGTTGACTCTTCACTCCCTTCAGAACTGCCCTAGCAACCCACTCAGTTGTATCAAACCTCTACCCAAGAATGAATAAAAAAAGGTACAGAAGTCCTGCAAAGGAGCATTTGGACATACAGTGTAAACCATCTGTAGAATATTGTCACCTCACTGCACAAGGTAAAATTCAGGTTTCACATATTGAAGTTCATGGTTCTCTAGCACCTTCTTTTATATATTGTGGATTCCACGGAATTTTTTTCCATAAAGTCCTAGAAAAAGCAGTAAAATGAATGACATTTTTTCATGGTGATATTGGCTGAGGGTTGAATGTTGGCCAAGACAGTGGAAAAACTCCCTGCTCTGCTTCATAAAGTGCCAACAGATCTTAAACATCTACCTGAAGGATCAGAACAGGCCGACGGGACCTCAGTTTAACATTTTATCTTAAGCGGGGTTATTCCGCATCTTTGAACCAGGATGGTGCTGGTGTGGATTATGCCTGAGATTGTGCACCTTGTCCCATGCTGGTGCTGGTACCAGTGGCCGACGTGATGGTTGTGGTAAATGATGATACTGATGGCATCTATATACAAGGTTGGAATCTCCGCTACAATGCAGAGTAGCAGCGGGACGGGACTTCCACGTTCCCTGCAGACTCCACCTGACCCTGATCCATTTTCCCTGGTCGGACATCATCAAATATACGTGGCAGGCTCCTGGTGGGATTCCTGCCGCCAAAAGGGAGCCTGCTACTGCCAGGTCACAAAATCCCAGTCATGCTGCAGTGCTACAAGAGGAAGCTGAGCATTTAAATGGGCGGTTGAACCCAAAGATCATGGGAGCTGCAGCCTTATTAGCCTCAGCAGAAACCGAGAGCTATGCAGGTAAGTATGGGTCTCTACTAGGCTCTACTAGGCCCTCTTCCTCTATACCCTGACCTTGCGGCAATGAGGCATGGTTGCCCCCAGGTTTACAAACAGGAGCTGTGTGTCGTAATTGAGGCTGTGCAGCTGGCGGAAGAAATACACCATTTGGAAGGATACTTAACGTACAGGTATCTCTGCAGGGTCTGAAGCAACCTCTTTTATTCTATTCAGCGGAGTCTGCGATCTTGTGGATTCACGACGATTCCAGTGATGTAGGCCCCTTCTCCTCCTTCACAAGGAATTCAACCTCCTGTTCTGTGAACACTGGCTTACGGCGGTATCTCTCAGGTAAAGATGTAATCATGGCCAACGTTATACCATGAATGTTATCCTGGGTCAAGTACTCAATTCCAAGCTATGTAGACTGAGTAAACCAATTACTGAAAATGTGTTATGATTCCAGGGCTGAACTTACTCCCAGTGGTAAGTAGCACATGAAAAAGCTAATCTTAGGTAGTCTGCCTGTTCTGGCAGTGAAGGGTTGATCATAACGCTGCCTGTAAAGGCCCTGAAAATATATAAAGTTGTCCAACTATCCCTATTCTAGATTTTGTTTCAGAGTCAAAAGTTTGGCAGATGTTGGAATTATGAAATATAGCTTTCCTTTCCAGTTTTTAGCAGCCTTGCATAAAAGGGACAAATTTAAGATAAATAGAAATGAAAAGCATTTGTTTGCATTTGACAGATTATTCTCAACGAGGCTTGGCAAAGTCTGAGGCTTTTGTGCCTCACCTTAACTCACTCATCTTGTTTCTTCTTCAGTCGAGCAAGATTGCTTGTGATTTTCTGTCACTTTTTTGTTCGGAGAACCCGTGTGATTTCTGACAGCAATTCAAGCGGAATTGCATACACGCCTAAAAATAGAACCACGACAGGACTGCACAGTGAGATAAGCAAGAAAGCTGGGCCAAGCAGTCACATGACGAACAGGCAAGAAGTGTCGGACATTTTGTACATGGGGGGAATAACATGAAAAGGCAAAAATAAGATTGAGAGAAAGAAATGAGTGAAACTAAAAGCAAGGAAGAGATGAAAGTAAATTATTTCTCCTCAGCGCTAAAATAACTGCAAATTAATTTATTTCATTTGTGATCTAACCTAGCTGTTTATTTGGATTGAATTCATATTTTGCTTGCCTTAATTAATAGCATGTAGCCCTACTTATTGAAAATAAAATTAGCTGAAGGCCATTAAGCTGCAGCTCAGTGGGTAACACTCTTGCCTCTGAGTCAGAAGGTTGTGGGTTCAAGCCCCACTCCAGAGACTTGAGCACATGAATCTAAGCTGACCTTCCCAGTCTTTCGGATGAGGCATTAAACCAAGGCCCCATCTGCCCTCTCAGGTGGACATAAAAATTCCATGGCACTATTGTTCAAAAAAGAGCAGGGGAGTTCTCCCCGGTGTCCTGCCCAATATTTATCCCTCAACAACACCACTGAAAACCAGATTATCTGGTCATTATCACATTGCTGTTTGTGGAACCTTGCTGTGCATAAATTGACTGCCGTGTTTCCTGCATTAAAACAGTGACTACACCTCAAAAAGTACTTAATTGGCTTTAAAGCTTTGGGACATTCTACGGCTGTGAAAGGTGCTTCTTCCTTAGTTTTTAATCAGTAACTTTTTAAAAAGTGCCAGTCATAGGTAAGCGCAGATTTAGCTAGTTTTAGTGCAGTTCTAGTATTTTCAGGCAAAATTCTACAATTGCACTGATGAGACTGAGACAGTGAGATCATTGGGTCACCTCCATGCTCCTGTGTGTAGGCACGAGTGTGGGTGGCCCATCAGGGCAGTAGCTTACTCATCACATCTGTTACTGAAGCTTAGAGCCATCCGTGCTCAAGCATTGACCGAGTTATTGTTTCTTCATGTGGCATACATTAGATACACAGGAGAATGATTTGCCAAAAATAAACCATTTGTGTGGCCTTAGAATGCCAAAGAACCTGCGATTTATTTTTTTCTGTAAATCTCGAGTCCCCATTTTGGATCTTGCGTATGTTTGAGGAATCACTAAAGCGGTTACAGGTTTTTTCTTCATACATCTTCAGGTTCTTCTTTTTGCTCATCCCAAGAGCAAGGATGCTATTGCAAAGCCTAAGTCAAAGCCTGTGTAGCCTGAGATTTGTATGTAGTAGGCAGTAATTATGGGATGCCAACTGCTTGATGTATTGATATAGTAGAACACCATCACCTCCAAGTTCCTCTCCACATCTCACACCATTCCTACTTGGATATATATCGCCATTCCTTCATCGTTGCTCGGTCAAAATCCTGGAACTCCCATCCTAACAGCACTGTGGTAGTGCCTTCACCACACGGACTGCAGCGGTTCAAGTAGAAGCCCACCACCACCTTCTCAAGGGCAACTAGGGATGGGCAATAAATGCTGGCCTTGCCAGCGACGCCCACATCCCAAGAATGAATTAAAACATAGAAAGAGGCAGTAAGGAGGATTATTGGATTTTTTTTTTAGGGATAACCTAAACTTCTTAATAATTCCAGTTGGGAATGAAGGGGGGTGACCTTCGACTTCTGCCCGAAGCCTGGGGGTGGGAGGGCCACGCACAGGCCAGCAGTGGGCTGGAGCTTTTTTTGTGAGCCCAGGAGGAGCAGCTTAAAGACACCGCTGGATAAGTTGCTCAACGCCTGGGTACAAATGGGAGGAAGGTCTGCAGCATAGGATCCATCCGCCTGTACCTGAAAATTGCTATTGCATATTTAAGCAGACACCCGCCGGAAACGGGTGGGTGGGCTCCTCACCCTTTTACAGGTCCACTTGAAAATTGCATCAAGCAAGCCTTGGACATTGATGGGGCGGTAGTGAAACAGGCAGCCGACCCCAAAAGTCTCAGAAAGTAACTTGGGCCTGACAGGGCAGAGGGAGGAGTAACATGGACCTGACAGGCCAAAATGGGCCTTTACTCTTTGGAGTTTAGAAGAATGAGAGGTGATCTCATTGAAACATACAAGATTCTGAAGGGGATTGACAGGGTAGATGCTGAGAAGTTGTTTCCCCTGGCTGAAATGTCTAGAACTAGGGGGCATAGTCTCTGGATAAGGGGTAGGCCATTTAAGACGGAGATGAGGAGGAATTTCTTCACTCAGAGGGTCGTGAACCTTTGGAATTCTCTGCCCCAGAGAGCTGTGAATGCTGAATCTTTGAGTATATTCAAGGCTAAGATAGATAGATTTTTGGACTCTAGGGGAATCAAGGGATCTGGAGATTGGGCGGGAAAGTGGAGTTGAGGTTGATGATCAGCCATGATCTTATTGAATGGCGGAGTAGGCTCGAGGGGCCGTATGGCCTACTCCTGCTCTTATTTCTTATGTTCTTATGACAGGGCTGAGGGAGAAGTAACATAGACCTGACAGGACTGAGGGGGAAGTAACAGGGTTGATCGGTACCTGCCTTGAAAGAACTAATTGCTGTTTCACTGTGCCAATAGGGAGTTGATCTCTGATTTTCAAAACAGCATAGGCCATGTTCTCAGTTACATTTCAAGGGAGCATAACCTAAGCTTTATTAGGGGTCTGAACGCAGAGGAAAATGTATAATTTACACGTTATCAATAAAGCATTGATTCTGCAATTAAATTGGTCTTGTCAACTTGGGAAATAAACATCTAAAGAATTCTTGGTTTACTGCCAGTTAACAAAATGTTGCCCATTTTCTCATGTGGTCATTCTACTCCGTGAAGGAATATCCATGTAAACTAAATAAGCTGCATATTCTCATTCCTCTAGCGTTCAACTTACTGTATTGCCTTGGAGGTCATTTCAGATGAATTGCTGTATTTAGCTGCTATTGACAAAATATCACTATGTATGAAACTGTGTTATTAGAATTTAATGCATGTGCGCCAGAGGTACTGCTGTAAATTCAGAAGCATGAGAAGCATAAGGGCAGTCAGAAGCTTGAGAGGCATTAATATGCTCGATGAGAAGACAAGGTACTGCCTAATATATATTAGCCGGATCTTGCTCAAATTAATATGCAAAATGGCCAGCAAGCTCAGGGGATTCCGAGATATGGCGTGAGCTGCGAATCTTCAGAACTTGCTGGTCGATTTACGGAGCTCCACCGCTTGCTTTGCATAAATGGCATCTCGCCCTTAACCTCCCCGTTATTTTTAAGAACTTGCTGGATTTGCACATTAATTGCCCATTAAACTCACTGCAGAATGTCAAGTCTGGTAATTAACAACGTGAATACCTTTAAATCGATGTGATAATTGTTAATACAGTTCCAATCAAACTCTTTGGCCCAGGAATTGAACAATTTACACTGTGGAATCTCATTCCTTCAGGTGGTAAATTGTCTTTAGAGAGTTAAAAAATGACAAATCTTAGATTTTTCTTCCTACTTTTCCATCTCTATTTTCTTTCTCTCTTAATCCAGTCTTTCCTTCTCTCTTTATATTTCTCTTTCTGTACCTGATTTGACTCTAATTCACCCTCCTTCTCAGTCCTTCCTCTGTTTCTCTCACAATCCTTAAATCTCATTGGTTAAGGAGATACACTGTTGGTCCCGTCATTCACTGAGGTCCCAGATGCCTTGTTGACCTTGCCACGTCATTATCAGCTCGCATTTCCAGCAAATTACAGCGCAAAAAATTTTTGAGCTGAAGGGTGCAAAAAAAAGTCTAACTAACGGGGCATGCTGGGATATGCCCTACTCCAGCCGGATCTGAACCATTATATAGCTTTCAGTGTTAGGGTAGAATGTCAAATTCTTTGCCACCAACTCAAAATAAAAAGCCTCAGTTGTTATCGCTGCCCAGCTGTCGACTCTTCAGATTCCCCTGGATGGTCTCCACTGGAATTAATATTGCCGTGATATCTTTAATCATGGAACTAGTTCTATAATGCAATCAGCCACTGCAGCTAAAAGTACCTGGAGCAGTCATAATGCTGTGACTCTTTTCACAAAGAAAACCACCTCAAGGGATAGACACAGGGCACAAATACAAACTTTCAAAAACTAAGTTCCTGTCCTTAATGATGCTTCAAACTAACTTTGTTGTTTCAGAACAAAAAGCATTATTTGGTTCCCAATGGGGAAGAGCATCTTAGACATCTGCCTATGGAATGGAATGGATGAGAATGTAACATGGGACACACTGGGACACACTGGGACAACTATTCAAACAGAAAATAATTTAAAGAAAATATATTTTGTCAACCTTAGAACAGCAGGTTATTTGGTAAATTGAAGGATTATTCCTCATAATTTACGTGTAGAAAATAATAATGTAAGATTTGCAGTGATAATAGAGATTGGAATTGTTTGTCCTTGTCAAACAATTTGTCCTCTTTGGTTAACTCTATCACACAGTTTCCATAGAATTGTATATTTTTTAAATGGCAAGACCTTAATAACATACTGCCAATTAGACATAGAAATCTCAAACGAACCAATCCCAAGTGATCCGTCCCAAGCATTGCTGAAAGGATTTTTGGAATTCCTGTATTCCTTCTCTTGCAGGTTAAACACCTTTAGCCGCCGCAAGCATAATGCAGTTGACATATTGATGACCAGCTGAGATTACCTCATGCCTATCAGCAAAATGTCCATCCAAGTAAAGGGAAATTATGTAATTATCCACCATTTAAGAGTATTTTGATTGATTATAAACATAACTAATAGTCCAATGCTTATTTCAAATATGGGGGAAAAATTCGGTTGCTTTGCTCCTCTGGAGTGCAAAGCCCCTTGCGCCCAGGCGCGGCGCCACTAACGCCTTCCACGAAATTCAGCAGGAGGTTAGCGGTGGTGGTAGCCGGTAGCGCCCCGCGGCACTGCGCCTCTAGCGATGACGTCATCGCCGTGCGCAGTGCCCCGCTCGCGCCCCGGCTACAAACGTAGCTCACGCCCCCTGATGTACCGCCGGACGCTATGTCCGACAGGGTCAGGATGGTATTTCAGCAGGCCGCGGCGGCGCCAATTAAAGGGCAGGTGCCAGGCGGACATTTTTTTTGAGCCGCCTGCCAGCACCTGCCCCCTCTCGCCTCCTCCTGCGGGGTGCCGGCCGCGATCGGTCAGCCCGGCACTCCTCTTGCGTGCTGGGCCCTTTTGCCTGCACCCCGCTCCCTGGTGGTCTAGCAGGGCCCTGTTGTGCGCTGTGCTAGGCCCCTCCCCTTTAATCAGGGGAGGGAGGCCTGCAGTACCACGGCGCTACGTGCCGATGCGAGTGGCGTGGCTGCACGTAGCGCCGTGATATTCAATGGGAGCGCCCCAAGAGGGAGGGGGAGTGCTTCCAGTAGCGCCCCGCCTCCTGCTTGGGGCGTTACCATTCAATTTCAGGCGCGGGAGGCGATAACTTTAGCGCCCTGGCGAAGTTAGCGCCCCAAAGGGGGCGCGAGCCAATTTTTCCCCCATAGTACTGTAGAGGGCATTTTGATAATTTGTGTTTGGAATGTCAACTGAAAGAGAACCTTTCTTCAGACTGATTGATTACTTATCCAGGCCGCAATTTTGATTGATTCCACTGAAAATCCAGGTTAGAACCAGTAGAACTAGTGAACTGGGCCATTTGATTTGGTATTAATTAGAATTCAGAGGAAATTTTATAGGAACAATTGGACAAGAGGTTAAATGGTGTTCTTATTGAAAAGCTTGCACTAATTCTCAGAAATATGTTCACAATTATGAGTATCTTTTAATTAGGCTTAGAGTATGATCATCAACAGAGATAAAACTGGGTCCCCTTAATATCCAAATAAATTCTGTTGCTTCAATCACGTTACATTAATCTGGTTGATCATCATCATCAAAGGAACAAGAGGAGAGGTAAGGAGAATATTTTTTAACACAGAGTGTTTTTAGGACATGGAATCATCTACCAAAAATGGTGGTGGAAGCCTAATCTATAATGGGTTTTAAATAGGAAGTGAATAAATATTTGAAAAAAAAATATTTAAACAGATAGTTATGTTAAACCTTTATAAATCACTGGTTCTGGGCACCACACTTTAAGAAGGATGTCAAGGCATTGATGAGGGTGTAGAGGAGATTTACCAGATGATACCAGGGATGAAGGACTTCAGTTATGTGGAGACACTAGAGAAACTGGGATTATTTTACTTATAGCAGAGAAGGTTAAGGGGAGATTTAACTGAGATGTTCAAAATTATAAAGGCTTTTGATAGAGTAGATAAGGAGAAACTGTTTCCATTGGCAGGAGGGTCGGTAACCAGAGGACATAGATTTTAGATAATTGTCAAAAGCACCAAAGGGGAGTTGAGAATTTATTTCTTGCAGCGAGTTGTTATGATCTGGAATGCACTGCCTGAAAGGGTGGTGGAAGCAGATTCAATAGTAACTTTCAAAAGGGAATTGGATTTATAGTTGAAAAGGGAAATATTGCAGGGCTCTGGGGAAAGAGCAGGGGGAGTGGGACTAATTGGATCGCTCTTTCAAAGAGACGACACAGGCACGATGAGCTGAATGGCCTCCTTCTGTACTGTAAGATTCTATGATTCAATGATATGGGGAAAAGGCAAGGCAATGCGCCAAAATGGCTGGCTCTTCCAGAGGGCCTTCTGTGCTGTAAAATTCTACGGCTGGGAAATTCCTCGGAGCTGCATTCACTCTGCCGGTGTTACTTCGCCGGAAGTGTGGCAGAAACCCTGTTTATACACGTAAGGGAGAATTCCACCTCACATCTGAAGAAGTAATACCGGGTGGGCTGGAGTGGAGCAACTCCGAAGAATTTCCTGACCAATGATTCGAATCTAATTTCTGGTGAGTGCACAGCAGCTTCAACTTTCATGGTAGGAGAAAGCCAGCAGGAGTGTGGACACTACTAACAGTAACTACGTTGAAAATTTAATTCGAAGCGTTCCTGGGGAATTTTTAACGTACAAACATAATGAGCAGGAAAAGACCAACTTGTCCATCAAGCCTGTCCATACTCACGATGGCCGGAACCAACATTTCCTACCCCCCCACCTCCCCCTCAAACACTGCCCCCCACCCCACCCCGCAGCCATGTAATCTCCTGGGAGAGGTAAAAAAGACAGAGGAAAAACCCAGGGCCGTTATGTAGTCCTCATGAGCTGCTCAGAGTGACTTTCTCTTAATGGCCCCAGTTGAAAGAGTCATGCGCATTTCCTGGCCCGATTTAATGGTGCGGGTTTGATGACGTCATCGATGACTCGTTTCCAGCGCCCATATTTAAAGCAGCCTTGCACTAAACTCACTTGAAGATTTCCAGCGGAGGGTGGAAGGTGTGAAAGAAAGGCCACAGTACAGCTCAAACTTTTGAAGCAGGGGTAGCCAAAGGCAGAGGGCTGCACCCCGGTTCTCTGGTTCCTCATTACATACTCTGGGGAGGCTGTCAGAGCATGCAGGGAGGTCCTCTTCCCTGCTGACAGGCAAAGGAGACCTCTGTAAGAAACAAAAAGAGCCTGGCTGGATATTGCTGAGGAGGTCAGCAGCAGGGATGTGGTCAGGAGGACCTGGATACAGTGCAGGAAATGCTTCAATGATCTCACGAGGTCAGGAAAGGTGAGTGCAATGCCACACTCACCTTCATCCTGAAGAGCCTGTCAACACATCCCCATCACTCTGTCTTCCCAAGCTGACTCCCGCACATCATTACTCACACCAACACACCAACATACCTTGCACGCCCACCCATCCCTCTCTCTCTATCACATCCCCATCTGACTAACCACCCCTCACACTCACCCTCATCTTAATGCAATCATAGCAAGTAACACCGCGGAAGAAGGCCATTTGGCAATGTCATACCACTCCCTCATAGTCGCCCTCTACAGATGTAATCCATCCATTCCTTACACTCAAAATTCTTTTCTTTCCTTCCTTGCAGGAGAAGAGAGCCCACAACAACAGAGAGAGGGAGAGAACCGGAGGTGACCCTCCAGTAATTGCACATCTCACAGCAGCAGAGGAGGAAATTTCGAGAGCTGGAGAGATGCTGGCGGTGGGAGACGGAGAGAGCGGCACATCCCATAAGGTGACTGATGTCAGCAGCAAGTGAAATGTCACCATGTGCATAATGGTAACGTCACCCATTCTTATTATAACACTTCTAATTCATCTCTTTACTCTCCCACAGGTCCATCAACTGCTTCCCCCCCCCCCCACCCCACCCCCACTGTCCAGCCGGAGGAGGAAGACGACTCCTCAGAGGAACCTCCAGTCTCTGAGGGTGCAGTGTCAGCAGACCCAAGCGCACCCAGCACCAGCGCAGATACTCACACCTCGGTGGGTCCTTTGTGCCATAGAGTAGAGTTGTCACCTGGTGTCTCACAATTCACAAGTGAGCAAGAGCAAGTGGTGTTGACAGGGACAGCAGTGGAGACTCCTCGCCGGAGGGTGCAGGACGCTCCAAGCTCTGCTCATGCTGACGCTGAGCCAAGGAGGTCATCGAGGGTGATCTTGGAGGGGCAGCAACAATTGCATGAGGCTCTGGCATCTTTTGCAGCCGCGATGTCTGCAAATGTTCAGAGAATGGAGGAGTCCATCTCCAACATGAGCACCACCATGTTGCAGGCGATGGTGACGATGTGCTCCTTCATGGAAAGGATGGCCACCTGCATGGAGCAGCAAATGAGCCACTCACATGAGCACATGCTAGCTGTGGACAGCAGATGGCAGACGCTCATAGACCTCCTCTCAAGGAGGGATATAAACGTTGACTTGGGCCTTCATCGCCCCACTGCTGTGCAGCAAGGTGCTCGCCAGCTCCTTATTAGCAGGGAAGTGTGGGTGGCCCATGAGAGGGATGATGGGGAGAGGAGCTGCCAGGGAATCTGACGCACACATACATAATCATCTTTTTATGGTTGCAGACAAGCTACACATTGAAGGAGTGGAAGCCTTTGCAGTTCACAAACTCTCCTGGGTGATGATGGGGTGCCTTCATGGCCACATGTGTGCAGTCGATGATGCCCTGCACCTGAGGGAAGCCAGCCAGAGCCGCAAAGCCAAACGCCCACTTAGCAACACTGGCTTCATCAGTGGCAAAGTTGATATAATTGGCTGACTTGTGAAACATGGCATCGGTCATCTGGGTGATGCATCTGTGGGCGACCGACTGAGAAATCCTGCAAATGTCTACTGCAGATCCCTGGAAGGAGCCTGAGGAGAAGAAGTTGAAGGCGATGGTGACTTTGACAGCCACTGGCAAGGAGTGTCCACCAGGACCTCTGGGCAGCAGGTCTTGTTCCAGCAAGCTACACATGTCTGCGACGACCTGGCACGATAGCCTGAGCCTCCTGAAGCACTGTTGTTCAGTCATGTTGATGAAGTTTATTCTCTGCCTGTATACCCTGTGTTGGGGGTAATGCCCCCGGTGCGGTGCAGCCCTGTGGTGCCCCCCTCTTTCCTGTAGAGCACCAGGTCGTTGAGGCAAAGGCTGCTGTTGTGGTTGCTGCTGGTGTTGTTGGCGGTGGGGCTCATCTTGGTCCGATTAAGTCTCCCCTCAGCCTTCTCTGTTCCAAAGAAAACAACCCCAGCCTATCCAATCTTTCCTCATAGCTAAAATTCTGTAGTCCTGGCAACACCCTCATAAATCTCCTCTGTACCCTCTCTAGTGCAATCACATCCTTCCTGTATTGTGGTGACCAAAACTGTATGCAATACTCTAGCTGTGGCCTAGCTAGTGCTTTATACAGTTCAAGCATAAGCTCCCTGCTCTGATATTCTATGCCTCGGCTAATAAAGGAAAGTATCCCGTGTGCCTTCTTAACCACCTTATCTACCTGTTCTGCTACCTTCAGGGTTCGGTGGACATGCACTCCAAAGTCCTCTGTTCCTCTACACTTCTCAGTATCCTACCAATTATTGTGTATTCCCTTGCCTTGTCGAGGGCTTGAAATGCTAGTTTAGGGAGCAGAGACAATAGCATACAGCTGCCCATACAGCTGTCCATCCTGGCCGATACTAAATAAACATGCATCATGCAGCCAGGTTCGGGAGGGTGTCCTCTGTACCGTATAGGACAGCTCTCCATTCTCCCACTTCCTCAATAAGCACTTCCATTGCTTGCTCTTTGATTCTTGTCTTTCGGCCATCTGCATCTTTTAGGAAAATGATTGAGTAACCCTGGCCTGCTCATGCCTGTGCAGATGCAAGCTTTTAGATGCCTCCTCAAGCCATGTAACAGCTGTTTCCATTACAACCAGTTCTGATACTCTGCTGTGCGGAGGTAAATTTACAGCAAAAGTAAACAATATCATGGGTTAATTAGCAGACAAGAACACTCACTTAAAGTTTCAATAACCCGCAGTTTTAATTCCAAACAGCACTCCAACAATGGTTTCTAGGCGATAACCTTGGATGTCAATCATATTTATAATATTAATATAAAGTAACTTATTTATGCAATGTTTATAACATGTTTTGTGATTGAGGAATATAATCCAGTTAGTAGGCAATTTCAAAACTCCAGTGGTGCTGATAACTAACATTAGATGAAAACCTCGGCAATTCATCAGCAATTAACCCAGGGAGATAATGCCAGCTGTTTCAGTGCATGCCATCCTACGCAAATATGTCAGTACAATATATTTATACCAACGCCTATTGCATAGTTTGGAGTTAACAAAGGCCCCATTTTTAAAACAAAGAAGAAAGAGCTTGCACTTATATCGTGTCTTTCACAACCAAAGCGCTTGACAGCCAATTAAGTACTTTTGATTGGCACCCCATCGACCACCTTAAACATTCACTCCCTCCACCACCAGTGCACCGTGGCTGCAGTGTGTACCATCTACAAGATGCACTGCAGCAACTCGCCAAGGCTTCTTCGGCAGCATCTCCCAAACCCACGACCTCTACCACCTAGAAGGACAAGGGCAGCAGGCGCATGGGAACACCACTACCTCCAAGTTCCCCTCCAAGTCACACACCATCCTGACTTGGAAGTATATCACCGATCCTTCATCGTCACTGGGTCAAAATCCTGGAACTCCCTCCCTAACAGCACTGTGGGAGTACCTTCACCACATGGACTGCAGCGGTTCAAGAAGTTGGCTCACCACCTTCTCAAGGGCAATTAGGGATAGGCAATAAATGCTGGCCACATCCCATGAACGAATAAAAAAAAAATTCCCTGGTGGAAAGTAAGAAATGCGGCAGTCAATTTGCAAGCTCCCACAAACAACAATGTGATAATGACCAAACAATCTGTTTCAGGTGCTGGTAGAGGAATTAACATTTTCTCAGTCTTTCTGACCGTTTGTAAAGTATTCCTTTAAAAAGCATCCGCTCGCTGGTGAGCTCTTGTCCATTTGGAAATGTGGCTACCTTTGAAAATTAAACTTGGCTCCACTATAGCCAGTCTCAGTAATATTCAGGACCATTTTGTACCTCTAATCGCATCAATAAAATAGTACAGCTCACCTTCCCCATGAGGCCGATTTTAAAGCTATTTGTCCAGACAGATAGGCTGTTAAAATGCCCCTGAGTTATTAACCCGTCCTGGAGTCTCCAGGATAACATCATCGGGACCCGGGTACAATTTTAACTCAGGTTGGAGTGGGGAGAGAAGAGGATCAGCCCCAGAAGAGGCCGAAAAAGGTAATTGTGTTTTTTTTCCTTTCTGGGACCAGGATGAGCAGGGCTGCCCCCTGAAGGCACCACAAGGAAAGCTAATGCCTCCCTTGCCTCCGAGTCCACCTCCCCCCATCCTCCCCCACCGAATGCGAGACCCCCTCCAGGTCGTGCGATTTTCAGCCACTTGCTGCCCCTTCTGGGTGGACCGGTGGTATGTAAGTGAGGCCCGGCAGTTAAAGTTTCTGGAGCAGCGGGCGAGTGTCTAACGTGCCTCACCACTCACCCGCCCAAAACCCGTCTGGAGTTAAAATCACAGCCCATACCTCGGCAGCACTTCACCTGTGGTCCACCGTGACACCAGTTCCTAGCATCGGTGATGTAATGAAAATTCTAATATCTTTATTTTTCTTATCATTACAAACTCCCTTTCTAAATACAATATACGGCAACATCACACATAAGTAGAATTATAAGGTCGTTAGTCACGCAGGCCGCCATTTTCCGAGTGGAGGCGGGTTGGAGGCGGCTTTGATGTTTGGCGGGTTCCGGTCCCGCTGTCGGTTTCAGCCACCCTGAAATTACGATTTTTGCTTAAGTGGGCTGATTAAGCCCGTCGTGCGCGATGCCTGGCCCAATCAGTTTGGGTCTGCTGCTTGCCTCTGCTGACGTCTTTCAGCCAGCTGCATTTAAGGGGCCCATGCAGCCTTGTTTTTGATCAATTCTATTCTGCTGCTTCTCGGTGTGGCACCACTCAAAATGACTGCTTCAACACCAAAGGCCTCTCCACGATTTGATGATGACTCCCTCCATGCTCTTGTGGAGGGAGTGAGAGGTCGCCAAGAGGTACTGTTCCCCTCAAATGGACGGAGGAAGCCTCCTCAGCAAACCAGAGCAGCCTGTCTGCAAATTTCTGAGGAGGTGAGCGCCAGGTCTTTGTGTGGCCGCACCTGGGTTCAGTGCAGGAAAAGGTTCAATGACCTGCTACGCTCAGCAAAAGTGAGTATAACATCACACTTACCTTCAATCTGCTCCCCCATCTCCTCTCATCACCAGCACTCTGCATTGTCAACCTACTCCTGCACATCCCACTTTACCCTTACATCCCTTGCACCCTTAATCATCCCTCTCTATGTACAGAATCACTTCACTATTCTACTATGCACCCCTCACACTCGCTATCACTGTTATGCAATGATAACGACTAACAATGCACAGGGAGGGCCCTTGGTATTGGCACCTCACTCCATCTTTGTCTCCCTCTAAGCATCTATGCTATGGATTCTCTACACTCACTCCAACATTCTCACTCAAACTCCACTTGTGTCCCTCATTTCAGGAAAAGAGAGCCCGCAATAAGAGGGAGAGGGGCAGGACAGGAGGAGGGCCACTTTCGATTGCCCACTTGACCACCGCTGAGGAGGCTGTTCTCAACATCGACGGAGGTGCTGAGGATCTGGAAGTGGGGGACGGTCAGACGGGCGCAGTAGAGCAAGCTGGTGACAGAATAGATTTTCATCTCTCTCATTTAGATTGCATGAGTGACTGATATGGCATCTGATGTTCATACAGATTGAGTTCTGATCATCTGCACAATGGGCTGTGTATGCTAAGTTAATATCACATGTCTAACTCATGCCTTTTACCCCCACAGGACCATCGAGAGCCCCCCTCCCCACTGTCCAGGAGGAAGAGCTGGAAGACTCCTCAGAGGAAGCTGCAACCTCTGAGGGCGCAGTGTCAGCAGAATTGAGCGCACCCAGCACCAGCGCAGAGACGCACATCTCGGTGGGTCATTCGCGAGATAGATTAGTGTTGTCACCTGGCGTATCACAGCTCACAAGTGAGCATCAGCAGATGGTGGAGACAGGGACAGCAGTGGAGAGTCCTCGTCGGAGGCCGCAGGACACTCCTAGCTCTGCTCAGCTGCATGTGGACCCTGTGCCTCTGGGGCCATCCAGAAAGAGAGCGGTGCTGGAACTTCAGCAACAAGTGCAGGAGTCTCTGACAGGTTTTACATCCACGGTAACTGCGAGTGTGCAGAGGATGGAGGAGTCCATCTCAAACATAAGCAATGCCATGTTGGAGGCAATGGCGCATGAACGTGCCACCATGGAAAGGGTGGCAACCTCTTTGGAGGACATAAGTAGCCAGACTCAACAGAGCATGGTGACTCTTCTAAATAGATGGTCTTCTATAGAGGATAGATGGGCAGCTATTGAGGAGAGACACTAGAGGTACATGGACGTCCCCGTTATGAGGACTGTCAGTACAGAGACCAGTCCTCATGGCCCCACTGATGTGCAGCAAGGTGCTCTCCAGGTACTTGCTAGCACTGAAGTGCGGGTGACCCATGAGAGGGATATTGGTAGTCGACAACAAGGAAGTGTGGGCTCCTCTCCAAGCGCTCACACTCCCATGCCCTCGGTCAGAGCCCCAGATTCCTCACCCAACTGAGATGGCCGTCTCAGCCCTTGTACAGCCGCAGGAGGAGCAGACTGTTGCTGAGCCCTCCCAGGCTCCCAAACCCAGAGGACGCCCGCCAAAGGTGTCGAAGCAGGAGCAGCATGGAAGTGAACAAGGTGCCTCCACATCTGCTGAAGCCACAGGGGAAGCACCACGTAGAAGCACGCGTAAGAGAAAATAAAAAGCCTCAGTTGTTATCGCTGCCCAGCTGTCGACTCTTCAGATTCCCCCTGGATGGTCTCCACTGGAATTAATATTGCCGTGATATCTTTAATCATGGAACTAGTTCTATAATGCAATCAGCCACTGCAGCTAAAAGTACCTGGAGCAGTCATAATGCTGTGACTCTTTTCACAAAGAAAACCACCTCAAGGGATAGACACAGGGCACAAATACAAACTTTCAAAAACTAAGTTCCTGTCCTTAATGATGCTTCAAACTAACTTTGTTGTTTCAGAACAAAAAGCATTATTTGGTTCCCAATGGGGAAGAGCATCTTAGACATCTGCCTATGGAATGGAATGGATGAGAATGTAACATGGGACACACTGGGACACACTGGGACAACTATTCAAACAGAAAATAATTTAAAGAAAATATATTTTGTCAACCTTAGAACAGCAGGTTATTTGGTAAATTGAAGGATTATTCCTCATAATTTACGTGTAGAAAATAATAATGTAAGATTTGCAGTGATAATAGAGATTGGAATTGTTTGTCCTTGTCAAACAATTTGTCCTCTTTGGTTAACTCTATCACACAGTTTCCATAGAATTGTATATTTTTTAAATGGCAAGACCTTAATAACATACTGCCAATTAGACATAGAAATCTCAAACGAACCAATCCCAAGTGATCCGTCCCAAGCATTGCTGAAAGGATTTTTGGAATTCCTGTATTCCTTCTCTTGCAGGTTAAACACCTTTAGCCGCCGCAAGCATAATGCAGTTGACATATTGATGACCAGCTGAGATTACCTCATGCCTATCAGCAAAATGTCCATCCAAGTAAAGGGAAATTATGTAATTATCCACCATTTAAGAGTATTTTGATTGATTATAAACATAACTAATAGTCCAATGCTTATTTCAAATATGGGGGAAAAATTCGGTTGCTTTGCTCCTCTGGAGTGCAAAGCCCCTTGCGCCCAGGCGCGGCGCCACTAACGCCTTCCACGAAATTCAGCAGGAGGTTAGCGGTGGTGGTAGCCGGTAGCGCCCCGCGGCACTGCGCCTCTAGCGATGACGTCATCGCCGTGCGCAGTGCCCCGCTCGCGCCCCGGCTACAAACGTAGCTCACGCCCCCTGATGTACCGCCGGACGCTATGTCCGACAGGGTCAGGATGGTATTTCAGCAGGCCGCGGCGGCGCCAATTAAAGGGCAGGTGCCAGGCGGACATTTTTTTTGAGCCGCCTGCCAGCACCTGCCCCCTCTCGCCTCCTCCTGCGGGGTGCCGGCCGCGATCGGTCAGCCCGGCACTCCTCTTGCGTGCTGGGCCCTTTTGCCTGCACCCCGCTCCCTGGTGGTCTAGCAGGGCCCTGTTGTGCGCTGTGCTAGGCCCCTCCCCTTTAATCAGGGGAGGGAGGCCTGCAGTACCACGGCGCTACGTGCCGATGCGAGTGGCGTGGCTGCACGTAGCGCCGTGATATTCAATGGGAGCGCCCCAAGAGGGAGGGGGAGTGCTTCCAGTAGCGCCCCGCCTCCTGCTTGGGGCGTTACCATTCAATTTCAGGCGCGGGAGGCGATAACTTTAGCGCCCTGGCGAAGTTAGCGCCCCAAAGGGGGCGCGAGCCAATTTTTCCCCCATAGTACTGTAGAGGGCATTTTGATAATTTGTGTTTGGAATGTCAACTGAAAGAGAACCTTTCTTCAGACTGATTGATTACTTATCCAGGCCGCAATTTTGATTGATTCCACTGAAAATCCAGGTTAGAACCAGTAGAACTAGTGAACTGGGCCATTTGATTTGGTATTAATTAGAATTCAGAGGAAATTTTATAGGAACAATTGGACAAGAGGTTAAATGGTGTTCTTATTGAAAAGCTTACACTAATTCTCAGAAATATGTTCACAATTATGAGTATCTTTTAATTAGGCTTAGAGTATGATCATCAACAGAGATAAAACTGGGTCCCCTTAATATCCAAATAAATTCTGTTGCTTCAATCACGTTACATTAATCTGGTTGATCATCATCATCAAAGGAACAAGAGGAGAGGTAAGGAGAATATTTTTTAACACAGAGTGTTTTTAGGACATGGAATCATCTACCAAAAATGGTGGTGGAAGCCTAATCTATAATGGGTTTTAAATAGGAAGTGAATAAATATTTGAAAAAAAAATATTTAAACAGATAGTTATGTTAAACCTTTATAAATCACTGGTTCTGGGCACCACACTTTAAGAAGGATGTCAAGGCATTGATGAGGGTGTAGAGGAGATTTACCAGATGATACCAGGGATGAAGGACTTCAGTTATGTGGAGACACTAGAGAAACTGGGATTGTTTTACTTATAGCAGAGAAGGTTAAGGGGAGATTTAACTGAGATGTTCAAAATTATAAAGGCTTTTGATAGAGTAGATAAGGAGAAACTGTTTCCATTGGCAGGAGGGTCGGTAACCAGAGGACATAGATTTTAGATAATTGTCAAAAGCACCAAAGGGGAGTTGAGAATTTATTTCTTGCAGCGAGTTGTTATGATCTGGAATGCACTGCCTGAAAGGGTGGTGGAAGCAGATTCAATAGTAACTTTCAAAAGGGAATTGGATTTATAGTTGAAAAGGGAAATATTGCAGGGCTCTGGGGAAAGAGCAGGGGGAGTGGGACTAATTGGATCGCTCTTTCAAAGAGACGACACAGGCACGATGAGCTGAATGGCCTCCTTCTGTACTGTAAGATTCTATGATTCAATGATATGGGGAAAAGGCAAGGCAATGCGCCAAAATGGCTGGCTCTTCCAGAGGGCCTTCTGTGCTGTAAAATTCTACGGCTGGGAAATTCCTCGGAGCTGCATTCACTCTGCCGGTGTTACTTCGCCGGAAGTGTGGCAGAAACCCTGTTTATACACGTAAGGGAGAATTCCACCTCACATCTGAAGAAGTAATACCGGGTGGGCTGGAGTGGAGCAACTCCGAAGAATTTCCTGACCAATGATTCGAATCTAATTTCTGGTGAGTGCACAGCAGCTTCAACTTTCATGGTAGGAGAAAGCCAGCAGGAGTGTGGACACTACTAACAGTAACTACGTTGAAAATTTAATTCGAAGCGTTCCTGGGGAATTTTTAACGTACAAACATAATGAGCAGGAAAAGACCAACTTGTCCATCAAGCCTGTCCATACTCACGATGGCCGGAACCAACATTTCCTACCCCCCCACCTCCCCCTCAAACACTGCCCCCCACCCCACCCCGCAGCCATGTAATCTCCTGGGAGAGGTAAAAAAGACAGAGGAAAAACCCAGGGCCGTTATGTAGTCCTCATGAGCTGCTCAGAGTGACTTTCTCTTAATGGCCCCAGTTGAAAGAGTCATGCGCATTTCCTGGCCCGATTTAATGGTGCGGGTTTGATGACGTCATCGATGACTCGTTTCCAGCGCCCATATTTAAAGCAGCCTTGCACTAAACTCACTTGAAGATTTCCAGCGGAGGGTGGAAGGTGTGAAAGAAAGGCCACAGTACAGCTCAAACTTTTGAAGCAGGGGTAGCCAAAGGCAGAGGGCTGCACCCCGGTTCTCTGGTTCCTCATTACATACTCTGGGGAGGCTGTCAGAGCATGCAGGGAGGTCCTCTTCCCTGCTGACAGGCAAAGGAGACCTCTGTAAGAAACAAAAAGAGCCTGGCTGGATATTGCTGAGGAGGTCAGCAGCAGGGATGTGGTCAGGAGGACCTGGATACAGTGCAGGAAATGCTTCAATGATCTCACGAGGTCAGGAAAGGTGAGTGCAATGCCACACTCACCTTCATCCTGAAGAGCCTGTCAACACATCCCCATCACTCTGTCTTCCCAAGCTGACTCCCGCACATCATTACTCACACCAACACACCAACATACCTTGCACGCCCACCCATCCCTCTCTCTCTATCACATCCCCATCTGACTAACCACCCCTCACACTCACCCTCATCTTAATGCAATCATAGCAAGTAACACCGCGGAAGAAGGCCATTTGGCAATGTCATACCACTCCCTCATAGTCGCCCTCTACAGATGTAATCCATCCATTCCTTACACTCAAAATTCTTTTCTTTCCTTCCTTGCAGGAGAAGAGAGCCCACAACAACAGAGAGAGGGAGAGAACCGGAGGTGACCCTCCAGTAATTGCACATCTCACAGCAGCAGAGGAGGAAATTTCGAGAGCTGGAGAGATGCTGGCGGTGGGAGACGGAGAGAGCGGCACATCCCATAAGGTGACTGATGTCAGCAGCAAGTGAAATGTCACCATGTGCATAATGGTAACGTCACCCATTCTTATTATAACACTTCTAATTCATCTCTTTACTCTCCCACAGGTCCATCAACTGCTTCCCCCCCCCCCCACCCCACCCCCACTGTCCAGCCGGAGGAGGAAGACGACTCCTCAGAGGAACCTCCAGTCTCTGAGGGTGCAGTGTCAGCAGACCCAAGCGCACCCAGCACCAGCGCAGATACTCACACCTCGGTGGGTCCTTTGTGCCATAGAGTAGAGTTGTCACCTGGTGTCTCACAATTCACAAGTGAGCAAGAGCAAGTGGTGTTGACAGGGACAGCAGTGGAGACTCCTCGCCGGAGGGTGCAGGACGCTCCAAGCTCTGCTCATGCTGACGCTGAGCCAAGGAGGTCATCGAGGGTGATCTTGGAGGGGCAGCAACAATTGCATGAGGCTCTGGCATCTTTTGCAGCCGCGATGTCTGCAAATGTTCAGAGAATGGAGGAGTCCATCTCCAACATGAGCACCACCATGTTGCAGGCGATGGTGACGATGTGCTCCTTCATGGAAAGGATGGCCACCTGCATGGAGCAGCAAATGAGCCACTCACATGAGCACATGCTAGCTGTGGACAGCAGATGGCAGACGCTCATAGACCTCCTCTCAAGGAGGGATATAAACGTTGACTTGGGCCTTCATCGCCCCACTGCTGTGCAGCAAGGTGCTCGCCAGCTCCTTATTAGCAGGGAAGTGTGGGTGGCCCATGAGAGGGATGATGGGGAGAGGAGCTGCCAGGGAATCTGACGCACACATACATAATCATCTTTTTATGGTTGCAGACAAGCTACACATTGAAGGAGTGGAAGCCTTTGCAGTTCACAAACTCTCCTGGGTGATGATGGGGTGCCTTCATGGCCACATGTGTGCAGTCGATGATGCCCTGCACCTGAGGGAAGCCAGCCAGAGCCGCAAAGCCAAACGCCCACTTAGCAACACTGGCTTCATCAGTGGCAAAGTTGATATAATTGGCTGACTTGTGAAACATGGCATCGGTCATCTGGGTGATGCATCTGTGGGCGACCGACTGAGAAATCCTGCAAATGTCTACTGCAGATCCCTGGAAGGAGCCTGAGGAGAAGAAGTTGAAGGCGATGGTGACTTTGACAGCCACTGGCAAGGAGTGTCCACCAGGACCTCTGGGCAGCAGGTCTTGTTCCAGCAAGCTACACATGTCTGCGACGACCTGGCACGATAGCCTGAGCCTCCTGAAGCACTGTTGTTCAGTCATGTTGATGAAGTTTATTCTCTGCCTGTATACCCTGTGTTGGGGGTAATGCCCCCGGTGCGGTGCAGCCCTGTGGTGCCCCCCTCTTTCCTGTAGAGCACCAGGTCGTTGAGGCAAAGGCTGCTGTTGTGGTTGCTGCTGGTGTTGTTGGCGGTGGGGCTCATCTTGGTCCGATTAAGTCTCCCCTCAGCCTTCTCTGTTCCAAAGAAAACAACCCCAGCCTATCCAATCTTTCCTCATAGCTAAAATTCTGTAGTCCTGGCAACACCCTCATAAATCTCCTCTGTACCCTCTCTAGTGCAATCACATCCTTCCTGTATTGTGGTGACCAAAACTGTATGCAATACTCTAGCTGTGGCCTAGCTAGTGCTTTATACAGTTCAAGCATAAGCTCCCTGCTCTGATATTCTATGCCTCGGCTAATAAAGGAAAGTATCCCGTGTGCCTTCTTAACCACCTTATCTACCTGTTCTGCTACCTTCAGGGTTCGGTGGACATGCACTCCAAAGTCCTCTGTTCCTCTACACTTCTCAGTATCCTACCAATTATTGTGTATTCCCTTGCCTTGTCGAGGGCTTGAAATGCTAGTTTAGGGAGCAGAGACAATAGCATACAGCTGCCCATACAGCTGTCCATCCTGGCCGATACTAAATAAACATGCATCATGCAGCCAGGTTCGGGAGGGTGTCCTCTGTACCGTATATGACAGCTCTCCATTCTCCCACTTCCTCAATAAGCACTTCCATTGCTTGCTCTTTGATTCTTGTCTTTCGGCCATCTGCATCTTTTAGGAAAATGATTGAGTAACCCTGGCCTGCTCATGCCTGTGCAGATGCAAGCTTTTAGATGCCTCCTCAAGCCATGTAACAGCTGTTTCCATTACAACCAGTTCTGATACTCTGCTGTGCGGAGGTAAATTTACAGCAAAAGTAAACAATATCATGGGTTAATTAGCAGACAAGAACACTCACTTAAAGTTTCAATAACCCGCAGTTTTAATTCCAAACAGCACTCCAACAATGGTTTCTAGGCGATAACCTTGGATGTCAATCATATTTATAATATTAATATAAAGTAACTTATTTATGCAATGTTTATAACATGTTTTGTGATTGAGGAATATAATCCAGTTAGTAGGCAATTTCAAAACTCCAGTGGTGCTGATAACTAACATCAGATGAAAACCTCGGCAATTCATCAGCAATTAACCCAGGGAGATAATGCCAGCTGTTTCAGTGCATGCCATCCTACGCAAATATGTCAGTACAATATATTTATACCAACGCCTATTGCATAGTTTGGAGTTAACAAAGGCCCCATTTTTAAAACAAAGAAGAAAGAGCTTGCACTTATATCGTGTCTTTCACAACCAAAGCGCTTGACAGCCAATTAAGTACTTTTGATTGGCACCCCATCGACCACCTTAAACATTCACTCCCTCCACCACCAGTGCACCGTGGCTGCAGTGTGTACCATCTACAAGATGCACTGCAGCAACTCGCCAAGGCTTCTTCGGCAGCATCTCCCAAACCCACGACCTCTACCACCTAGAAGGACAAGGGCAGCAGGCGCATGGGAACACCACTACCTCCAAGTTCCCCTCCAAGTCACACACCATCCTGACTTGGAAGTATATCACCGATCCTTCATCGTCACTGGGTCAAAATCCTGGAACTCCCTCCCTAACAGCACTGTGGGAGTACCTTCACCACATGGACTGCAGCGGTTCAAGAAGTTGGCTCACCACCTTCTCAAGGGCAATTAGGGATAGGCAATAAATGCTGGCCACATCCCATGAACGAATAAAAAAAAAATTCCCTGGTGGAAAGTAAGAAATGCGGCAGTCAATTTGCAAGCTCCCACAAACAACAATGTGATAATGACCAAACAATCTGTTTCAGGTGCTGGTAGAGGAATTAACATTTTCTCAGTCTTTCTGACCGTTTGTAAAGTATTCCTTTAAAAAGCATCCGCTCGCTGGTGAGCTCTTGTCCATTTGGAAATGTGGCTACCTTTGAAAATTAAACTTGGCTCCACTATAGCCAGTCTCAGTAATATTCAGGACCATTTTGTACCTCTAATCGCATCAATAAAATAGTACAGCTCACCTTCCCCATGAGGCCGATTTTAAAGCTATTTGTCCAGACAGATAGGCTGTTAAAATGCCCCTGAGTTATTAACCCGTCCTGGAGTCTCCAGGATAACATCATCGGGACCCGAGTACAATTTTAACTCAGGTTGGAGTGGGGAGAGAAGAGGATCAGCCCCAGAAGAGGCCGAAAAAGGTAATTGTGTTTTTTTTCCTTTCTGGGACCAGGATGAGCAGGGCTGCCCCCTGAAGGCACCACAAGGAAAGCTAATGCCTCCCTTGCCTCCGAGTCCACCTCCCCCCATCCTCCCCCACCGAATGCGAGACCCCCTCCAGGTCGTGCGATTTTCAGCCACTTGCTGCCCCTTCTGGGTGGACCGGTGGTATGTAAGTGAGGCCCGGCAGTTAAAGTTTCTGGAGCAGCGGGCGAGTGTCTAACGTGCCTCACCACTCACCCGCCCAAAACCCGTCTGGAGTTAAAATCACAGCCCATACCTCGGCAGCACTTCACCTGTGGTCCACCGTGACACCAGTTCCTAGCATCGGTGATGTAATGAAAATTCTAATATCTTTATTTTTCTTATCATTACAAACTCCCTTTCTAAATACAATATACGGCAACATCACACATAAGTAGAATTATAAGGTCGTTAGTCACGCAGGCCGCCATTTTCCGAGTGGAGGCGGGTTGGAGGCGGCTTTGATGTTTGGCGGGTTCCGGTCCCGCTGTCGGTTTCAGCCACCCTGAAATTACGATTTTTGCTTAAGTGGGCTGATTAAGCCCGTCGTGCGCGATGCCCGGCCCAATCAGTTCGGGTCTGCTGCTTGCCTCTGCTGACGTCTTTCAGCCAGCTGCATTTAAGGGGCCCATGCAGCCTTGTTTTTGATCAATTCTATTCTGCTGCTTCTCGGTGTGGCACCACTCAAAATGACTGCTTCAACACCAAAGGCCTCTCCACGATTTGATGATGACTCCCTCCATGCTCTTGTGGAGGGAGTGAGAGGTCGCCAAGAGGTACTGTTCCCCTCAAATGGACGGAGGAAGCCTCCTCAGCAAACCAGAGCAGCCTGTCTGCAAATTTCTGAGGAGGTGAGCGCCAGGTCTTTGTGTGGCCGCACCTGGGTTCAGTGCAGGAAAAGGTTCAATGACCTGCTACGCTCAGCAAAAGTGAGTATAACATCACACTTACCTTCAATCTGCTCCCCCATCTCCTCTCATCACCAGCACTCTGCATTGTCAACCTACTCCTGCACATCCCACTTTACCCTTACATCCCTTGCACCCTTAATCATCCCTCTCTATGTACAGAATCACTTCACTATTCTACTATGCACCCCTCACACTCGCTATCACTGTTATGCAATGATAACGACTAACAATGCACAGGGAGGGCCCTTGGTATTGGCACCTCACTCCATCTTTGTCTCCCTCTAAGCATCTATGCTATGGATTCTCTACACTCACTCCAACATTCTCACTCAAACTCCACTTGTGTCCCTCATTTCAGGAAAAGAGAGCCCGCAATAAGAGGGAGAGGGGCAGGACAGGAGGAGGGCCACTTTCGATTGCCCACTTGACCACCGCTGAGGAGGCTGTTCTCAACATCGACGGAGGTGCTGAGGATCTGGAAGTGGGGGACGGTCAGACGGGCGCAGTAGAGCAAGCTGGTGACAGAATAGATTTTCATCTCTCTCATTTAGATTGCATGAGTGACTGATATGGCATCTGATGTTCATACAGATTGAGTTCTGATCATCTGCACAATGGGCTGTGTATGCTAAGTTAATATCACATGTCTAACTCATGCCTTTTACCCCCACAGGACCATCGAGAGCCCCCCTCCCCACTGTCCAGGAGGAAGAGCTGGAAGACTCCTCAGAGGAAGCTGCAACCTCTGAGGGCGCAGTGTCAGCAGAATTGAGCGCACCCAGCACCAGCGCAGGGACGCACATCTCGGTGGGTCATTCGCGAGATAGATTAGTGTTGTCACCTGGCGTATCACAGCTCACAAGTGAGCATCAGCAGATGGTGGAGACAGGGACAGCAGTGGAGAGTCCTCGTCGGAGGCCGCAGGACACTCCTAGCTCTGCTCAGCTGCATGTGGACCCTGTGCCTCTGGGGCCATCCAGAAATAGAGCGGTGCTGGAACTTCAGCAACAAGTGCAGGAGTCTCTGACAGGTTTTACATCCACGGTAACTGCGAGTGTGCAGAGGATGGAGGAGTCCATCTCAAACATAAGCAATGCCATGTTGGAGGCAATGGCGCATGAACGTGCCACCATGGAAAGGGTGGCAACCTCTTTGGAGGACATAAGTAGCCAGACTCAACAGAGCATGGTGACTCTTCTAAATAGATGGTCTTCTATAGAGGATAGATGGGCAGCTATTGAGGAGAGACACTAGAGGTACATGGACGTCCCCGTTATGAGGACTGTCAGTACAGAGACCAGTCCTCATGGCCCCACTGATGTGCAGCAAGGTGCTCTCCAGGTACTTGCTAGCACTGAAGTGCGGGTGACCCATGAGAGGGATATTGGTAGTCGACAACAAGGAAGTGTGGGCTCCTCTCCAAGCGCTCACACTCCCATGCCCTCGGTCAGAGCCCCAGATTCCTCACCCAACTGAGATGGCCGTCTCAGCCCTTGTACAGCCGCAGGAGGAGCAGACTGTTGCTGAGCCCTCCCAGGCTCCCAAACCCAGAGGACGCCCACCAAAGGTGTCGAAGCAGGAGCAGCATGGAAGTGAACAAGGTGCCTCCACATCTGCTGAAGCCACAGGGGAAGCACCACGTAGAAGCACGCGTAAGAGAAAGTTAACACACAAATAGTCACAAGGGTAGTCACTTGGGTGTTTTGATATAATACAAATTGAAGATTATCATCGTCATTTCAATTGTAATAAAGAAATGCGATGGCAAATATTCAAAGAGTTGGCCTATGTGTGCCCAGAAATGGAAGTGTCACAGTGAGGTGTCAGGGCGCCTTTCATCTGTAATGATGGTGGTGAGAGTGATATGAACCCACAGTTTATTGTACATTGTGTATGGTGTGTTAAGAAGGTGGCAGCCACATGTGTTTGCTTCGTAAACTTAAGCGAATCTGGCATGGATTAGTGCATCCCTTGCATCACGGCCAGCAATGTGCTCACGTGCTGGTGGAACTAGCACATCCGCCTCCGCAAGGTCTTCCTCCTCCTCCTCTGAGGAGGAGGAGGAGGCTGTGCGCTGAGCCACTTGTTCCTCAGGCAGCGGTAAGCCACGCTGCTGTGCGATGTTGTGCAGGGCACAGCTGACCACGATGATTCTGGAGACCCTGGCTGGTGAGTACTGTAGGGCTCCACCTGATCTGTCGAGGCATCTGAGTCGCATTTTGAGCAAGCCGATGGTTTGCTCAATGATGACTCTGGTGGAAATGTGGCTCGCATTTTAGCGCTCCCCAGCTTTGTTTGATGGCCTCCTCAATGGCGTCATTAGCCACGTCTTCAGCGGATACTCCTTGTCTCCAAGTAGACATCCGGAAAGTTGGGTTGGCGGATTGAAGAGCTGAGGCACAGTAGACTGCCGCAGGATGAACGAGTCATGGCAACTGCAAGGGAACTTGACGCAAACATGCATGATGTTCTTCCTGTGGATACACACCAGCTGCACGTTGAGGGAGTGGAAGCCCTTGCGGTTCACAAATACAGCTGGGTTGTGATGGGGAGCCCTAATGGCCACATGTGTGCAGTCTACAATGCCCTGCACCCTTGGCAAGCCTGCCATATTTGCAAAGCCAACCGCACGCACGGTTACACTTGCTTCATCCGTGGAGAAGTGAATGTAATTGTGCGTCTTTGCAAAGAGGGCATCGGTAACCTGCGTGATGCAAGTGTGTGCGGCCAACTGGGAGATGCCGCTGATGTCTGCTGATGATCCCTGGAAGGACCCTGAAGCAAAAAAATTGAGGGCGGTGGTGACTTTGACAGCCACTGGTAAGGAGTGTCCACCCGCTCCTCTGGGCTCCAGGTGTTGGTGCAGTATTGCGCAGATGTCAGCGACTACCTCTCGCAAAAGTCTCAACCTCCTTTGGCACTGCTGCTCAGTCATGTTGAGGAAGCTCATCCTCTGCCTGTAAACCCTGTGTTGGGGGTTTCTCCTGCGGCGAGGTGCAGCCCTGCACTGATGCCCTCTGCCCTGTGCAGCATCAGGTGGCTGAGGAGAAGGTTGGCGCTCCTGTTGTTGCTGCTGCTGTTGTTATGCCTGGTTCTGCTGCTGCCGCGGCTGCTCTTCCTCCGATTCTGAGGACCAGGATGAGAGGGTCTAAATGGTTCCCATTCCGCTGGTATATATCTCAGTTGAGGAACAGATGTTATAAGCGCTCAGGCAATGTGGGGAGAGGGTTTTCCAAGGAGGTCACAGTGCATCTGGATCTCAGCTTAACCACTTACAAGCTCAATAGACCTGCAAAAGGTGTTCCAATACCTCAAAAAACAAAGTTCTGTCATCTGAAAGTCAACCATGTTACAGGTCCGCTTTTATGCTGCAGGTGCAGCTGTCAAGAATTGGCTTAGTTGCTGAACCCGGCACAATCAGCTGGCGTGTTTTGCGAATGGCGTGGAACACGCTGAAAATGTCCTAAAATGAGAAGAGCCTGCTAAAATCGGATTATGTAGGTAGTTAACAAGCTGTTAACTGCCTTAAGTGCCTCTCCTGCCGCTTGGTGTCGGGTCTGAGCGGGACTCCGAGACCCGACACTTGGCAAAGTTGCGTGGAGGCGGGTTGACGGCGGGTTCGGATCCCAGCGTTAAACAGAACGAATTTAACCAATGACCCTCCTCCAAACCCGCCCTCTGAGCGCCGGCAAAATCGTGGCCGTAATGTCATGTGACGTTAGAAATTTCATCCACAGAAACATGTCTTATTGGCAAGCAAGTCTCGCCAGAGAATAATTTGAACCATTTTATTGCAAATCTCCTGAAATTAGTTGCATGCATCTCCTGTTAAAGAGTTCATTAGTGCTCTTGCATGACTATCACAAGCTCCCATTGATTCCAGCTGCAATTTCTTTTGTAATCTGGCAGCAGGTGAAATATTATTCACTTCAGGTCATAGCTGCCAGTGACTGGTGAGGCTTATTATTTCTGAGTAATTGGAGGGCAGTAATTAAAGTTTTAAGGGAAAAAAACCAATTTAACCAAGGATATTAATATATACTTTTTTTAAATAATCTGCCTTCGTGTTGACTCATTTGAAATGAAACTCAACATGTTTCTAAAAATTTAAATGAGCTTTCTGTCAGACTGGTGGGGAATTTAATCAAATTACTTCTGGCAGTTCCTTTTTTAGTAGAAAAGTGAACCCTACGGGGAAGAAATTCGGTGGGTTAGCGCCTCCCGTTAGTGCCCCCGGGGGGGGTGGTGATAACGGGGCGCTAACGACTTACCGCCCGGGCGCGGCAAGATGAACGACTCCCGCGAACCTCGGTGAGAGGTTTGCGGCAGCTGTAAGACTTCGCGCCGCGATCTCCTTCGCCCATTGATCGTGATGTCATTGCCGTGCGCATCGCCCCGGTAGCGCCCTGGACCTGAACTTCGGTTCCGCCCCCTGCAGCATCGCCGGGCGATGACACCAACAGCTGCAGGAGGCGTTGATCGGGAGGCCGGGCGCTTCGGGGGCGAAAGTTAAAGGGGCGGTTGCCGAGGTAAGTGCCTAAATTTCTGAAATGTTTTTGTTCAATATTTTTTACTTCTCCTGGGCCGGGATCGATCAGCCCGGCACTCTGCTGGAGTGCATGGGGCTGATCGAGCCGGATCGCGGCCGCTGTCGGGGACCAGCTAACTGGTGGTCACCGACAGAGCTCTACTATCTTCCTGGAGCACTAAGCCCAATTTTGTGAAAGCTGGGAATCATTCGCGCCTGGCGCTAAGTTTCCCAGCTTTCAAAGGTTACCGCCCCTAAACAGGGCAATAATGAATTTCTCCCCCTTTGTGTTTGATAGTATTTTCTGACATATAAAAGGGAAACTGTTTTCTTGTGTTTTATACAGGGAGGAAATGGCCGAGTGAGAGAACCATGGTTCACAAAAGAGGTTGAATGTCTAGTCAAGAGGAAAAAGGAAGCGTATGTAAGGATGAGAAAACAAGGTTCAGTTGGGTCGATTGAGGGGTACAAGGTAGCAAGGAATGAGCTAAAAAAAGAGCTTAGGAGAGCTAGGAGGGGGCATGAGAAGTCCTTGGCGGGTCGGATCAAGAAAAACCCCAAGGGGGAAAAATTCAGCTGCTTGCGCCTCCCGTTAGCGCCTTAAGAGGGCGCTAATGGGGCGTAAAGCAGCTAACGCCCGGGCGCAGCGCCGCCCACGCCTCCCGAAAAATTTAGTGGGAGGTTAGCGGCGGCGGCAGCCGGTAGCGCCCTGTGGCGCTGCGCCGCCGGCGATGACGTCATCGCCGTGCGCAGCACCCCGCTCGCGCCCCGGCCGTGATCTTCAGTCGCGCCCCCTGATTTACCGCCAGACGCTATGTCCGACGGGTTCAGGGAGGCGTACGTGCGGCCGGGGCGGCGATATTTAAAGCGGAGGTGGCAGGCGGCCATTTTTGTTGCTGGCCGCCTGCCAGCACCTGCCCCCGGCCCCCGTGAAGCCCCCCCACCGTGAAGTGCCGGCTGCGCTCCAAGAGCCCGGCACTTCTCTTGAGTGCCGGGCTCTTTTGCCGGCACTCCCGATCCCTGGGGGCCCAGCTGGGCCCCGGTTCGCGCTGCGCAGGGTCCCTCCCCTTTAAGAAGGGGAGGAAGGCCTGCAATACCGCGGCGCGACGTGCCGCAGCGCGTGGCGCTGCGGCACGTAGCGCCAGGATATTCACTCGCAGCGCCCCAAGAGGGATGCGAGCTGCTTCCAGTGGTGCCCCGCTTCCCTCGTGGGGCACAACCACTGAAGTTCCGGCGCGGGGCCGCTAATTTTTTCGGGGCGCTAAAAGTCGCGCCCCGGCGAGGTTAGCGCCCCAAATGGGGCGCGACTCAATTTTTACCCCCAAGGCTTTTTACTCTTATGTGAGAAATAAAGGAATGACCAGGGTGAGGGTAGGGCCGGTCAAGGACAGTAGTGGGAACTTGTGCATGGAGTCAGAAGAGATAGGAGAGGTGATGAATGAATACTTTTCGTCAGTGTTCACCGAGGAGAGGGGCCATGTTTTTGAGGATGAGAGTGTGATAAAGGTAGATAGGCTGGAGGAGGTAGATGTTCTGAGGGAAGATGTTTTAGCAATTTTGAAGAACCTGAGGGTCGATAAGTCCCCTGGGCCAGATGGGATATATCCTAGGATTCTTTGGGAGGCAAGGGAGGAGATTGCAGAGCCTTTGGCTTTGATCTTTGGGTCCTCACTGTCCACGGGGATGGTGCCAGAGGACTGGAGAGTGGCGAATGTTGTTCCTCTCTTCAAGAAAGGAAATAGGAATGACCCTGGTAATTATAGGCCGGTTAGTCTTACTTCGGTGGTTGGTAAGATAATGGTAAAGTCCTGAGGGATAGGATTTATGACCATTTGGAAAGATGCAACTTAATCCAGGATAGTCAACACGGATTCGTGAAGGGTAAGTCTTGCCTAACAAATTTGATTGAATTCTTTGAGGAGGTAACTAAGTGTGTAGATGAAGGTAGAGCAGTTGATGTCGTATACATGGATTTTAGTAAGGCGTTTGATGAGGTTCCCCATGGTCGGCTCATGAAGAAAGTAAGGAGTTGTGGGATAGAGGGAAATTTGGCCGATTGGATAAGTAACTGGCTATCTCATAGAAGTCATGATGTGGAGATGCCGGCGTTGGACTGGGGTGGACAAAAATGAGAAGTCGCACAACACCAGGTTATAGTCCATATTGACACAGACATCAAGTACCTGCAGAGATGCAAGAAAGCAGACAAGATTCCGAAAGGACTACAGATCACGAACCCACTCAAGTCGACATACAACACAGACTACGCTGAGAGACTTTGCCGTCGTACCTCTCGCACACTCCTCAACCATCTCGTACACCAGCTCTACAGCAGACGTCGCAACCTCGAAACCAAGATAGAGTCCATGCTCTCAGCCTGTGCTCAGGACACAGCAGACCAGCTACGAGACACCGCCAAACAGACGAGGCAACGGAACTACGCTGCCTACATGCGCATCAAGAACAGGAAGCTTGAGAAACTCGGCGTAACCACCAGCTACAACCAAGCCTCCCCCGGTACCACGGTTGCAACCACAGGGAAGTCCATCGTCAACCTGTCGGACCACACCCTTCAACCAGACGAAATCGAAGTTCTCGCCCTAGGGCTCAAGTTCTGCCCCACCACCAAAATGGACCCCATCGGTCTCGCGGCGGACACAGAGGAATTCATCAGGAGAATGAGGATCCGGGAATACTACCACAAATCCCAAGATGTCAGCAACATTCCTAATGGGACAATCAATGATCCGGAACAGCAGGCAGTGCTACAACCGAGGAAGAAAGAGTCAAATTGGACCCCTCCGGAGGGTCGCAACCCTAAGCTTGACATGTATGCTCAAGCTGTCAGGAAATGCATCAACGCCAGATTCATCAGCCGTACTCACAAGACAGTCCAGAATGTCACCCGAGCACAACACAACGCCATCCACGCACTCAAGACCAACCGCAACATCGTCATCAAACCAGCGGACAAAGGAGGAACCATCGTCATACAGAACAGAATGGACTATTGCAAAGAAGCATACCGACAACTGGACAACCAGGAACACTACAGACAGCTACCCGCAGATCCGACCAAAGAACACACCCGCCAACTCAATAGACTGATCAAGACCTTCGATCCAGACCTTCAAAACATCCTACGCGCTCTCATCCCACGTACTCCCCGCGTAGGAGACTTTTACTGCCTCCCAAAGATACACAAAGCCAACACACCCGGACGTCCTATCGTATCAGGCAACGGAACCCTGTGTGAGAACCTCTCTGGGTACGTCGAGGGCATCCTGAAACCCATCGTACAGGGAACCCCCAGCTTCTGTCGCGACACTACAGACTTCTTGCAGAAACTCAGCACCCATGGACCAGTTGAACCAGGAACACTCCTCGTCACAATGGACGTATCGGCACTCTACACCAATATCCCCCACAATGACGGCATCGCTGCGACAGCCTCAGTACTCAACACCAACAACAGCCAATCTCCGGACGCCATCCTACAACTCATCCGCTTCATCCTTGACCACAATGTCTTCACCTTCGACAACCATTTTTTACCCAAACACACGGAACAGCCATGGGGACCAAATTCGCACCCCAATATGCCAACATCTTCATGCACAAGTTCGAGCAAGACTTCTTCGCTGCACAGGACCTCCAACCAACACTGTACACCAGATACATCGACGACATCTTCTTCCTTTGGACCCACGGCGAAGGATCACTGAAAGGACTACATGATAGCATCAACAGGTTCCATCCCACCATCAAACTCACCATGGACTACTCCTCAGAATCGGTTTCATTCTTGGACACACGAATCTCCATCAAAGACGGACGCCTCAGCACTTCACTCTACCGCAAGCCCACGGACAACCTCACGATGCTCCACTTCTCCAGCTTCCACCCTAACCACGTTAAAGAAGCCATCCCCTATGGACAAGCCCTGCGAATACACAGGATCTGCTCAGACGAGGAGGAACGCGATGGACACCTACGGACACTGAAAGACGCCCTCGTAAGAACGGGATATGACGCTCGACTCGTCGATCGACAGTTCCGACGGGCCACAGCGAAAAACCGCATAGACCTCCTCAGAAGACGAACACGGGACACAACCAACAGAGTACCCTACGTCGTCCAGTACTTCCCCGGAGCGGAAAAACTACGCCATGTTCTTCGCAGCCTTCAACATGTCATCGATGACGACGAACACCTTGCTAAGGCCATCCCCACGCCTCCACTACTCGCCTTCAAGCAGCCGCCTAACCTCAAAAGTACCATCGTTCGCAGCAGATTACCCATCTTTCAGGCGAACAGCAACCAAGACACCACACAACCCTGCCACGGCAACCTCTGCAAGACATGCCAAATCATGGACACAGATACCATCATCACACGTGAGGACACTACCCACCAGGTACACGGTACATACTCATGTGACTCGGCCAACGTTGTCTACCTGATACGTTGCAGTAAAGGATGCTCCAGAGCATGGTACATCGGCGAGACCATGCAGACACTGAGACAACGTATGAACGGACACCGCGCAACAATCGCCAGGCAGGAGGGTTGCCTCCCAGTCGGGGAACACTTCAGCAGCCAGGGGCATTCAGCCTCGGATATGCGGGTAAGCGTTCTCCAAGGCGGCCTTCGAAATACACGACAGCGCAAAATCATAGAGCAGAAACTGATAGCCAAGTTCCGCACTCATGAGGAGGGCCTCAATCGCGATATCGGGTTCATGTCACGATACAGAACGTGACTTGACATCATGGCCGGTCTTCCCAGGTGTTTTTTTTTTAAAAAGGCTAACACAAGAACCTACACAGATTGACAGGATATGCAGCCAGCAGGTGGTTTGACACGTTGGACCCCCTGGGACACATCTCATTGTCTTGGCTATGCTCTTTGATGTGGGAAAGATTTGAATATATTTTGTCTGTGTTTAAATTGTGAATTCTGGGAGATTCTCTCACTGCTAAACTTACCTGACGAAGGAGCGAACTGCTCCGAAAGCTTGTAAAATTAAATAAATCTGTTGGACTATAACCTGGTGTTGTGCGACTTCTCATTTTTATCTCATAGAAGGCAGAGGGTGGTGGTGGATGGAAAATTTTCGGACTGGAGACCAGTTACCAGCGGTGTGCCACAGGGGTCGGTGCTGGGTCCTCTGCTGTTTGTGATTTTTATCAATGACTTGGAGGAGGGGACTGAAGGGTGGATCAGTAAATTTGCTGATGACACCAAGATTGGTGGAGTAGTGGATGAGGTGGAGGGCTGTTGTAGGCTGCAAAGAGACATTGATAGGATGCAGAGCTGGACCGAAAAATGGCAGATGGAATTTAACCCTGATAAGTGCGAGGTGATTCATTTTGGTAGGGCAAATTTGAATAAGGATTACAGGGTCAACAGCAGGGTTCTGAGGAACGTGGAGGAACAGAGGGATCTGGGGGTTCATATCCACAGATCTCTGAAGGTTGCCACTCAAGTGGATAGAGCAGTAAAGAAGGCCTATAGTGTGTTAGCGTTTATTAACAAGGGGTTTGAGTTTAAGAACCGTGAGGTTATGCTGCAACTGTACAGGACCTTGGTGAGGAATATTGTGTGCAGTTCTGGTCACCTCACTATAGGAAGGACGTGGAAGCATTGGAAAGAGTGCAAAGGAGATTTACCAGGATGCTGCCTGGTTTGGGGGGGAGGTCTTATGAGGAAAGATTGAGGGAGCTATGGCTTTTCTCTTTAGAGCGGAGGAGGATGAGAGGCGACTTAATAAAGGTTTATAAGATGATGAGGGGGATAGATAGAGTGGATGTTCAGAGATTATTTCCTCGGGTGGATGTAGCTGTTACAAGGGGGCATAACTATAAGGTGCATGGGGGGAGATATAGAAGGGATGTCCGAGGTAGATTCTTTACTCAGAGAGTGGTTGGGGTGTGGAATGGACTGCCTGCTGTGATAGTGGAGTCGGACACTTTAGGAACTTTCAAGCGGTTATTAGATAAGCACATGGAGCACACCAGAGTGATAGGGAGTGGGATAGCTTGATCTTGGTTTCGGACAACGCTCGGCACAACATCGAGGGCCGAAGGGCCTGTATTGTGCTGTACTGTTCTATGGTCTATACCATTAATAGAATAACATTCCTGATTCAAATGCTGTGAATGTCATTTCAAAGTGAAACATTCGTCTCACATCTCAATAATTGCAAGTTAACGTAATTAGCTGTGATCCCCAGACTTTAAGTTCTAAGCTATATAAATAGCTTCCATAAGTTTGCCACAAATAGAAAGAAGGTACTTGCATTTATAAAGTGCTGTTCACGACCTCAGGACGTCCCAAAGTTCTTTACGGCCAATGAAGTACTTCTGAAATGTGGTCACTGTTGTAATGTAGGAAACGGGGCAACCAATTTGCGTACAGCAAGGTCCCACAAACAGCAATGAGATAATGACCAGATATCTGTTTTAATGTTGTTGGTTGAGAGATAAATATTGCCCTGGGCATCAGGAAGAACTCGTACGATAGCAAAATACTGCGGATGCTGGAAATCCGAAATAACAACAGAAAACGCTGGAAAAACTCAGCAGGCCAGGCAGCATCCGTGGAGAGAGAAAGAGAGTTACCGTTTCAGGTCGATGACCTTTCATCAGAACTGGGAAGAGCCGGAAATCAAATAGATTTAAGGCCAGGGTAAAGCTGGGGAAAGGGGGAGGGGATAAAGGAACAAAGGGGGAGATGAAGAGACATTAAGAGACATTAAGAGATATGCAAGGCTAGAGGTGGTGTTAATGAAACGTTAACTCTCTTTCTCTCTCCACGGATGCTGCCTGGCCTGCTGAGTTTTTCCAGCGTTTTCTGTTGTTAATCAGGAAGAACTCCCCTGCTCGTCTTCAAATATTGCTGTGGGATCTTTTACATCCACCTAAGAGTGCAAACATCAGTTTAGTGTCTCATTCAAAAGACTGCATCTCCGACAGTGCAGCACTCCCTCAGTATTGCACTAGGTTTGTCAATCTGGATTTGGACTTGAACCCACAACCTTTTGACTCAGAGGCAAGAGTGCCAGCACTGAGCCAAAATGATTGAATAACAAAAGGGACGATGATGTAAGGCAAAAGGGAGTGGTAATGAGACAAGTAAAGAAACAAAAGATGGGTCTAGAGGAGGTGTAAATGGCAAAAGCAGAACCATTACCAGCACCTGCTGTCAGAGAAATTGAGAGCAGTGATTATTATCTAAAGTTGTTGAACTTAATGTTGAGGCCAGAAGGCTGTAAAGTGGCTAATCAAAAGAAGAGGTGCTGTTCCTCAAGCTTGTGTGGAGCTTCATTGGCAAAAATGAAGATTTTTTCTTTCAATGGGTTTGTCAACGTTGGTAGTTGTCACCGTGGTGGACAGGGCCCTTGGCCGTGTCCGTCCCATTTCCCGCATTTCTACCCTTACCCATTCCCCTCCATCCCAGACCACAATAGGGTTCCACTTCTCCTCACCTTCCACCCCACCAGCCTCCACATTCAACGGATCATCCTCCGCCATTTCTATCACATCTAGCGCGATGCCACCATCAAACATATCTTCCCCTCCCCTCCCCTTTCAGCATTCTGAAGGGACCGTTCCCTCCATAACATCCTGGTCCACTCTTTAACCACCCCCAACACCTGCATCACTTCCCATGGCACATTCATGTGCAAGCGCAGGAGGTGGCTCACCTGGCCTTTCACCTCCTCCCTTCCCACCATCCAGGGCCCCAAACACTCCTTCCAGGTGAAACAGCAATTTAATTGTACTTCTTTCAATTTAGAATACTGTACTCACTGTTCATGATGCAGTTTCCTTTACATTGGAGAGACCAAATGTCGATTAGGTGACCGCTTTACTGAATATCTTTGTTCAGTCCACACGTGTGACCATGAGTTTCCGGTTCCTTGCCTTTTTAATTCTCCATCCCACTCCCACTCTGACCTCTATGTCCTCGGCTTCCTACACTGTTCTAATGAAGCTCAAGGAGAGCTTGAGGACCAGCACCTCATCTTTCGATTAGGCACTTTACAACCATCTGGACTTAACACTGAGTTCAACAATTTCAGATCATAACCACTGCTCCCTTTTTTGGGGGCAGCAGTTGCTGGTAATGGTTCTGCGGTTGCTACTTACAACTCCTCTAGACCCATCTTTTGTTTCTTTACTTGTCCCATTACCGACCCCTTTTGCCTCCCTTTTGTCATTTAATTTCTCCTGCCTACCATCCTTTTGTTCTTTCCTTCTCCCCCCCTTTCCCTGCCTCTGCACTTGCTTAAAACATGTTTCATCTCTAAGTTTTTCCAGTTCTGATGAAAAGTCATCAACCGGAAACGTTAACTCTGTTTCTCTCTCCACAGATACTGCCCGACCTGCTGAGTACTTCCAGCATTTTCTGTTTTTATTTCAAATTTCCAGCATCTGCAGTATTTTGCTTTTGTGCAGCATTTATCTGCTGCCTTTCTCATCCAGAAAGGTTAAAGTGACCTTTAGTTTGGAGACCCTGGGGATAATTCTAATCTAACTTGCCGTGCGGAAAAAAGAGTTTCACACCCAGCCCAATATTAATCTCCGTTGGCTTCAAACCGGGCGGGGTGTCCAAATAGCGTGGCCCCTGATCCCATCGGGAAACCCATGGGCGGGTTAGGTTAAAATTGCCACCTCTGTTTCAGCTGAAGTACCCCAAACCTCAATGAGACTGAATGTGTAACTAGAACCTTGAAGAAACTGCTCCCAGCCTCAAACTGCTACATAAAATAGGGATAAGACACAGGCCTGTCAAACCCAAAGCCAGATCTGGCTATATATAACCTTATTAAATCAACTGAATTCCCATTGTGTCTCCTCTCCAAAGATACTGACATCACAGTACAGTTTGCTATTTTCCAGAAACTATCTTTAAGTATTCACTTTTCAGGACTACAGATAGCGTGCCTACTGAGCTACTGTCCCAGAGATGTGTAAGATTAGTTAATACATCTCAGACAGGATCACAGTAATATATCTTAATGTAATTATGCTAATATGAATCATTACATGGATATTTTGCCTAATTCTATTTTTTGACATTAATTAAGCACGTTGAGTACCTGACAGCAACTATTATTACATATTTTTTTCATTTCGAACTGATTAATATCCCATCACTCTTTGTGGGTTTTGCTTTAAGTAAATGTAATTCTCACTGGAGTGGCGAAAGGGGCGATTTTCCCACTCTGCTTCCTGTGAGCACTTCAACAACAACAACTTGTATTTATATAGCACCTTTAACGTAGTAAAACGTCCCAAGGCGCTGCACAGGAGTATTTTAAGACAAAAAATTTGACACCGAGCCACATAAGGAGAAATTAGGGCAGGTGACCAAAAGCTTGGTGAAAGAGGTAGGTTTTAAGGAGCATCTTAAAGGAGGAAAGAGAGGTAGAGAGGCGGAGAGGTTTAGGTAGGGAATTCCAGAGCTTAGGGCCTAGGCAACAGAAGGCACGGCCACCAAAGGTTGAGCGATTATAATCAGGGATGTTCAAGGTCGGCTCCGCCATGTCACCTACATTATCCCAACAATGATTCCCAAGTTTAACAAAACTTGCATTTATATAGTACCTTTAACAAAGTAAAACATCCTAAGGTGCTTCACAGGAGCGTTAACAGACAAAAATTCACACCGAGCCACCTAAAGTGATATTAGGACAGGCGAAGTCAAAGGGGTAGGTTGTAAGGAGCGTCTTAAAGGAGAACAGAGAGCTAGAGAAGTGGAGAGGTTTAGGGGAGGGGGGAGTTCCAGAGCTCAGGGCCTTGGCAGCAGAAGGAAATCAGGAATGCACAAACGGGCAGAATTGGAGGAATGCCGAATTCTCGGGGGGTTGTAGGGCTGGAGAAGGTTACAGAGATAGGATAGAGTGAGGCCATGGAGGGATTTGAACACAAGGATGAGAATTTTAAATTCGAGGCATTACTGGACCGGGAGCCAATGTCGGTCAATGAGCACAGGGGCGATGGGCAACTTCAGGAAAATATACCCTTAGAACATTCCTGTTACTCTGCTTACAATTTGGCTGCTTTCTCAGAGAAGAGTGCCCATTTCTCAAGGTTTTATGCATTTCTAAAGGGTCTGTGGTCGGAGATTCGTGAAGAAGAATTGTTTCTGAAACAGCCTACCCCTACGATGCCATGTCTCTGATTGCAGGGGTGCAGACAGTGCCCAACAGTGTGGCGCTACCATACAGTATTGTGATGACTCCGGAAATGGTTTCAACACCAAAACTAAGGCCTAGAAATTTGATCGCTCTGCGACCGTTTTACAGGTGTAAAATGGACGCTTAAGGGTACAAGATGCAATATGCCATATTGGGGCGGGCTGTTCCATAGGTGTCCAGGGAGCGCACCAGAAGTATTGAAACACATCATTATAATATTAAAATAAGGATCTAACGCTTGCTGTCGGACCCATTTGTGAAATTGGTCTACCCCAGCATCTGACTCACCACATGATAAACTAGCCCAGCAAATCATGGTGCTAACAGTCAGCAAGGACCCTGCAGGAGTGTTATTTAAAGGCTTCATCCACTCCATACAGGTTAGTTGCTGTTTTATCCTCTGAAGCTGCTGCTTCATGGCTGGGCTTTCTCATGGCTATTTTGTCCATTCCACAAGTGAATTCTGACTTCTGGGTACAGCTTTGTGCTGCTTTGGAAAGAGTTTATTACAGTCGTGGGTGGTCTGGTAGGTCTGTCTTTGGGTCTGGAGGAGGAGAGGGAGCAGTGAAGAAGGCAGGAAAGATCAGGAGCAGCTAGGAGAAGAGAGAGCACCGCGCAGGAGGCCATGCCCACAGCGGGTCTTCAGCGAGCATTTCTCACACCTCAACTTCACTGAGAAGCAACTTGTGATGCTCCAGAGCTTCACTAAGGAGGTTCTCACCGAGCTATGTCACCTGCTGCAGCCACAACTGGAGCCTCAAACCAGGACATCAGTGACATCTCTCATTTTGCTGTGCACTGTTGTATCAGGGAGGTGACCAAGGCTCTCTAAGCCAGGAGGAATATATAGATCATATTGTTGAGGCTGCCGCGAAACACGAATTAAGGCTGAATCCATGTGCGGAAAACAAGAGACTTTTTTAATACAACTACATGGTACAAAATGGCTGAACCGAAAGCTCCCAGAATTCTCTGGAAAAATCCTGAGGCCCCGCCCACTCCTGCCTTAAAGGTAAGGTGCCTTAAAGGGAAGGTGCTCGATATATTGTCCACGGACGGAAGGGTGGGTTATGCCCGTTTAGGTGGCGATCCGCCACACAGCTCCCCCCAGAATCCGCTTAGGAGGTGTGGACGAGACGGTGCAGCGGTCTGATGGGCCGGCCGGAGCGGCTCTTGTAGGACGCTGGTGGACACGGAATGGCCGGGCGTGGAGCAGCCGGGTGAACCGGCTTGAGGGCAGGTCGGCCGCGTGGAGGTGGACGAGCTACAGGGACCTGCTCACCGGGCTCCGAGTGTGCTGGCTTGAGTCGGTCAACCGACACTTTTTCGGTCCTGTCGCCCACTTGCAGGGTGAAAAATTTGTCCCCAGCCTGTAGCACCTTGTAGGGCCCGTCGTACGGGGGTTGAAGGGGTCCGCGGTGGGCGTCGTGCCAGACGAAAACAAACCGTGCCTGGTGCAGGCTTAGTGGGACGTGTGAGGTGGATTCGCCGTGTCGGGCAATGGGCACCGGGGCGAACTGCAGCGCCGGTGAGGCGAAGTCGTGGCGTTGCTGGTCGGCTGACCAGGGTGTCATGGCGGTGGGCAGGAACTCGCTGGGTACGCGCAGCGGCTGACCGTACACGAGCTCTGCTGCCGATGCGTGGAGGTCTTCTTTAACCGCGGTGCGCAGGCCGAGGAGGACCCACAGAAGTCGGTCGGTCCAGGCGCCGTCCTGGAGGCTGACTCGAAGAGATGCCTTCAAGGATCTGTGGAACCGCTCACACAGTCCGTTGGCTTGGGGGTGGTACGCTGTGGTGCGGTGAATGGTCACCCCGAGATTGTGTGCGACGGCGGTCCAGAGTTCAGAGGTAAATTGCGGACCTCTGTCCGACGTCATGTCGGAGGGGACGCCGAACCGTGCGACCCAGGTGCTGACGAAGGCTCTGGCGATGTCGGCGGTGGTGGTAGAGGTCTGTGGAATTGCCTCGGGCCAGCGTGTGGTACGGTCAACGATGGTCAGCAAGTTCGTGTGGCCTTGCAACGGCGGCAGGGGCCCGACGATGTCCACGTGGATGTGGTCGAATCTCCGCGAGGGGACGGTAAACTCCTCGAGGGGTGCTTTCATGTGTTGCTGTACCTTGGCCTGTTGGCAGGCTAGGCAGGAGTTGGCCCAAGTACGCACATCCTTGCGAAGGCTGCACCAGACGAAGCAGTTGGCTACCAATTTGATGGATGCGCGGGCGCTGGGGTGAGAGAGGTTGTGGAGAATGTCGAATACCCGGCGGCGCCAGGACGCTGGGACAATGGGCCGAGGTTGACATAGGGATATGTCGCACTTGACCATGACTGCGGTCGGGCCACAGGCGACGTCGGCCAGGCGTAGCCCTGGTAGGTTGGTGGGTGCGGTGAGCAGATCAGGGTCGGTGATCTGGTCTGCTGCGAGTTGAGCGCAGTCAACTGCCAGGTGTGCGGCGTGGATGGCGGGGCAGGAGAAGCAGTCGGCTACCACATTGTCTCGGCCGGAGACGTGTTGGATGTCCGTGGTGAACTCGGACACTGCCGCGAGCTGGCGCTGCTGCCTGGCGGACCAGGGGTCGGTTGTCTTTGCCATTGCGAATGTCAGGGGCTTGTGGTCGACAAACGCAGTGAAGGGGTGGCCCTCAAGCAAAAACCGGAAATGGCGGACCGCCAGGAACAGCGCGAGGAGCTCGTGGTCGAAGGTGCTGTACTTGACCTCCGGGGGGCGTAGTTGGCGGCTCAAGAAGGCAAGTGGTTGCCAGGCGCCGTCGACCCACTGCTCATACACGGCGCCGACCGCGTGGTCGGAGGCGTCCGTGGTGAGTGCTACCCTGGCATTGGGCCGTGGGTGCGCGAGCAGGGTGGCGTTGGCGAGCACGGTCTTGGTGGAGTCGAAGGCGGCGGACGTGTCTGCCGTCCATTCGACCGCCATCTTGCCGCTCCTGCACCGGAGGGCTTCATACAGGGGCCTCATGAGGGACGCCGCTTTGGGGATGAAGCGGTTATCGAAATTCACCATCCCGAGGAACTCCTGGAGGCCTTTGATGGTGGTGGGGCGGGGAAATTGCAGGGGAATGGCCCCAGCATGGGTGATGTGGTGGCCGAGGAAGTCGATCTTGTCCAGGCCGAACTGGCATTTGGCTGGGCTGAGGATGAGCCCGTGGTCGCTGAGGCGCCCGAACAGGATGCGAAGGTGTTCGAGGTGTTCCTGCTTGGAGGAACTGGCTACCAGGATGTCGTCCAGGTAGACGAATAGGAACTTCAGGTCCCGAAGGACCAAGTCCATGAGCCGTTGGAATGCCTGGGCCGCGTTTTTAAGGCCGAAGGGCATCCGCAGGAACTCGAACAGGCCGAAGGGGGTGATTACGGCCGTCTTGGGGACATCCGTGGGGTGGACGGGGACTTGGTGGTAGCCGCGCACCAGGTCGACCTTGGAAAAGACTGAGTGGCCGGCCAGTCTAGCCGAGAAGTCCTGAATGTGCGGCACGGGGTACCGATCAGGGGTGGTGGCGTCGTTGAGGCAGCGGTAATCCCCGCAGGGGCGCCAACCTCCGCCTGGTTTGGGGGCGATGTGGAGTAGGGAGGCCCAGGGACTGTTGGAGCGGCGGATGATGCCGAGCTGTTCCATGGTGGCAAACTCGGTCCGCGCGATCTCCAGTTTGGTCGGGTCCAGCCTGTGGGCGTGGGCGTACACTGGGGGGCCTGTGGTGGGGATGAAGTGTTCCACCCCGTGTTTGGCGGCCTCCGCGGAGAAGGTCGGATTGGTAAGGGCCGGAAATTCGGCCAGGAGTGCTGAGTAGTCATCCGTGGCCCGGGCGTGGCACTGTGACGCCATGTCGGCGGGTTGATGGGGGGCCATGGCGCCCAGGATGGGGAACATGGTGTTCATGTCCACGAGGCGGTGATGGGGGATGTCTACCAGTAGGCCATGGGCGCACAGGAAATCTGCGCCGATGAGAGGGGAGAGCACCTTGGCAGTGATGAACTCCCATCGGTAGCGGCGACCAGCGAGGTCGAGGGTGACTGTCCGGGTGCCATACATCCGGATTTCCGAGCCGTTAGCAGCAGCCAGCGCCGGTCCATGTTCGCCCTTTTGGATGTCGAGGGAGGAGGCCGGGATGATGCTGTGCTGAGCCCCAGTGTCGCACAGGAACCGGCGGCTGGTAGTTGTCATCCGTGACGAACAGCAGGGAGCCCGCGTGGCCCACGGCCATCGTGGGTGCTGGTACGGGGGCGGACTTGAAAGAGCAGGGAGGTGTGCACCGTTGTGCCCTGGCGCCGAACCATGCATGGTAGTAACAGTGGCCCGGGTTAGTGGGGCGTGAAGGCCCCGTGGGCCTGGTGGCAGGCCCTTGTGGCCGCGTGGTGGCCGGTGAGGGGCGCGCCCAGGCATTGGCTGCCAGGTCCGGATGACGTCGCGGCTGGAGTGAGCGGACAGCAGCTTGTCGGCCTTATCAGCCAGGGCTTCCAGGTTCATGAGGCCGGACGCCACGATCACTGGGCGGATGCTGAGAGGGAGCTGGCAGATGAACAGCGTGCGGAAGAGGGATCCGTGTGGGCTCTCGTTGGTGAGGGAGAGCATGTGGGAGAGGAGGTCTGACGGTGAGGCATCACCGAGGCCTGGAAAGTCAAGGAGGTGGCAGTTTCGCTGATATGCCGAGGCCGTAAATTTTTTAAGGAGCGCTGTCTTGAGATGTGCATACTTGCCTTCCTCTGGTGGGTTCTGCAGCGCTGTCCAAACCTTCGAAACTGTGGCGCTACCGAGTGATGTGACGAGGTAGTTGTACTGCGTCCGATCTGTGGTGATGTTTCGCAGCCGGAAGCGAGATTCAGCTTGGAGAAACCAGGCTTCGGGCTGGTTTTCCCAAAACTCCGGCAGTTTCACGGAAACTGCGTTCGTGTCCGCCATTGCAGTGCTCGGAATACGTTCTGAGCGTCGGGGTCACCAATGTTAAGGCTGCCGCGAAACACGAATTAAGGCTGAATCCATGTGCGGAAAACAAGAGACTTTTTTAATACAACTGCATGGTACAAAATGGCTGAACCAAAAGCTCCCAGAATTCTCTGGAAAAATCCTGAGGCCCCGCCCACTCCTGCCTTAAAGGTAAGGTGCCTTAAAGGGAAGGTGCTCGATATATTGTCCACGGACGGAAGAGTGGATAATGCCCGTTTAGGTGGCGATCCGCCACAATATTCCCCATGGACAGAGTGCAGCAGGAGGAGAAAGCCTTAGGCTTCACCGCCATTGCAGGCATCCCCAGGGTCCAAATTGCCATTGTCTGCACCCACATTGCCTTGAAAGCTCCCCATCACCAGCCGAGCATCTTTCTCAAAAGAAAGGGATACTGCCCGACTGTGCAGCTTGTTTGTGACTACTGGCAGCGCATCCTCCAGGTGTGGGCCCGGTTTTCTGGCATCAGTTATGATTCATTCATCTTGCCCCAGTCTTTTGTGGAGTTCTTCCAACCAGGCCGTCAGCTCACAGGCTGGCTTCTTGGCGACAAGTCATTGTAAATGACTCCTGTCAGGAACCCAGGTACAGAGGCAGAGCTGGCATACAATGAGAGCTATGCCGCTACCAGAAACATCATTGGACAGACTGTCTGCATGCTCTGCAGTACAGCCCTGGCCACGTTTCCAGATTTCCTACATTACAACAGTGACTACACTTCAAAAAGTACTTCATTGGCGGTAAAGAGCTTTGGGATGTCCGGTGGTTGTGAAAGGCGCTATATAAATGCAAGTCTTTCTTTCTTTTGAGGTTGTGTGCTGCAATGCTGCATAACTCCGCCATACTGAAGGACCAGCCTTTATCACCATCTGGGTAGCAAGAAGTGGAGAAAGAGGAGGAGGAGGAAGAACAGGAGAAGCATCAACCATCAGTTTCCTTAGCTGGCAGAGCTCTCAGAGAACAACTGATCCAAAAGCGCTTCACCTGAACCAACAGTCTCACCATCCTCAAAGCCACCATCTGATTGCTTTCCTTCAGTCCATGAGTCTTGCTCTCACTTCGTTACAATTATTCACACCAACACCAAATGCAGAACAAAACACTTTACTCCAATAACTCAATTCATATTGGTATAACAGTTCACTTGTTGAATTAAGTATCACCCTTGTGCAACCCCTTAGTGCCAGTCTTCTGTGCTTATTTTCCTAGCCTAGTGCCCCTACAAGGTGTATCCCCAGTGGCTACAGTTTGGGAGGTGGAAGGCTGCTGAGCTTCTGTTGAGCCATTTTCTCCTGCAAGAAAGAAGGGAGAGTGTCAGTGGCAGTCTTGTGAGCTGTATCGTGAATGTGCCTGTCATGGTAGAATAGTGCAGGCATTGTGTGCAAGATATGAGGTGTGTGGAAGTGAGGATTTCAATAGTGCAGAGAGTTAAAGGTGCAGAGTGTGTGAGAAGGAGGTGGAGTGAAGTATGGTGCAGTGATTGTTGGAGAGTGAAGGGAAGTGGAGGAGGGGAGTGTTGGGAGTAGTGAGGCTCCAGGTGATGCAGGTATGAGGAGAGAGTAATTGCGATCCTTACCTTGAAAGCTCTGGTGAGGTTATTGAACTTCTGTCAGCATTGCAGCCAGATCCTGGGAGGCGTATGACAGATACCGAGGGCTAAATACCCCAGAATCTTTAGAGGAGTACAGAAAGTGTAGGGGTGCAATTAAAAAGGATATTAGGAAAGCAAAGAGAGAGCATGAAAAATTTTTGGCAAGAAAAATCAAGGAAAACCAAAAGATGATTGATAAATATATTAAGAGTAAGAGGATAACTAAAGAAAGGGTAGGGCCTATTAGAGATCATGAGGGTAGTCTGTGTGTGGAGGCGGGAGACGTCGGTAGGGTTCTTAATGAATACTTTGCATCTCTTTTCACAAAGGAGAGGGGCGAGGCAGACATTGCTATCGGGGGGGAGGAGTGTAAAATATTAGATGAAATAAATATAGTGAGAGAGGAAGTATTCAGGGGTTTAGCAGCTTTAAAAGTGGATAAATCCCCAGGCCCGGATGAAATGTATCCCAGGCTGTTAAGCGAAGCAAAAGAGGAAATAGCAGAGGCCCTGACCATCATTTTTCAATCATCTCTGGCTTCAGGTGTGGTGCCGGAGGACTGGAGGATTGCTAATGTGGTACCCTAGTTTAAAAAGGGAGAAAAGGATAGACCGAGTAATTACAGGCCAGTCAGCCTAACTTCGGTGGTGGGTAAGTTATTGGAAAGAATTCTGAAGGACAGGATAAATCTTCATTTAGAAAGACATGGATTAATCAAGGATAGTCAGCACAGATTTGTTAAGGGAAGGTCGTGTCTGACAAACTTGATTAAATTTTTTGAGGAGATAACAAGGAGGGTAGATGAGGATAGTGCGTTTGATGTAGTTTATATGGACTTTAGCAAGGCTTTTGATAAGGTTCCACATGGCAGACTGGTCACAAAGTTAAAAGCCCATGGGATCCAGGGCAAAGTGTCAAGTTGGATTCAAAACTGGCTCGGAGACAGGAAGCAGAGGGTAATGGTTGATGGGTGTTTTTGTGACTGGAAGCCTGTTTCCAGTGGGGTTCCACAGGGCTCAATACTAGGTCCCTTGCTTTTTGTGGTATATATCAATGATCTAGACTTGAATATAGTGGGTATGATTAAGAAGTTTGCAGATGATACTAAAATCGGCTGTGTGGTTGATACTGAAGAAGGAAGCTGTAGACTGCAGGAGGATATCAATAAATTGGTCAGGTGGGCAGAACAGTGGCAAATGGAATTCAATCCGGAGAAGTGTGAGGTAATGCATTTGGGGAGGGCCAACAAGGAAAGGGAATACACATTAAATGGTAGGACACTGAGTAGTGTAGAGGAACAAAGGGACCTTGGAGTGCATGTCCACAGATCCCTGAAGGTAGCAGGCCAGGTAGATAAGGTGGTTAAGAAGGCATACGGAATGCTTGCCTTTATTAGTCGTGGCATAGAATACAAGAGCAGGGGGGTTATGCTTCAACTGTATAAAACATTAGTTAGGCCTCAGCGAGAGTATTGCGTGCAGTTCTGGTCACCACATTACAGGAAAGATGTGATTGCACTAGAGCGGGTACAGAGGAGATTTACAAGGATGTTGCCGAGAGTAGAGAATCTTAGCTATAAGGAAAGACTGGATAGGCTGGGTCTGTTTTCCTTGGAACAGAGGAGGCTGAGGGGAGATCTTATTGAGGTGTATAAAATTATGAGGGGCATAGATAAAGTGGATAGGAAGGACCTATTTCCCTTAACGAGAGCAGAAATAGGAGAATAGACCAGATGAATGCATGGCTGGAGAGATGGTGTAGGAGGGAGGGATTTAAATTCCTGAGGCATTGGGAACGATTCTGGGGAAGGTGGGACCTGTACAAGCTGGACGGGTTACACCTCGGCAGAAACGGGACCAAGATCCTCACAGGGGGGTTTGCTAGTGGTGTTGGAAAGGATTTAAACTAGTTTGTCAGGGGGCTGGGAACCTAAGTGTGGGCACAGAACGGAGAGAAACAAAGCTGGAAGTGCAAGTTTGAAAAGTAGTCAGCAAAACTAGTAGGGAGCAGAAACAAAGGCCAACAGTAAAGAGGGTCAAAGTGCAGAAAAATATTAAACAGGCAAAGTTGAAGGCACTTTATCGAAATGCATGTAACATTCGCAACAAGGTGGATGAATTAATGGCACTAATAGAAGTAAATGGGTATGATGTAATTGCCATTACAGAGACATGGTTGCAGGGTAACCAAAGCTAGGAACTGAATGTTCCAGGGTACTCAACATTTAGGAAGGACAGACAAAAAGGAAAGGGAGGTGGTGTAGCACTGTTAATAAGGGATGAGATTGGTACGGTAGAGATAAAAGATCTTGGCTCAGCAGATCGTGATGTAGAACTGGAATCAGTTTGGGTGGAGCTAAGAAACAGCAAAGGGCAGAAAACATTGGTGGGAGTTGTGTATAGGCTACCAAACAGTAATGGTAATGTAGGGCACAGTATCAATCAAGAGATTAGAAGTGCATGTACCAAGGGCAATACGGTAATCATGGGAGACTTTAATCTACATATTGACTGGGCAAATCAAATTACCACTAATGGTGTGGAGGACGAATTCTTGGAATGCATGCGAGATGGTTTCCTGGATCAGTATGTGGAGGAACCAACCAGGGAACAGGCTATTCTGGATCTGGTACTGTGTAATGAGAAAGGGCTAATCAATAATCTTGTGGTAAAGGGGCCTTTAGGGACAAGTGACCATAATATGATTGAATTTTACATTAAGTTTGAGAGTGATGTAGTCCAATCTGAAACTAAGGTCTTCAATCTAAACAGAGGAAACTACAAGGGTATGAGGGACAAGTTGGCCATGGTAGATTGGGAGACTACACTAAAAGGTATGAAGGTGGACATACAATGGCTAACATTCAAGGAAATAATGCACAATTTGCAACAAACATATATTCCTCTGGGGCATAAAAACCCAAAAGGAAAAGTGATCCAACCATGGCTAAGAAAATAAATTAAAGCTAGTATTAAGTCAAAGGAGGAAGCTTATAAAGTTGCCAGAAAAAGCAGTCAGCCTGAGGATTGGGATCTTTTTAGAAATCTGCAAAGGGGGACCAAGAAATTGATAAAGAAAGGGAAAATGGAATATGAGCACAAACTAGCAAAAAATATAAAAACGGATTGTAAAAGCTTCTATAGGTATGTGAAAAGGAAAAGACTGGCGAAGGTAAATGTAGGTCCTTTACAGTCAGAGACGGGAGAATTTATAATGGTGAATGAGGAAATGGCAGAGAAATTAAATAAATACTTTGTTTCTGTCTTCACAGAGGAAGACACAAAAAACCTCCCAGAAATACGAGAAAACCAAGGGTGTGACGAGAATGAGGAACTTAAAGAAATTATTATTAGTAAAAAAAAAATACTAGCAAAATTAATGGGACTTAAAGTCGACAAATCCCAAGGACCGGATGATCTACATCCTAGGGTTTTGAAAGAGGTGGCCATTGGAATAGTGGACGCATTGGTTGTCATCTTCCAAAATTCTATAGATTCTGGAACGGTTCCTGCAGATTGGAGGATAGCAAATGTAACCCCACTATTTAAGAAAGGAGGGAGAGAGAAAACGGGGAACTACAGACCTGTTAGCCTCACATCAGTAGTTGGGAAAATGCTGGAATCTATTATAAAGGATGCAATAACTGGGCACTTAGAAACTAATAGTAAGATTGGGCAGAGTCAACATGGATTTATGAAAGGGAAATCCTGTTTGACAAACCTATTGGAGTTCTTTGAGGATGTAACTAGAGGAGTAAAACAAAGGGGAACCGGTAGATGTGGTGTATCTGGATTTTCAGAAGGCCTTCGATAAGGTCCCATAAGAGGTTGGTGAACAAAATTAGGGCACATGGAATTGGGGGTAATATACTAGCATGGATTGAGAATTGGTTAACAGACAGAAAACAAAGAGTAGGGATAAATGGATCTTTTTCAGGATGGCAGGCTATGACTAGTGGAGTACTGCAAGGATCGGTGCTTGGGCACCAGCTATTCACAATCTATATCAATGATTTGGATGAGGGGACTAAATGTAACATTTCCAAATTTGCTGATGATACAAAGCTAGGTGGCAGTGTTAGTTGCGAAGAGGATGTGAAGAGGCTTCAAGGGGATCTCGACAGGCTCAGTAAGTGGGCGAGAACATGGCAGATGGAATATAATGTGGGTAAATGTGAAGTTATCCACTTTGGTAGAAAAAACAGAAAGGCAGAGTATTTCCTAAATGGTGAAAGATTGGGGAATGCAGATGCTCAAAGGGACCTGGGTGTCCTTGTACATGAGTCACTGAAAGTGAATGTGCAGGTGCAGCAAGCCATTAGGAAGGCAAATGGTATGCTGGCCTTCATTACAAGAGGATTTGCGTACAGGAGTAAAGACATCTTACTCCAATTATATAGGGCTTTGGTGAGACCACACCTGGAGTACTGTGTACAATTTTGGTCTCCTTACCTAAGGAAGGATATACTTGCCATAGAGGGAGTGCAACGAAGGTTCACAAGATTGATTCCTGGGATGGCGGGACTGTCATATGTGAAGAGATTGAATAAACTAGGCCTGTATTCTCTTGAATTCAGAAGAATGAAAGGGGATCTCATTGAAGCATACAAAATTATTACAGGGATAGATGCTGGGAGAATGTTTCCCTTAGCTGGGGAGCCACAGCCTCAAGATAAAGGGTAGGCCGTTCAGGACCTAGATGAGAAGAAATTTCTTCACACAGAGGGTGGTGAATCTTTGGAATTCTCTACCCCAGAGGGCTGTGGAGGCTGAGTCATTGGGTATATTCAAAACAGAAGTCGATAGATTTCTGACTAGTAAGGGCATCAAGGGATATGGCGATAGGGCCGGTGAATAGAGTTGAGGCAGAAGATCAGCCATGATCTCATTGAATGGCGGAGCAGGCTCGAAGGGCCGAATGGCCTACTCCTGCTCCTATTTCTTATGTTCTTATGTAAACCAGGGGGCACAGATGTAAAGTAATTGGTGGAAGGTTTAGCAGGGATTTGAGGGGAAATTTCTTCATCCAGAGGGTTGTGGGGGTCTGGAACTCACTGCCTGAAAGGGTGATAGAGGCAGGAATCCTAACCACATTTAAAAAGTACTTGGATGTGCACTTGGGATGCTCTAACCTGCAGGGCTATGGAACAAGAGCTGGGAAGTGGGATTAGGCTGGATAGCTCTTTGTCGGCCGGCACGGACATGATGGGCTGAAATGGCCTCCTTCCGCTCTGTAACTTTCTATGATTCTATGATTCTATGTTATGCTTCTTAAATTGACCTCCTCAGTGACCTCTTCCCGCTGGCGGCGGAGGTGTCGCTTGGAGGGCTTTCTGTCCCCGGGTGAAGAACAGAATCGCCATCCATCTCACCACCTGGACCAAAGCCTCCAATGATGAACCTGAGTGTTAGCTGTGGCTCAGTGGTAGCACTCTTGCCTCTGAGTCAGAAAGTTGTGGGTTCAAGTCCCACTCCAGGGAATTGACCACAAAATCTAGGCTGACACTCCCAGTGCAGTACTGAGGGAGTGCCACTCTATTGGAGGTGTTGCCTTTTGGATGAGATGTTAAACCGAGGCCCTGCCTTCCCTCTCAGGTGGATGAAAAAGATCCCGTGGCACTATTTCAAAGAAGAGTCCTGGCTAATATTTATCCCTCAACCAACATCACTAAAACAGATTATCTGGTCATTATCATATTCCTGTTTGTGGGAGCTTGCTGTGTGCAAATTCCCTGCCGCGTTTACTACATTACAACAGTGATTACACTTCAAAAGTACTTCATCGACTGTAAAGCACTTTGGGACGTCCTGAGGTTGTGAAAGCCGCTATAGAAATGCAAGTCTTCCTTTCTTTCTTTTCTTTCTCTCTGGACTTCTTGCAGCCATTTTGCACTTTTCTGAATCTTTCCCGTTGTCTGCAGCCACAGTGAACCTCTGCTTTAAGAGATGCTGGTTGCCTTTATGTGGCGTTGGAGACATCCAATATCCCACTCCCCCAATCAGGTGCGCAGCCAATAAGCAGCACGGGTCGCACTGCGTGCATGCCTGGCATATGGTTATGAGGTCCCAGCATGAATTTCACATGGTCCTTGTAACCACGTGAACAGGCATGTGCAGCACGCACCCAGATCCCTGCACGCCCATTTATGGCCGCGATTGTATTTCTAGGCCTATGTTCTTCCTGAATTTGTTATAGAAATTAAAGCACGGCCAATGGGGCTACTATTGTGGCATCACCCGAAAACAATTCATGCTCCTACAAAACAGCTAACCTCGACAGCAATGCTCCTTTAAATATTTGATTAGGAGATCTGCCTAGTTTTTAAATGAGATTAGCTCCTTTTTTAAAATCAATGCCTCGCTCTTTCTTCAAAACGAATTTAAACGAATATTGTTCCCCTCTTCCTCACTGTTGTGCATTAGTCAGTAAACTCTCCGGCTCTTTCTCATGGGAAGTGCCTCATCTTTACTCAGCTCTGCATCAGACAGCCCTGGTTGAGACTGTCGACAAACAGTGCACGGAATCTATGCGATACAATACAGACACAGGGACTATGTCTCATTCTTTAAAAAATAAATAAAATCCCTATGTATCCCAGCGGGTTTGAAATCTGTTTCACTGTTTATGCTCATGAGATCACACTCCTACATTTACTGGCATCGATTCGAGATGCTTTGTGTTACATACAACTAAACTACACGCCCTCGTCACCTGAAATCTGATAGTTTAAAAGCAGACAAAACCTCTCTTGGTATTATTTTGAATGTCATTCATCAAATCTCCCAGGGTTGACTAAATCTAAGGCAGCAATCTTACGTTCGAGAACCAGCTCCCACACCTCAACAGTATTTTCCTGTATTAACGTAAAAAGCCACACACTCCCTTTTCCATCCTCCACCTCTGCACCAAGTTTCAAAACTGCATGCTTAATGCATTGGATACTGCCCGGCTAAAAGTTTTAACAATAAATTGCATTTCCTTCGTCTTCTGTGACATACTACACACAGCACGCATTTATACGATTTAAAAATCCTATGTCTGCACGCATTCCTGTCAGCTTTACTCATTATAAGTTCCTATGTCTACATTTATAATGGAAACTGCCTGTGTGAACTTATCACGCTGTATTTAAACCCTCTCGCCAGTGGAGCTGCTGCAGCGCCTCCACTGGCAGGAGGGTGTAATTACAGTTTGGACACGGTTAGATCGGCAGTTTCCATTATAAATGTGGATATAGGAATTTATAATGGAAATAGATATAAAAATAAGGAGAATATATGACTGTAAAATGGTGAGCGAATTATGTCTGTGCTCCCTGGGTTGGGTTATTCCCCAACCTCTAACCCTACTTCCCCTGAGGATTACACTTTAGACTTGACTTCTTGGGGTAGATCTTGACTTTGTGCGATAGTGTAAAATAGGTCGGCAGCCCGTTTTACATCTCTCCCAATTTTTAATTCCATTGAATTCAATAGGGAAAGATGTAAAACGGGCTTCCGATTCACTATCACCCGTGTTACACTCTCACTCAAAGTCAAATTCTACCCCCTTGTGTGCTACACAACAGGAGATCAATGCCTATTAAAGAAAACGCTTGTTGTCATTTTAGATTCTGATGCTCATTGGTGCCACTTTGAAGATGGAATGCCTCCATTTTGGATATTCTGCTAATTGAGTTGACACTAATTGGATTTCAGGAATTTATTTCCATATTTTCCTAAAAGACAGGAACCATTGTGTATATGGAAGCACTGCTTATTGAAAAGAAATTCCCAGGAAAAAGAGGACAAAGAGGCCAGCAGCTAACAGAGATTAAATATAAGCATCAAAGTAGGGGTGGCGGGTGAAGATGTTGCTCCCCGATGTTAATATTTGGGGAGCAATGCACACCTGATATTGCTGCCTTGCTCAGGGAGGGGGACAATCTCGGATGGCCTTGGTGTAATATGATCTCATGGGCTTAAACAGTGAAGCAGAATTCAAACCCATTGGAATACATGGGGATTGTATTTGTTTTTAAAGAATGAGACACAGTCCCTGTGGTGCAGCGTGCTGCCTCACTTCTATGCTGTACTATAACACACTGGGGGTAATTTTGATTTTGTGCGATAGTGTAAAATAGGCGCTATCGATTCAGCCGCCCAATTATGCATCTCTCCCAATTTTCATTCCATTGAAGTCAATGGAACTTTACAACCAGTAGGAGGTAGATCTGAGCAGTGCATAAACTATGCTAACTGAGATATCCGCTCCCAATCTGTTTGATGCATTGTTGATGAATTAATTAGTCTGAATCTACCTTTACGATACCAGGAATAGGCTCTGATTACTAACGTTGCTTAACATTCTGTACAAGCTGATGCTGGCCTGCAGTATGGTCCAAGTCTTACCTGGATAGTAAATAAATGATCATATTGTTAGCTATAGCTCTTTCTCCGGAGTGCGACTTGAACCCACAATCCTTTGATTCAACGGCGAGAGTGCTATCACTGAACCACAGCTGACACTGTAATTCAGTGTAAAGAAACGTTTTTCAGCATTATTCTGCACCACATATATTCCAAGAGAAAGTAAAGGATAAGGTGCAGGCCTGAACTGTACTGTTGTTGATTTCAGTGGGCATCACCTAATGTGTTCGTGTGACGTTCCTGTCTGCCATTTTAATAGAGGTGTTAACTCATTTAAATTAAACGACTTAACTCCCACAATAAAATAGCAGACCGAAGAATGTCACACAAACATGTAATACGTTTACACAGAATTACATAGAATACAACACAGAAACAGGCCATTTGAACCAACAAGTCTATGCCGGTGTTTATGCTCCACACGAGCCTTCTACTACACTATTTACTTCATCTCACCCTATCAACATATCCTTCTATTCCTTTCTACCTCATGTACTTATCTAGCTTCCCCTTAAATGCATCTATGCTATTTTCTTCAACCACTCCATGTGGTAACCAGTTCCACATTCCAATCATTCTCTTGGTAAAGAAGTTTCTCCTGAATTCTACATTGGATTTAGATTCTGTGAACCATTGCAGCAGATGAGGTGATGTACACCTGAGTTTGGAATGGGCAATGGATGGAGAAGTTGCTTCACTTTGTAAACTGTCCTACAATATCCCACACACACTCCAGTAAAATCAAGCTCATTTTGGATCAGTCCTAATTTATTACATAATATTACATAGTATTTACAGCACAGAAACAAACCAGTTGGCCCAACAGGTCCATGCTGGTGTTTATGCTTCACACAAGCATCCTCCTGCCCTTCTTCATCTAACCCCATCAACATATCCCTTTATTCTTTTCTTCCTCATGTGTTTATCTAGCTTCCTCTTAAAATGTATCTATGCTAGTCGTCTCAACTACTCCTTGTTCCACATTCTAACCACTCTCTGGGTAAAGAAGTTTTCCCTAAATTCCCTATTGGATTTATAGTGGCCATCTTATATTTATGGTCCCAGTTCTGGTCTCACCCGCAAATGGAAACATCTTCTCTATGTCTACCCTATCAAACCCTTTCATAATCTTAAATACCTCTATTAGGTCACCCCTCAGTCTTCTCTTTTCTAGAGAAAAGAGTCCCAGCCTGTTCAATCTTTCCTGATAGGTATAACCTCTCAGTTCTAGTAAATCTTTTTTGCACCTCTCCAGTGCCTCTATGTTCTTTTTATAATATGGAGACCAGAACTGTTCACAGTACTCCAAGTGTAGTCTAACCAAGCTCCTATACACGTTTAGCATAACTTCTCTACTTTTCAGTTCTGTCCCTATAGAAATGAACCCCAGTGCTCTGTTTGCTTTTTTTATGGCCTTATTAACTTGCAGCACTACATTTAGTGATTTGTGTATCGGTACCCCCATATCCCTCTGCTCCTCTACCCCATTAGACATTTATTTTCCAAGGAGTATGTAGCCTCCTTATTCTTCCTATCAAAATGTATCACCTCATGGTTATCTATATTGAAGTTAATTTGCCAATTACACACCAATTCTGCAACTTTATTAATGTCTTCATGTATTTTGTCGTAGTCCTCCTCTGTATTAACTACACCCCGCCCCCAATTTAGTGTTGTCCGCAAATTTTGAAATTGTACTTCCAATTCCTGAGTCCAAAACATTTATGTAAATGGTGAACAGCAGTGTTCCCAGCACCGATCCTTGTGGAACACCATCTCCCATCATTTGCCAGTCTGCGTAATTACCTTTAACCTCTACTCTTTGTTTTCTGTTTTGTGGCCAGTTTGCTATCCATGCTCCTGCTTGTCACTTGACTCCACATATTCTGACCTTAGTCATGAATCTATTATCCAGTACCTTTTGGAAATCTAAATTTATACGTCTACTACATTACCCTTATCTACCCTTTTAGTTACTTCTTCAAAGAATTCAATAAGGTTGGTCAACATGATCTTCCCTTTTGAAATCTTTGCTGACTACTCTTTATTATATTTTCAGTTTCTAAATGTTTTTCTATTACATCTTTGTGTAAGGATTCCATTATTTTTCCTATTACTGACGTGAAGCTATAGTTGCCTGGACTTGTTCTATCTCCCCTTTTAAATATAGGAATCACATTAGCCATCCGCCAGTCCGCTGGCACTATTCCTTTTGCTAATAAATTTTTATATATATGTAATAGCGCCTCTGCTATCTCTTCCCTAACTTCTTTTAATATGCACAGATGCAATCCATCCGGACCAGGGATTTTATCCTCTCTAGTTTAGTTTATCAATTATCTCCCCCCTTTCTATCTTAAATGTCTTGATATCATTTTTGATCTCTTCTTTTAATGTCATGTCCTCCATGTTAGTCTCCCTGGTAAATACTGAGGCAAAGTAATTATTTAATAGCCCAGATTTTGCAGTGGGTAATGACGGTGAACTGTCAGAGTTTGCCATCATTACCCCTCTGAAACTGACTGTAACTTCAGGATTTAGCGCATGCGCATCTAAGCGCAAAAATCCAGAAGTTGCAGTCAGTCATTCACTGCTCTGACACTGGCTGCCCTGTGGACAGCCCCCCCAAATGCTGGCAATCCGTGAAATCAGTAGAACTGATGAAAACTTGAGCTTTTCTGCTCTAATAGCGCTGTTAAGTACCCCATTAAATGTTAAGCCTTGTTGGAATAGGTGTAACTGGGGGTTTAACAGCGTATTGACTACTAAACAACCATTCTGACCCTGAAAACTAATTTTTAGATTTGTGGAGTGTCAATTTCTCTATTATGATAAAAATTTAAAAATGTTAAAAACTTAATATTTTTTAAAGTTTCTACATGATATTGCAGCTTCTACCTTATCCCCATGTGAAAGACCCAATCTTTATTTTGCACTCTGTAACATTTTTAAAAAGTGAGGATAAAAGCTGTTTTTTGTTTCCTGGTTTGCTGTCTGTGAGAATTCTTCAATGTGATTGGCTGCTTAGCCAGCTTGTTGACATCACTGCAGCACTATGCTAGGGATTCCCATCACACAGCGTTACAATTAATTGCACATCAATTGGTAAACCTCTCGCCACAGAGATCACGAGAACTCTGTGGGCAGCTTTCTTCGGGGCCAGCAGCGGACGCCTTTGCTTCACCGCTGACCGCAAATTATGGGCTAATATTTCTGCCATTTCGCTGTCATTGCCTGTGAGTTTATCATGTGTATCCCTTAGTGGCCCTATCTCTATCCTGCTTCATCTTTTGTTACTGATTTGTCTGTAGAATACTTTACCATTTCTTTTTATACTCCTTGATAACTAAATTTTGTAGTTTCTCTTTGCCTTCCTAATTGTTTTATTGACTCCTTTCCTAACCTTTTCATATTCCCTTTTGTCATCCTTTCCTTTGTTGTCTATGCTATTTATGTCGAGAGATTTCTCTAAAGTCATTGAAGCATTCATTTATTCTTCAAAGTATCTTGGCTCATGCTTACTCAACACAAGAGTTCTTTTGATTCGCCAAGAACTCAATGCATATTTAAGTTTTTCTCTCTAATGTTAAAATTAATCTTCAGAACAAAAGGTCATTGATCTGAAACATTAACTATTTTTTTCTCTCCACAGACGCTGCCTCACCTGCTGAGTATTTCCAGCATTTTCTGTTTTTATTTCAGATATCCAGCTTCCATAGTATCTTGTTTTTGTATTCATATCAACCTTGCTGCTTTTGATCCTATTGTAAGCAAATGCAATTCTGTCAAACTGTCCAATGTGTCTATAAGTGTTACTACAAGCAAAGTGGATCTGATGACAGCTCAAAAAGTCCTAAATGATTATAAATGCTGCATTCGCTGACTGTGATTAGGAAGACGTTGAGGTGATTAAACTGTGCATAACAATGAATATAGCGTTGACTTTGTGTAAAGTGCAAGCGGTTTTATTCGCAGTGGCTAATTCAGGCTATGCCATGGCACTAACTCAATGTTATGGTCATTGTATAAGAGCTTGATGTAAGAGTGTCAGCTGTGGCTCAGCACTCTCGCATCTGAGTCAGAACGTTGTGGGTTCAAGCCCCAAATCTAGGCTGACACTGCAGTGCAGTACTGAGGGAGTACTGTTGGAGATGTCGTTTTTCAGGTGAGACATTAAACTGAGGCCCCGTCTGCCCTCTCAGGTGGATAAAAAATTCCACAGCACTATTCAAAGAACAGGGGTGCCCTGGCCATCATTTATCCCTCAACCAGCATCACTAAAACAGATTATCTGGTCATTCTCACATTGCTGTTTGTGGGACCTTGCTGTGCGCAAATTGGCTGCCACATTTCCTAAGTTACAACAGTAACACTTTTTATTTTTATTAATTCACAGGATGTGGGCGTCGCTGGCAAGGCCAGCATTTATTGTCCATCCCTAATTGCCCTTGAGAAGGTGGTGGTGAGCCACCATTTCAGAGTGCAGTTAAGAGGCAACCACATTGCTGTGGGTCTGGAGTCACATATAGGCCAGAACGGGTAAGGAATGCAGATTTCCTTCCCTAAAGGGCATTAGTGAACCAGAGGGATTTTTACGACAATCTGGTAGCTTCATGGTCACTATTAGTGATACTAGCCTTTTTAAATTCCAGATTTATTTAATTAACTAAATTTAAATTCCCCAGCTGCCGTGGTGGGATTTGAACTCAGGACCAGTAATATAACCACTATGCTCCCGTACCTTCAAAAGTGCTTTGTTGGCTGTAAAGCGCTTCGGGACATCCTGAGGTCGTGAAAGGCGCTATATAAATGCAAGTCTTTCTTTACTGTTGCATGACTACTGATCATTACCAATGCTGTGTCTAGCTAACTGTGCTAATAAATATGTAATTGTGCCAAAATTGGGACGGTGAGGAGTGCTGAGCATAGTTCACTTCTTCCATTTAGGTAAAGGATATGCACTTTATCCCAACAGCAGTCCAGTTACACACATACATGAGCAGAATGCAGTCCTACTTGTCATGCCTCATGTCTACAGTTCGACCTTGTTACCGAACCTTAAACAGGACTGATCTGTCCTCTCATTTGACTGGAGTTCCTGCGAGAGATGCAGCCAGCCGGTTTCCTGTTAAACACAGAGCATCATGTCCTTGGCTAGGTGAAGGTCTTCCATCCAACATATCATTTCTGTGCAGGTCAGGGAGTGCACAAGGTTAGTGCGCGCTAGCTACATCTCTTCTGGATTCAGGAGATCTGTAAGAAGGAAAGACTTGCAATTATACAGCGCCTTTCATGACCTCACGAAATCTCCTGAAACTAGGCAAGAAAAAGAATCAGCAGAAACTGGAAGTAATAATCACTGTAGAAAAGCAATTTATGAAAACTATTTGGAGTGAAGAGAGGTAATTATTTTAACAGGGGCTATGGAAATAGCCCATTACAATCTCATCTACACACTTTTAGGGTTCAGTACTTCTGTTTTTCTAAATTATGCTTGTGTTTAAATGTTGTTTATATCAAAGTGGAAGCTTGCTGTGGTGATTCACATTGTCAACAGTTAGTATTTGAGACGGCCTTGGTGCTGCCTTTATCAATTGCGGAAATTGTTAAATATGGCAAATGTAAAAATCATTTCAAAAGTAAAGTAATGGAAACCATTACACAATTTGAAGTAAGATTAATAGCAGTAAGAGAATTTCTTTATGCCATGGAAATAGTCATCACTAGTACCACTTGCAACCACTTGGAGTAGTTGAGGCGAATAGCATAGATGCCTTTAAGGGGAAGCTAGATAATTACTCAAGGGAGAAAGGATTAGAAGGATATGGGTGAGATGAAGTAGGGTGGGGGGAGGCTCGTGTGGAGCATAAACACTGGCACAGACCAGTTGGGCCGAATGGCCTGTTTCTGTGCTGTAAATTCGATATAATTCTATGTAATACTTATGCGCCTAATGTCAATCAATCCTAATTCTACGGGCAGATTGCATTGTTTCTGTGCACATTTTGTGATATGTCTATCAGCATTGGAAGAAGATCGGAACACTGCTGTCAATCCTTAGACAGATCAATGCCTAGTATTTTCCCCCAAGGGAAGTACGACAAGTCATTTCATGATTTGATGAAGGAACACGGCTCGGCTGTTGGCTGGAAGATATAAAAACCCTCTGGGCATGGATATTCCTTTTACTCTGCTGTCCACAATATCTGTTGAAGAATTGACATGATTCTGTTGTCGGAAGAATGAATAGTAAGAATGATGGCGATAATTTAGTGAGATATCATTGTTCTCTCAGATTATACCTTTATATTTGTGGATTTCATTTTAGATAGCAAACTTTAAAAAAAAGCACAACATGGTAAGCTGAATACATCAGAGGCATTATTATTGATTGACAAGGTTCAGTTTGTTTTAACACATTTCTGAATTTTAATAATCTTCCTGGTATCGCAACATCTTTTCTGTGGGAATGGAATCTCTTACACTGCTCATAGGGGGAAAAAAAAGAAAATTTGAAAAGAAAATGAAGGAGCAGTCGACTTATCACCAGCAGATCATTAGCAGGGATCAGGCGCATATTATTCTGCTAATGTCACCAGTATTTGGCTAACCCTCCTAGACTATTAGAAATGCACATCTTTCATTGGGACAACCAGATGGCAAATTCATTTATTTTTTGTTACTGATGATTACTCATACCATTAGTAATGGGGTAAGAGAGATAGTTTGATGCCAATAATTTCATGAGCAATACCTTTAGTGGCTTGTGTAGACAATGAAGGACATGCAATAGTGTGTGTATATATTATATATATAAAGATAAGAAAAGAGGTGACCGGACACCCATTTTGCCATGTCTCTGCCCCTTTTTCATTGCCCCAGGATTTCCAGGGCTTTCCGGGGTTTGGGGGCGGGCGGAGCAGGGTGGTGATGGTGGAGGGTGGTGTGGAGCTGGTCCTGTAGTAGGAGACATATTAATGAGATGGGAGGGGCATTCCCAGTCTCCTCTCTCCAGATTGTTGATTCACAGGGTGTCTCAATGCAGGGCCATCCAACAAACATGGCACTTGTAGCCTGCTCCTGAATACCAACCGACCAGAGGGACAGGCTGAATCCCCCGGTCAGGACGCTCAGGCCATATCGGGACCTTCTAGCTGCCGATCTCTATCAGAAGCCAGAAGGTCCCAATTGCCAAAGCCACACATGCAGCTGCAAGTGTAAGAGGCCTTAAGCTATGCCTCACTTCCCTACCCTATTTCACCCAAAGTCGTCCCCTTAGCGCCGCCCATTAGCGGCAGTAGATGGCGCTAATGCAGCATTGAGACCAGGACCGACAGGGCGAGGCGAATCCAGCGCCACATGCCAAATCGGGACCTCCCATAGCGCTGCCAGTAACAGCTATCTCTGGGGACTTCAACGCCAGGGAGATCGTGACATCAGTGAATGTGCAACGCTCACTGAATGCCCAATTTCCCAAATTGCTTTTAGCTACTTACCTCACCGCCTGGAGTAAACACCAACAGAGAGAGCGGGCATGCAGCACCAGGAAGCTGGATTCAGGGATGTTATTTAAAGGGATCATCAGTAATCACTTGCACCTGTCAGGTTAGTGCAGTTTCAGTGGCTTTTTGTTAGTATCAGCTACTGCAACAGTTTCATTGAGTAATTTCAAGGTTCTTTTGTATCAGGAGGCTTGTGGCAAATACAAAGTAGCTATATTTATTCTTCAAAGATTCAAGCTGCAACACTTGGTAAGATTAATAGGGACTAATTGGCATGCCACCTCACCCTCCAGGATCTACAGCGGAGGGAACGGAGGCAGTGAGAAAGACGGGAACATGTGCACAGAGGGAGGAGGATGAAGATGAGGTGGAAGAAGATGAGGAGGAAGAAGACAAGGAGGAAGAAGACGAGGAGGAAGAAGATGAGGAACAGGAGGGAGGGAGGAGGCAGCCGACAATCGAGTTTTCGGACGGGCGGTCCATGATGTGGTGTGCCATCTCCCTCCACATAGTGCAGCAGACTTGTGGCGAGGGCCTCCTGCCAGTTGGTGGGTACATGACTGCCCGCCTTCTCTCCAGCGCTAAAACCAATGCCTCCAAAGCTTCATGGGAAAATCTGCGAGCTCTCTCCCTGGGGTGGCGATCTTCCATGAGGATTTGTAAATAAGTGCTCCTTCTCCTTGTCCTTCTTCTTATGGTTGTTGAGGCAGCTGCACAGCCAACACTGCTGAGAATGAGGTGGTGCAGCATCAATGAACTTCCCTTTTAAGTAGTGAAAAAAGCCTGTGGCAATCATGAGTTGCGATTAGACTGCACCCGATATTGGTCCAGCCTTTAAGTGTAATGCCAATGAGCTTGGGCTTTTAGACTTGATTTAAGACTCCAATCATTTTATTGAGCAGTGTGCAGTCTAGAACATTTTCGCTTAGTGCTAATTCACCATCTTTTGTCCTAACACCACTCATTCCTTGGCTATAATGAATTTCTAGCTGTCTGTGAGTCCCCGCCACCACCCTCCCAGCCTCCCTTTGTGTCTCTGACTCATGCCGCTCTATTAAATATGAATGCTTCCTCCTGCTCCATGTAGTCTGATGCATCTTCTGCCGTATGCAGTGCTGTTCACATTTGAGCAGCAGGATATGGATCAATACAGGATTTTCCAATATTGCTATAGACAAGCAAGATTTCAGAACCTGCTGATGGGATTAGGAACATTACACGAAATTAACTTCTCTTTTGCAAATGCTAATCCTCCTTAGCCATATAGATGCCAGAAGCTCCAGAAATAAAAAAAAGGCCGGAATTTTCTCAGGGGAGGAGGATTGGGGACGGGGTGCATCCGAGGCAGGCGGGAAACCCGGGAGGCCTGGTTTCCAGCAGGCCCAACCGATTTTAACGGCAGGGCCTGATTTGAATGTGAGGCCTCGGATTCCGGCCAGCAGCCAGCCAGCTTGAGAGGCTGGCTGGCTGAGATCGAGTAGGCCTCAGAAGCGAGGGGTTGGTCTGGGGGAGGGATCGTGGGAGGGAGGTCGGCAATCGGCAAGGGTCAAGGATTGGGGGAGGGAGAGGATCGGCTGGGGTTGGGGATCGGTGGTGGGGAGAAGATTGGCTGGGGTCGGGAATCGGCGGTGGGGAGAAGATTGGCTGGGGCCGGGGATCGGTGGTGGGGAGAAGATTGGCTGGGGTCGGGGATCGGGGTGGGGGAGAGGATCGGCCGGGGTCGGGGGGGTGCGGGGAGGGGAGGAGAGGATCGGCCAGGGTTGGGGATCGGGGCGGGGTCGGCTGGGGATCGCAGGGGGAGGGGTTGGCCAGGGATCGCGGCGGGGGTGGGGTGTCGGCTGGGGATCGGCAGGGGAGCAGAGAGGATCGGGGCCGGCCACCGGAGGATTGTGGCCGGCCTAATCATCATGGTTGGGTGGGGCGGGGGGGGGTTGGGGGGGAGCCCTGGGGGTGGGTGGGGAGGAGGCCTGGGAAGGTGAGCGGACGCCCGGGGTGGGGGTCTCTGATTGCGGGAGGTGGGTTTGGTCAGGACTCTGGATCCGGGAGGCAGGTATAAAGCCACTTACCTCCTGGATGCAGCAGTCCCCGCCGCTGTTTAACTGCCGGGTTTCACAAATTGTGGAGGAAAATGGTGGAAAAAAGAGGCTTCCGGCCTCATTACAATATTTAAATCCAGGTAACGCCCCCTGGGAGCGGGTTGGTCGCCCGCCCCCGTTAAAACCGGAAGTGGGCGGGTTGTAGGCGGGATCAGGTCGGGAATCCCATTTTTAACACTTTAACTGCCTCCACACTCCAAACCCACCCATTCTTTTAGGGGAAAATTCCGGAAACAACACGAGAATTTGCATTGAGGTTGCAAACGTATACAAAACTTTGTTTTGCTGAATTTCTCTATTTTGGGCTTAAATGCTTCCATTTTCTCCTATTCCCTAATTCTAGGACACCTGCCATTTCTCTTTTCCTGTACTTTATTGATTTGCTTACCTTTTCCCTAATGCATTGGTTATTGATGAATAGGGAGCTTTTCTCTTTGACTTGTGTAATAGGTTTCTATTGATGACCAATTGACTGCCTGTGTCAACAGACAATTGTACCGGTTTTATCATCTGTACCATCCAAACAAATTATTTTAGTCATTTTTTTCCTTTTTACCAATTTACCTCTGACACCAGTTTTACTCACGCAGATCCATTGAGATTTTTCAACTTGTCCACCATCAAGATTTTGGTAGGCTTTGCTCTTGCACCAGATCTTGCTACAGCCCGGGCATAAAACTACGTAAACTTAAGGTCATCAAAAGCTCGACTGCCCGTGTCCTAACTCCCACCAAGTCCCATTCGCCCATCACCCCTGTGCTTACTGACTTACATTGGCTCCCGGTTAAGCAGCACCTCGATTTCAAAATTCTCATCCTTGTTTTCAAATCCCTCCATGGCCTCGCCCCTTCCTTTCTCTGTAATCTCCTTCAACCCCACAACCCCCCCCGAGATATCTATGCTCCTCTAATTCTGCCCTCCTGAGCATCCCTGATTATAATCGCTCAACCTTTGGTGGCCGTGCCTTCTGTTGCCTGGGCCCTAAGCTCTGGAATTCCCTGCCTAAACCTCTCCGCCTCGCTACCTCTCTTTCCTCCTTTAAGACGCTCCTTAAAACCTACCTCTTTGACCAATCTTTTGGTCACCTGCCCTAATTTATCCATATGTGGCTTGGTGTCAATTTTTTTTGTCTTAAAATACTCCTGTGCAGCGCCTTGGGACGTTTTATTACGTTAAAGGCGCTATATAAATACAAGTTGCTGTTGTTTTTGCATATCTGCCACCCGTATAGAAACTGGCCGAATTTCACGTCCATTGTTTTACATCCTGGCAGGAGGTCTCAAAGGCACCCGTGTGATGTTAATTCTCCAAAGTAATTTACTACAAAGCAGTAAATGAAGGACACTTTTACAGCACTGCTGTCGACTCAGAAAAGTTTATATTAGAAATAGGGAGCGGAAGGCTCCCTTGGTTGTTCAGTGAGTGTGAGTCTTGGCTCAGTGGTATCACTCTCGCTTCTGAGTGAGAAGGTTGTGGGTTCAAGTCCTACCTCAGACTTGAGCACAAAATCTAGCCCGACACTTCATTGTAGTGCTAAGGGAGTGCTGCACTGTTGGAGGTGCCATCTTTCAGATGAGATGTTAAACCCGTCTGCCCTCTCAGGTGGACATAAAAGATTCCATGGTACTATTTGAAGAAGAGCAGGGGAGTCCTCCCCACTGTTCTGGCAAATATTTATCCCTCAACCAACATCACTAAAACAGATTGGGCTAAAAATTCGATAGCCTCCGAAAACGGGCGCAGGATTGCGATGCGCGATCAACCCACGCCCGTTCAAAGTAACACAGGCAGCACGCAAACTTCATGCTGCCTGCTAATTATAATGATTGCGGCGTTCAGTCTAGCGCTGAATGCACTGCTGAGTGGCTGCACACCTCAGCAGGGTGCCCAAGTTTGTGCAAGGCTAGTACCACTTAAAGCTACCCTGCACCTCTTAAAGCCAGCCTGCACCTCTTAAAGGGGAGGTGCATTCTGGCTGCAGCAGGTGATTCAACTGACTGGGGAACAGAGTCCGAACAGGAACAACACTGAGTGAGGGCACAACATGGCACAGAGTGTGCTCCAAGGTTCTCTGACCCAGCACTGGAGGCCTTGTTGCAGGAGGTGGACAGGAGCAAAGTGGTCCTGCTTCCACTGGGGGCCAGGAGGCCCTCCAGAAAAAGTCAGAGAAGGCAATGGGAGCAGATAGCCATCGTGGTCAATGCCAGTAGTATAGCCCTGAGTACCTGGATGCAGTGCCGCAAGAAGTTTAATGACCTCACACGAATAGTCAAGGTCAGTGAATTCACCTTCAAATGCCATATCCTTGCAACTGAACCACTAGCCTCAGACACTGCTCAATACACCACCCTCCTTCACTCACCTACCAACAATCTTTAGCAATCACGACTCATACCTCACATTCATAACTTCACCTCACCCTCACACACTTACCACTGCTGCAAGCCTCACACCAGATCCACAGCTTGCGCACACTGCCAGCTATTCAACCATGACAGCCACATCACCCAAACACATTGAACCACACTCACTGACACACTCTCTCTCTCTTGCAGGACAAGGTGGCCCATAACCGGAGACAGCAGGGGCTAGCCGCAGGGAGACAGGTGCACCTGCATGACCTCACTCCAACGGAGGAGATTATTGGAGCAACCATCGCTGAGCCCGTGGTCAGCAGCGCGGCCGAAACAATGCAAGGTGACAGTATCCTCATACCTAATCCTCCTTCTCACACCCCACTTCCCCCTCATCCCACAATCTCTTCTGATTTACAAGCTGCAGATAGTGTAAGCATGCAACTCTTGCTTTCCCCCCCTGCTGTCACCACAACCCTACCCTTGTGCCTTTCTCCTTTCAGGTAGCCAAGAACTCCAGCCTGTCCAGGCAGTGGTGGAGGAGCAGGAACTGCAAGAGGAAGAAGGCAGTGATGCTGAAGACACAGCACCGTCACTCGATTTCACACTCGCTGCCACCAGCTCAGATACTGACACTGTGCCTCATTTAGAGGGTAGCATAGAGGCAGGATCTGCACGTGATGAGTCATTGGGCACGAGTGGCCTGCAGCCAGGGCAGGGGAGAAGTATAGGGCAGGTGCCAGGGTGAGGTCGCACATGAGTTCTGCTGCAGCGGACTCAGATGAGACTTCAACGGGGCGGCCTACAGAAGAATGCTGATGGGTATGCACAATGAAATGCTTTGTGCATTGGCAGGCTTGCCAGAAAGCCTGAATGCAATGTCAAGGAGCATGGAGGAGTCCAGCACCAACATTGCACAGGGCTTTGCACAGAGCTTGGAGCCCATCTTCACTCTACCTGCTTCTCTCTGGCATACAGAGCCTCAGTGACCTCCCTTATGCAACAGTGCACGGCTAACTGGGAGATGTTTGAAATATCACCTGCTCCAGCCTGGAAGGAGCCCGATGCATAAAAGTTCATGGCCACGCTCACCTTCACAGTCCTGGCAATGCTGTCCTCGCCCGGCTCTGAGGCTGCAGTTCTGCCTGCAACAGGTGGCAGATTTCAGTGAGCACCTCCTTAGTGAAGTGGAGACGTTGCATGTACCGTTCCTCACTGAGGTTGAGGTAGGAGAATTGCTCCCTGAAGACCCTGTGTGGATTTGGCTTCATGCTGAGTGCTCCTCTCCCCCCTCCTCCTCCTGCCTCTTCGAGCAGCTTGTCCTGCTCTGTGTCGCCTCTGCTCATTCTCCCTGTCATGCTGCAGGCCAAGGGGGATACAACTGGTCTGAACAGAACCCTTGAAGTAATCTGCCGCAACACTCACTGGACACTTCAGCAACTTCAAATAAGATAACAAACATTTCTACAAACTCACCACGAGCCAGTAGGAATCAATGAGCAACTAACCTGAAAGCAGTTGATGATCCCTTTAAATAGCGCTGATGGGGAGTCCATTCTGCTGCTGAAGGCATGATCAGCTGTGCGTGTTTAAGAGAGGGCGGTAGCTGCAGCATTGAGGTCGAAAATGGCAGCGCTGACGTCAAATCAGCGTTGCACAATAATTGATGTCACCATCTGCGCAGTTTGCATACTTCTGATCCATGCTCCCAGCGCCCACGCTAACGACCTACCCAAAATGGCGTCGGGTGCGGCCCACACCAGAAGTGTGTGCGCATGCCACGGATGCCATTCTGGACCCAAATCGGCACCCATAGCAGAGAAAAATCGGGCGCTATGGAGCCGAATTTAGCGGCATTGAGCTCCAAAATCACATAATTGGCGTCAAATCAGCATTGCACGCTGATTGGCATCACGAACTGCCTACTCTGCATACTTCCGGTGGATGCTCTGTGTGCACGCGCAACGCCCTACACAAGATGGCGTCCAGCACGGCCCACAGCAGAAGCGTGTGTGTTTGCCACGGACGCCATTTTGGAAGCTAAACGGCACCCGTAGCGCCAAATGTTTGGATTTTGCGTCCACTATCTGGTCATTATCACAATGCTGTTCATGGGAGCTTGCTCTGCGCAAATTGGCTGCCACGTTTCCTACATTACAACCGTGACTGCACTTCAAAAAAAGCTTCATTTGGCTGTAAAGTGCTTTGGAATGTCACAAGGTCATGAAAGGCGCTATATACATGCAAGTCTTTCCTTTTTGTTTTTTATCCAGTGAGCAGATGAGCCCTAGAGACCAGAAGGTTCTTAGATTTGATCCCCAGTCTATACTCAATGAGCCGTTATCAGCAGGGCTACAATAGTAATGGAACAAGTGGCCTCAGCTGGAGACAAGAAAATTGGTCCGATTCCCAGAGGTCCTTGCTGGAAGTGCATGCGAGTGGATGTTGACAAAGGCAAGATCAGACTCGGCTGTAGCCAAGTAGCCTGTCAACACTCACTGTCGAGGCTCACACGTGAATAATGGCCACTGGAGGATGCCCGGCACCTACCTAACAGTGCCCCAGTGAGGAGTTAACACCTTCAGGAGAGATGGAGAGAAAATGGGCAAAGAGAACCAACCAAGGACAGCTGTATGTGAAAGCTGAGAAGAAATGTTGTAGTAATGGGGCAGATTTTCCTCTTTTGCACATGGGCATTAAATGATTGCCAGGGTGGAACACATCGCGGAAACCAGGCCGGGGGTAGCTGTTTGTCTATAACGAAGCCTGCTCGATTTTCAACCCATTGATTTAAATTGCTGCATTACTGCCATTTGATCCTCACTTGATTTTCACCCACATGCTCCACTCAGACGATTATTGAAACACCAAGCACAAAAGCGGAAACTCTGTCCTCCTGTGACTTAACAGGCAGAAATGTAATAGAATCAGGTTAGACTGTGGTTTCTTTCCAAACCATCGCATATTCGGAATAACGCAGCCCATTTAATTTTCATGGGATGCAACCAAATCAAAGTCAGTAGACAAGCAACAAGAAGGCGAAATGCCCCCAACCATGGGGACAAAAAGTATAATGTTATAGACTCTCACACAGTTCAGGACATTGGGCTGAAGATTCTGTTCAGGAGCACGCTGTTTGAAATTTATAATTTTTGCCTAGGACTGAGTTCAAGCACCAAGGGGCACATGTTAAATATTACTGTAGTAAGTTAGGGAAATCAGTAAGAAGGGAAATTGGACAGAACTAGGGTTTTTTTTCCACAAAAGGCAATAGACTACTGAAGCAAACAAGATCAGTAGGTTCAACAAGCAATTAGATGCTTCTGGAAACAGAAGGGATGTGGTGAGGAGGCTTGTAGGTGGAATTGAGATTCATCCAGAAGGAACAAGCTTGTTTGGCCTAATGATCTCTTCCTGCTCCTCTTCTGCTATGTTCTAATTCACCTTTAATCAGCTGAGTGCTGAATAACATTGTCAGCTTGCAAGCATGTAAATGTATTCTATTATATATTATATCCTGAAGAAAATCATGCCGCGCCCATTTTTCAGGTGCCAAAAGGGCAGATGGGGCGCGCCCGCTTATTAGGTGCCAGTTAAGTGCGCTGCCCGCCATATTGGTAAAAGCAGAAAAAGAGACATTGAGGGCCCGCACCTGAAGCAGGTGCCAATCTCTAGGCCTATATCTCTTAAATCATACCATTCTCCGAATAATGTGGAGTGGGGAAGGAAAATGAAGAATGAGTGCTCCTGTTCAATGTTGATCCAGAAATTCTACTGCAGCTCTCAGAGAGTTAACTCACTTGCTGCCTAAGACCTCCTTTGGCTTGGCTCCCTCTGGAGTGACTGGCCCCAGGAAGATGTCAGGTGCTGTCATTATTGGATGTAAAAACAGAAAATGCTGGAAGCACTCAGCAGGTCAGGCAGCATCTGTGGAGAGAGAAAGAGAGTTAACATTTCAGGCCAATGGCCTTTCATCAGAACTGGAAGACGTTTGAGATGGACAGCTTTTAAGCAAGTGCAGAACCAGGGGAAATGGGGGGAGGGGGGTGGGGTGGGCAGGAAAAGAACGAAGGTGAAGGTCTGTGTCAGGGTGGAGGGCAGGAGTGATTAAATGACAAAAGGGATGAGGTGCAAGGCAAAAAGGGGTTGGTAATGGGACAAGTAAAGAAACAAAAGATGGATCCAGAGGAGGTTCAAATGGTTACAGCAGAATAGCGGAGGGAGATGAAAGCATCGAAAATCTGGCAAAGTCTGTCATTATTGGGCTGCTTGGAGTGGTTGGGAGCTGCAGCAAGCACTATCTCTTCATGTAACGAGTACTGAAGGAGTTAACACACTTCCATGAAGAGGGCAGATTCAGATCAGAGCTGCAGTCGGATCACTGTAAGCTCCTGCCCTCTACTCAACAATGGTATTGACCCAGGAGAAGACTAGGGAAGATTTATGAATATCGCACATCTTCAATTAAAAACTGAAACAGAAACAGTGCAAAAGCTAAAAAAAATATTGACATAGGAAACAGAGACCTGCATTGAAAAGGCAAGACATGCATTCATCATCTTGACATTTCTATTAACTGGGTGCTGGTGACCCTTCCACCGGGTGCCATTCACAGCTCTGCCAGTGACAACCTATCCAGCAACTCCTCAGTCACTCCAGCAGGCTGATGAATACAAATTCTCATTGACAGTAGTGAGAGGCAGGGTCTCCAGAGAGGCAATATGTAAATAGAAATCGAAGGAGAGTCACCAAATAGAAAGGTTTCACGTTTATCTCCTTAAAAGTCTAGGGGAGAGAAATTGCCCCGCTTGGGGCGCTAAAACTTCGGAAGCAGAAAAATTATCGCCAGGCGCTAATGATGAGGGGCTCCCGCGAAATTCCGTTGTAGCGCTCCAAGAGGGAAGTGGAGCACTAAATCAAGCACTACCACTTCCCTTAGAGCGCTGAAGGGAGTGCGAGGGGCGGTATTGGCAGAGCACTGAGCAATGTTCTGTGCAACGCTGTCGGATTCGCAGGCTCCTTCGCTCCCTTAAAGGGAAGGGACAATGCTCACAGCAGTTAAAGGGAAGGCTGGGGGTGGGTCGGAGACAGAACCCACTCTAAGAGAGCGCAGGGCTGATCAATCGCGGCAATGAAAAATTATAAAAAAACAGCACAAAGGAGTGAGAAAAAAATGTTGGCCTACCTGCCCACCAATCCCTTTAATTAGCGCTCCCCAAGCGGCCGGCCGAGGTCACAATGCCTCCTGCAGCTGCCGTTGCTGACGCCCGGTGAAGCTGCAGGGGGCAGAAGCGAATTTAGGATCCGTAACCGGATGACGTCACAATCTCCGGGGCGCAGGAGATTGAGGCGGTAAGCTTTACCGCTGGCGCTACCCCCCCCCCCCCCCCCCATTAACTTTCGCGGGAGTCGTTTCTTTCGCTGCGCCCGATCGGTAAGTCGTTATTGCCCCCCGGAGGCAATAACGGGAAGCGCAAAGGAAGCCAATTTCTAGCCCATGGTGTTGTAAAATGTGATCTAAATGAGCTTAACGCAGAGCACAATTGCTCTGCATTTTAATGCCCTACCTTACCAAATTTTGCACCCTTCATGGGATCTGCTAGTTGCTCAGATTGTTCAAGCCCCTCCCCTGTGTCAATCTCACTGGCATCTGGTCGTAAGTGACTGCCAAGCACTCAGTGAACTGAAAGTTACACTTATGCACTTAAAGATGTCACTGCAATTGATATCAAGTCTGTGTTTACAAACAGATTCCTTCACAGTAATGCATTACCTGCTGCCTTGTACAAAATTTTAATCATGTATAACATGTTTGCCCAGTTTAAGCTATTTCAAGTTGAGAGATAAGTAATTTATTTTAGAATGAATGCATTAGTTAGCACTCTTCCTCTGAGTCAGCGGTTATGGGTTCAGGTCCCACTCCAGGTCCTTGGGCACACAATCTAGGCTGACACTTCAGTGCAGTGCTGAGGGAGTGCTGCACTGTCAGAAGTTTCATCTTTTGGATAAGATGTTAAGCCGATGCCCCATCTGCCCTCTCGGGTGGATGTAAAAGATCCCATGGCACTATTTCGAAGAACAGCAGGGGAGTTAGCCCCAGTGTCCTGGCCAATATTTATCCTTCAACCAACATACTAAAAAGAGATTATCTGGTCATTATCACATTGCTGTTTGTGGGATCTTGCTGTGCGCAAATTGGCTGCCACGTTTCCGACATTACAACAGTGACTACACTTCGAAAGTACTTTACTGGCTGTAAAGTGCTTTGGAACATCCTGAGGATGTGAAAGGCACTACATAAATGAAAGTCTTTCTTTTTACATTCGCATACTAGCGCACCACTACACAGAGTGGTAGGAGATGGGGGGTCATTCACTCGGTGAGCTCCCAACCTCAGGTCTGGTTGTTGTGGGGCGATGCTGAGCAGCAGCCTCCTTACTTACCTACAAGGGAAGCAAAATGGTCTCGGTTTGCTCTCCAGCACCTTTTAGTGGTTAGTTACGGAACATTATTGAAGTATGGGAGCAGATGACTTACCTGTCGAATCATCCCTAGCTGTGGTGCAAGGCACAGGAAAACCACGAGAATGAAAATAGATAAAATATATTATCAGAAGAAAAAATTATTCCAAAAACAGATTCAAATGGCATTATAAAATTGAAGGAGTTCTGCAGCTTTAAAGACCGAATCAGACTAAGGCTCTGTAGACTCCGTTGAGTTACTTTGAACAACTAGGATTTTATGTTTCATGCCTTTTGAAGAAACGGAATATGCGTTAAAATATATGCTTCCGCGTTACTTCTCAAAATGCCAACTAACCAGTCTGATATCATGCATGCCGCCATCCAAAAGGTTTATTGGAGCAGGTGTCATGGTGAGAGTTCATTCACATAGAAAAGTAAAAGCCTTGAATCTTGAGGGTAATATCATTGACGCTCCCAATAATTATCAATGACAAGTCGAAATGGGGCAGCGTATGGTGTTGTGTTCACTTGTCTGGTTGAATATTTGTAGTGTATGTTGTGCCACATATTTTGCTTCAGGAAGTACCCCTGACTGGTATTCTTTCCTAGGTCAATCGTGTCGAATGCGCTATAACACAATACAGCCTGGTGGCAACTGAATTATAGAGCAGCATGCAGCGCACTCCAAAAACTGTTGGCTTAGACAGAGCAAGGGCAGCAATAAACCATTCCATGCTATGCCACACCATTCTACCACTTGACTTGTCAAATTATTGTAGGACAGCAGAAAACAAATTGAACAGGGTGCTTAATTAGGTTGCGTCGGTAAGTTCAGTATAGGTCTCCATTCAAAGTAATATCATACGACCTGTATCCAAAGTGATATCATGCGGCCTCTATCTAAAGTGATAGACTGCAAACAGAGCAACCGGTTTGCTGTGAGAGACACTTATTCACAGGGAAAAATGAAGAGCCCTGAATTTGGAAAGTGATATTGTTGACACTCTCAACAGTTTTCAATAACCAGTCTGATTATAGTATAAGGCGTAATTATATGCAGGGTGGAATCTCTTTGAATTTGAGGATAAGCTGGCGATTGAAGATTTAAATTGCTTGAAATTAGTTTTCAATTCCATTTTGTTTTACTACTGCGAGTTCTTTAAGGCTGTTCAATAATTTTCACGCTCGATGAAACTGATGTCAAATTAGCGGCAGATTTTGCTGTGATCCCATACCCACTAATCAGGTTGAGATGGATCAAATCATTCGATCTTTGGAGGCAATAGATGTTCGCATCATCAGTCAAAGTTGGATTCAAACCTAGGTCCTACAGATAAAAGGGTCACTGAACAACTGCACCATTCCATCTCTCATCTTAAAATTCCTTGGGGGAGAAATTGAGTTTGGGGCGATAACTTTCGTGGTACGGTAAAAGTAGTGCCGGGCGCTACGCCAGTGAATCCGACGCGAACTTTGGGTTTAGTACTCCAGGAAGGAAGTGGAGCGCTAAATCAAGCGCTACCACTTCCCTTGGAGCGCTAAAGTTCAGCAAGAGGGGCGGTAGCGGTGCAGCGCTGCCCAGTGTCGAGGGCAGCGCTACCAGGGATGGAGGCTCCTTCCCTCCCTTAAAGGGAAGGGCCATCGCTGCAGGCTCTGCATTGAAACGAGGTCACTCGTCGCCGACGGCAGCCGCGATCCGTGACGATCAGCCCCAAGCACTCGAACAGAGTGCAGGGCTGATCAGTCACGGCGCAAGAAAAAGTTGAAAAAAGAACCTAAGGGGTGAAAACAAATTTTTCATTGACACAAGCGGCCTTACCTTTAAATACCACCCCCCCAAGCGGCCGGCCTCCCTAACAACGCCTCCAGTAGCTGTCGGTGTCATCGCCCGGCGCTGCTGCAGGGGGCGGAACCGAAGTTCGGATCCGGGGGTGCTGGGCAGCCGGATGACGTCACGATCTCAGGACGCAGGAGATCGTGGCGCTAGTGGTTACCTCCACTTCAATTTCGCGGGCATCGGAACTATCGCCGCGCCCAGTCGCAAAGCCGGTAGCGCCCCGTTAACGCCCCCCCAGAGGCGCTAATGGGAGGCACAAAGGAGGCCAATTTCTCCCTCCTTGTACCAACAGAAATGGGGGAGTGGGTTATTTTAGGTGCTTTTTTTGGGGGAGGGGGGCAGGAGAAGGGCATGGATGAGAAGAGGAGGAAATTATATATTTGCTTGTTGCTTCTCTTGGCACAGAACTGAAAAAAATAGAAGCTTTGGCACCATAAAGTGCCAGAAGCAATATTCTCACTTAATTTGCATGCAGAGCAGCATGTGATAAATAGGTTAACAATTGCTCATAGCACAAGACTAATCATGATCAACTGGGATTGTGCTGGTGTCTCGAAATAATGAGATCACAAATTATGGATCATTTTTCCACTATTTAAATAATTATAATAAGCAAAATTACATTACGCTGGCTACTTTCTTAACACAAATGTTGTTTATTGCTATAATCTGCTCTACATGCAGCATAATGCACTGGTCCAGCTCAGCGCAATGTGAAATGTGAAGGAAATATTGATAAGGACATTATGCCATATGCTGCATATCATAGCATATTCCAGGAATAAATGTATTTCAAAATCTGCTCGCCCTAAATCAATAGGCTATGCTCCATGGGATCATGCAACAGATTTAAAGCACGAATGTAGAGAGTTACAGTGGACAAATGGGAAAATGTAGAATGGATAATTCAAATGAAAATCATGGTTGAATACAGGTAACTTGCATCTGATCTTTGCTACAGACAACCCTAGAATCCCACATGCTCCATTCTGGAATGCACTTCTCTCAAGCTGTAAGTGTTGTTTGAATCACTATGGGGAAAAATCTTATATTACAGTGCTAGAGGCAGAGCAATATTTCAGGGGCTGATTTTAACAAATGTTTGTCGGGGAAAAACCTTCTTGATTTGTTTGTGTTTAGAAGCTGCCGTGGAATTTCAGTATTGCGTTGATTAAAGCAACAACAACTTGCATTTATATAGCGCCTTTAACACCAAGGCACTTCACAGCAGCGTTATCAGACAAAATTTGACACCGAGCCACATAAGGAGATATTAGACTAGTGACCAAAAGCATGCAACATGAGTCAGGTGAAACACGGAGAGAGGACAGAAAAATCCATCAAATGAATGAATGATATTCAGTTGGACCCACCATAGAAAGAAAGAAATTGCATTCACATAGCACCTTTCACGACCTCATGACATCCCAAAGCACTGTACAGCCAGTGAAATGCTTTATTTTGAAGTGTGGTCACTGTTGTAATGTAGGGAAACACAGTAATCAACTTGCGCACAGCAAGCTCCCACAAAAAGCAATGAGATAAATGACCAGGTAATCTGTTTTCGTGATGTTGGTTGAGAGATAAATGTTGGCCAGGAAACTGAGATAACTCTCTTGTTCTTCTTTCAATAGTGCCATGGGATCTTCAAGGGGGAGAAATTCAGTATCGCCCCATTTGGGGCGCAATTATCGGCCGGGCGCAAAGATTAACGCCTGCGCTAATTATCGCCACCGACTGCAAACTTGACTTTTATCGCCCCTGGAGGTGTTTGGAGCGCTAAATCAGGCGCTTCACACCTGTCTTAAGGCGCAAAGGCCGAGGAGCGAGGCGCTACCTCAGAGCGCTGGCAAAGCTCATGTGATGTCAGTCAGCAATGGAACACACACACAATGGCACGGGCCAGTTCTTAAAGGGGATGGTTGATCTTGCTTTCCATCCACATCCTGCTCATTGCAGCCTTGAATCTCGGCCTGGAGAGACCTGCACATCAAATCTGCTGGAAAGAACAATGGAGAGTATCAGGCGGTAAGGCAGGGGGCGCCACTCAATATCCGCTCCGGGGCGATACCAGGGCGTTGCACACTCGACTGACGTCACGATCTGCCGGCGCAGGAGATCATGGCGGTAGTATTTAGCGTTGCCGCAAAATGTCTAGTTAATTTCGCGAGCGGCGCAAACATCGCCGCGCCTGGGCGCTAGATGATTTGTGCCCCATTAGCGCCCTCTTAAGGCGCTAACGGGAGGCGCAACCAACTGAATTTTTCCCCCAAAATCTTTAATGTTCATCTGAGGAGGGCAGACTCTGGTTTAATGTCCCATCTGAAAGACAGCATTTCTGACAGTGCTCCCTTAGCAACTAGCACTGAAGTGTCAGCCTGGATTACATGTTCAAGCCTCTGGAGTGGGAGCTTGAACCCATGACCTTCTGACTCAAAGGCGAGAGTGCTACCAACTGAGCCAAAGGTGATGTTGTTCAATCAATCTATGAAGGTGCGATTCAACCTGCGATTGGGTGGGATCTTGACTTTTGTGCCGTATGTGACTCATTGTCATGTTCTGGTGCTGTGGTCCCAGGCTGTATTACTTGTATTACTTGCTGGGACAGGCTGGTGTCATATGTTTTGGTAGGTGATCAGGTGATCAAATTTCCACATGAACTCCTTGAAATTTGGTGGTAATTTATAAGATAGCCCTATATTGTCTGCCTGATGATGCCCATGGATCCCTCCATAGCCTCGCCCCATCCGATCTCTGTAACCTCCTCCAGCCCGACTGAACTCTGTGCTCCTCCAATTCTGTCCTCTTGTGTATCCCCAATTTCCATCGCCCCACCATTGGTGGCCGTGCCTCCAGCTGCCGAGGCCCTAAGCTTTGGCATCCCCTCCCTAAACTGTTCTGCCTCTCTACCGCTCTCCCCTCCTTTAAGACGCTCCTTAAAACCTACCTCCTTGACCAAGGTTTTTCTCACCTGTCCTTACATCTCCTTATGTGGTTCCTTATGTGGCTCGATGTCAAATTTTGTTTGATAACTACATTGTCAGCTGTGGCTCAGTTGGTAGCACTCTTGCTTCTCAATTAGGAGGTTGTGGCTTCAAGTCCCACTTGAGCACAGAAACCTAAGCTGGCACTCCAGTGCAGTACTGAGGGGGTGTCATCTTTCGGCTGAGATACTTAACTGAGGCCCCGTCTGCCCTCTCAGTTGGACATAAAAGATCCCATGGCACTATTTCGAAGAAGAGCAGGGGTGTTGTCCACGGTGTCCTGGCCAATATTTATCTCTCAATCAACATCACTAAAACAGATTATCTGGTCATTATCAATTGCTGTTTGTGGGAGCTTGCTGTGCCCAAATTGGCTGCCGCGTTTCCTACATTACAACAGTGACTAAACTTTAAAAGTACTCCACTTGCTGTAAAGCGCTTTGGGACATCTTAAGGTCGTGAAAGGTGCTAGATAAATGCAAGTCTTTCTTCAAGGCACAATATAAATGCAAGTTGTTGTTGTTGAAGTATGTATAGAATTAGGTCAGACCTGATTGGAAAATTGGAGGAGTTTCATTATGCTGGATCCGCTTGGTCTCACTGCTTGGCTTCACACCAGCTCCAGCACAACTGCAATCATTGCACAACAAACTTTTAAACCTTTAAAATTAGTGATCTAACGAGCCTCAAGGTAAGATTGCTTCACCGGCTTTGCTTTTAAAAGCTGACAGGGCAGACCATAACTAACACTGCAAATGTCACTGCTATTGGGATGCCAACTGGCAAAGCTCTGTGCAGTGTAGGGGAAAACTTTTGGAAACATTTCAACACACAAGAGCTAACTTTCTCAGTAAGTTCAGTGTTGCTTTTAGAATTGTGCAATTCTCATCATGTATTTAATTTCTTTATTCATTCTCGCGATGCGGGCATCACTGGAAAGGCCAGCATTTATTGCCCATCCTTATTTGCACTGATACAACTGAATGGCTCCTTCGGCCGCTTCAGAGGTCATTAAAGAGTCAACCACACTGGTGTAAATTATTTTTATTGTGGCCTAATTTTTTTTTGCCATATACACCCACGAGGAAACAATATGGCCACTCAAAGGATTTAAAGAAAATTGTGGGATTTGATTGGTCAGTTTGTGATTGTTGATGGCTTACAAACAGTAGCTTTCCAAATCAATTGAGCAATTTGACTGGTCGATTTGGTGGTGGTTTTGGATTCATAACTTTTCTCACCTGTCTATTGAATGGAAAGAAATGAAGAACAAAAGAATTTGCATTTATATAGCGCCTTTCACAACTTCAGGACATCCCAAAGCACTTTACAGCCAGTGAAGTATTTTTGAAGTGTAGTCACTGTTGTAATGTAGGAACACGGCAGCCAATCTGCTAACAGCAAACAACAATGAGCTAACAACCAAATAATTGGCCCAGAAATTAAACACCGAGTGTTCACGCGGGGGTAAGGCTTCCCCGCGATATCTCACTCCGCGCCTACCTTTTTCCTCCGGGCCCACACGAACTTTAGTTTCAAGGCTGCAGCTGTGCAGTGCTTGCGTGACCCAGAGACGCAATTAGTTCGTGCGAGCTCTGGGATCACGTGATTCAGTTAGAGCCAATGGCAGCACACCATCTTTCATTCATAGTTTTGACAGCAAGGGCTGTCAAAGCTATGAATACTATACCCCCCAAAAGAACAGCTAAACCTCAATTAAATTTTTAAAAAAAGCCATCACATTAATAAAATAAGTATAGTTAAATAAATTAACCACTTTAAACAAAAAATTAAATTTTTGAAAAAATGTAAAATCTTTTTAAAAGTTATAAAAATAAACTTACCTTTCTTTAAAGTCTCTAAAAAAGATAAACCTGTTGAAAAAAATTTAAAATAATACTTAATTAACTACTTACCTTGTTAAAAGAGGGTCTTACGCCTCCTTTCTTTATGTGTAAAATCTTCCATGCTTACCTGCGCGTTCAAAGCAATAAGTGCACTGCGTGCGCGCAGCCTGTAGCGCGCATGCGGTTCACTTAGGAACCGCCCCCTTTTGAATTCACGAAGTGCCGGTTTCCCGCGCATGCGCAGTGCATGCTGAAAACCGGCAATTGGAGACCTAAAACGCGAGAGTACACAGTGCGTACTCTCGCGTATTAGGTCTAATTTTCGGGACAATCTGTTTTAGTGATGTTGGTTGAGGGATAAATATTGGCCAAGAAACCAGGGAGAACTCCCCTGCTCTTCTTCGAAATAGTAGAGTGCAATTTTTTACATCTACTTCAGAGGGCAGACGGAGCCTCGGTTTAACGGTTCGTCCGAAAGATGACACCTCCGACAGTGCTGCACTGGAGTGTCAGCCTAGATTTTGTGCTCAAGTCCCTCAAGTGGGACTTGAACCCACAACCTTCTGACTCAAGTGCGAGAGTGCTGAGCCACAGCTGACAATCATATGGGCCAGAAATTCGGCTGTTGTCGGGTGAGTACACGCTGTGTACTCACCCGTAAGGCCACCTGAAGTGCCAGGTTTCCTGCATGCACTGCGCATGCACGGGAAACCGGAACTTCCGTTCCCCTGAAGGGAGGGGTTCAGAAGTCGAACGCGTGCGCAGGAGAGGCTGCACGCACGCAGCGAACTTCGTTTTTTTTCAGGTTTCTCCGGGAAGGTAACTATGGAAAAGCTGCACTTTTAAAAAAGGAGGCGCAAGGCCTGTTTTTAACAAGGTAAGTGGTTAATTAATTACAATTTAAACATTTTTTCAACAGGTTTATCTTTGTTAGATACTTTAAAGAAAGGTAAGTTTATTTTTAGCACTGTTAAAAAGTATAATTAACTTTTTCAAAAATTTAAATTTTTGTTTAAAGTAGTTAATTTATTTGACTTATAGTTATTTTAAAAATGTGATTTTTTTTTTTCAATTTATTTGAAGTTTAAGTGTGGTTTTGGGGCCGATCTCTATTCATAGATTTGACAGGTCTTCCTGTCAAATCTATGAATGAAAATGCCCTGCTAGGATTGGCTCTCCATGGCCCACGTGATCCCAGGAGATGCTTCGAACTAACTGCGCCCCTGGGATACACAAGCACTGCGCGCCGGCAGCTGCAGGAGGCCCAGGACCCGAATTCCTCGTGGGCCCGAAGCACAACTGCAGGCGTGGTAGGCAAGTACGCGCGCGATGCTTGCACCCGCAGGAAGCCGGAAAGCCGAATTTCTGGCCCAATAACATTGATTTAGTGCCAAGGCATAGCCTGAATCAACCACTGTGAGTAAAACTGCTTGCACTTTACACAAAGTCAACGCTATCTTCATTTTGAATGCGCAGTTTAATCATCTCAATGTCTTCCTAATCACAATCAGTGAATGCAGTATTTATAATCATTTAGGACTTTTTTGAGCTGTCATCAGATCCACTATGCTTGTAGTAACACTTATAGACACATTGGACAGTTTCACAGAATTGCACTGAACTGTCAGTCTAGATTATATAGGGTGCGAAATTCGTAGTGCCCCGTTTCGGGGCGGTAACGCTGGCGAGGCGGGACATCCTGCGCCCGGCGAGGAAGTCCCGCCCCGGCCGCAAAATTCACCTTACCGCCCCACCCAGAAAGTGGAGCGCAATGTCGGGTGCTCCACTCTCTGGTGGAGTGGTAACCGAGGTGATGTCAGGGGCTCCGCGAATCTCTGCTCCGTTTCAGTTAAAGGGGAGGGTCGCTGCGCACTCCGCAGGGCCTCTGATGGCCCACATTAAGCCACCAGCGTGGCGTGGTGCCATGGCAGCAGCCTGGCGCCAAGACTCGGTGCCGGGCTGCGTGATGGCAGCCAAGACCACGCCACGGCACACCACGGAGGGCCGACCTGGAGGTCGGCCAAAAGAAGAAAAAGGCGGCACAGGTTGCAGCCGCACCAACCCTTTGTCTACCACCCCGTGAGCGGAGGTCGGCCCGGCTCGCAACCCATGAGGCTGGCGCTGACACCGCCTGCGGCAGCCTCACGGGCCACAGCCAAATTTCTGCCGTGGGGTGCTAAGGGGCCCCCGGAGGCGCTAACGGCAGTTGCAAAGGAGCCGAATTTCGCCCCCGTATGTGCTTTAGTTTCTGGAGTGGGACTTGAACCCACAACCTTCTGACTCAGAGGTGAGAGTGCGACCCATTGAGCCACAGCTGAAAAGAAAGGCTTTTGATTTGTTGGTATTTAGTCAGTGGGGTATTTGAGCCAGTCGGCTTGCTTAACACCGGTACTGTTCATGTGCTCCATGGGCCTGTGCAGGAATGAGCTGATCTTGCCCAATATCATGCCCAATGGTCTGCATAGTGTGGTCTTAAACGGAGTTCTTCAAAATAGAGTGTTAAAGTTGGGAATTTGTCTCTGGTAAGTACTGGGTGAGGACTAGCTGTAAAAAATGAAATTTAGTTTAACATTTTGAATTTAACTTCGAACTTTAAAAACTGCAGTTAGCAGAAGCTGCCTGTCAGTGGCAGTTAACTGTAAATCAGCTGTAAGTGTTTGTCTTGAATAGTTGCTAATTACTGTGAGCAGGGAGCTGAGTCAGCACTTGTAACTTGAGGGGGTCGTTCGACGCGACTGCCTGCCTCTCTTCCACGCGCCCGGGTGGCCCTGAAGATGGAGCACGCGGTGTCCACTGGCACGCTCGAGGCCTTCCGTGACCGGTGGACACTGGAGGGACTGGAGTGCATAATCACCCCTGGGAACAAAATTTTAATTTGATTTGTTAAGGTTCCTTTCAAATTTATGTTAATTTACCATTTTTATTTGTTGTGCCCCTTTAAAAAGGGGGCACATGGTTGACTTTTAATAGGCAATAGCCGCATGATGAAGAGACAGCACTTGTAACTTGAGGGGGTCCAAAGTGTATAAAAGTAAACAGTATCTGCTGACACACAGACTGGTCTTAAATGGAGTGTTTCTAAACAGAGTGTTAAAGTTGGGAATTTGGAGAGAGTGGGAATTTGGAACAGAGGGGAAAGGAGGTGCTGTTTTTTTATTTCAATACTTGTAGTGCTTTGTGTTACAGATAAATATTTAATTTAAGCTACCTATAACTTAAACTAGATCTAGTAATTAGTTAAAAACTAAACTACAAGCTAAGTTAATTAAATACAACTTTACTTAATTAAATAAATAAATAAATAAATAAATAAATAAAACAAGATTAAATAGGGATGGCAGTGCAGGTGGTGTGCCGCAACTGCACATGTCGGAGTTTGTGGAGAGCATCGCAATCCCGGATGACCACGTTTGCAGTAAGTGTCTGCATCTCGAGGAACTTCAGCTCAGAATTCTTGAGCAGGAGTCTGAGGTGCAGACTTTGGAGGGCATCAGGGAGAGGGAGAGTTACCTGGATAGCGCAGAAGATCTATACTCTACCCTGAGAGTGGCAGGAGGCCTTTGCCGCGCGACTACAGAAGAGTGTGGAGGGAGGTGGCTCAGCACGTCTCCTCCAGGAGCATGGTGCTCAGGACCCATACTCAATGTTGCAAAAAGTTCAACGACCTCACTCGGGTCATCAGGGTGAGTGGCTTTTTTTCAATACCTCGCCATCCCTCCATTTCAACCTCACTCTATGGCCAGCGGGTCTTAAAACCCCAATGCCCAACACTCATCCAACACCTATGGGCCTCTCATGAAACACACACGCACATTCCACACCTTGCATGCAGTAAGGGCTATTCAACTATGGGAGGCACATCAGGCAAGACCATGGCTGCATACATTAAGGGCTATTCAATTATGGGAGGCACATCAGGCAAGACCATGGCTGTATATTTACTCAGACACGTCCTTTTTCTTGCAGGCCAAGCTATCTCATAACAGGAGACAGCAGCAACAGACGGGTGGAGAGCGGCCTCATCTGCAACCCCTCAGCGATCTTGAGGCGCGCGTCCACAGGATTGTGGCAAGCCAGGTGATCGGTCCCATCGCCCCTGGAGAGGCCTGACCCCGTTTGGGACAGCAATGGTAAGGTCATCAGCTTTCTCTCCTCTCTCTCATTCCACTTGTCCCTCACAACACCAGCCTTTGACACTTTCAATCCAACTTACTAAATCGCTCCACTCCTTCCTCCCTTACTGCCCCCCTGTCCTGATGCTAAAGCCACTCTTGTACCTCCCTGCTTTCAGATGGTGATTCACCAGCTGAGGAGACAGGGCCCTCAAGCTGCCAGTGGGAGCGAAGCCGCAGGAGAGGAGGAAGAGGAAGCCGGAGCATCAGCGCCACCCTCTCCCGAGCAAGCCCATGCCCACACTGGGACCACATCTTCCCTGGAGGGGAGCAGGGGGAAGGGTCTGATGAGGGTGAAGCTCTGGGACCCAGTGAGCTGCAGCAACACGATGTGGCTAGGAAAGCTTGGGGGCCTTCTCCCCGGTGGGCGAGCAGGCCAGTGAGTCCTGCTGCACTGGACACAGAGGAGGAGCGGCTCTTCGCTGAAATGAACACCCAGGTGGTGGACATGCACACTCAGCTCATGGGTGCAGTGGGAAGGGTGCCCGATCGCATTGATGCACTGGCAAGGAGTGTGGCACACTACGCTGTAGCACAGGTGGATGCCACGCAAAGGCTTAGTGCTGCAATTCAGTCACTGGCTGCCGTGATCCAATCTCAGACTGGTCTCATGCAGTCGCAGATTGAGGCCACGCAAGCACTGACTGCTGCCATCGTTGCTGGTTTGGACACATTTCCCCGCGGCTCTCACCGCACCGCAGCAGGCCAGCATTCTGTGCTCCAGCAGATTGCTCCGGATGCTGAGGTGCTGACCTGTGGGAGTGCCAGTGTGTCGGTCGAGTAGGGAGTTGCTGTCCTCTCTCGAGAGGACAGCATTCCTGCTGCCACCACTGTCACTTCCCCATTGCACTTGCCACTGCCTGCAACACAGCCAGCCCAGATTGCTGCTGTCCATGCAGAGTTGGTGCAGTCTGCAGCCGGGCCCTCCAGGCCCAGAGCTGGTCGAGGCCGTCCTTCAAGGGCATCTGTAGTCTCAGGTTCTGACAATCAGCAGCCTTCCACCAGCCTTGCTGCAGCCACTGGGGCCCCATTACGGAGGAGCAGTAAGGTGGGAAGGGGGGAAGTGCGCAAAGGAAGGAGATCACCCTCGAAGGGTAAAAAGTAGGAGGTGTGACGAAATGTTGGGAATTTTTTTATTAAAGGCCGAGGTTCGTGTTAAAACTTTTTTTTAGTGTTTTGGACATTATCTCCAGGTTGTGAGAACCAGTTATGTTAATTAATGATTTTTTGTGTTCGTTTCTATTGGTTTGTCATGAAGAAATGACACACACAGAGTTTGTAAAATAAAAAAGTTTTTGTATTCAAAATATACATGTTTGGCCTTTGGAATCATTGCTGCCTTGGATGGCTTAGGGGTTGCGGGTTGCTTTCATCATGTTGTTCTTCATGCCAGAAGCCATTTCCTCAGTAGGGGCCTAGAAGCGGCTTGTTATCAGTCGTTGACGGACGGCCCTTGCAGTTTCAACATGGTGGGCCTCCCTCCCGCCTTGGTGCTGCTGCTGATCATCCTCCTCCACTTCCTCCTCCTCTGATGGTGCTCCAAGGCCTGGTGGCATTGGCTGGGTCCTGAGGATTGCCAGGTTATGAAGAATGCAGCACACAACTATGAAGAGGGAGACTTGCTCAGGCGAGTACTGCAGGGCTCCTCCTGAGTGTTCCAGACAGCGGAACCATTGCTGGAGCACGCCGATCGTCTGCTCAATGATGTTCCTGGTGGCGAGATGGCTCTCATTGTACCGCAGCTCAGCAGGGGTGTTGGGGTTACGGAGCGGTGTCATCAGCCAGGTGCAGAGTGGATAACCCTTGTCCCCGAGGAGCCAACCACTTGGCTGATGCGGTGCCTGGAAAAGTTCTGGCACAGCAGTCTGGCGCAGGATGAAAGCATCGTGGCTGCTGCCAGGATAGCGGGCATTGACAGCAAGTATCAGCTGTCTGTTGTCACAGACCAACTGGACGTTTAAGGAATGGAACCCCTTGCGGTTTCGGAAAACCTCTGCATTTTCATGCGGTGCCCTCAATGCCACATGCATGCAGTCAATGGTGCCCTGCACCATGGGGAAGCCCGCTATCCTTGCAAAGCCCAATGCGCGTTCATGCTGCTTGGCCTAGGTCATTGGGAAAGAGATGTACTGGTGTCTCCTTTTATAGAGGGCATTTGTGACCTGACGGATACAGCAATGTACCGCGAACTGGGAGATATTGGCGATGTCCCCAGTAGCTGCTTGAAAGGAGCCGGTGGCATAAAAATTCAGAGCCACTGTGACCTTCACTGCCACCAACAGAGACGTCCTGGTCCTCAGTAGAGGCTGCAGATCTGGCTGCAGCAGGTGGCAGAGCTCAGTGACCACCTCCTTGCTGAAGCGCAGCCTGCGCAAACACTGCTCCTCAGACAAATTAATGTAGGAGAATTGTTCCCGGAATATCCTGGGAGGGTAAGGTCTCCTGTGCAGAGGCCTGTTGGCCCTCCTCCCTCTGGCCATGATTGCCACTCTCCCTCTGCGTCTCTGTTGCCTCCGATTCTGCAGATGCAGGACGACGCCCCGAATCAGTGCAGCCCCCAAAGTCTCTTGGCAATCGAAGTAATGAAGGTCAATCCAAAAGTCCCTGCAAAGTGATGCTCAGTAGCCAAAACTACTTCACGCAGCGTTAACTCTATGCAGAAGTCTCTCTATCTGTCTCTCAGAATCTCTGTCTCTGTCAGAATGAGTGGTGCAAAAATGTCTACCACAGAAAAAGCCAGAAGAGGGCGCCTTTAAATAGCGCCCCCCCCCCAGCCCCTCACTGACTGGGAAACGTTCCAGTCTCCCTGTCGTTGCTTGCGCCAGGCGGAAAGGAGGGGGGCGCCACTCAATATCCGGTCCGGGGCGCCACCAGGGTGTTGCACGCTAAACTTTTGCGCCACCGCAAAAACACTAGTCAATTTCAGGAGTGGCGCAAACATCACCGCGCCCGGGCGCTAGTTGCTTTGTGCCCCATTAGTGCCCTATTAGGGCGCTAACGGGAGACGCAAACCAACCGAATTTTCCCCCCTTAGAAACTAGCAAAGGATGAGCAAAAGCTTGATAAAAAGGGAGAAACTAGAACATGAAAGTAAATTAGCAAGAAATATAAAAACAGATTGTAAGAGCTTTGACAGGTATGTAAAAAGGAAGAAGTAGTGCCTCAGTTTTTATTGTAGAGAAACTCATTTGCTTTGACCAACTCGACTTCTCTGCTTCCCAAATTGCCATACGTTTCACTATTTAACAACAAGTAATAATCTAAAATCATTTTTTATATAAAAAATAAGGACAGGGTGTATGGCTTTAAAATGACAACTAAACTATATCTGCGCACATCGGATTCATTAACATGTAGTGGCACGCTGTTGTTGCAGGATTATTTTCCAAGATGTCAAGATAAGTGCTTAGGGAACCTACTTATAAAGTAAAGAGGTTTACTACTGCTCCCAGCACCATCTACAATCCTGCAATGATACATCTTTCACAGGAGAGGTCATTCTCTGGTCTAGGAACAGGAGTGGGCTATTCAGCCCCACAAGCCTACACCACCATTTAATTAGATCATGGCTGATCTGCACCTCTACTCCATTTACATGCCTTAGCTCTGTATCTCTTGATTCCCTTACCCAACAAAAATCTAGCGATATCAGTCTTGTAAGCTCCAATTGTCCCAGCATCCGCAACCTTTTGGGGGAGAGAATTTCAGATTTGGAATTCCTAATTCTGGGTTCGGTATCAGGAGGACGGAGAAGGTGAATTGTGGAGTAATGACAGGATACCAATTGCAGCTTCTTGAATAATGGACCTCCCCTATTTCAGGCCTGAATGTCTTTGCAACAGGTAGAGGTAGGAAGAAAATTTTACAGGAGAAGAGTTTTTTCAGCTTCTGTTTTGCAGCTTAATGTAAAGTCCATAAAGGGAAGGAAGGATGATGTCTCCAGTTAAAAGAAATCATTTCCATTTATCTAACACCTTTCACATCGTCAAGATGTTCCGAAGTACCTCACAGTCAATGATTTGCTTTGGAAGTGCAGTCATTGTTCTTAGGTAGGTAAGTAATGCAAACATCAAGGTCCCGCAAATAGCAATGAGTGAAATGACTGATTAATCTGTTTTTGGTGCTGTTGATTGAGGGATAAATATTCACTGCCTGGCTTACCTTCAGATAGTTCCATGGGATCTTTGACAGCAACCTGAACAGGCAGACAGGGTCTCAGTGTAACATCACATCGGAGGATGAGTTCATGGAATGCAATCGAGACAATTTGTTAGAAAAATACATTGTGGAACCAACCAGGGAAGAGGCTGTTTTAGATCTTGTCTTCCATAATGAGACAGAGTTAATTAGTAATCTCATAGTAAGGGATCCTCTGGGGAAGAGTGATCGTAATATGATAGAATTTCACATTGAGTTCGAGAATGATGTACATAAGTCCGAAACTAGAGTATTAAACTTAAATAATGCCAATTACATAGGTATGAGGGGCGAGTTGGCTATGGTAGATTGGGAAATTAGATTAAAAGGTATGACAGTAGATAAGCAATGGTGATCATTTAAAGAAATACTTCATAATTCTCAACGAATATACATTCTATTGAGAAATAAAAACTTTATGGGAAAAGAGATCCATCCGTGGCTAACTAAAGAGGTTAAGGATAGTATTAGATTCAATGAAGAGGCTTATAATGTTGCCAGGAAGAGTAGTAAGCCTGCAGATTGGGAGAGTTTTAGAAACCAGCAAAGGATGACTAGAAGCTGGCAGCTGTCCTTCATTCTGCCAGTGGATTTCACACTTCTTTCAGCCTTAATCTGTCACATTAACACCACCTCTAGCCTTGCATATCTCTTAATGTCTCTTCATCTCCCCCTTTGTTCTTTTATCCCCTCCCCCTTTTCCCAGCTTTACTCTGGCCTTAAATCTATTTGATTTCCGGCTCTTCACAGTTCTGACGAAAGGTCATCGACCTGAAACGTTAACTCTCTTTCTCTCTCCACGGATGCTGCCTGGCCTGCTGAGTTTTTCCAGCGTTTTCTGTTGTTATTTCAGATTTCCAGCATCCGCAGTATTTTGCTATCGTAAAGGATGACTAGAAATTGATAAAGAGGGAGAAAATAGAATATGAGAGTAAACTAGCAAGAAATATAAAAACAGATTGTAAGAGCTTCTACAAGTATGTAAAAAGGAAGAGAATAGTGAAAGTAAACATGGGTCCCTTAGAGGCTGAGTCAGGAGAAATTATAATGGGGAATAAGGAAATGGCAGAGACGTTAAACAAATATCTTGTATATGTCTTCACAGTAGAAGACAAAAAGAACATTCCAGAAATAATGGGGCGCTAAGGATCTAATGGGAGTGAAGAACTTAAAATAATTAATACTAGTACAGAAAAAGTACTAGAGAAACTAATGGGACTAAAAGCCAACAAACCCCCTGGACCTGATGGCCTACCTCCTCGGGTTCTAAAAGAGGTGGCTACAGAGATAGTGGATGCATTAGTTGTGATCTTCCAAAATTCCCTAGATTCTAGAATGGTCCCAGCAGATTAGAAGGTAACAAATGTAACCCAGCTATTCAAGGAAGAAGGGAGAGAAAAAAACAGGGAACTACAGGCCAGTTACCCTGATATCAGTCGTCAGGAAAATGCTGGCATCCATTAGTAAGGAATTGGTAACAGGGCACTTAAATCACAATATGATTAGGCAGAGTCAACATGGTTTTATGAAAGGGAAATCATGTTTAACAAATTTATTAGAGATTTTTGAGGATGTAACTAGCAGGGTAGATAAAGGAAACCAGTGGATGTAGTATATTTGGATTTCCAAAAGGCATTCGATAAAGTGCCACATAAAAGGTTGCTACGCAAGATAAGAGCTCATGGGGTTGGGGGTAATACATTAGCATGAAAAGAGGATTGGTTAACGGACAGAAAACAAACAGTATGCATAAATGGGTCATTTTCTGGTTGGCAGGCTGTAACTAGTAGAGTGCCACAAGGATCAGTGCTGGGGCCTCAGCTATTTACAATTTATATTAATGAATTAGATGAAGGGACTGAGTGTAACCTATCCAAGTTTGCTGATGATACAAAGCTAGGTGGGAAAGTAAGCTGCGAGGAGGACACAAAGAGCCTGCAAAGAGATATAGACAGGTTACGTGAGTGGCCAATAAGGTGGCAAATGGAGTATAATGTGGAGAAATGTGAGGTTATTCACTTTGGTAGGAAGAACAGAAAAGCAGAATTTTTTTAAATAGTGAGAAACTATTAAATGTTGGTGTTTAGAGAGATTTAGGTGTCTTCTTACAGGAAACAGAGTTCGCATACAGGTACAGCAAGCAATTAGGAAGGCAAATGACATATTGGCCTTTATTGCAAGGGGGTTGGAGTACAAGAGTAAGAAGTCTTTCTACAGTTCTACAGGGCTTTAGTGAGGCTACACCTGGAGCACTGTGCACAGTTTTGGTCTCCTTATCTGCGGAAGGATATACTTGCCTTAGAGGCGGTGCAACGAAGATTCACTGGATTGATTCCTGGGATGAGAGGGCTGTCCTATGAGGAGAGATTGAGTAGATTGGGCCTATACTCTCTGGAGTTTAGAAAAATGAGAGGTGGTCTCATTGAAACATATAAAATTCTGAGGGGGATTGACAGGGTAGATGGTGAGAGGCTGTTTCCCCTGGCTGGAGAGTCTAGAACTAAGGGACACAGTCTCAGGATAAGGGGTCGGCCATTTAAGATTGAGGTGAGGAGGAATTTCTTCACTCAGAGGGTTGTGAATCTTTGGAATTCTCTACCCCAAAGGTTGTGGATGCTGTATCGTTGAGTATATTTAAGGCTGTGATAGATAGATTTTTGGACACTAGGGGAATCAAGGGATATGGAGATCGGGCGGGAAAGTGGATTGAAGTCGAAGATCGGCCATGATCTTGTTGAATGGCGGAGCAGGCTCAAGGGGCCATATGACTTACACCTGCTCCTAATTCTTATGTTCTATGTTCTTATTTGAATAATTTCCTGGTGCTCTGTGCACATTGTTCATGAGGCAGGTGGCCTGAGATTAACTTTTCTCTGTAGAAGCGCAACCGGCACCAACAGTTCGCCCTGAATATGCCGATGAGGCCCGTGAACCAATTGCTGGTGATCCTCAGGCCCTTATCTACATACTCGGGGAGAAAATGGGCTCAGACTAATCTCTACCTCATTAATTCCGCATAAGATACAATACCCTCCTAACAATTCCTTAGATTCTTGCAGTCTGCATTGGTGCTGACATCATACGTTGTTTTTAACAAAGTTACATTTTTATTAAGCTAGTAAAAGCTTCCCATCATCTTCAGTTGGTTTGTGGCGCCATTGTTCCCAATCATTAACTCTTCCTCTGCTACCGACACCATCTGGCATCCTCTTGACTCCAATCTCTGCTCCCGGAAGACATCAAACAAACTTGCACCAAGTCCTGTTCACCCATCACCCCTGTGCTCGCTGACCTCCATTGGCTCCCGATCCGGCAATGCCTCGATTTTAAAATTCTCATCCTTGTTTTCAAATCCCTCTATGGCCTCGTCCCTCCATAACTATGTAACTTCCTCCAACCCTACAACCCTCCAGGATCTCTGCGCTCTTCCAATTCTGGCCTCTTGCACATTCCTGATTTTCATCACTCCACAATTACCTGGCCTTGCTTTCAACTGCCTAGGCCCTAAGCTCTGGAATTCCCTCCCTAAACCTCTCTCTTCTTTTTTAAGATGTTCCTTAAAACCTACCTCTTTGAAGGTCACCTGTCCTAATGCCTCCTTATGTGGCTCGGTGTCAAATTTCTGTTTGATAACACTCCTGTGAAGCGCCGTGGGATGTTTTACTGTGTTAAAGGCGCTATATAAATGTAAGTATTTGTTGCTGTTGATGTCATGATCAGATCGGCAGCAGAGCTGACAGAGGCCAGAACGTAGCAGTGAATGAGTTAAGATGAGCTCCTAATCTGTTCGAAAGTGCAAGCTAATATGCAGTTAAATTCAATTAGAATGCAGTATAATTCCCCAAACAACTACCTGCTTGGCTCCTTACTTCCAACAAATCTCTGGAAGCAGCTGCTGTCACCATGTGCTGGAAATTCTGTAATGAAGGACAGTGGCAGAATGCCAAGAAGGCAAATGAGAACACCTGTTTGCTGAGGAACACTGGCTTGATTCTAAAGAAGACATGCCTGCTCCTACTCAATTGTTATTACCACTTTCCCCAGAGACTTAATAATTAATAAACTGCTCTAATATTTGAGTAATCCCACTCTACTTATCACCATTTCTGAAATCTGCAAGCCTCTCTCCTCCCATAAAGGCCGTGGATGCGAGGACAATTGGAGCTTTCAAGACTGAGATTGAGGGGTGAGCCAATAGAGGTATTTAAAATAATAAAAGGATTCAATAGGGTAGACACAGATAAATTATTTCCTCTACTGACGGAATTCAGAACTAGGGGGCACAATCTTAAAATTAGAGCTAGGCCATTCAGGACCGAAATCAGGAAACACAAAGGGTAGTGGAAATTGAAACTCTCTTCCCCAAAATGCTGTGGATGCTGGGTCAATTGGAGCTTTGCAGGCTGAGATGGATAGATTTTTGTTCGGAAAGGTTATTAAGGGATATGGAGCTAAGGCGCGTAAATGGAGTTGAAGTACAGATCAGCCATGATCTATTTCAATGGCGGAGTAGGTTCGAGGGGATGAATGGCCCGCTCCTGCTCCTATATTCTACTTGTTCTGCTGAGGGATATTTTTCTTTTCAAAGATTCAAATCTTAAATGTCAAGGGGCTGAATTTCTGCAGGAGTTCTCCTGATGGTCCTCTGTAACTTTGTCGGAGGAACTGCAGGGAACGGCTCTTCCACTGAATTTACAGCGGACAAATGGGGGAATCCCTCCCCACCCCGAGGAAATACATCCCCCAAATTTCTTCACCACGCGCTACATATCATGAACACGCTGCCAAGAGTATAACAAAAATGATCTTTCATTGGTACCTTTAGGCAGTGAATGCTAGGGCAATTGGAGCTTTCAAGACTGAGATCAATAGACTTTTGTTGGGTAAGGGTATCAAGGAATAGAGAGCAAAGGCATGTAAATCTAGTTGAGGTGCAGATCGGCCATGATCTAATTGAATGGTGGAGCAGGATCAAGGGGCTGAATGGCCTACTGCTGTTCCTAATGCTCTTATGTTCTCAAAGAAAGGTGGAAGAAACAGCGTGGTCAAATGTCCAGTGAGAGTGCAGCAGAAAAGGTTGGGAATTAGGCTGGGGTCTGGTTATGTTTCCATGGGGGCTTGGTTGGGATGGACCCTCTGCCAACTCCAGAGAGGGAGTAGCCGAGAGGAGTGGATTCTCAGGCCAGGAGTTTCTTCGTCCTCAGCCTGACACATCTGGAGTGGGCACAGGAAGTGGAGTGAAAGCAGGAAGTGGAGCCCACCTGGGGTTCGAGACCTGGGTTGTGACATGGACTTCTGAGGATATTAAAAATGATGGCGGTTCTTTCACCCCATCCCTTACAAAGAGGACTCTTGGGCAATATTGAATCATCTTTCCAGAAGGACAGAGGGCCTCAGCGCCCCCTCCCCGAAGCGGGACAACTACGCTGGAATTTCTGGCCTCCTCTCTCAGGCAGATTCCCGAGATGTGGCCCCAGTGGCACGGGCACCCACAGGCAGTACTTAGATAAGGTGACCTCTCCCTGATCCCACCTACTTCGGCAGGGTCAGCGCAGGAGATCACGGGCGGGCACATCCGACACTTACACCGGGATACCTGGCTCATGGATTTTCAGGCTCAATGTATAAATAAAGAAAGCAGCAGTCTTTTCCCTATCAATAATGTCCCCTGTAAATTTTTCAATTATCTCTACCTGGAGCACAAGAAAGAAAGACTTGCATTTATATAGCACCTTTCACAATCTCAGGAGGTCATAAAGCACTTTACAGCCAATTAAGTACTTTTTGAAGTGTAGTCACTGTTGTAATGTAGGAAACACAGCAGCCAACTTGCGCACAGCAAGGTCCCACAAACAGCAATGTGATAATGACCAGATAAGCTGTTTTAATGATGTTGGTTGAAGGATAGATATTGGATACCGTGAAGAACTGCCCTGCTCTTCTTCAAAATAGTGCCAATGGATCTTTTACGTCCACCTGACAGTGAAGACGTGGCCAAGGTTTAATGTTTCATTCGAAAAATGGCACCTCTGGCAGTGCAGCGCTCCCTCAACACTACAGCATCAGCCAAGATTGTATGCTCAAATATCTGGAGTGGGGCTTGAACCCACAACCTTCTGACTGGAAGGTGAGAGTGCGACCACTGAGCCACGTCTGACACCTATTTGCTGATGATATGGGAAATGGCTATATCGATATTGTGCTCCAGTTAGAGTAGCAGTGCATTTTTGTTAACATCTGTATAGTCATAATTGGACAGTATAATGTACCAAATGAGTCAGCATTTTGTACCAGTACAAAGCCCATCCTGTGTAACTTGTCTGAGCTAGTTAAACTTTCTCCACCGTTACTTCGGCGGAAACCCCGGTTACGCGCGAACAAGGTTTCTGCCACACTTCTGGTAAAGTAACGCTGGCGGAGTGGGAGCAGCTCTGAGGAGTTTCATGTCCCTTTCTCTTTGGGCAAATAGCACCGTGACAGGTTGGAAAGGGTAACTTATTTTGCGGCCGTGTTGGCAACATAATCATAAACAAGTGTTTGTTCTTAAATGTGACAGCAGATTGGTAAGGGAGAGGTTCACATCAACAATTCCCTGCACAATGAGTTCATTCAGGTGGCCTGTCAAGGTGGAGGCAAAGTATTTCCTCACTGGGAATAAGGGATGTTTACGAGGTGAATTGTTGTTGTCAATATATATTCACTCTCTTCCCTTGGCGCAGGCTGATTAACACGCTGACAGGCCATGACATGAATGGTTCACCCATGGTTGTAAACATCTTTTAATAGCCTATACGGCAGGAGGATTTTATGGGTACCCATAACCCACTGGATGAGTGGGGGCCACCCACATCCACCAGGCTCGAGTACGCTGTTGGATGACAATCCTGAATTCAGAGCCAGATCTTCGGTCTCGACACACCAGGACTGTCTGGAGCAGGAGTTTGAACCCCGCACCTTCTGAGTCAGAAGAGGGAATGCTACCACGAAGCCAAAGACTAGCTCCAGAGCGTGAGTCAGTGGTCACACTTACACATCACCTGGTGGACAGTCATTGGCAGGGGCCTGGCAGCAGGTAAATGCCACGCCTTTTCAGTTAGGGAACGTCAAATATCACAGAGGCAGGAGACCCAAAGGAAAAATATTCAGCTTTGGTTTGTTGGCTTGTGGGGAGGATGTTGGGAGTATCAACGTACAATTTACATGGAGATGTTTCACTGCAGTTGTACCTTTGCATTAGTTCCACCTTTTTATTATAATTGTGTCCTATGTGTAAAGGAGTTGTGTTGTCTTGCAGAAAAAAACATACAAGATAGTGACTGCAGGCAAAGAAAGAAAGAACTTAAATTGATATAGTGGCTTTCATGACCTCAGGATGTCCCATAGTGCTTTACAACCAATGAAGTACTTTTAAAGTGTAGTCAAAAACGTGGCAGCCAATCTGCGCACAGAAAGGTCCCCTAAACTTTTCCAAGATCATTTTCGAGGCTAAAATTTCCTGGACATTATATAAGTATGAAAGGAAGGAAATGTTAGAGAGAGTCACTCCCAGAGTGGTGCCATACAGTGGCTAAAAAGTGGCATCAGCAGAGGGCTAGAAGCAGATACCTACCCTCACTCAGTGGTAGGGATTTGTACATAACCCCAGAAAACTTAAAAAATGTGTAGGCGGGGAAGAAAGCTAAAAATAGAATAAAGTTTGAATTCCACGCAAAATGTTGATGAGTAGTGGGAATAGCAGCAGCTGTCTATGTGGCATCATAGCAAAAACAACAAGTTGTATTTATGTAGAATGGTAGCATAGTGGTTATGTTACTGGACTAGTAATCCAGAGACATGAGTACAAATCCCACCACGGCAACTAGGGAATTTAAATTCAATTAATTTAATCTGGAATACCATGAAACTATCGGATTGTCGTAAAAACCCATCTGATTCACTAATGGCCTTTATGTGACTCCAGACCCACAGCGGTGTGGTTGACTCTTAACTGCCCTCTGAAATGGCCTAGCAAACCGCTACAAAAAACAATAATGAGAATAAAACCGGACGGACCACCTGGCATCAACCTAGACACCGGCTTCAGACACGACAATGGCACACCCAGCCCAGTCGACTCTGCAAAGTCCTCCTCACTAACATCTGGGGACTTGTGCCAAAATTGGGAGAGCTGTCCCACAGACTAGTCAAGCAACAGCCTGACATAGTCATATTCACAGAATCATACCTTTCAGCCAATGTCCCAAACTCCTCCATCACCATCCCTGGGTATGTCCAGTCCCACCAGCAGGACAGACCCACCAGAAGTAGTGGTATACAGTCGGAGGGAGTGTTCCTGGGAGTCCTCAACATTGACTCCAGACCCCATGAAGACTCATGGCTTCAGGTCAAACATGGGTAAGGAAACCTCCTGCTGATTACCACCTACAGCCCTCCCTCAGCTGATGAATCAGTATTCCTCCATGTTGAACACCACTTGGAAGAAGCACTGAGGGTAGCAATGGCGCAGAATGTACTCTGGGTGGGGGATTTCAATGTCCATCACCAAGAGTAGCTTGGTATCATCACTACTGGCTGAGTCCTGAAGGACATAGCTGCCAGACTGGGCCTGTGGCAGGTGGTGAGAGAACCAACACAAGGGGAAAACTTGACCTCGTCCTCAACAATCTACCTGTCGCCGATGCATCTGTCTATGACAGCATTGGTAGCAGTGACCACCGCACAGTCCGTGTGGAGACGAAGCCCCGTCTTCACACTGAGGACACCCTCCAACGTGTTGTGTGGCACTTCCACCATACTAAATGGGACAGATTCAGAACAGATCTAGCAGCTCAAAACTGGGCATCCATGAGGCGCTGTGGGGCAGCAGCAGAATTGCATTCAACCACAGTCTGTAACCTCATGGCCCGGCATGTCCCTCACTCTACCATTACCATCAATGCAGGGGACCAACCCTGGTGCAATGAGGAGTGCAGAAGAGCATGCCAGGAGCAGAACCAGATGTACCTTAAAATGAGGTGCCAACCTGGGGAAGCTGCAACACAGGACTACATGCATGCTAAACAGCGGAAGCAGCATGCTGTAGACAGAGCTAAGCGATCCCACAATCAACGGATCAGATCAAAGCTCTGCAGTCCAGTCACATCCAGTCGTGAATGGTGGTGGGCAATTAAACAACTAACGGGGGGAGGAGGAGGATCCATGAATATCCCCATCCTCAATGATGGCGGAGCCCAGCACGCGAGTGCAAAAGACAAGGCTGAAGCTTTTGCAACCACCTACAGCCAGAAGTGCCGAGTGGATGATCCATATCGGCCTCCTCCTGAGGTCACTACCATCACATATCAAGAAACGGCTGAGTCCACTGAATACTGCAAAGGCTATGGGCCCCGACAAATTCCTGGCTGTCGTGCTGAAGACTTGTGCTTCAGAACTAGTCGCGCCTCTAGCCAAGCTGTTCCAGTACAGCTACAACACTGGGATCTACCCGACAATGTGGAAAACTGTCCAGGTATGTCTTGTCCACAAAAAGCAGGACAAATCCAATCCAGCCAATTACCGCCCTATCAGCCTACTCTCAATTATCAGCAAAGTGATGGAAGGTGTCGTCGACAGTGCTATCAAGCGACACTTACTCACCAATAACCTGCTCACTGATGCTCAGTTTGGGTTCCGCCAGGACCACTCAGTTCCAAACCTCATACAGCCTTGGTCCAAACATGGACAAAAGAGCTGAATTCCAGGGGTGAGGTGACACCAAGGCAGCATTTGACCGAGTGTGGCATCAAGGAGCCCTCGGAAAATTGAAGTCAATGGGAACCAGGGGGAAAACTCTCCAATGGCTGGAGTCATACCTAGCACAAAGAAAGATGGTTGTGGTTGTTGGAGGTAAATCATCACAGCCCCAGGACATTGCTGCAGGAGTTCCTCAGGACAGTGTCCTAGGCCCAACCATCATCAATGACTTTCCCTGCATCATAAGGTCAGAAGTGGGGATGTTCGCTGATGATTGCAGTGTTCAGTTCCATTCGCAATTCTCAGATAACAAAGCAGTCCATGCCCGCATGCAGCAAGACCTGGACAACATTCAAACTTGGGCTGATAAGTGGCAAGTAACATTTGTGCCACACAAGTGCCAGGCAATGACTATCTCCAACAAACAAGAGTCCAACCACCACCCCTTGACATTCAAAGGCATTACCATCGCCAAATCCCTCACCATCAACGTCCTGGGGGTCACCATTGACCAGAAACTTAACTGGACCAGCCACATAAATACATTGGCAACAAGAGCAGGTCAGAGGCTAGGTATTCTGCGGCGAGTGTCTCACCTCCTGACTCCCCATCTACAAGGCATAAGTCAGGAGTGTGATGGAATACTCTCCACTTGCCTGGATGAGTGCAGCTCCAACAACACTCAAGAAGCTCTATACCATCCAGGGCAAAGCAGCCCACTTGATTGGCACCCCACCCACCACTGTAAACACTCACTCCCTCTACACGCACCGTGTCTGCAGTGCTTACCATCTACAAGATGCACTGCAGCAACTCGCCAAGGCTTCTTCGGCATCACCTCCCAAACCAGCGACCTCTACCACCTAGAAGGACAAGAGCAGCAGCACATGATAACACCATCACCTCCAAGTTCCCCTCGAAATGACACACTATCCTGACTTGGAAATATATCGCCGTTCATTCATCGTCGCTGGGTCAAAATCCTGGAACTCCCACCGTAGCAGCGCTGTGGGAGTACCTTCACCACACAGGACTGCAGCGGTTCAATAAGGTGGCTCACCACCACCTTCTCAAGGGCAATTAGGGATGGGCAATAAATGCTGGCCTTGCCAGCGATGCCCACATCTCAGGAATGAATGAATAAATTTTTTTTTAAATATAGTGCCTTTAACGTAGTTAAACGTCCCAATGCACTTCTCAGGAGCGTTATAAAACAAAATTTGACACCGAGCCACATAAGGAGGTATTAGGGCAGAGAGGTAGGTTTTAAGGAGCGTCCTAAATGAGGAAAGAGAGATAGAGAGGTGGAGAGGTTTAGGCAGGGAATTCCGGAGCTCAGGACCTAGGCAACAGAAGGCACAGCCACCAATGGTGGAGCGATTGAAATCGGAAATGCTCAAGAGGCCAGAATTAAAGGAGTGCAGATATCTCGGTGGGTTGTGGGGCTGAAGGAGATTACAGAGATAGGGAGGGGCGAGGCCATGGAGGGATTTGAAAACAAGGATGAGAATTTTAAATCAAGGCGTTGGTTAACCGGGGGCCAATGTAGGTCAGCGAGCACAGGGGTGATGGGTGAACGGGACTTGGTGCGAGTTAGGACACGGGCACACTAAATACAGTCAAATCTACACGTACTGCACATACAAAGCCATTGTACACAAATCACTGTTGAATGTACAGTTCCCAAGGCCCAATTATGCTTCTCGCAAAGTCAGTTCTACAAATGCAGTTATGTGTGAATTGTTTTGCATCCCAGTCTACCATGTATACCAATACCTGGGACTGTTACAAGGCGGGAATCTAGTTGAGAGGTTTGCATGGGCTGTGCATGGTATTGGGTGCAATTACAAGGCAAGAATCGAGAATCAAAATTCCTAAGTGCTGGACCTCTTCAATGCCATTAACTGGGTGGACGGGACAGAATTTGGGGTGGGAACTCGGTTATTCCGGGTCTCTTTTGGATTTCCAAATTCCACCAGAGGTGAGGGTCAGCATTTCCATCCTGACATCGTAGAAAGAGGCAGGACTGGTGGGATGACATTATCCATCGGAATTTCCACCAGTTCCACTCCCTCCCCTCATTTGCTCCCATCACAATCTATGCCAGCATGAAGCAGGCCTTACTTGCGCCCCAAGATCTCCTCCCAGCGCAAGTGGGGGGCAGTGTCATTTTACCATGGCTGATTTTCCACTGGCAAAGCAACAAGTTCGAATTTGGAAAGGTTTTTTTTAACATTTTCCTCGATCTTAAACCACACTGTGGCAAAGTGTTGCAGCGATCTCCCTACCCCCTGCCCCGGGTGCAGCAGTTGCAGGATAAATGGTGCAGGCCCTCAGCCAATATATACTAATACCCCTGACCCCCCAGGATGTGGGATGGAATCAGGGACATGTCCATGGGGCAGGTGGAAAGTCCACCCCAACCCAGATCTGCTCCAGTAACCCTCCAGAGGAACTTCAGTGCTCTAATCTTGGAGTGAAGATTGGTTGTGCAGAGAATACTGAGTACTGAATGTAAGAATTTTTTAGGAACAGTAAATGCCTGTAGGCCAAAATAAAGCCATCATGTTTTCATAGATCACTTCCACTGTAAGACTTTCTCTTACTACTGTTTGGACCTCGAGAATTACGAATTAGCTTAACAATGACAGACAAGGATGTGATCAATAAAATTGGTCTTTTAATCAGACTATAGTTCAAAATTCAAGTGTACAGAGAAGCACCTTTGGCAATAAATTCAAAGAACTCTCGGCAATAAATATGCCTGCAACTTATCAATTCAAAGTATATAAAAGTGCCCCTTTAATCAATTCAAACGTACATAAAAGTACCCCTTTTAACAACATCTAAGCTTATGTCCGAGTCTCATACATACTCCTTTTTGTCTCTGGGTGATCGGTCCAGGGAAAATTGTAATTCGAAACAGAGACTGGCCAGCTTTCTCAGTCCATTCTTTTACTTTTTGTCTTCTGGGCTTCTTCTTCTTATCTCTGAAAACTCCCACCACTGGGCTATAAGGCCTCGTTGATCGTAAATTACTCTCTGCCTCCCTTGGATAGGTCTGTTCCACTCCAAACCTTCCCTGATTGGAGTTCCTTCCGCATGACACATTCCTGTTCCTGTGAGATGATGTTCTCCCCTTCTTGTCCAGGTGGCCTCTCAAACAAAGAACACATACTGACCACCATTGTGTGTCTTCACAAACAAAGAACACCTGCTGATTTCTTACATTTTAAATCCGTCCGTTATCATCTTACAATTCGTTCGCAATTTCGATCTCCACACAGTAGCAGTGGTTTTATTACACTTTTCAGAATCTTACACCACCTACCCACCTTCTCATTGTATCCCTCAATCACTAATTCCAGAAACACATTATATTGTCTTTCGAATCCATTCATGCTGTTTGCTTCACTTCTGTTCCCTGGCAATCTAATTCATAACTCCATTACCCTTTAGGTAACAAAGTTCTGCTGAATCTCCTTATTACTCCTCGCGTCCTGATCTGCAGCTTGTGTATTTGAACCCTTGGCCTGGGTGAATAATCTGCCTGGATCAATACTGTCAATCCCCTTCATAATGTCAGCTTGGTGTCAGTTGGTGGCACTCTTGCTTCTGAGTCATAGAAAGTTGTGGGTTCAAGTCTCACTCCAGAAACTTGAGCCCATAATCTAGACTAGCACCTCAGTGCAGCACTAAGAGAGTGCTGCACTGTCGGAGGTGCTGTCTTTCGGATGTTAAGCCAAGGCCCTGTCTGCCCTCTCAGGTGGATGTAAAAGGTCCCACTATTTGAAGAAGAGCAGGGGAGTTCTCCCTGGTGCCCTTGAAAGGTGTTATATAAATGTAAGTTCTTTCTTTTTATAATCTTGAAAGCTTCAATTAGATCTAAATCTCCGGTTTTCTGATAATGGCACAATTGGGGTTTGAACTGGACTGTACCACGAGCTAGCTAGCTTAGAGGGTGGTCCATGCAGAATTTTCCAATGGGAGCACTTCCCCTAATTTGAATAGACTACCTGCACGTGGAAAGCTTGTTCTGCAGCACGTGTAAAATCTGGTGAGGCAGGAGCTCTTAAAGGGAAAGAGCTCACCGTTAAAGGGGAAGTTATGGTGGTGACAAAAGGTTGATTAAATGTTCAAAGCCAGAACTTTCAGCGTGGCTCACATGAGCTGGTAGTATTTTTGGTCCCGAGCGGCCTAACCTGAATTTGCAAGCAATGCGAATCGGGCGTGCGGGTCGGTAATTGGATTTTTCTGACCCGTGCCTGCAACCAGCAGGGCTCTGCTCCATGGGCAAGGGCCTCTGGAAATTGATGGTTGAAGCCTCCTCTTTTTGAAAGAAGTCAAGCATAAATTTATTAGCTTTTAATTCTTGATACCTAGAGGGGGAGAAATTCGGTATCGCCCCGTTCGGGGCGCTAAATTTTGAAATCGTGAAAAATTAGCGCCAGGCATTAATGAGTCTGAGGTTTCCCTAAATTGGCTGTTAGCGCTCCCGGAAAGAGCTGGAGCGCTAAATCAAGCGCTAATGACCTAAGCCGGGCACTACAGGGGTGCTACCAGCAGAGCGATAATAAATTTCAGGGGCTATACAATTGGGAATGATCCTTCACACTGGCCCCTTCCAGCTCTTAAAGGGAGGTTGCATCATTGTGCAGATCCTCATTATCATTGCTGGCTGTGAAGGCGACCTGCAAGGAACTCAATCCCCTGATCGTGATGGCTGATCCCACTCCCAGGGAGAGAGGTCATCGTTTCACGGACGAGGTATTGGTCGCGGGAGTGGAGCGAAGGAGGGCAGTGCTGTTCCCAGACACTAGAAGGAGGCCATTGCCCCAAGTATTCAGGATAATGTGGAGGGAAGTGGCCCAAGAGGTCTCGGCCAGTAGTGTGGTCATATGCAGCCTGACACAGTGCCGGAAGAAATTCAACGACCTCACTCGGGCGGTCAAGGTAAGTACATGCTTCAACAGGTCCTACATACCAGCATCTGAATGTTAGTCTGTACACACTGCACAAACCACCACACCCCCACCACTCACTCACCAGGCATCTGCATCTGCACCTACTCAAACTCACATCCATGTCTCACACCTTGCCTACAATCAGAGCTATTCAACTACGGCAGGCATATCTCCCAAACACATAGCTGGACTCTGACTCACACACAATCGTTTCTCTTGCAGGCCAAGATGGCTCACAATAGGAGGGAGCAGCAGAGAACAGGCGGGGGCGATGCGCAGCTCCAGCAGCTCTCAGACCATGAGGAGCAAGTGCTGCGTCTCATTGAGCAGCAGGTGGTGGGCGATGTGGCCCTCGGCAACATCGACCCCCTTAGGGGCAACAACGGTATTTTCATCCCCTCTCCTTCTCTTATCCCACTTCCCCCTCACAGCACAAGCCTCTCCCACTTTCCAGCTCCTGATACTGTCTGCATTCCTTGCTCCCCCCTTCCCTCACCTTAACACGAGTCTTGTGCCTTTATGCTTTCAGAGAATCAGCAACCAGATGACCAGCCTATCCCTGAGCCTCCCACTGAGAGTGAGGAAGGAGAAGAGGAAGAGGAGCAAAGCACCATGTCACTGCATCTCTCACCTGCAGGCACCACCTCAGATACAGGCACTATGCGATATTTAGAGTTTAGTAGAGGGGTCTGCACTGGGTGCTGCACCGGGGTCGAGCAGGGCTGCAGCAAGGCCAGGGGAAAGGGTAGCTCAGGAGTCAGCTCCGCGGAGGGCGAGTTCATGCGCGAGTTCTGCTGCAGAGGACTCAGATGAGGACCTCGATGGGGAGGTGTTCACAAGAAGGTTGATGGCCATGAACTCCGAGATGATAGATGGCAAGGGTGCCTGAGAGCTTCTCAGCAATGGTAAGGAGCGTGGAGGAGTCCACCTCCAACATTGCACAGAGCTCTGCGCATACCATGGAGCCCATCATTTCCACTCTGCAGAGGATGGTGGACTCCCAGAGAGATCGTGCGGATCCAGACCTCATGACGCATGTCATGGGCGATGTGGCAGCTTCCCTTGCAGCACAGGCGGAAGCGACGCAACGTCTTAGTGATGTAATGCAGGCAACGGTTGGTGGCATCGAGTCTCAGACTGCTCGCATGCAGTCGCAGCTTGATGCCACGCAATCTCTGACTGCTGCCATCATCGCTGGGTCCACCACAGTCCACCGGGGATCTCACAGTGCCACAGCAGCCCAGCAATCTGTGCTCCAGCAGATTGGTAGGGATGCTGAAGTGCTGCCCCGGGGGAGTGGCAGTGGGTGAGTGGAGCAGGAACCTGCTGTCCTCTCTCAGGATGACAGCATTCCTGATCTCACCACTGCCACTCCACCATTGCACTTGTCGCTGCCTGTCATCTAGCCAGCCCAGACAGCCGCCGCCCAGCCTGAGGTGGCGCAGTCTACAGCCAGGGCCTCCAGGCCCAGAGCTGGTCGAGGGCGTCCTGCAAGGCCATCTGTAGTCTCTGGCACCGACACTCAGCAGCATTCCACCAGCCCTGCTGCAGCCACTAGGGAGACACTACGTAGGAGCAGTAGATTAGGGAAAGACACTGTAAAGAGGGGAAGTAAGGGTTTCCACAAGGGTGATTAGTTAATATTGTTGCTGTATATATGTGGTTGCTGAATTTGGATAAATTTATTATTGGAATGTTGCAGATTTGGGGCTGTGTCTCATTCCAGCTTCAGGGTGTGGTATGGAATGAGAAATTGATGGAATGATGGGGACATGCTGAGCAACCGGGAAGTGGCCTCCAATTCATTGGAACCGAAGTCTGCTGAGGCAGTCACCTGCTGCCCTTCCACAAGATCGATTGAGTGGCGGCGTCCTCCGTCGCTGATGTTCGTGCTCCTGTTCCTCCTCCTCCTCGTCTCCATCTCCTCGTCTCCATCTTCCTCCTCCTGAGGTGGTGCAGGCTCTGCCTGGTGGCAATGGCTGGGCACTCATGATGGCCAAGTTGTGCAGTATGCAGCAGACGACGACGAAAAGTGACACCCGCTCAGCCGCGTACAGGAGGGCTCCCTCGAGCGGTCAAGGCAGCGGAACCATTGCTTGAGCACTCCGATGGTCTGCTCAATGATGTTCCTGGTGGCAGCATGGCTCTCATTGTATGAGTGTTAGGCACGAGTGTTGGGGTTGCGGAGGCGAGTCATGAGCCAGGTGGAGAGCGGATAGCCCTTGGCTCCCAGCAGCCAGCTGCGAGCTTGATGTGGTGGCTGGAATAGAGCTGGCACACCAGTCTGGCACAGGATTAAGGCATCGTGGCTGCTGCCAGGATAGTGGGCATTGACGGTAAGGATTCACTGTGCATGGGCGCACACCAACTGCACACTAAGTGAATGGTAGCCTTTACAGTTACGGAATACCTCGGGATTGTTACGGGATGCCTGCAGAGCGACGTGGGTGCAGTCAATGGCGCCCTGTGCCATGGGGAAGCCCACTATCCTGGCAAAGCCACATGCACGCTCGCGCTGCTTCTCTCTAGTCATGGAGAAGGAAATGTAATCCTTCTCCTTCTGTAGAGAGCATTTGTGACCTCACGGATGCAGCAATGGACGGCGAACTGCGAGATGTTTGTTATATCTCCTGTTGCACACTGGAAGGATCCACTGGTGTAGAAATTGAGGGTGACCTTGACTGCCACTGAGAGAGCCGTGGTGCTCCTGATCTGAGGCTCGAGGTGTGGCTGCAGATGGTGGCAGAGCTCTGTGACCATGTCTTTGGTGAAGCGGAGCCTTCTAAGACACTGCTCCTCAGTGAAATTGATGTAGGAGAATTGGTGCCGGAATACCCTGGGAAGGTAAGGCCTCCTGTTGGCCCTCCTCCCTCTGGCCACATTTTGCAATCTCTCTCTCTGCCTCCGCCGCCGCCGATGTTGACGCTGGAGTGCGAGGTCCAGTGCCAGTACAGCCCCCATTGAACTATGGAAATGTTTCACTTTCAAATCTCACCTAAATGAAAGTGAATCATTTTTCTGAGGCAGAAAACTCCTTCAACTGAAAAATGCTGAAATCGCTCAAAACATCTGTTTGCCTTTGTCAAACTGTCTTTGCTGACTAAAAATAAATCTGATGTTGACGCCTTTATATAGTGCTCAGGCAGGGGGCAAGAGTGAATTTCTGAGCCGGGGATCTACCGGGACGCTGCGCAGCCGGATGATGTCACGCTCTCCGGGCAATAATAGCCTTCCTATGATTGGGTGACCAGAACTGCACACAATATTCCAGTTGGGGTATGATCAATGCCATACCTGGCGGTCAGTAATCTAGTAGAGGGGCTCAGGTGATTGCGTATTGAATAATGGATACCAAGAATAGGAAGGAAGAAGGACTTTACATTTATATAGCGCCTTTCACGACCTCTGGACATTCCAAAGTGCTTTACAGCCAATGAAGTACTTTTGAAGTGTAGGCACAGTTGTAATGTAGGAAAAGCGGCAGCCAATTTGCACACAGCAAGCTCCCACAAACAGCGATGTGATACTGTCCAGATAATCTGCTTTAGTGACGTTGGTTGAGGGACAAATATTGGCCAAGGCATCAGGAAGAAGTCCCCTGCTCTTATTTGAATAGTGCCATGTGATCTTTTACGTCCACAGGCAGGTAGTGCCTCGGTTTAACATCTCATCCAAAAGATGGCACCTCCGACAGTGTCGCATTCCCTCAGTACTGCATTGAAGTGTCAGCCTAGAGTATGTGGTCAAGTGTCTGGTGTGGGACTTGAACCCACAATCTTTTGACTCTAGACACAAAAGGCATCAAGGAGTATGGGGAGAGAGGGGGAATAGTATTGAGATAGAGGATCAGCCATGATCATATTGAATGGCAGGGCAGGCTCGAAGGGCCGAATGGCCTACTCCTGCTCCTATTTTTCTATGTCTATGTTCTCAGAGGCAAGAGTGCTACCCACTGAGCCAAAGCTGAATTATTACAAGGCAGCAAACTGAGGGGTGTAGACCAACCTGTGAGAGTGAAGCCTGAGCAATTTATAACGTTCATACCAACACCAATATTAAATTCTATCCTTGTAATCTCTCCATCAATATCTGTCGTATATACCGCAGAGTTTAAGGGGTGATTTTATTTGGTTTCAAGGATGTTTCTATGCTGGCCATGCATGGCAGCCTGTTGAGGACCAGGGATACATGATGGCCGGCCTCCCACCTTCCACCCTCAATGAACTTCAGCTCATCCAAAACTCTGCTGCCCGTATCCTAACTTGCACCAAGTCCTTTTCATCCATCACCCCTGTACTCGCTGACCTACGTAAGAGTCACTTACAAAGGCGGCACTTATAACGTATTAAGCGTATCGTCTATTTTGGGGAATTCAGTAAGTACTTACCCTGTACTTAGCAATTTAAACGGCTCTGCTGACTTAGAAGAGGCAGTTGCTAAGTGGAGATAGCTTGTTTTTTATTTAAAATGTTGGTTACTTCACTTTTTGGTTTTACCAGCCACCGCGTTTAGCGGGAAAATCATGTTAACACCAGCGCGCCTTCTATAAGCGGTGGGGGCTGTAATATGATACAGCGTCACGTAACAGTAGTGGAGAAAATAGCTGAACTCCTGTCAAATCGTTCATGTGCTCCCTGTTTAATCTTCCTTCCGCTGATTGTTAATTTTCTATGTTTAATTGCATTGGTAGCCACGAGTCTAGAGGGTGCTTCATTAAAATGGTCAATAATGACTGCACATTAACAATGGCTGATGATTATGGCTTTTAATCCTGCATAACAATGTTGCATCAAATATTTTCTCTCACCAGCCCACGTTCTTCATCTTATTAATGGCCCAACGACAGCAAGCGCTGGTTGCTATGAGGTTGTGTGCCTGTTATTTTTAATTGGTTATTTGGGTGATACTTTCTTGAGTAACCGCCTACCAGAATGAGAATTGCACACTTGTAACTCATTCAAACGCTCACTGATCACAGATCATTACCGACTGATAATAAACAAAAATCATTGCGGACCATTTGAGAAGTGATTCTTACACAGAAACATTTGTTTGCAAAGCATGGGCATGCACAAGAGGCCGCCTCATGGGAGTTAGAGAAAACCAGCAAAGCAGATGCAGCAAATGAACAGATGGACACACTGGGATGTATGTCTCCTTGCTCATACCTCATCTACCACATCTACATCTGAATGTTGTTAACTCCACGGCCCATTTGTCACAGAGCTGTACTCATGTAGAATGTTTATTTACGAAATGCTGGGACACCTGTTCAATCGAAAGATCAGGCAGTAGATTTAATTTAAGGTTCAGGTATCTTTACTGTGCCCGACAAAGGACTTTACGTGAATCACCTTTTGCCAAATCCAGAGCCCAGAACAGGGGAGGATGCGCAGTCATAGCTTAAGCATTTTGTTTTTATTCGTTTATGGGATGTGGGCGTCACTGGCAAGGCCAGCATTTATTGCCCATCCCTAATTGCCCTTGAGAAGGTGGTGGTGAGCTGCCTTCTTGAACCGCTGCAGTCCGTGTGGTGAAGGTACTCCCACAGTGCTGTTAGGTAGGGAGTTCCAGGATTTTGACCCAGTGACGATGAAGGATTGGCGATACACTTCTAAGTCAGGATAGTGTGTGACTTGGAGGTGAACTTGGAGGTGGTGGTGTTCCCATGCGCCTGCTGCCCTTGTCCTTCTAGGTGGAAGAGGTCGCGGGTTTGGGAAGTGCTGCCGAAGAAGCCTTGGTGAGTTGCTGCAGTGCATCATGTAGATGGTACACACTGCAGCCACGGTATGCCGGTGGTGGAGGGAGTGAATGTTTAGGGTGGTGGATGGGGTGCCAATCAAACGGGCTGCTTTGTCCTGGATGGTGTCGAGCTTCTTGAGTGTTGTTGGAGCTGCACTCATCCAGGCAAGTGGAGAGATTCCATCACACTCCTTGACTTGTGCCTTGTAGATGATGGAAAGCATGCCCCTTGCACACTGTGGTCAGTTTTATCAAGCAAACAAACCGGCGGTCTTTAAAGGGACCGCTAGAGGCTGCCACCAAAAAAAGAGCAATTGCCAAATCTTTCATTACCTGTATAAGAGACAAATGGAGCAGGATGTTCCTTCTGGTTCCACATTAAAATGCAGGCCACTTCCGGTTACCGCTTGCTCGATCCCCACCCCACCGATCTCCACTGATCTCCTCCCCGCGATCTACTCTCCTCCCCGCCGGTCTCCTCCCTCTTGCTCATCTCCTGCCATCTCCCGGATTGACGGTTGTTTCGCTGAGGGCCGGCCTACCTCCTCTCCTCTCAAAAGGCACACTTCCTCTTGGGGAGCAACGAATGACCCCAGCATGCCAGTTACGCCCCGATGATGACGCAGGAGAACCGGTTTTGTCTGGCCCTCTTGCTCGCCAGTGTCGGCGTGCCAGGTCCTGTTTGCTGCTGGGTTTATGCCCCAAGTCAGGAGTGAACCAATTTCCAGGCTGTAGTCTTTTCGTTGGACTTTATCTGCAGATTTAACCTTTGAAATGCTTCCAAATTATAAGTCAATCAATCTCTCTAAATATATTCCTATTTTTTGATGTTTATTTTCTATCAATTCTATCTGTCTATCCACTTCTATTTCTCTCATAGTTCTCTCCCTCTATTTCTTCGCTCTATCCACCCCTCTACATATCTATCCCTCTTTAATTCTCTCTATATATTTCTATCTCTCTCTACATATAGAACTATCCCTCTCCATTTCTCTCTTTATTTATCTAATGTCCCTCTCTCTATGTCTTTACTTACATACTATTTTTCTCTTTATCTAATTCTATCTCTCTCTGCATCCCTCCATTTTTTAAATTATCTTTATCTCTCTCTGGCCCTCTCTCTTTGCATGTCTTTAATTATATACTATTTCTCTTTATCTATCTATTTCTATTGCTCTCTACGTTAGCTACTCCCTATCTCTCTATTTATCTATGTCTCGGTCTCTTTCTCTTTCTTTATCTATGTCTTGCTATCTCTCGCGGGATAGATGTGTATTTTTCACACAGTGTAAGGCAGCAGTTTCTCTGCCCAGCAGCCCTCATAATGTGGTGCTCGGATATTGCCACCATTGACATGATTTATCGGTGCTGTGCGCAGAGGTTTCTGTTTTGCAGGCTCCAACTCCTGCAGACGCAAGCCCCCTAAATGGATCAAGTCAATTTGCTGGAATCTGATGAATCGGTTACAGTGGCAAAAACATTGATTTGAATTTGGTTTACATTTTCTTACCTTTTGTTTGGCAACTGTTGTAAGTCGAGGTGTTAGCACAGTTATAGAATCATTTTTATGCACCTAAAGTCTGTTCTTTTTCTGTCGAAACAGATGGGCGCTCTGTGTGATATATTAATTAATCTGCATTTTACTTTCACAAACACTTTCATCAATGAAAATGTTTACCTGTGGCTCCTGCCAAAGGGGTTTTAGCTATTTGAAATGCAATCTAAGCATTATTGTGAAGAATGATAGTGTCTCAATGCACACATATAGCCCCAGTCCCCAACTGATTGGGCAGAGCCAAAGTCACTGGTAAGGCAAGACAAATTTAACCCTGAAAGTGCTGGTCACAGCATCTATTGTTCCTCATTGTGTAGTGAAAATGCATTAAGTCAATGCTACTTTTCACCTGAAGGGGCTGCGCCTCAATTTTACAAAGTATTACAAAGTATTTACAGCACAGAAACAGGCCATTTGGCCCAACTGGTCTCTGCCGGTGTTTATGCTCCATGTGAGCCTCCTCCCACCTTACTTCATCCCACCTTGTCAACATATCCCTCGATTCCTTTCTCCCTCATGTACTTATCTAGCTTCCCCTTAAATGCATCTATTCTATTCGCCTCAACTACTCCATGTGGTAGCAAGTTCCACATTCTAACCATTCTCTGAGGAAAGAAATTTCTTTTGAATTCCTTGTTGGATTTATTCATGACTATTTTATATTTATGGCCCCTAGTTTTTGACTCTCCCACAAGTGGAAACCTCTTCAGTACATCTACCCTATCGAAACCCTTCATAATTTTAAAGACCTCTATCAGGTCACCTTTCAGACTAATCTTTTCGAGAGAAAAGAGCCCCAGCCTGTTCAGTCATTCCTGATAGTTATAACCTCTCAGTTCTAATATCACCCCTTTTTGCAGGTTCTCCAGTGCCTCTCTATCCTTTTTGTAATATGGAAACCAAAACTGAGCATAGTACTCTAAGTGTGGTCTAATCAAGTTTCTATATAAGTTTAATATAACGTCTCTGCTTTTCAATTCTATTCCTCGAGAAATGAATTTTTTGGCTACACTTCACACCCACACTCTGTTCACCCAGTGCACAGAGGGGCAAGCAGATCAGAAGACCTCTTGGTGTGTGGGCTCCCAGGGCCTGGCGATAACTGCCATCGACATGCCCAGTACGCGTAGGACTGTTGGGGGTAGGAGGCACGGCTCCGACTGCTTGCTGCTAGTTTGCAGCTGGTGACCTTGGCACCAGGCCACGCAGTGCCCACCAGTTCACTTCAAGCTTTCCGTGACCCATGGGCAAATTTTTCCTTTTCAAGTATATATACAATTCCCATTTGAAAGTTACTATTGAATCTGCTTCCACCGCTCTTTCGGGCAGTGCATTCCTGATCATAACAACTCGCATAAAAAAAAAAATCTCCTCCACTCCCCTCTTATTCTTTTGACAAGTATCTTTAATTTGGGTCCTCTGGTTACCGACTCATCCGGCAGTGGAAGCAGTTTCTCCTTAGAATGGAGAAGACCTAATAGATGTCTTATTATGAAGGGGGTTCGATGAATTTGGATGAATCTTTGAGTTGGCTGGGTCGCTTCCTTTGTTGTAATGGAGCCCTCCTCCTGGAGGGTGGAGGAGACACTTGTTGTGATATTTGTTCCGGTAGCTTCGAGCTTGCCCAGTGTCCAATCTAACCTTGAAAATTGACGTTGTTTCTGACATTCCTACTGTGTGCCAGTGGAGACAGGTTTCAGGCATCCGCCTGCCACAGCATGGTGCAAAATATGACCTTGATGGCCAGGTCAGGAGAGAGGAAGAGTGGGTGTTGGATCTTCCTCTCTAGAAACAGTCTGCAGTGACCTCCTGTGACCCCTAACCTCAGTAAATAAAAAAATCCCAGTACCTTAAACCTTTGGGAGTCGGAGACAGAACTCTGAGCTGGAGCCCTAGGTGGGACCAATGAGGGGGCTGATATGTCTCTTTTCTCTGGGCACTAAACCTCCAAAGATGCACCAACCATTTAGGCCAGGGTTGTGGGGGGAGTAAGTACTCCCAAGGTAGGAAGGCCCTTCCCCCTGCCCAATCACTGGCCGTGTAAGGTGTCAGAGCCCACACTTGCCCCCATGGGAGCTATTCTTAGCAGCAGCTGTAATTTAATTGGCCACAAAATAGTGCTCCAATCTTTTGACAGTCGGAACTTTCTGGAAATTCTCCGGCCTTTTCATATCTTGCGATTCTCCTGCCAGTGGAACAGCAACATTTTGAGGAGAACCCTCTGCAGAATTTGAGGGCCTGCCTTCTCCAAGCGGAACTCAAGTTGGTTTTGTTCTCTGCCTCTAGGGGCAATGCACCAGTTGGTGGCAAATGTAAGCGGCCAGCTTGCCATTTGGTCACTGTGTTTGTTTTGCTTGTGGTTTAAGGTGAGTTCTCAGTCCACCTGTACAGGCTAGGGACATGATTCATACATTGCTGGTCTACCTGGGCCTTCCTTCAACATTGCATTTGTGGCTATTGAGTACTGCTGCACTGTCAGAGGTGCGGTCTTTCAGATGAGAATTTAAACCGAGGCCCCGTCTGCCCTCTCAGTTGGATGTAAAAGATCCCATGGCACCATCTTGAAGAAGAGCAGGGGAGCTCTCCCCAGTGTCCTGGTCAATATTTATTCCTCAACCAACATCACTAAATACAAATTATCTGGTCATTTATCTCATTGTTGTTTGTGGGACCTTGTTGTGTGCAAATTGGCTGCCGCGTTTCCTACATTACAACAGTGACTACACTTCAAAAAGTGCTTCATTGGCTGTAAAGCACTTTGGGACGTTCAGAGGCCGTGAAAGGTGCTATATAAATGCATTGATTCCATCCCTCTTCTATTTCTCATCTACATGCTGCCCCTCGGTGACATCTTCTGAAAACACAACGTTAGTTTCCACATGTACGCTGATGACATCCAGTTCTACCTCACCACCACCTCTCTCGACCCCTCCACTGTCTCTACATTGTCAGACTGCTTGTCCGACATACAGTACTGGATGAGCAGAAATTTCCTCCAACGAGATATTGGGGAGACTGAAGCCATTGTTTTCGGTCCCGCCACAAAATCCATTCCCTAGCCATTGATTCCATCCCTCTCCCTGCCAACTGTCTGACGATGAACCAGACTTTTCGTAACCTTGGTGTCATATTTGACCCTGAAATGAGCTTCCGACCACATATTTGCGCCATAACTAAGACCGCCTATTTCTACCTTCGGAACATCGCCCATCTCCGCCCCTGCCTCAGCCCATCTGCTGCTGAAACCCTCATCCATCCCTTTGTTACCTCTAGACTTGACTATTCCAACGCACTCCTGGCTGGCCTCCCATGTTCTACTCTCCGTAAACCTGAGGTCATCCAAAACTCTGCTGCCCGTGTCCTAACTCGCACCAAGCCCCGTTCACCCATCACCCCTGTGCTCACTGACCTACATTGGTTCCCGGTTAAGCAACGCTTCGATTTTAAAATTCTCATCCTTGTTTTCAAATGCCTCCATGGCCTCACCCCTCCCTATCTCTGTAATCTTCTTCAGCCCCACAACCCTCCGAGATATCTGCGCTCCTCTAATTCTGGCGTCTTGAGCATCCCTAATTTTAATTGCTCCACCTTTGGTGGCCGTGCCTTCAGCTGCCAAGGCCCTAACTTCTGGAATTCCCTCCATAAACCTCTCCGCCTCTCTACCTCTCTTTCTTCCTTTAAGATGCTCCTTAAAACCCACCTCCTTGACCAAGGTTCTGCCCTAATATCTCCTTATGTGGCTTGGTGTCAAATATTGTTTTATAACACTCTTGTGAAGCACCTTGGGACGTTTTACTACGTTAAAGGCACTATATAAATACAAGTTGTTGTTGTTTCTTTTCTTTCTATAATTATAACCCTGGTACCTGCAGTTTTATGGCAATGAAATTGGACTTGGTTGGGGACTCAAAATAGATGGTATTGCATTCACTGCCCGTTATACACCTGCCCGATATTTGATTCTATTGAAGTCAATGGGACCGAATATGGGCCGGAGCATATAACAGGTGACCGGTGCGATCCTACCAGTTTTGCCTCCCCCTCCCATTTCTAATTTCGCCCCCTTTGTGTTACTGCCTTGCACTCTGGCCCATGTGTGATCATGTATTGCACATATAGATTACTTTACACCAGTGAGTACTGTGTTGAGGGAAGGGAAACGAAATGATAATTGCCTGAGGATAATGAAGTGAGTTGTTCTTTAGGAGTTTTCTATCTGCTGTGTAAGCTGATAATTGGCTTCATATTAACAGAGTAACTCACAAAGGACTGTTTCAGATTTCTCAGGGTTTCTGTGACGACAAGGCACGCAAGGCTAGAAACTCATCACTCCATAGTACCATGAAATGGCGGCCGTGGCTCTTTCGCCAGCTGGTGGCGGGTCCTGTGGCGGCCGCCATTTTCCTCCCTCCTTTTGCACTGCTGGTAACTGGCAGCGCCCTGGGAACAAAAATGGCGGCATGGTGACGTCATTCGGCATGCAATGCCGATTTAACGTCACCACTCTGAACTTCGACCCTAGCGCTGGGTCCGAAGGACGCCAGGTAAACTTGCTGTGCAACCAGGCTAACAGTGGCAATGTCAGCACCTCTGAAAGGGACACACACACCTTTCAGGTAAGTTTCGATTTAAGCTTTTGGACTGGGATTTTTTGATTGTATTGAAGTAGTCGCTTGCTGCAACAGACGTTAAAAGTTTTTTAAGTGTGTCGGGAGTGCTGCTAGATGCTTGCAAGGCCTCGTATGGTAAAGGAAGGCCTCTGAGAAGACAGAAAATGCTGTAAATATTCAGCAGGTCAGGCAACATTCGTGGAGAGAGAAACAGAGTTCACGTCTCACATCAAGATGCTGCCTGACCAGCTGAGTATTTCCAGCATTTTATGCTGTCATTTCACATTTACAGCATCCGCTCGCAGAGGGAAGAGGAAGGCACAGAAGAGGAAGAAGCCGAAGAGGAGGAAGTAGAAGGAAGGAGGCAACCCAGACAGCTCCTTTCTGGCTGGGATATCCGGGATCGAATCAACCAACTCCTCTTTCAACATTTGTCCCACACTTTACCTTCCCCCTGTTACTGACCATCACAGCATGCTCTTGGCCACAATGCTGAAATAAAAGCCACCGCAAAGCAAACTTTCCACTCCAACTTTATCCATATATGCATCCAATATTACATCAAAAAAATCAATTAATCACCCTTGTGTATTCTCTTAGTGAGTGTCTTGCATTGGCCTTTGCCTATCCTAGTGCTCTTATGCAGTGCTACCCCAGTGGCTGCAGCATGGCTGGTGGAAGGCTGCTGACTTTCAGTGGGGGACACTGCAAATGGCCTTGCAGGTCAACTTTGAAGAGCTGTTGGCTGGGAGTGTGAAATCGAGTGATGGTGTTTCTTCTTCTTCTTCTTCACTCTCCTCTCCCTCTTCTTGGTCAACCACTGGCTGGGCAGGCTGGATTTCGTGGGTGCCTGAAATGAGGAAGGCACAAGGGTAGAGTTGTGATGAGGGGAGGGGGTAAAGCAGGAGGTACATGCTTACACCATGTGCAGCTTGTACATCAGAAGAGATTGTGGGATGAGGGGGAAGTGGGATGTGAGAAGGAAGATAACGTATGAGGATACTGGCATCTTGTATCCTTTCAGGCCCTCCACTGGCCAATGGCTCAGCCATGTCCCTGCCAAGAATGGCCAGCGCCATCTCCTCCAAGGGGGTGAGGTGAAGCTAGGAATGTGAGGTGTGTCCTGTGTTTGGTATAGATTGTTGGTAGGTGAGTTATTGGGGCGGGAGGGGGTTGGTGATGCAATGAGCAGTGTGTGAGGCTAGTGGTGCTGTTAGTAGGAGACGGCTTTTGAAGATGCATTCACTTACCTTGACCACTGGTCTGAGGTTATGAAACTTCTTTAGGCACTGGAGCCAAGTCCTGGGGGCAATACTGCTGGCAGTGGCTGCCTTGGCGATTTGGTCCTACATCCTTCTTTTTGGAGGGACTCCTGTCCCCTTGTGGGTAAGCGCCTTGAGATGTTTTACTACGTTAAAGGCGCTATATAAATACAAGTTGTTGTTGTTGTTAACCTCTCTTCCAGTGTTGACCCCCCCCTGCATGAAGCTCAAGTGCTGTGTCCGAGACCCTGAGTGCCCTATCCCTGGCCTGTTGAGCCATTTGGGTTAGTGCTGAAGCACTTTTAAAATTTTTCATCAGCAGAAAGCAGCTCACCTTTAAGAGTTGCAGACTGCCTTTAAGAGGAGCAGGCTAGCTTTAAGTAAAGCTAGCTTCGCTCAAACAACTCATACTTCGGCCCCCTGCTGAGCGCACAGCCTGTCAGCAGCACGTTCAGCGCTAGGCTGTGCGCTGCAATCATTATAATTAGCAGGCAGCACCAAGTTGACGTGCTGGCTGCGCTCTTTGAACGGGCATGAGCATATCTCGCATCGCGGTGCCTACGCCCATTTTTTAGCGCCATCCAATTTCTAGGCCGGTATCTTTCATACCTCTATATGGTCTTTTCTTGTTCACCTCTAACATCAGTAGGTTTTTCAGTTAGTGTCAGGGAACGGTTTGAATTAGCCACTGTAAGTAAATTCACTCACACTTTACATGAAGTCAAAGTTATCTTCGTTGTTATGCGCCATTTAATAACCTCAACGTCTTCCTAATCAGTCAGATCCCACAGCATATGTAGCATTTAGTACCTTTTAACACATTTCGAACTGTCATCAGATCCACTATTCTTGCACTCATGCCCGTAAAATACATCAGCCAGCTAGACAGCACTTGTTGTCATGGTATCGCAACTGTGTGCTTCCCATACAGTTATTATAGTCATAGACTTGGTCTTGCTTTCTTTTCATTAATCACCAACAAATCCAATTGGGAATTCAGGAGAAACTTCTTTACCCAAAGAGGGATAAGAATGTGGAACTCACTACCACAAGGAGTAGTTGAGGCATAGATGCATTTAAGGGGCAGCTAGATAAGCACATGAGGGAGAAAGGAACAGAAGGATATGCTGATAGGGTTAGATGAAGAGGGGTGGGAGAAGACCCGTGTGGAGCAGAAACACCGGCACAGACTAGTTGGGCCGAATGGCCTGTTTCTGTGCTGTAGATGTAATTCACTTTTATCCTTCCTTGCTTTCCTTCTGTTTCCTTCTGTTGAATTAGTATTGCAGTATTCCTTTAGAGGCAAGACTTGGAAATCTGAAGCAAGATAACTACTGAGTAATAAAATATAGCATACAAACACTTAATAATAGCATCCACACTGAGCTCGCATAAGACAGCAATGGCAGCAAGAAACACTCAAAGCAAAACTTAAGGCACAGGGGGAACTGACAACAACCTCTGAATCATCCAAAGGTAAGAGACTTCTGGCATGCTTGGCGTGAACTGGAGTTTGAAGCCATTCAGGTGAAACAGTTACACAGACAAATCCAATTTATCATCTTGGTTGTGCTACTTACCACACTAGCTGGGGGCACAATCTTGAAATTAGAGCTGGGTCATTTAGGAGTGAAATTAGGAAGCACCTTTTCACCAGAAAGACTGTGGGGTGAAATTGGGCTCAGTAGCGCCCGTTTTTTGGGCGCTCCGAGTGCCCTTTGGGTTCCAAAATGGTGTCCGTGGAGCACATGCACACTTCTGATGCGAAGTGTGCCAGACGCCATCTTGGTAAAGGGGCTAGCGCACACGCAGTTAACGTCCATCGGAAGTATGCAGAGCAGGCAGATCATGACGTCAATCACCATGCAATGCTGATTTGATGCCAGTGATCTCATTTTGGAACTCCACGCTCCAGCCGACGCCCTCTCTTAACCTTGCACAGTTGAACACGATGTTAGGAAGGACCCACCACCAGTGCTATTTAAAGGGATCATCAACTACTTACTGGTTAGTTGCTGGTTTATTTCTTCTGGCAGTTGCTACAATTCTACGGGGTAGAAATTAGGTCGCGCCCCATTTGGGGCGCAAATATCGTCTGGACGCAAATATTAGCGCCTGGCGCTAATTATCGGCACTGACAGGAAACTTCACTTTTACCGCCCCGGGAGGTGAGTGGAGCGCTAAAGCAGGCGCTGCACACCTCTCTTAAGGCGCAAAGGCCGAGCAGTGAGGCGCTAACTCGGAGCGCTGGCGAAGCTCATGTAATGTCAGTCAGCAATGAAACACACACACAATGGCACGGGCCAGTTCTTAAAGGGGATGGTTAATCTTGCTTTCCATCCACATCCTGTTCATTGCTGCCTTGAATCTCGGCCTGGAGAGACTTGCACATCAAATGTGCTGGAAAGAACAATGGAGCGTACCAGGCAAAGAGCTCAGAGTGCAGCTCCCACAGTCTCTGCTAAATCGATACAAGGAATGGCAAATCAAAATGAACCTGCAAAGTGCTGCTCAGTACCCAAAACTCCTTCACACAACGTTGAATCTCTCCAGAAGTCTCTCCCTCTCTCTCTCAGAATGCGTAGTTCAAAAATGCCACCAACAATAAAAGACAGGAAGAGGCCCCCTTTAAATAGCGCCCCCCCCCAGCCCCACAGCGATTGATAGCGTTCCAGTCTTCTGGTCGTTGGAAGCGCCAGGCGGTAAGGCAGGGGGCGCCACTCAATTTCCGCTACGGGGCGCCACAAGGGCGTTGCACCATGGAATGACGTCACAATCTGCGCGCGCAGGTGGTCGCAGCGGTAAGTTTTAGCGCCGCCGCACAATCTCAAGTTAAGTTCTCGAGCGGCGCAAACATCGCTGCGCCCGGGCGTTAGCGGCTTAACGCCCCATTAGCGCCCTCTTAAGGCGCTAACGGGAGGCGCAACCAAGTGAATTTTTCCCCCTACATGTTTTTGCTGCTTTCCACAGTTGTTTCAAGTTTCAAAGGTCTACAGGGAGTGGGGTGGCAGGTGCTGAAGTACTTTTTGCTGACTTCAAGGCTTCTGCACAAACCAGTTGCTCCCAGACATGGGTTCACTAGTAGGCCTTCCTCTTGGCATCGAGCATGACTGGGAGAATGAGCAGAGGCCACGCAGAGCAGGACCAGTTGCTAGAAGAGGGAGGAGGAGGAGGAGAAAGGCTCTCAGCAGGAGGCCATTTCTGTCCAGGGTATTCAGGGAGCAATTCACCCACCTGAACCTCAGCGATGACCAATGTTTGAGACGTCTGCGCTTCACTAAAGGAGGTCCTCACTGAAATCTGCCAACTGCTGCAACCACAACTCCAACTCAGAGCAGGGCAAGGACAGCATTTCCAGTGGCTGTGAAGGTGACCGTGGCTATGAACTTTTTTGCGTCAGGCTCTTTCCAGGCTGGAGCTGGAGATATTAACAACATCTCGCAGTTTGCAATCTACTGTTGCATAAGGGAGGTCACGGAGGCTCTCTATTCAAAGAGAGATCATTTCATTTCATTCCCTCTTGCCAGAGAGAAGCAGACAGAGCGAGCATGAGAGTTTGCAAGGTTTGCAGGCTTCCCCATGGTGCAGGATGCCATTGACAGCATGTACATTATTTGCGGGCATATCAACTCTTTCTGTACTTGAACCAAAAGGGATGCCACTCCCTCAACGTCCAGCTGGTGTGTGACCCCAAGCAGCGCATCATGCAGGTCAATGCCCGGTATCCTGGCAGCAGTCATGATGCCTTCAATCTGCGGTCGTCTGCTGTGCCGGCTGTATTTCAGCCACCACGGCAAACCAAAAAGTGGCTACTGGGCAACGAGGGCTATCTGCTGATGACATGGCTCACGATTCCGGTTCGCAAACCACGCACATATCTGTAGCATGCATACAATGAGAGTCATGCTGCCACAAGAAATGTGATAGAGCACACTATTGGCATCCTGAAGCAACGATTCCGCTGCCTGGACCGCTCTGGAGGAGCCCGGCAGTACTCGGCTAAGCGGGTCTCATGACTTGTGGCGGTCTGCTGCATGCTGCACAACCTGGCCATCATGAGGGAACAGCCCTTGCCACCACCTATCAGGCGAGAAGCTGAGGAGCAGGAGCACGAGGAGGAAGAAGAGGAGGATGAGGAGGAGCAGGAGGCGGAAGAGGAGAAAGAGGAAGGGAGGCTGCAACTTAGACAGCCCCTTTCTGCCCAGGTTGTATGCGAAGAACTAATTCAAGTGCAATACCAGTAACCTAAACCCCAATTCCCCATTCACCAACAGTCCCACACATCTTACCTTCCCTCTGTCACTGACCATCACATCGGCCTCTTGGCCAATAATAAAAGCCAACACAAAATAAACATTCCAAACCAAATTGATAAATTAAATCATGCCATCCATCATTGCATACAAATTTAAACTAATCACTCTTGTGCATTCCCTCAGTGCCTGCCTTCTGTGTGCCTTTGCCTGTCCTGGTGCTCCTAAGAAGTGCTAGCCCAGTGGCTGCTGCTTACTTTCAGTGAAGGTGACGGCAGATGGCCTTGGAGGACGACCTCGAGCAGCTCTGGCTTAGAAGGCTCGGCTTCAGACTACACCATCTTGAAATGAACGGCAGCAGTCTGGGCTGGCTGGCTGACAGGCAACAGCAAGGGCACTGGCGGAGTGGCAGGGGTCAGATCACAAATACTGTCATCCTGAGAGAGGACAGCAGGTTTGTGCCCAATGGAGCCACTGCCACTCCCCCGGGGCAGCGCCTCAGCAATCCTATAACCTGTTGGAGGAGAGGTTGCTGGACTGCTGTAACACCCTGCAAGCCCATTTAAATACTGGTGTCCATAGCCATGATGGCAAAAGTCTGAGCTTTCATGGTAGCAAGCTGACCTTGCATGACATCAGTCTGAACTTCCAGTACAGCATTCAGACTTTTGGTGGAAACTGCTTGTGCTGCAAATGGAAGCTGAGACATCGGCCACCAGACACTGCTTCATGGTTGGGTTCACATGTGTGTTGATGGAGGTGGCCACCAGTTCCATGCTGGAAAGGATGGGCTCCAAGCTCTGCGCAAAGTCCTGTGCCAAGTTGGCGCAGGACTCCTCCATGCTCCTGGACATTGAACGCAGGCTTTCTGGCAGGCTTCCCAATGCACCAAGCATTTTTTGTGTACACCCATCAGTCTTCTTTTTTTTTTATTTCAGATTTCCAGCATCCGCAGTAGTTTGCTTTTGTATTAGCCTTCTTCTGTAGCCTGGCCCATCGAAGTCCTCATCTGAGTCCTCTGCAGCAGAACTCATGTGCGACCTCGCCCTCCTGCGAGCTGGGAGCTGCGCTATCCTTGCCCCCTGCCCTGGCTGCAGCGCACTTGTGCCTGGTGTCTCATCACATACGCATCTCTCCTCTAAGATACGCACAGTGTCAGTATCTGAGCGTGTGACTGCGAGTGTGACTGCCTGGGCAGGTTACAGTTCTTGGGTATCTGAAAGGAAAAAGGAACAAGGGTAAGGTTATAGTGAGGGGAGAGGGGAAAGTAAGAAATGCATGCTTACATCATCTGCAGCTTGTAAGTCAGAAGAAATTGTGGGATGAGGGGGAAGTGGGATGTGAGAAGGAGGATTAGGTATGAAGATACCGTCATCTTCAATGGATTCAGCCCCGCCGCTGGCCATGGCCTCAGCAATGGCCCTTCCAATAATGGCAAGCATTGTCTCCCCCATGGGGGTTAGAACATGCAGGCATGCTACTCCACCACCGGTTAGTTCCTGCTGCCTCCGGTTGTGCAATATGTTTGGGTGTTGTGGCTGTCATGGTTGAATAGCTGGCAGTGTGTGCAAGCTGTGAGATGTGGGTGTGAGGCTTGCAACAGTGCTAAATGTGTGAGGGTGAGGTGAAGCATATGAATGTTAGGTATGACTCCTGATTGTTAGAGATTGTTGGTAGGATACGGCATTTGACGACGCATTCACTGACCTTGACCGCTCGTGTGAGGTCATTAAACTTCTTGCGTCACTGTATCCAGGTCCTCAGGGCTAAACTCCTGGCATTTTCCTCTTCGGCTATCTGTTGCCACTGCCTTCTCATCGTGTGTCTGGAGGGTCTCCTGCCCCCTAAGGATACAGGACATCTCTCCTCGTTTCCACCTCTTCCACCAAGACCTCCAGTGCAGCGTTGGAAAACCTTGGTGCACGCTCTCACCCATGGTCAGCCATTGTTGTTTTTTGCACAGCACCATTCTGAATGATGTCAGCACCTCCAGCAGCCACAATGCAGCTTCCCTTTAAGCGAAATAACAACAGAAAACGCTGGAAAAACTCAGCAGGCCAGGCAGCATCCGTGGAGAGAGAAAGAGAGTTGACGTTTCAGGTCGATGACCTTTCATCAGAACTGGGAAGAGCTGGAAATCAAATAGATTTAAGGCCAGGGTAAAGCTGGGAAAAGGGGGAGGGGATAAAGGAACAAAGGAGGAGATGAAGAGACATTAAGAGACATTAAGAGATATGCAAGGCTAGAGGTGGTGTTAATGTGACAGATTAAGGCTGAATGAAGTGTGAAATCTACTGGCAGAATGAAGGACAGCTGCCAGCTTCTAGGAGGAAAAAAAAGGTGGGGGGGACAAATAAAAGGGTGGATAAAATAAAATATAAATGTGATTGGAGCTGAGGTTATGATCTAAAATTGTTGAACTCGATATTGAGTCCAGAGGGCTGTAGCGTGCCTAAACGAAAGATGAGGTGCTGTTCCTCGAGCTTACGCTGAGCTTCCGTGGAACAGTGTATTAGGCCGAGGACGGTGAGGTCAGAGTGGGAGTGAAGCGGTGAATTAAAGTGACAGGCCACCGGGAGCTCGGGGTCCCCCTTACGGACTGAACGGAGGTGTTCCGCAAAGCGGTCACCCAATCTGCGTTTGGTCTCCCCAATGTAGAGGAGTCCACATCGTGAGCAGCGAATACAGTATACTAAATTGCAGGAAGTACAAGTAAATCGCTGTTTCACCTGGAAGGGGTGTTTGGGGCCCTGGACAGTGGGAAGAGGGGAGGTATAAGGGCATGTGTTGCATCTCCTGCGCGTGCACGGGAAGGTGCCGGGCGAAGGGGAAGGGGTGCTGGGGGTGGTAGAGGAGTGGACTAGGGTGTCGCGGAGGGAGCGGTCCCTGCGGAATGCTGAAAGGGGAGGTGAGGGGAAGATGTGTTTGGTGGTGGGATCACGCTGGAGGTGGCGGAAATGGCGGAGGATGATCCGTTGAATGTGGAGGCTGGTGGGGTGAAAGGTGAGGACAAGGGGAACCCTATCGTGGTTCCGGGAGGGAGGGGCAGGGGTGAGGGCAGATGTGCGGGAGATAGAACGGACACGGTCGAGGGCCGTGTCGACCACGGTAGAGGGGAATCCTCGGTTGAGGAAAAAGGAAGACATGTCGGAAGCACTGGTATGGAAGGTGGCATCATCAGAGCAGATGCGGCGGAGACGGAGAAACTGGGAGAATGGAATAGAGTCCTTACAGGAGGCGGGGTGGGAGGAAGTGTAGTCCAGGTAGCTGTGGGAGTCGGTGGGCTTGTAGTGAATGTTAGTCAATAACCTATCCCCAGAGATGGAGATGGAGAAGTCGAGGAAGGGAAGAGAAGAGTCGGAGATGGACCATGTGAAGGTGAGGGAAGGGTGGAAATTGGAAGCATAGTGAATGAAATATTCTAGTTCAGGGCGAGAGCAGGAGACGGCACCGATACAGTCATCAATGTACCGGAAAAAGAGGTGAGGGAGGGGACCCGAGTAGGACTGGAACAAAGAGTGTTCCACATATCCCACGAAAAGGCAGGCATAGCTAGGACCCATGCGGGTACCCATAGCAACACCTTTAATTTGGAGGAAATGGGTAGAGTCAAAGGAGAAGTTGTTCAATGTGAGAACAAGTTCAGCCAGGCGGAGGAGGGTGGTGGTGGATGGGGACTGGTTGGGCCTCTGTTCAAGGAAGAAGCGGAGCGCCCTCAGGCCATCCTGGTGGGGAATGGAGGTGTAGAGGGATTGTACGTCCATAGTGAAGAGGAGACGGTTGGGGCCGGGAAACTGGAAACTGTTAAAATGGCGGAGGGCGGAGGAAGAGTCGCGGATGTAGGTGGGAAGAGACTGGACAAGGGGAGAAAAAATAGAGTCGAGATAGGAAGAGATAAGTTCCGTGGGGCAAGAACAGGCTGAAACGATGGGTCTACCGGGGCAGTCCTGTTTGTGGATCTTGGGAAGGAGGTAGAAGCGGGCTGTGCGGGGTTGGGGAACTATGAGGTTGGCGGCCGTGGGGGGAAGATCTCCAGAGGAGATGAGGTCAGTGACAGCCTTTAAGCGATACGGGCTAGCTTTAAGCAGTGCAGGCTAGCTTTAAATAGTGCTAGTGAGTAATGATATTGGGCCCCCTGCTGATGCCTGCAGCCAATGAACAGCATGGTTAGCACTGGCTGCACACAGCAATCATTATACTGAGTAGGCAGCACGAAGGTGGCGTGCTGCCTGCATTACATTGAATGGGCGTAGGATAATTGCGCGTGGCGATCCCTGCACCTGTTTTCCGGGGACTGTCCAACTTAGACCCCTGTGTATGCTATGTCAATTGAAATTTTCAAGACTGAGATCGATAGATTTTTGTTGAGTAAGGGTATCAACGGATATGGAGCAAAGGCGAGTAAATGGAGTTGAGGTACAAATCAGCAATGATCTAATAGAATGGCGGAACAGGCTTGAGGGGCTGAATGGTCTACTCCTGTACCTATATCCACAGACTTTCTGCCTCTCCTGAACTTAAGTTACAATAAAAGCACAGGAGTGGAGCTAGTGAAAGAATTAGAGCAGTGTATTTGGTTCCCCAACCCTCATTTTTTTACCAGTTATTTTCTGCAGTCATTCTTTTGTGCCTTTCCATTCCCCAACAAGACCGCAGGCAGGTGGCCCGATAATTACAGACGAGGAAAGCCATTCGGCTTATCTTGATCCATCTATCCAGAAAGATCTAATGGTTTCTTAAATGATTCTGAGCTTTTTGCCTCCACTACTCTTATCTCAAATTCTATTCCACACATTGGATGGTGTATGAGAATAAAGTGTGTTAACTCACCTCCCGATTTTTTCTCCCATTTACCTAAAGGGAAGCACCATCTCTGCTCCACTTTTTCCCCTGGATGTACATGTGTCGGATGTTCATGTGTCGGGTGTTCATGTGTCGGGTGTTCATGTGTCAGGTGTACATGTGTCAGGTGTACATGTGCCGGGTGTTCATGTGTCGGGTGTTCATGTGTCGGGTGTTCATGTGTCAGGTGTTCATGTGTCAGGTGTTCATGTGTCAGGTGTACATGTGTTGGGTGTTCATGTGTCGGGTGTACATGTGTCGGGTGTACATGTGTCGGGTGTTCATGTGTCGGGTGTTCATGTGTCGGGTGTTCATGTGTCGGGTGTACATGTGTCGGATGTACATGTGTCAGGTGTACATGTGTCAGGTGTTCATGTGTCGGGTGTACATGTGTCGGGTGTACATGTGTCGGGTGTTCATGTGTCGGGTGTACATGTGTCGGGTGTTCATGTGTCGGGTGTGACATGAATCTTGTATGAAGTAATACTGGGCAGCCTGCTGGTGGCGCTGTCCAGGGAGAGTATAAATACTCGGGCATGGGCCCAGCTTGCTTTGGACATTCCTCAACAGGAACTAGAGAAGGACACAACTATATCTCCATGTTGGAAAACAGTTGATTAAAGCTTTGTTTAACGCTTAGACCAAGTGCCTAGTAGTTTTCTTACATCAATTTAATCAACTGAACCTGCTCCACGCTCTGAGTGGTTTTGGGAACAGATGACTATGACTCAAACGGTAGAATGGAACCAGACGTAGTAATCAATCCATCATGGAGAAACTACTCCAACCCGCCCGTCTTGACCCGAATTCACCTACAACTGCTAAGGTATGGAAACACTGGTATCGTACCTTCAGCAACTTCCTCAGGGCGTGTGGTGAGAATGTTCCTGATAAGTTAGAGATACTTGCCAATTATGTATCCCCTTATGTGTTTGACTATATCGAATACTGTGTAAACTATGACTCCGCTATCCGAATACTACAGCAACTATATGTTAAGGCCCCAAACGAAATTTTTGCTCGGCATCTACTGGCCACAACTCAACAACAACCCGGGGTATACATAGATACATAGAAGATAGGAGCAGGAGTAGGCCATCCGGCCCTTCGAGCCTGCTCCGCCATTTAATGAGATCATGGCTGATCCTTCAATTCAGTATCCCGTCCCCGCCTTCTCTCCGTAACCCTTAACCCCTTTTGCCTGTAGAAATATATCTAATTCCCTCTTAAATATATTTAATGAGCTGGCGTACACTGCCCTCTGTGGCAATGAGTTCCACAGGTTCACCACTCTCTGAGTGAAGAAATTCCCCCTCATTTCTGTCCTAAATGGTTTAGCCCTTATCCTTAAATTATGTCCTCTAGTTCTGTTCTCACCCGCCAAGGGAAACATTCCTTCTGCATCTAATCTGTCTAGACCTGTCAGAATTTTATACACTTCTATGAGGTCCCCTCTCAATCTTCTAAACTCCAGTGTGTACATCCCTAAACTACATAGTCTCTCCTCATAGGTCAATCCCGCCATTCCTGGTATCAGCCTGGTGAATCGCCGCTGCACCCCCTCCATGGCAAGAACATCTTTCCTCAGATGAGGCGACCAAAACTGTACACAGTACTCGAGGTGTGGTCTCACCAGTGCCCTGTACAGCTGCAGCAAGGTATCCCTGTTCCTGTATTCCAACCCTTTTGCTATGAAGGCCAGCATACCGTTTGCCTTCTTGACCGCCTGTTGCACCTGCATGCTCGCCTTCAGTGACTGGTGTACAAGAACACCCAGGTCTCTCTGTACTTCCCCCTCTCCCAATTTATTGCCATTTAAATAATAATTTGCCCTCCCGTTCCTGCACCCAAGGTGGATAACTTCGCACTTGTCCACATTATAGTGCATCTGCCATTTATCCGCCCAATCACCCAGTCTGTCCAAATTGCTCTGGAGCTTCCTGGTCTCCTCCTCTGAGCCCACCCCCCCTCCTAGTTTAGTGTCGTCTGCAAATTTGGAAATGCTGCATTCGACTCCCTGATCCAGGTCATTAATGTAAATTGTGAACAGCTGGGGACCCAGGACAGATCCCTGTGGTACCCCACTTGTTACTGCCTGCCATTCAGAAAATGAGCCGTTTATTCCAACTCTCTGTTTTCTATCTGACAGCCAGTTCTCTATCCACGTCAATACTTTCCCCTTTATCCCATGAGCTTCAATTTTCCATGCTAATCTTTTATGTGGGACCTTATCGAAGGCCTTTTGGAAGTCCAGGTACACCACATCTACTGGCTCTCCCCCATCTATTTTACCAGATACTCCCTCAAAAAATTCCAATAGATTAGTCAAGCACGATTTACCCTTTGTAAATCCATGTTGACTCTGTCCTATCCTGTCCCCATTTGCTAAGTGCTCGGCTATTTCATCCTTAATGATGGACTCCAGCATTTTGCCCACAACTGATGTAAGGCTTACAGGTCTGTAATTACCTGCTTTTTCCCTACCCCCCTTTTTGAATAGTGGGGTAACGTTAGCTACCCTCCAATCCATGGGCACTGTTCCCGAGTCTAATGAATTCTGAAAAATCATGCTTAGTGCATCCGCTATCTCTAGGGCCACCTCCTTCAGTACCCTAGGATGCATGTTATCAGGCCCTGGGGATTTGTCCGCCTTCAATCCCTTTAGCTTCCTTAACACCATATCCTTAGAGATATTGATTTGCGTCAGTTCCTCCTTTGCCAATGCCCCTATTTTTCCCGATATCCCAGGGAGGTTTTTTGTGTCTTCCTTCGTAAAGACTGACCCAAAGTATGCATTTAGTTGGTCTGCCATTTCCTTATTTCCCATTATATATTCCCCCGTATCTGACTGCAATGGACCAACTTTGGTTTTCACCAGTCTTTTCCTCTTGATATACTTATAAAAGCTTTTGGAGTTAGTTTTTATATTTTCCGCCAGCTTGCTTTCGTAAGCTATTTTGCCCTTCTTGATTAAGCCCTTTGCCCTCCTTTGCTCTATCTTAAACTGTTCCCAATCTTCCGCTCTGGCGCGTTTTTTGGCTATTTTATACGCCCTATCTTTGGATTTTATGCTGTCTCTAATTTCCCCTGTTATCCACGGTTGAGTCACCTTTTTAGATTTCCTTTTATGCCAGATTGGTATAAACAATTTTTGCAATTTTGTCATTCTATCTTTAAATGCTTGCCATTGTTTATCTACCTCCAGTCCTCCCAGGAACGTTGTCCAATCAGACCTACTCAGTTCCCGTCTAATGGCATCATAATTCCCCTTGTTTAAATTCAGGACCTGAGTCTCTGAGTCAATTTCTTCGCTCTCCATTTCGAGTGAGAAATCGATCATGTTATGATCGCTCTGACCCAAGGGTCCCCGTACAACAAGATTACTAATTAGTCCCTTCTCATTGCACAGTACCCAGTCCAATATAGCCTGTTCCCGAGTTGGTTCCTCGACATATTGATCCAGATAACCATCCCTTAAACACTCAAGGAATTCCTCCTCCTCATTATTTTTACTGATTAGGCTAGTCCAATCTATATGTAAGTTAAAGTCACCTATCACTTGACAAATTCCTTCAAAAGCTTCGCAGGCTCAGCAAAGATTGTAATCTCAAGGCTGTCTCAGCTGAGCAGTACCAGGAGGAGTTAATTCGTGATTCTTTTATTAATGGAATTGCGTCTCCCTTCATACACCAGCGTCTGCTGGAGAATAAAACCCTCGAGTTACAAGCTGCCTATGACCAGGCATATTCTCTGGACTTGGCAAAAAAAATGCAGATGCCTATCTTTTACCACGTGCACGGACTGCTGTTATCACTTTTAGTGACTCCTCCGATAAACCTCAGGCGGAAGCCCTCACTGATGACGACTCTATCCTAGCTGATGACGACCCTACCCTAGCGGCATCTTGGCAATCTAAAAGGAAGTGTTTCTTCTGTGGAGGTGCATTTCATTATAGGAAATTTTGTCCTGCTCGTAATGCAATCTGCAATCATTGCAGTAAGAAAGGTCACTTCTCGAAAGTATGTCAGTCAAGAGCCTCTTCTAGGGTTACAGCTGCTCCCTATAAAACTGCTCCTCCCCCAAGAGCTACTACTAATGTTACAGCTGTCAAGGATAAAACTGCCCCTCCTCCCATCACAGCTGTTTTTCCCCAAAGCCTGTCCCATGCAGCCACGAAGGTTTCAGTAAATGGGCACATTTTGAGTGCATTAATCGACTCATGCAGCTCTGACAGCTTCATCAGTGAGCAGGCTGTCAGTAAGTTAAAACTGCGTATTTACTCCTCGGACAGGGAAATTGCGATGGCTCTGACGACACTGACCACTAACTCTTCCGGCTTCCGACCTTATTCTCAATGGCCGCACTTATTTCTCTACCTGGCTTGGGGTGCTCAAAAACCTATGCAGTGATGTGCTCCTGGGACAGGATTTCCAGAAACAACACAAAAGACTCACTTTCGAGTTTGGAGGATCAAAGCCGGAGCTTACTATTTCCAAAGTACCGTTTTGTGCACTTTGCAGGGTAGCGAGCTCCATTATCCTCCTGTCGAGAAGGAGGCTACGGCTATCATCGAAGCAGTACGTAAATGGAGTCATTTTCTCGCTCGTCGCCATTTCACGCTCATAACCGATCAGCGTTCGGTGGCCTTTATGCTGGATAATCGGAAACGCACTAAAATCAAGAATAACAAAATACAGCTCTGGAGGATGGAATTGGCCTCCTTTGGCTACACCATACAGTATCGACCCGGCAAGGAGAATGTGGCCCCGGATACCCTCACGCATGCATTCTGCTCTTCCATGTCAACTTCGACTCTTGCGGATCTTCATACTGACTTATGCCATCCTGGCGTTACCCGTATGTTGCACTTTGTGCGATCTAAAAATCTCCCATTTTCTACAGAAGACGTGAAAATAACATGCTCCACTTGTAGAATTTGCGCGGAATTAAAACCGCAATTCTTCCGTCCGTCGGATGGCTCGCTCATACACGCTACACAGCCTATGCAGCGACTCAGCATTGACTTTAAAGGGCCATTGCCTTCCTCAATGCGAAACACCTACTTGCTTACTATGGTGGACGAATATTCACACTTTCCCTTTGCTTTTCCCTGTCCCAATATGCTTACTTCCATAGTGATCAAATGCCTCGATCAGGTCTTTTCCCATTGTGGTACGGCCAATTTCATCCACTCTGATCGGGGTCCCACCTTCATGTCAAGCGAACTCAAAAGTTATCTTTCCCAACGGGGAATCGCCACAAGTAAAACGACACTGTATCATCCTATTGGAAACGGACAGGTTGAGAGATACAACGCTATCATTTGGAACACTGTTCATCTTGCACTGAGGTCACGCAATCTACCAGACGCTATGCTCCCTGACGCGTTGCATTCCATCAGGTCTCTTCTTTCTACATCCACCAATGTTACTTCTCACGAACGATTCTTCGGGTTCCAGCGTCGATCCACTCATGGGACGTCCCTACCATCATGGTTGGCAGCTCCTGGCTCCGTGCTGCTCCGAAGATTCGTCCGATCCTGCAAGAGTGATCCCCTCGTCGACGAGGTGGAACTAACGGATGTCAATCCTACATACGCGTACGGGCAGTACCCTGATGGCCGGGAGTCCACAGTTTCACTTCGGGATCTGGCTCCCTGCCCAACCGATCCCACGGCCCCAATCGATAGAGAGATCCGTATTAACGACGCCGATACTCCGCGCTCCTCCGAGGATGATGCCCTACCCGGGACATCAAGGGATCTGCCAGCTACTCCGCTGGATCAACCCGGGGAACAGAGCGCTCCCCGCGGGATGGCCACCCGAAGCCAGGACACCGGTCAATCACCGGCTACTGAGCAGGATGAAGCCAGCTCTGCGCCGGTGGGGACCCGCACCCGGAGCCACGATCTCCCCAGTCCCCCTCAGGTCGATCAAGGCAACACGGACTCTGCCAGCCCGCCGGCACGAACCAAGCGACCCAGGGACCAAAACACGGTCCGAGGAGACGTGCCTACCGGCCTCCAACGGAAATCCAAACGACTGCGTCTATTCTTAGTCCAGCTAATTCGGTAGAAGGAAGCCGCCGGACTTCCAATCTTTCAGGCGGGAAGAATGACATGAAGTAATACTGGGCGGCCTGCTGGTGGCGCTGTCCAGGGAGAGTATAAATACTCGGGCATGGGCCCAGCTTGCTTTGGACATTCCTCAACAGGAACTAGTGAAGGACACAACTAGATCTCCATGTTGAAAACAATTGATTAAAGCTTTGTTTAACGCTTAGACCAAGTGCCTAGTAGTTTTCTTACGTCAGGGTGTTCACGTGTCGGGTGTTCACGTGTCGGGTGTTCACGTGTCGGGTGTTCACATGTCGGGTGTACACATGTCGGGTGTTCACGTGTCGGGTGTACGCGTGTCGGGTGTTCACGTGTCGGGTGTTCACGTGTCGGGTGTACACATGTCGGGTGTACTTTTGTTGGGAGGGACTCGCTGTATGAGGATTTGTGGTGCAGACCCATTGTTCTATCACACTGTGGTGCACTGGATCACTATTAATCTTTCTGCCGCGAGTGCTGATTAAACCTACTATGTTTTCACCTCTGGGAGCTGGGTTCACATCAGGGTGCACCCAATACTGCAGCAACTCAGGATAGTGTCTGCGGCATTAGAACGCAACTTCTGGTGCAAGCGCCCGGGCTGTTGAGAGGGTGGTGTGGTAGGGTCAGCTTCACCTCTGACTCAGTGAGCGGTTCGAATCGCTCCCACGCCCCTGGTTCTAGACCTTGGACTTATTTGGGGGTTGTGAACAAAGATGAAGTAGACAACAGGTTTTGATGAAAGAGTTTTGACTTTTATTAAAGAAAAAGGTAACAAACTTAAAACACACTTAATGCTTAAACACAGGTTGGGGAACACACGGTACAGGCGAGGGAGAATTACAATATACAAAAACCCTTATCGCTCCCAATCCCACTGCCTAGCTAGGTTTAATTCCAGAGGATCAGGGATAACGCTCACCAATTGACAGTTCTTGACAGTTGAGGTATTTCACGATTTCGGGGTTCACTGAGGTTTTTGGTTGTTGGGGCCTGCCGTACCCCGGACGTGGTGGAAGACTTCAGCTGCAGTCCAGGTCAGTTTGGGTTTGTCCGCAGATGCAGTAAGGTGCGTATTGGATGCTATCAGGTGAGTACCCGATTTTTCTTCCTTAGAGGTAGGGTTTAGAGTTTTTTAAGGGAAAATCTTACCCAGGGGTAAGTCAGGAATAGTTTGTAGCGTGGAAACTAGCGTGTCTTCGGGTTTTCCTGGTGTTGGTCTTTCGGTGTCGCCTGGTGGTTAGTTGCTGCGCGGGGCCTTGGTTTCCGCGGTACTTTCAAGTGTCGGTTGATCTCATGGAGCCCTTGGCGGCTCTTGTTGTTGGTTTGTTGCGTTGGAGGCCTGTCGGGGCGGTACCTCCTGGAGTTGGACCGTGTGTTGAGCGATGCCGACTCGCTGCCAGCTTCCAGTGACCTTTGCTAGTATCTGCTAGAGCTGTACCGTATACTGAGCGATGCCGACTCGCTCCCAGCTCGTGGTCTCAGTTCTAGCCCTTGCCTGGCCTTGTCTGTCCCTGCCTCCGATCTCGCCTCGGGTCTGCCTGCCTCGTGGCCTGGCTGCTTGTCTCTCCTCCTGCTCGTGTCGTGTGGCTGACCCGTCTGTGCAACTCGCAGTTTCTTGGGGGATTAGGCCCTCAATTATACTGTTCAGGTCTATTGTGTTTTTCGCGCCAAAACCGCTTTACTAAATCGGTTTCGTGTTGAAGTGATTTAGGTTTCAGTTGAGGCCTGTTTATTCTATTGTCTTAGGTTTTGGAGGGCTCGTTAAGTCTGATGACTTTAACTTTGTATTAACTTGTCCTGATGGCTTCCGATGGCTTCCATTTAGACAGGGCCTCTATCTACCCGCCAAATCTCGCTCCTTTTGTCTTAGGTTTTTGGCGGGCTTGTTAACTGTTCCTGTAGATACTTGGCTAATCGGGTTTTGATGGGATGATGGGCTATGAAGCTGTGTACTGGAAGTTTTATTGTTGGGAATTGTTTTCAGACTTCCAGCATTCTGTCTGGACCTGGGGATTTCAAAAGGGGTCTTGGTTTATTCATTTTTGAATGTGTTTGTGAGGTTTTGGATGAGGCTCTTCCACCTTGGTTGGATTGCAGTGCAAACATTTCCCAGACAGCTTGGCACGGTCCCAATCTCCAAAAGCTGTCCACTGCCTCACCACACCCTTTCCCGCAGCCTGTGTTTCTGTGACTGCAGGTTTACCCAATGGTCCTTTTAAAAGGTATATTATCATTTTCCACGGGGCTTTTCTTCCCTGATCCTTAAAAATGTCCAAAACTGAGGTTTTGACCTCAAATTCCTTCATTTCGGTCCCACTATTCCAAATTCATGTTAAGATCCAAAACTCACCCCCTTTAGGGTTCTATTCGAGTTTCTGGGGGATTTTGCGAAGCCTACAGTATCTCCCTGCGGGCAGTCGTACAGCGACCAAAGAGAACTCAGTTGACACTCGCAGTGGCCAAAGAGGCCCACAGTGGATGCTCGTAGTGGCCAAAGAGGGCCACAGTGGATGCTCGTAGTGGCCAAAGAGGGCACAGTGGATGCTTGCAGTGGCCAAAGAGGGCACATTGGACATTCTCAGTGGCCAAAGAGACCACAGTGTGTTACGCTGTGTTGTGTTACGCTGTGTTGTGTTATGCTGTGTTGTGTTACGCTGTGTTGTGTTACGCTGTGTTGTGTTACGCTGTGTTGTGTTAAGCTGTATTGTGTTACGCTGTGTTATATTACGTTGTTTTACGTTGTGTTGTGTTACACTATGTTGTGTTACGCTGTGTTGTGTTACGCTGTGTTGTGTTACGCTGTGTTGTGTTACGCTGGGTTGTGTTACGCTGTGTTGTGTTACGCTGTGTTGTATTACGCTGTGTTGTGTTATGCTGTGTTGTGTTGGGCTGTGTTGTGTTGGGCTGTGTTGTGTTGGGCTGTGTTGTGTTACGCTGGGTTGTGTTACGTTGTGTTATATTACGTTGTGTTACGCTGTGTTGTGTTACACTGTGTTGTGTTGGGCTGTGTTATATTACGCTGTATTGTGTTACGCTGTCTTGTGTTACGTTGTGTTGTGTTGGGCTGTGTTGTGTTACGTTGTGTTGTGTTACGCTGTGTTGTGTTACGCTGTGTTGTGTTACGCTGTGTTGTGTTACGCTGTGTTGTGTTACGCTGTGTTATATTACGCTGTATTGTGTTACGCTGTGTTGTGTTGGGCTGTGTTGTGTTGGGCTGTGTTGCATTACGCTGTGTTGTGTAACGTTGTATTCCATTGTGTTGTAAGCGGCAGTATGTTGACTTCACTGATCAGTTCCACCCTAAGATGAATTTGAAGAAGGCTAGTGTCATTCCCCCAAATTCTCTCAACAGCCTAATAAATTTTGTATTATAACACAGATCTTATTTTCCCTTTCCATCAGACCTTGCAGGAAGCAGCTTTTTTTTGTTCCCCCTGTCAGGAAACAATTGATGTTTCTGCGGACACGTGAGGTACACATATCCCTGGCAGTGAGATGCCAAATAGAGTGTGCAACTCTGCAGAAATGTTTCCATTTCAAACACAAGGCTTTCCATGGGCTGACAAGCTCCCATCCTGCCTGACAAACACAGAACGTGACAGAAAGTCCTGGGCTTGCTGGCGTTGGCTCTGTCTGCAAATACAGATGTGAATACATTTATCCTTTCGAGAGCTATTGTACTGCCTTCAAACGCCATCAAAATTGTGACAAGGCTGGTGGATGCTTTCCATTGTTAGTGGAATTCTGCTGGGAAGAAAAGTTTATTGTGCAGTGCACATTTAGAAATCACCAATTGAATCATATAGAATGAAGGTCTTTCACACACAAAACCCTGCGGTGTGTGTGAAAGATGCATTTATTAGTTTTCAGGTTTAGCGAAAACTCAACATCAAAAAGTTGTAGCACAAAGCAACCGATGACCTCTGAGTCTCTTGCCCTGTCAGAGAGACCTGAATGTCGTCAAGGAGACCGATGCAATAACATTTGCATCACTTTAAAGCTGCAGCAAACTCAAAGAGGTAGGGGGCAAGTTGCAGCGTTACATCCAGTTAGTTGTGCCACACGTCAAATAAAGTTGCCACTTTTGCCAAGTCCAAAACCGGTCAGGGAGCGAAATAGGGCTGGGGCTGGGCAAGGGGTATGGTCATGGCTTCAGCTTCTCTGTTCGCTCAGCTGATGTTGAAAATTAATTGAAAACAATACTAATTTTAATAACTATTAACACATTCGCATTGATACACACATGAGTGAGTGGCAGAAAATGGGTGTTTGTTGTAAAATGAAGGCTCTTGAAATTAGGTTTTCTAATTGGTATGGTGTTACGGCTGGCAGTAATCCATTTATTGGCAGTGTTAAAATATCGCCAATCTGAAAATTGAGGGCTTTGGCATCCTTTTAGCATTTTTAGAAATTTCCAAACACACAGGGCTGGATTTCGCCAGTGTGGGCGGGCTGGGGCATGTGAAGTGGGGAAAAAGTGCGATTTTCCCCTAATTGGGCAATTGATTTCCAGCAGGGTGAGAACCCCTGGCCCAATGAGTCTTTTCATACAGAAAGATGCCTCCGATGACGTCATCAATGCTGCTGGATCTAAAGCCTGCAAGCAGCCTTGCTTCTTCTGGAGACTGCAAACTTTATGGTGATTGTAGTAAGGAATTAATTGATTGACTATGTCCACCAGCAGGCAAAAGTGTGCTCCACACTTTGATGAGCCCTCCCTCCAAGCTCTGGTGGAGGGAGCAAGATCGAATAAGGAGGTGCTCTTCCCTTCCTCAGGGAGAAAAAAGCCACCCCAGCAGACAAAATGTGTGTGGCTGCAAGTGGCCCAGGAGGTCAACTCCATTTCGCTGAGCCACACAATCTGGCTGCAATGCAGGAAGAGGTTTCATGACCTTCTCCGCACAGGAAAAGTGAATATGACTTTCCCATCTCCCTCAATCTGATCCCCATCGCCTCTCCTCACCAGCACTCTGCTTTGCCAACCTCTTCCTCCACATCCCACTTGACACTTACATCCCTGCACCCTTACCCATTGCCTCTCTCTCTATGGTCACATTCACTTAACTATTCGACCATGCAGCCCTCACACTCCCTATCACTGTGATGCAACAACAACAACAACTTACAACATACAGGGAGGGCCTTTGTCTCCTTCGAAGCATCTATGCTATGCATTCTCTACAGTCACTCCTTCATTCTCACTCAAACTCCACTTGTGTCCCTCATTGCAGGAAAAGAGAGCCCACAATAAGAGGGAAAGAGCCATGACAGGAGGAGGGCCACCCTCAGTAGCCCAGCTCACCGCCTGGGAGGAGGCGGCCCTGGAAATCGCCGGGATCGAGGACGATTCCCAAGTGGGAGACGGACAGACGGGCGCGTCACAGCAAGCTGGTGACAGAATAGTTTGGCATCTCTCTCATTGACATTGCATGAGTCACTGATAATGAATCTGATGCTCTAACAGATTGACTTATGATCATCTGCACTATTCAATGTGCATGAAACCTTGACCTCATATCTCTAACTCTTTCCTTTACTCCCCCACAGGACCATCGAAAGCCCCCGTCCTCACTGTCCAGGAGGAAGAGCCTGAGCTTCCCGACTCCTCAGAGGAAGCTGCAACCTCTGAGGGCGCAGCGTCAGCAGAATTCATACGCACCCAGCACCAGCGCAGACACTCACACCTCGGTGGGACCTTCATGAGATAGAGTAGTGTTGGCACCTGGTGTATCACAGCTCACAAGTGAGCATCAGCAGATGGTGGAGACAGGGACAGCAGTGGAGAGTCCTCGTTGGAGGGCGCGGGACTCTGCCAGCTCGGCTCAGCTGCATGTCGACCCTGTGCCTCCGGGTCCATCCAGAAGCAGAGTGATGCTGGAACTCCAGGAGCAGGTGCAAGAGTCTCTGGCAGGTTTTGTCTCCAGGGTCGCTGCGAGTGTGGAGCGAATGGAGGAGTCCATCGCGAACATGAGCAGAGCCTTTGTGGAGGCATTGGCACATGAACGTATCACCGCGGAAAGGATGGCAACCTCCGTGGAAAGGATGACTAACTCCGTGGTAAGGCTGGCTACCGTAGAGGAGAGGATGGCTATGGTAGAGGAGAGGTTGGCTATGGCCATGGAGGAGCTAAGTCGCCAGGGTCTTGAAAACATGGTCATTGTTCAGAATAGAATGACATCTCTTGAGGAGCGATGGTCAGCTATTGAGCATAGAAACCATGCCTTCATGGAAGTCCTCTGGAGTAGGACTTCCAGTGCAGAAACGGGTCCTCATGGCCCCCCTGCAGTGCAGCAAGGTGCTGTCAAGCCACTTGCTAGCTTTGAAGTGGGGCTGACCCATGAGAGGGATGTTGGTGGCAGACAACAAGGAAGTGGGGGCTCCTCTCCAAGTGCTCACATGACCATGCCACTGCAAAGCCCTCGGTCAGAGCCCCACCAGATGGGCATCTCAGCCCCTGCACAGCCACAGGAGCAGCAGACTGTTGCCGAGCCCTCACAGGTTCGCAACCCCAGAGGACGCCCACCAAAGGCGTCGAGACAGGAGCAGCAAGAAAGTGAGCAAGGGGCCTCCACATCTGCTGAAGCCACAGGGGAAGCACCATGTAGGAGCACACGTAAGAGGTAGATAATGCACAAGTAGTCACAAGGGTAGTCACTTGGGTGCTGTGATGTGTTGTATTTGCCATCCTTGTCATGGTATCATAAACAGATTTGATGGCAAACTGTTGAAGTTGTGGCCTGTGTCATTTCGCTAATGGGACTTTCACATTGAGGGCTTAGGATGACTTGCAATTGTCAGTATGGTGGTCAGAGTGATAGGAAACCGCAGGTGCTTGTCCATTGTCGGTGCTCTGGTAAGAAGGTGCGAGACAAAAGTGTTTGATTGTGCAGGCTAAGCAAATCTGGCCAACATGAGTGCGTCCCTTGCATCCCAGGCAGCAATGTGGTCGCGCTCTGGCGCCTTCTGACCTGTGCAGCTTCAGGTGGGTGAGCAGCAGCTTGGCGCTCCTGTTGTTGCTCCTGCTGTTGGCGCTCCTGTTGTTCAGGGTTCTGCTGCTGCCGCAGCTGGTCTTCATCCGAATGTGATGTCCAGGAGGAAAGGAAATAAATGGATCCTATGCTTCTGCTATATACCTCAGTTGAGGAAGCGCTCAGTCAAGGTGGGGAGAGGGGTTTCCCAGGAGGTCACACTGGAGATGGGTCTCAGGCTTCAAACTTCCACAACAATGAGTAAGCCTGCTAAAAGTTCCCCCAGACCTGAGACAACAAAGTTCTGCCACCTGCAAATGATGATTGCTGAAAACTCCTTTTTAATGGTGGAGCTGCAGCTGTTACTAAACAATCCACTTGTGAGGCCGCCAGGATTACCTGGCATGTTCCAGAGGAGGCGTGTAGGATGGGGGAAATGTCTAAAAATCAGAAAGGCCTCTCAAAATTGGATTATAGAGGCAATTAAGTCATTGTTAAGGGAATTAAGGGCCTATCCCACCTCTTGGAGGCAGGATGGAAACGGGGTCTGAAACTCCGATTCTGGGAAAATTGCTCGGAGGTGGGATCAGGCCTGCACGCTATTTTTTGCGATTTTAACACCTCACACGCCTCCAATCCCGCCTCCACGGGCCTGGCAAAATCGAGCCCACAATCTCTTCCAATTGAAGCCAATGGAAAATAAAATCGTCAGAGATGTAAAGCGGGCTGCCGATTCGCTATCACCCATTTTACATTATCGCACAAAGTCAAGATCTACCTCGCCATGTTTCGGTAATAAATCGCCCAGTTGGAAACTGGGTGTGTGGCAACCCTAACACTCAAATTGCTTGTAATCTGACTGGACCATTATGACCAGATATACTACATAACATCAAAACTGGATTTCACTCATAAGTACACTGCACACAAAATAAACAAATAGCTTTTTTTTGGGGCGTCTGTCAGGTTGCTCAGTGTTGCTGTTAGAGCGGTAAAACTCAATTAATTCCACCAACATGTAACTCCAATGGATTGTGAGTGCACAGACAGTTTCAGTTGTCGAGCTGGTATGAGAGAAGGTTAGAGTTAGGGGTCAGAACATCTTTAATGATTCCTCTTCAAAAATCCTGCCTATGCTGCATTCAAGAGTTACAGAGCGAAATCTAGAGTAAGGGGATCATCTAGGCTGTGATGATCCATGTGTTCAGACTACACAAAGCAAAACACAATTCTCACCGACCCAGATGAAATTGATGGTTGCAAATTACAGCAATTTGAGGTGATTTTGTCCGCCCCCCCCCCCCCGGTTCCAGACAGGTAAAACAAACATTCTACTAACAATCACAAGACACAAGCCTAGCAATTACTGCTGACATTGCTATTAGTCCCTGTGCTATTCATGTGTCAGACAGCAGTGACCTAACCAGTCATTGTCACACGCTGCAAAATTACTGGCAGGAAAAGTGGTTTGTGGGCACTAGAGCACTGAATTCATGCATTAGTCGTGCTGAGGTCATTAATGTTGACATAGTTGTTCTCACTCCAGGACTTGAGTACATAATCTAGACTGACACTTCAGTGCTGCACTGTCGGAGGTGCTGTCTTACAGATGAGAGGTTAAAATCAGGGGAATTCTTCCAATTTTCTGTCCCACATTTATCCCTCAAACAACTGCTTCAAAAACAGATTATCTGCTCATTTATCTCATTGATATTTGTGGGACCTTGCTGTGCACAGATTGGCTGCCACGTTTCCTACATTAAAAATGTGACTACACCTCAAAATGACTTAATTGGTTGTGAAGCGCTGTGGGTCGTCCTGAGGACATGAAAGGCTCGTTTGTTCGTTCTTTCTTTCTTTCTTTCTCTCTTTCTCTCTCTCTCTTTCTTTCTCTTCAATTTGTGGGACTAATTGGATAGCTCTTTCAAAGAGCTGGCACAGGCACAATGGGCTGAATGGCTTCCTTCTGTGCTGTATGATTCTATGATTGTGCTCATCCTCAGTTTCAAGCCCTTTTACATCTTTTATGGTTTTCCTCTCCTCTTTCACTGCTCTTTCACTGTAACAGTACTGTAAGTGTTCTTTACTGTTATGTTCTGTCTCTGTTGCTGTGCTTTTTTCCATCTCTCTCTGCCCCTTTAATCACCCTTTTTAACGTGTTTCTCTGTATTTGCTTGTGATCTTCCCTTCTCCTTTCTCCCTGCAGGATTTGTAGAGATTGTTTTTTTCTCTTGCTATCATGTTTAATTTATTTGTTAATCCAGTTTGGCTTGTGTTTTGTTTAGTCTGCATTTTTGGTATGTATTTATCCTGTTTGTTCAGCAATATACCTATAAAAATGTCCCACTTCTCCTCTGCTGTAGTGTTGTGGAACAAACATCAGCAATCTGTTTTGCTTTAGTTATTTCCTCATTTTGTTGAATTTAGCTCTTTTATAGTTATAAACCGGGTTCCTCGTCTTGGGCATTCCTGCTAGATCATGTTAAACATTCTCATTCTGCGATCACAGTCCCTCAGAGGTGCTACAACTTCTGTTTGCTGTACATTATCTGGAATGTTTATAGATATCGAGGTGTACACTGCCCCTTGTTGCTTCCTTGATGCACTAGGGTAAATTTCAATCACTACATGAGTGGTAATCTAGAGGAGCAGATCACCCGTCCATTACATCAATGGAATGAGAGATGTGGATCTGTTCTGCCAGATTACTGCCCATGTAGTGAAGGTGAAAATTTACCCCACTGGGCTATACATTACATTGCATTTACCAATACCTAGAACCATAGAGATTTACAACAGAGTTGAGGCCATTTGGCCTATCATCCCTGTGTTGGCTCTTTGCTGGAGCAATCCAAAACTAATCTCACCACCTTGCTCTCTCCCCATAGCCCTGTATCTTCCTCAACTTTAAACACGTATCTGCTTTTCACTTACCACATGTAATGGTTTCTGCCTTGACTACTCCCTGAGGCATAGCATTCCATGCTCCAACAACTCGCTGCGTAAAGATATTTCTCTTACACTCGCCTGCCTTTCTTGTATTGGATTAAACTGCTTTTATTTTTTCATCATATCTGTGTGCTGCTCTCAACAAGGCTTTTTAATAAAGAGGGTTTGGCTAGAGAGCACAAAGGAGAGCTACTCTATTACTGAAGCCTTGCCTAGAGAGAGAGACCAGTTGTATGAGAAAAGCTCTGGTATAGACCATTTCACACATGCTTGTCTACAGCAGCCTTACAAATGGTGCACTGACTGCAATGCAAACTATTGTAGTCTGTTATTCGCATTTTAACTTGTTAATTGTTTTAATAAATCAATTTTTGTTCGTGCACAGATAATGATATATACAAAGACGCGTAAATGAAGTTGAGATACAGATCAGCCACGATCTAATTGAATGGCGGAACAGGTTCGAGGGGATGAATGGCCTCCTCCTGTTCCTATCTTCCTAATGTTGACTGTGGCACCACTCCGTTTGCATGCCATGCAAGTCACGGTTATTGTTTCATTGTCACACTGCTTGTCCGACATCCAGTACTGGATAAGCAACAATTTCCTCGAGCTAAATATTGGGAAGACCGAAGCCATTGGGCTGGATTTTGAATAACCCATGGAGTCGGGTTTGGAGGCGTGTGGGGGGTTAAATTTGCGGGGTCGGGGGTCCCGACCACATCCCGACTCCATCCCGCCTCCACGCAATTTTGACAAAATCAGTCGCGGGGTTCCCGCCTCCAAGAGGCGGGAGAGGCCATTAAAGCCCTTAACAAGCTCTAAATTGGCTCTGTAATGCCATTTTGAAACGTTTTAGTTAGTTTAACCCTTTTCCGACATGAAGTACGCCTGATGTGAAACACTCCAGTGAAACCTGGCGGGAGCACAAGTGGATAGCTGACTATCGGCTGCAGGTCCACTATTACAACAAAGATGTGATGAAGGTAGTAGTATTAGGTCTGAAAGTCGCCTCTGATGCTGCTGCATTGAATGTCTTCAGAGACTGCCTGGCCTTTGCTGTGAGAGGACTTGGATGCAAAAAAATACTCTCTCTCTCTCCCTCTCTCTCACTCTCATATATCCAGGTCCACTCACAGCAGCAGGTCCTCTCTCACCAACATCCAGTCAGTCTCTGAGACCAGGCAGTCAGTCTCTGACCTGCAATGCAGCAGCAATGATGACATCATCAGAGGCGACTTTCAGACTCAAACCACTAATTAGTTCATGGGTTCCCACATGCTGGAACTCAATTGCCCAATTAAGTGAAAATTGCATCATTCATCCACATTAATCTAGAGTCTGAGGGGGAACACGAAATGCGGATTACACGACCCCAACCCGACCCCAAGACAAAATCCAGCCCATTGTCTTCGGTCCCTGCCACAAACTCCATTCTCTCGCTACCGACTCCCTAGAATCTGTCTGAGGCTGAACCAGACTGTTTGCAACCTTGGTGTCATATTTGACCCTGAAATGAGCTTCCAACCTCATATCTGCACCATAACTAAGACCGCCTATTTCCACCTCTGTAACATCACCCGACTCCGCCCTTGCCTCAGCTCATCTGCTGCTGAAACCCTCAACCATGCCTTGGTTACCTCTAGACTTGACTATTCCCAGCACTCCTGGCTGGCCTCGCACGTTCTACCCTACGTAAACTTGAGGTCATCCAAAACTCTGCTGCCCGTGTCCTAACTCGCACCAAGTCCCATTCACCCATCGCTCCTGTGCTCACTGACCTACATTGGCTCCCGGTTAAGCAACGCCTCGATTTTAAAATTCTCAGCCTTGTTTTCAAATCCCTCATGGCCTCGCCCCTCCCTATCTCTGTAATCTCCTCCGACCCCCAAGACATCTGCGCTCCTCTAATTCTGGCCTCTTGAGCATCCCAGATTTTAATCGCTCAACCATTGGTGGCCATGTCTTCAGCTGCCAAGGCTCTAAACTCTGGAATTTCCTCCTTAAACCTCTCCGCCTCTCTACCTCTCTTTCCTCCTTTTAAGGCACTCCTTAAAACCTACCTGTTCATCTGCCCTAATTTCTCCTTATGTGGCTCGGTGACAAATTTTGTTTGATAACGCTCCTGTGAAGCGTCTTGGGACATTTTACTACATTAAAGACGCTATATAAATACAAGTTGTTGTAATAGCTGCCCCAGAAGTAAAATGTGGTTTGTGCTGGGTTTTGTGCTGCATCCATTCCTCCTCTTTTACTAATTGGAAAATTGAGGTTGCATGGTGATATAGCCGACGGGTTTTGTGGTGCAATGACCGTGCAGAACAGAAACTTGACCCCCAGCGCTACTGAGTTCTCAATCTCAGTGGAGGAGAGTCAAACACCTCCCCATAGTGAAAGAGGAAAACCAAAGAGAGAATTGCACTGAGCTGCCATTGTATGTCACTGACCTGCCATTGTATGTCACTGAGCTGCCATTGTATGTCACTGAGCTGCCATTGTATGTCACTGAGCTGCCATTGTATGTCACTGAGCTGCCATTGTATGTCACTGAGCTGCCATTGTATGTCACTGAGCTGCCATTGTATGTCACTGAACTGCCATTGTATGTCACTGAGCTGCCATTGTATGTCACTGAGCTGCCATTGTATGTCACTGAGCTGCCATTGTATGTCACTGAGCTGCCATTGTATGTCACTGAACTGCCATTGTATGTCACTGAGCTGCCATTGTATGTCACTGAGCTACCATTGTATGTCACTGACCTACATACCAAACATACAAACAAGGACTGACAGGTAAAGACCCTTTGGTCCATCCAGCCTGTCCCACAATATATACACTCTCCAGCCCACCCAAAACCATGTGATCTCCTGGGAAAGACAAAAAAACAGGTAAAAACCTGGGAAATTCCTTTCCGACCCATCTAGGCGATCAAAACTAGTCCAAGAGATGACTGTATATCACTGAGCTGCCATTGTATGTCAAAGACCTGCCATTGTATATCACTGAGCTGCCATTATATGTCAAAGACCTGCCATTGTATGTCAAAGACCTGCCATTGTATATCACTGAGCTGCCATTATATGTCAAAGACCTGCCATTATATGTCAAAGACCTGCCATTATATGTCAAAGACCTGCCATTGTATGTCACTGAGCTGCTATCATATGTCTGCTGGCAATCAGTTCCGAGTAGGACTAGCAAAAGTGAGGCTGCTCCGAATGCCGATTTGCTGAAGATTATATATTTTTTTAAACCACTAGTGAGATCTTTCCACACACTGCTGTTCAAAGTATTTGGGTGATGAATGTGGGGTATTAATACTCAGTTATCCAAGCATGAAGGCACAATTTACAGCAATTTTTGCATCCTGGTTTACTGTTGTTGGTAAATTCATCAATCCCGTGGAATGTTACATTATAATCACACAAACTAATCAGCTCTGCAACAACTGGCAAAAAGCTTGACTTTTGGTTATGAGAGCTAGACTTTTCCATTAGTTTTAGCAGGAACAAACCAACGAACGGTGAACCTGGATTTACATAGCACCTTTCACATCCTCAGGATCTCCCAAAGCACATCACAGCCAATGAAATAATTTTGAAGTGTAGTCACTGTTGTAATGCAGGAAAAGCAGCAGCCAATTCGCTCACAGCAAGCTCCCACAAACAGCAATGTGATAATGACCAGATAATCTGTTTTTTAGTGATGTTAATTGAGGGATAAATATTGGCCAGGACATCGGGAGAACTCCCCTGCTCTTCTCCGAAATAGTGACGTTGGATCTTTTACGTCCACCTGAGAGGGAAACGGAGCCTCGGTTTAATGTCTCATCTGAAAGACGGCAGTGGCAGCACTCCTTCAGTACTACACTGGAGTGTCAGCCTGGATTTTGTGCTCAAGTCTCTGGAGTGTCAAGAAGGAGCGTACTGATCTAAATGTTCAGCCGTGCAGATGCAGACCCCAGATAGCGTCTGTATCTGGTATGTTCTAATCGGAAAGCGATCCTGCACCTTCTGCTGGCCAGCTGTGGAAACTTTCTCTTGGAGATGCTTTCACTGCCCTGCAGAGCATCCTGGCGTAGAGGACCTTGTGACGGGGGTGGGGGGGAGGGAAGGGACTATGTCCAAATTCTTCAACTGACATGTGATCAGTAAATTTAGACACATACACGGAAGCTTATAATGCAGTGCACCCGCAAGGAGTGTCTAAATACTGCTTGAAGTAAAGAAACCTGAAAGCACATTGATAAATAATGTCTTGCACCATCATCCCTTTTGTCGTTTAATCACTCCTGCCTTCCTCCCTATCACAGACCTTCCCTTTTGTTCTTTCCTCCCCTCCCCCCTTTCCCTGCCTCTGTTACATCTTTAACATTTTCCAGTTCTAATGAAAGGCTATCATCCTTAAACGCTAACTCTGTTTATCTCTCTAGAGATGCTGCCTGAGCTGCTGAGTGTTTCCAGCATTTTCTGTTTATATTTCAGATTTCCAGCATCCGCAGTGTTTTGCCTTTGATAAATACAGACTCAACTCAAACCTGAAAACCAAACCTTCACACAGGAAACAAATCAGGCAATTTTCTTTTATTGTTGTTTTGAAGGGGGAGGTTTGATTCTAATCGTGAGATGATGGCACAAGTCCTGCTGAAACTTGCCTGGATTATTATTATTTTCACATAAAGTGACAGCTCCTAAATCCTGTCCCTGAAATTAAAAAAGCTTGCCAAAGGTTTTTGCAAATAGTGGCTTGTGTTAAAATGGGCTAGAATGTCATTGAAATGAGAAGATAAATCAGGTGGCTGCAGTGTGGCTGTACCTGGTTTCAGACAAGGGAATGTCCTTGATCGGCAGCCCATCCACCACCTTAAACATCCACTCCCACCACCACTGGCGCACCAAGGTTTCTGCGGCAGCATCTCCCAAACTCACGACCTCCACCACCTAGAAGGACAAGGGCAGCAGACATATGGGAACACCACCACCTCCAAGCTCCTCTCCAAATCACACACCATCCTGACTTGGAAATATATCGCTGTTCCTTCATCGTTGCTGGGTCAAAATTCTGGCAAACCCTACCAATGTGCCCTGTAATTTTTTTCGGGCTGTACGGCCCCTTTAAGGGGCTGCTCGGCCTATTTAAAATACCATGCATGCGCTGTTTTTCCCATTTAAAAGCTGGCTGCGCAGCTTGCAAGGAACATTGCTCCCTACCTAACAGCACTGTGGGAGTACCTTCACCACACGGACTGCAGCAGTTCAAGAAGGCGGCTCACCACCATCTTCTCAAGGGTAACTAGGGATGGGCAATAAATGCCTGGCCTTGCCCAAGATGCCCACATCCCGAGAATGAATTATAAAAAGATAGGTCAAAGCACAATGAATAGATAGGCAGATAGACATCGATTGATAAATAGACAGATTAATATCATTAGATTGTTTACAAATGGGCCATAGACTAAATATATGTAGATTGTGCATCAATATATTTATAGATATATCTGTGGATAGATTCATTAATTAGATGTAGAGTATATGAATTACAGATAAATTATTGAAATAAAATTGTTAATTGGTCCATATTAAATGCAGAATTTAATACAAACACAACATGCTCCAGTCCCTGTGTAATAGAGTTTGCAGTGGTAATTTAAAATGTGGTTTGGTTTCCTTTAGGGGACATATATCATCCACTGTTTAAAATCTGCTCGAATGCTCACATTTTACGGTTTTGAATTTTGCATATTTCTAGATGACAATCCGAATAGCTTAAACTGTCAGATTTTAAGCAAAGTCCTCCAGCAACCCTGCTCGTCAGCTCCTGAGGGATCACAGTATTAGCAAATGCGCCCCCCCCACCCCCCACTCCCCCTTCACTTTACTGGTATGATCGGGAAACATGATCACAAAACCACTCCATTTATTTTGTTGATCCGCAGAGATTAACATTGAGAAGACAGCTTCCATTAACAAAATACTGTGTGCTGCAATTTGAATGAATTTTAATCATTAATAAACTAAACAGTGCGAATGTATTTCTTTTCAATGACAGTATTCCTTTAACAAGATTTTTTTTTAACCAGTTCCTGCACACAATCTTTGTTTTCTGCGAATTCTGCAACGTAAACCGGAATTAAAAACACAATAAAGATAGCTGAATAAAGAGCCAAGTTTCCAGTTTCTGGACTGGGAGGGAAATCATCCAATACTTCCACTTTCAGAGTGGGACAACCTTTTCCCCTGGGTGGTCAAAGCTGTTGGCCAAACAATTCGTGCCTGCACCACAGCTCCTGGGTGTGTTTTGTTGCATGGGCCTCTTTATTTAGCTTCTCCCTCCTTCCATTTCCCTCTCCTAACATTTCTAACTCCTTACTGGAGAGCTGCTGCTGCTCAGCCAAGTGACTGTTATTCGTGTGTAGTTAGTGTCAGCAGGTTATTCAATTATTGGGGGGGGTGCCACCGCAGCCAAACTGCCTCATCCAACATCTACACCCTCGTACCTCAGGATACCGCGTGGGAACCTTGGGCACTTTATCCCCTTGTAACCCAGTTAGCAGGGGAGCTGTAGCACTCCCCCTACCACCACTCCCGCTAATTCAGCAAGGGCCCAAGGGCTGATTTAACCCAGAACGGTGTGGAAGGGAGGTTAAAATGGTGGCCGAGCACTTCCCGATGCGTTCTCCCTGGCCGTCATTTTAACTGCTGGGTTTTCGGCAGTGTCAGGGCTGCCCCCTGCAGGCAGGGACTACAAATCCCATCTTAGTCTTTTGTTACTTTTAAAGACAGGGCCGGGAAATTCAATAAGGCCGGAAAACGGGCGGGGCCACCGCGGACGAGATTTGCTCGCACCCATTTCGAAAGCACAGGCAGCATGTTAATTTGGTGCTGTCTGTTAATTTAAATGATTTTAGCGCACAGCCCAGCGACTATCACGCTGCTGGAAGGCTGTGCGATCAGCAGAAGGCCCAAGGTCGACGCTGCGTTTTCTTAAAGCAAGGCTGTCAATTTTGAAAGTAGTATTGAGCCCTTAAAGGCAAACTGCCTTCTGCAAAAAAAATTAAAAATTATTCCAAATTAGGCAGTCTGCACCTCTTAAACCTGAAATGCCTTCTGTACATAAAAAATGGTATGGCTCAACAGGCCAGGAAAAGGGCACCCAGGGTCTCATATGCAGCACTCGAGCTTTGTGCAGTGGATCAACACTGGAAGAGAGGTCCTCTACCCACAGGGTGCCAGGAGGCCCTCCAGAAAGAAGGATATAACTCTATGACTTTATGATGTGGGACCAGATCACTGAGGCAGTCACTGCTAGCAGTGTTGCCCCCAGGACCTGGCTCCAGTGCCCATGATCAGTGGTCAAGGTCAGTGAATGCAGCTTCAAAAGAGGTCTCCTACCAACTGTACCACTAGCCTCACACACTGCTCAATGCAGGATCCCCAGCCCCATCACTTACCTACCAACAATTTCTACCAAACACGAGGCACACCTCACATTCCTAACTTCACCTCACCCCCTTGGAGGAGACGGTGCTGGCCATTCTTGACAGGGGCACGGCTAAGCCCTTGGCCAGTGGTGGGGCTGAAAGAATACAAGATGCTGGTATCCTGATATGGTATCCTCCTTCTCATAACCCACTTCTCCCTCATCCCACAAGCTCTTTTGATGTACAAGCTGCACATGGTGTAAGCATGCATCTCTTGCTTTCCCACCCTCCCTCCCTTTTCTATCCTGACCAATATATATCCCTCAATCAACATCACTAAAACAGATTTTCTGGTCATCATAGCATTGCTGTTTGTGGGAGCTTGCTGTGCGCAAATTGGCTGCTGCATTTCCTACATTACAACAGTGACTACAATTCAAAAACGACTTCATTGGCTTTAAAGTGCTTTGGGACGTCCAGTGGTCTTGAAAGGTGATATATAAATGCAAGTCTTTGGGCTAGAAATTCATCTACTTACCGCCACTCCCATGTGCCATGAAATGGCGATAAAATTGCGGCCCCCGCTCTTTCGCCAGCTGGTGGCAGGTCCCGCAGCGGCCGTCATATTCGTGTCCCCCTTTGTGCTGCTGGTAATTGGTAGCGCCCTGAAAGAAAAAATGGTGGCGTGGTGACATCAATCGGTGTGCAATGCCAACTTAACATCACCAACGTGAACTTCGACCCGAGCACTGAATTCAGCGCTGCGTCCTAAGCACGCCAGGTTAACCTGCCGTGCAAGCAGGCTGACAGTAGCAATGTCTGCACCTCTTTAAAGGGACACAAACTACGTTAGGTAAGTTTGAATGTAAGGTTTTGGACTTTTTTTTCATTTTATTGAAATGGTGGCTTGCTGTAATAAATGTGAAGAGTTTTTTAAGTGTGTAGGAAGTGCTGCTGGATGCTTGCAGGAGCTCGGATGGTAAATGAAGGCCTTTGAGAAGACAGAACATGCTGCGAATACTCTGCAGGTCAGGCAACATCCGTGGAGAGAAAAACAGAGATCACGGGCTCAAATTTGCCAGGCCCGAGGAGGCGGGATTGGAGGCGTGTGAGTTGTCAAAATCGCAAAAAATGGCGGCCGGGCCCGATCCCGCCTCCATCCCGCCTCTGAGCAATTTTCCCACATTCGTGTTTTCAGACACCTTTCCATCCCGCCTCCAAGAGGTGGGATAGACCCTTAAGGCCCTTAACAACCACTTAATTGGCTCTATAATCCCATTTTGAGAGGCCTTTCTCATTTTTAGACATTTCCCCCATCCTACACGCCTCCTCTGGAACACGCCAGTTAATCCTGGCGGCCTCACAAGTGGATTGCTTACTAACAGCTGCAGCTCCACCATTAAAAAGTAGTTTTCACCAATGATCACTTGCAGGTGGCAGAACTTTGTTGTCTCAGGTCTGGGGGAGCTATTAGCAGGCCTACTCATTGTTGTGGAAGTTTGAGCCTGACACCCATCTCCAGTGTGACCTGCTGGGAAACCCCTCTCCCCACCTTGACTGAGCGCTTCCTCAACTGAGGCATATACCAGAAGCATGGCGACCATTTATTTCCTTTCCTCCTGGACATCAGATTCGGACGAAGACCAGCCACGGCAACAACAGACCCATGAACAACAGCAGCACCAACAGCAGCAACAACAGGAGCGCCAAGTTGCTGCTCATCCACCTGAAGCTGCACAGGCCAGAATGTACCAGCGCGTGAACACATTGCTGGCCGGGATGCAAGGAACGCACTCATGTTGGCCAGATTTGCTTAGCCTGCACAATCAAACACTTCTGCCTCGCCCCTTCTTACTTGACCATCGACAATGGACAAGAACCTACGGATTCCTATTACTCTGACCACCATACTGACAATTGCAAGTCACCCTAAGCTCTCAATGTGAAAGTCCCATTTACGAAATGACACAGGCCACAACTTCAACAGTTTGCCATCAAATCTGTTTATGATACCATTACAAGGATGGCTGGTCAAAAAACAATACATGACAACACCCAGGTGACTACCCTTGTGATTACTTGTGCTTTACCTTCCTCTTACGCGTGCTCCTACGTGGTGCTTCCCCTGTGGGTTCAGCAGATGTGCTGGCCCCTTGCTCACTTTCTTGCTGCTCCTGTCTCGACACCTTTGGCGGGCGTCCTCTGGGGTTGCGGACCTGTGAGGGCTTGGCAACAGTCTGCTGCTCCTGCGGCTGTGCAGGGGCTGAGACGCCCATCTCAGTTGGGTGAGGACTCTGGTGGGAATCTGACCGAGGGCTTTGCAGTGGCATGGTCATGTGAGCTCTTGGAGAGGAGCCCCCACTTCCTTGTTGTCTGCCACCAACATCCCTCTCATGGGTCAGCCCCACTTCAGAGCTAGCAAGTGGCTTGATAGCACCTTGCTGCACTGCAGGGGGGCCATGAGAACCCGTTTCTGCACTGGAAGTCCTACTCCAGAGGACTTCCATGAAGGTCTGGTTTGTATGCTCGATAGCTGACCATCGCTCCTCAAGAGATGTCAGTCTATTCTGAACAATGACCATGTTTTCAAGACCCTGACGACTAAGCTCCTCCATGGATGTAGCCATCCTCTCCTCTACCGTAGCCATCCTCTCCTCTACAGTAGCCAGTCTTACCATAGAGGTAGCCATTCTTTCCACGGAGGTTGCCATCCTTCCACAGTGATGCGTTCATGCGCCAATGCCTCCACAAAGGCTCTGCTCATGTTCGCGATGGACTCCTCCATTCGCTCCACACTCGCAGCGACCCTGGAGACAAAACCTGCCAGAGGCTACTGCACCTGTTCTTGGGGATCCAGCACCGCTCTTCTTCTGGATGGACCCGGAGGCACAGGGTCGACATGCAGCTGAGCTGAGCTGGCAGAGTCCTGCGCCCTCCGACGAGGACTCTCCACTGCTGTCCCTGTCTCCACCATCTGTTGATGCTCACTTGTGAGCTGTGATACACCAGGTGCCAACACTACTCTATCTCGCGAAGGTCCCACCGAGGTGTGAGTATCTGCGCTGGTGCTGGGTGCGCTGAATTCTGCTGACGCTGCGTCCTCAGAGGTTGCAGCTTCCTCTGAGGAGTCTGGAGGCTCAGGCTGTTCCTCCTGGACAGTGAGGATGGGGGCTTTCGATGGTCCTGTGGGGGAGTAAAGGAAAGAGTTGGAGATGTGAGGTAAAGGTTACATGCACATTGAACAGTGCAGATGATCATAAGTCAATCTGTTAGAGCATCAGAATCATTATCAGTGACTCATGCAATGTCAATGAGAGAGATGCCAAACTTTTCTGTCAGCAGCTTGCTGTGATGTGCCCGTCTGTCCGTCCCCCACTTGGGAATCGTCCTTGATCCCGGCGATTTCCAGGGCCGCCTCCTCCCAGGCGGTGAGCTGGGCTACTGAGGGTGGCCCTCCTCCTGTCATTGCTCTTTCCCTCTTATTGTGGGCTCTCTTTTCCTGCAATGAGGGACACAAGTGGAGTTTGAGTGAGAATGAAGGAGTGAGTGTAGAGAATACATAGCATAGATGCTTAGAAGGAGACAAAGGACCCTCCCTGTGTGTTGTAAGTTGTTGTCGTTGCATCACAGTGATAGGGAGTGTGAGAGCTACATGGTCGAATAGTTAAGTGAATGTGACCATACAGAGAGAGGCAATGGGTAAGGGTGCAGGGATGTAAGTGTCAAGTGGGATATGGAGGAAGAGGTTGGCAAAGCAGAGTGCTGGTGAGGAGAGGCGATGGGCATCAGATTGAGGGTGATGGGAAAGTCATACTCACTTTTCCTGTGCAGAGAAGGTCATGAAACCTCTTCCTGCATTGCAGCCAGGTTCTGCGGCTCATTGAGATGGAGTTGAGCTCCTGGGCCACTTGCAGCCACACAGCTTTAGTCTGCTGGGGTGGCTTTTTTCTCCCTGAGGAAGGGAAGAGCACCTCCTTATTGGATCTTGCTCCCTCCACCAGAGCTTGGAGGGAGGGCTCATCGAAGCGTGGAGCACACTTTGGCCTACTGGTGGACATAGTCGATCAATGAAGTCCTTACTACAATGGCCTTAAAGTTTGCAGTCTCCAGAAGAAGCAAGGCTGCTTACAGGCCTTAAATCCAGCAGCATTGATGACGTCATCGGACGCGACTTTCTGGATGAAAAGACTCATTGGGCCAGGGGTTTCCACACGCTGGAAATCAAGTGCCCAATTAGGGCAAAATCGTACTTTTTCCCCACTTCACTTTGGAGTCGGGGTCCTGACACGAATGCCACCTGACATGCCCCAGCCCACCCACAACGGCAAAATCGAGCCCCTCATCTCAGGTCCAGATGTTGCCTGACCAGCTGAGTATTTCTAGCATTTTGTGCGGTCATTTCACATTTACAGCATCCGCTTGCAGAGGGAAGAGGAAGGCACAGAAGAGGAGGAAGCAGAAGGAAGGATGCAACCCAGACAGCCCCTTTGTGGCCGGGATATCTGGGATAGAATCATCCGCCCGCGGTCCCAGTGACCACAACCCCTAATTCCCCTTTCAGCATTAGTCCCACACCTTACCTGCCACCTGTAACTGACCATCACAGCAGAAGAGGAGGAAGCAGAAGGAAGGATGCAACCCAGACAGCCTCTTTCTGGCCAGGATATCCGGGATCGAATCATCCTCTTGGCCACAATGGTGAAATAAAAGCCACCACAAAGCAAACCTTCCAATCCAGCTATATATGTCTAGCCATCCAATGTGGCATCAAGCCACAATTCCTTGCGAGCTGCACAGCCTTGATTCCAGAGGCTGTGGGAATCTGCAACACCGCACCTGGACAGGAACTACATCTCGGATGCCTCCAGCAATGCCAGGACGGCATTGTATGGAGGGTAAGTGCTGCACCAACAATCTACATGCCCCCCAGACCAATTTTGCCCCGTTAGCGTTGCGGCCATTTTCAGCAGCCATTAATTCCAGTTGCCATTAATTCCAGTTGCCGGCAAACACGAATTTCTCCCCCTTTCTTTTCTCCCCTCACTACAACCCTACCCTTGTGTCTTCCTCATTTCAGACACCCAAGAAATCCAGCCTGCCCAGCCAGTGGTTGAACAAGAAGAGGGAGAGGAGAGTGAAGAAGGAGAAGAAGAAACAGCGTCACTCAATTTCACATTCCCAGCCACCAGCTTCTCGAGGATGTGATGCAAGGCCATTCGCAGTCTCCCCCACTGAAAGTCAGCAGCCTTCCACCAGCCATGCTGTAGCCACTGGGGTAGCACTGCGTAATATCACTAGGATAGGCAAAGGCAGATGCAAAACAGTCACTAAGGAAATGCACAAGGGTGATTAGTTGATTTTTTAATGCCATATTGGATGCATATATGGATAAAGTTGGATTGGAAAGTTTGCTTTGTGGTGGTTTTTATTTCAGCATCATGGCCAAGAGGATGCTGTGATGGTCAGCAACAGAGAGAAGGTAAGGTGTGGGACTAATGTTGAAAGGGGAGTTTGGGTTTTGGTCACTGGTACCACCAGCAGATGATTCGATCCCGGATATCCCAGCCAGAAAGGGGCTGTCTGGGATGCATCCTTCCTTCTGCTTCCTCCTCTTCTGCTTCCTCCTCTTCTGCTTCCTCCTTTTCTGCTTCCTCCTTTTCTGCTTCCTCCTCTTCTGCTTCCTCCTTTTCTGCATCCTCCTCTTCTGCTTCCTCCTTTTCTGCATCCTCCTCTTCTGCTTCCTCCTCTTCTGCATCCTCCTCTTCTGCTTCCTCCTCTTCTGCTTCCTCCTCTTCTGCTTCCTCCTCTTCTGCTTCCTCCTCTTCTGCATCCTCCTCTTCTGCATCTCCTTTTCTGCATCCTCCTCTTCTGCTTCCTCCTCTTCTGCTTCCTCCTCTTCTGCTTCCTCCTCTTCTGCTTCCTCCTCTTCTGCTTCCTCCTCTTCTGCATCCTCCTTTTCTGCTTCCTCCTTTTCTGCATCCTCCTCTTCTGCTTCCTCCTTTTCTGCTTCCTCCTCTTCTGCTTCCTCCTCTTCTGCTTCCTCCTCTTCTGCTTCCTCCTTTTCTGCTTCCTCCTCTTCTGCTTCCTCCTCTTCTGCTTCCTCTTCTTCTGCTTCCTCCTCTTCTGCATCCTCCTTTTCTGCTTCCTCCTTTTCTGCATCCTCCTCTTCTGCTTCCTCCTTTCCTGCTTCCTCCTCTTCTGCTTCCTCCTCTTCTGCTTCCTCCTCTTCTGCTTCCTCCTCTTCTGCTTCTTCTTCTTCTGCTTCTTCCTCTTCTCTCTGTGAGCAGCTTGTCCCCTTTGCTGCCTCTGCTTCATCTCCATGTGATGTTGCAGCCCAAGGAGACTGCAACTCGAGCCCCAAGGACTGGGAGCAATTGATGTTCTCAGACACTGCACACTTTAACAACTTTTTTAATGTATTGCACCAAACCACTACTCCAATAAAATGTAAAAAAAAAGTCCAAAAGCTGAAATCGAAACTTACCTGAAAGATGTGTGTGTCCCTTTAAGAAGCGTTGACAGCGTCTCTGTAGAACTGCTGCACACATGTTCTTCCATGCGTGGTTAGGAGAGGGCAGTATGGAGAGCGGCAATGTCCAAAATTGCAGTTGTGCGGCAATTGAGGCATTGCAGGCCGATTGACGCCATAATCTGCATATTTACATGCGAGATGCAATGGCAGCGCTAATGACCTCTCCAAAATGGTGTCTGCCCTGTTCCACGTCAGAAGCAGGTGGAAGCGAGGCAGCCGCCATTTTTTCAACAAAACCGACCTTAACAACCGGCGCTACAACCCCAAATTTCACGGCCAGAATTTGCATTTATATAGTGCCTTTCATGGCCTCAGGACATCCCAAAGCACATTAAAACCAATGAAGTACAGTTACTGTTGCACTGCAGGAAACCCAACAGCCAATTTTTGCACAGCAAGGTCCCACAAACAGCAATGAGATAATGACCAGATATTGGCCTAGAAATTTGGGGGTTTAGCGCCACCCAATACCGCCAGATTCGGGCAAAAAAATGGCAATCGGCGCTCATCTGCCTGCTGCCAGTGGGTCCCGCAGCGGTCGCCATTATCTGGTGGTCGGCCGCGCTGCCGATATCAGCACTCGCCTAAATTATGTAGATTATGCAGATCGTGATGTCAGTGAGTGTGCAACGCTCACTTGACGCCCAATCTACAAGTTTTGACTTCGCCGCTCCACTTGCCAGCATGCCTTAAGTGCGACACGCTGAGCAAGCATTGACAAGCAAGAATGAGGTTTCGGCAGTGGTATTTAAAAAGATCATCAGCAACTACTTACACCTGACATGTTTGTTCAGTTTGACTTGCTCTGTGCAACTTTCTGCAACTTCCGCAGCTTTATTAACTTCTTTCAAGGTTTTAAGGTGACAGGGAGTGTTGTTGCAAGTGGAGAACGCCATCATTCATATTTAAAGGCTTCTGCTCAGAACACTTGCCCACAGTCATGGGGGCTCTACTGGCAGTACCCCTCGCGCTCGAGAATCTTAGGGAGAGGGAGCAGAGGCAGCAAAGAAAACAACAGGATGCGCGTAGAGGGATGAGGGCCAAAACGGCTCTCAACAGGAGGCCTCACCCACCTAGGGTCTTCCGAGAGCACTTCTCTTATATCCACTTAAGCGAGGAGCAGTGTATTAGGAGGCTCCGCTTCACCAAGGAGGTGGTTACAGAACTCTGCCACCTCCTGCAATCAGACCTGCAGCCTGAGAGCAGGGCGACCACGGCTCGTCCAGTGGCACTCAAGGTCACCGTGGCCCTCAATTTCTTCGTCAGCGGATCCTTCCAGACTGCAGCAGGAGACATAGCTAACATTTCACAGTTTGCCATCAATTGCTGCATCTGGGAGGTCACTGAGGCTATCCACACCAGAAGAAGGGACTCTCTCTGAACAGAGAGAAGCTGGACCGAGCGCGCATGTAGCTTTGCCAGGATAGTTGGCTTCCGCATGGTGCAGGGTGTCATCGACTGCACCCACGTGGCTTTGCGGGCATCGTATAACAATCCTGAGATGTTCCGTAACCGCAAAGGCTACCACTCACTTAATGTGCAGTTGGTGTGTGACCATGCCAGCGATTCCTGATGGTCAATGCCCGCTATCCTGACAGCAGCCATGGTGCCTTCATCCTGCATCAGTCCGGTGTGCCAGCAATCGTCCAGCTACCACATGAAACGCGAGGGTGGCTGCTCAGAGACAAGGGCTATCCACTCTGCACGTGGCTCATGACTCCCCTCCGCAACCCCAACACTCATGCCCAGCACTCATATAATGAGAGCCATGCTTCCACCAGGAACATCATCGAGCAGACCATCAGGCGACTGAAGCAACGGTTCCGCTGCCTTGACTGCTCGGGAGGAGCCCTCCAGTACTTGGCTGAGCGGGTGTCCCATTTCATGGTGGTCTGCTGCATGCTCCACAACTTGGCCATCATGAGGGCTCAGCCCTTGCCACCAGGGTTTGCGGGACCACCTCAGGAGGAGGAGGAAGAGAAAGAGGAGCAAGTGGAAGTGGAAGAGGATGAGGAGAAAGGGAGGAGGCAGGCAGCCATACCGGACGGGCTGTTCGTGAATGCCTCATCAGAATCCGATTCCTATGAATGAAACCCCAGATCCCTGTTGTTCACCACATCCCCATCATACCGTCCCTCTGTCACGAAATATCGCAGCGTCCTCTTGGGCATAAAGCTGAAGTGAGATCCACCACAAAAGATTCCATACAAAATTTATACATTTATTAATAATCAATTGACACATACGATATGCAATCCCTTAGTGCCTGTCGTTCGGGTACCCTTTCCTGATCTAGTGCTCCTACGAAGTGCTCCCCCAGTGGCTGCAGCATGGCTGGAGGAAGGCTGCTGACTTTCCATGGGGGAGACATCAGATGGCATTGCAGGACGACCTCAAGCAGCTCTGGGCCTAGAAGGCCCAGCTGTAGACTGCACCACCTTGGCATGGGAGGCAGCAGTCTGAGCTGGCTAGCTGACAGGCAGCGGCAAGGGCACTGGCGGAGTGGCAGTGGTGGGAACAGGAGTGCTGCCATCCTGAGAGAGGACAGCAAGGTCCTGCTCCACTGACCCACTGCCACTCCCGTGGGGTGGCGCCTCAGCATTCCGAGCAATCTGTTGGAGCACACATTGCTGGGAGGCTGCAACACCCTGCAAGCCCTGGTCAACACTGGTAAACCCAGCCACGATGGCAGCAGTCTGAGCTTGGGTGGCAGCAAGCTGAGACCTCATGGGAACGGTCTGCGCTTCCACTGCAGCACTGAGACATTGGGTCGCTTCCACCTGTGCTGCAATGGCAGCCGCGACATCGTCCATCACACGCAGCATCATGTCTGGGTTGACACGGTCTCTCTGGGAGTTTTCCATGATTTCCAACCTGGAAATCATGGGTTCCAAGCTCTGCACAGAGCCCCTTGCAATGTTGGAGGATGACTCATCCATGCTACTTGACATTGCCAAGAGGTTCTCTGGCAGGCTTGCCATTGCACCTTGCATGCCCATCACCCTTCTTCTGAAGGCCGCCCCATCGAGGTCCTCATCTGAGTCCTGTCCAGCAGAACTCACGGCGAACTCGCCCTCTGGGGAGCTGGCCCCCGAGCTACCCTTTCCCCCTGGCCTTGCTGCAGCCCATTCATGCTCGGTGCCTCACCCTGTGCAGATCCTGCTTCTACACTAGCCTCTAAAGTACACACAGTGCCAGTTTCTGAGCTGGTGAATGCGAGTGACAGATGCAGTGACGCTGTGTCTTCGTCTTCTTCCCCCTCGCTCTCCTGCATTGCCTCAGGGACAGCTTGCTCGGGTGCTTGTTCTTGATTAGCTGAAAGTAGAAAGGCACCAGAGTCAGGTTATGGTGGGGGGGGGGGGGGGGGGGGGTTGGGTGGGGGGAAGCTAGATATGCATACATACAGCATCAGCAGCTTGAAAGTAAGAAGTGATTGTGGGATGAGAGGGAAGTGGGATGTGAGCAGAAGGATTAAGAATGAACATACCGTGTTGTTCCCAACAGCTTCAACCTCGCCAGTTGCCACGGTCTCCATGATCTGCCACCCAATGATCTCCAGCACTCTCTCCTCCAGTTGGCTGAGTTCCTGGATGGCAGCTTGACCCCCGACCCCACCCCCACTGTCTGCCGCTGCTCCCTCCTGTTATGCACGACCTTGGCCTGCAAGAGAAAGGGATGTGTGTGAGTGAGTGTGGTGCAATGTGTTCGAGTGATGTGCCTGCCATGGTTGAATAGTTGTCAGTGTGTGCAAGGTGTGAGATGTGGGTGTGAGTGTTGCAGCAGTGGTAAGGTTGTGAGGGTGAAGTGAAGCTCTGATTGTGAGGTCTGAATGGTGATAGGTAGAGATTGTTGGTCGGTGAGTGCTGGGGGTGTGGTGAATTGAGCAGTGTGTGAGGCTTGTGGTGCAGATGATGGGATATGGCATTTGCTGAAGCCTTCACTCACCTTGACCTGCTGTACGAGGTCATTAAACTTCTTGCGGCACTGGATCGCCGACCTTGGGACCGCAGTGCTGGCCATCACATAGGCAGCTATCTCCTGCCAGAGCCTTCGAGATGTAAGTGGTGGGGGCTTCCTGCAAGTCTGCAGGAAGAGGACAGCCCACCTCCTCTCCACGAATGCCACCAGTGCCTCAAGAGCCACGTCTGAGAATCTGCAGGCTCTCTCCCTGTGCTGAGGCTCAGCCATGTGCTTCCACTGCCATCTTCTTCCAGGTGAAGTTGTAAGTGGATTGACAATGAGGTGCTGTATCAGCAATGTACCTCCCCTTTAAGTACTGAATAAAGCCTGTGCCAAACTTGACTGGGAATTAGACTGGACCCAATATTGATCCACCTGCTGAGCGGTAAGCCAATGAGCAGCGGTTTTAGCGCTGAGATCAAGACTATAATCATAACTTTGCATGCTACCTAGACCATTTTTACCTGGCACAGCTTAACATCGTTGGGCCTTATCACTGCCCGTTTTGTGGCCATATCCAATTTCTAGGCCAATCTGTTTTAGTGATGTTAGTTGAAGGATAAATGTTGGCTAGGGCACTGGGGAGAACTCCTCTGCTCTTCTTCAAAATATTATCCCATGGGATCTTTTGCATCCACCTGAGAGGGCAGGCATGGCCTCAGTTTAATGTCTCACCTGAAAGACGGCAACTCTCTCAGCACTGCACTGGAGTGTCAGCCTAGATTTTGTGCTCAAGTCTCTGGAGTGGGGCTTGAACCCACAACCTCCTTACTCAGAGGCGAGAGTGCAACCCACTGAGCCAAGGCTGGCACGTAGACAAACATGCCCTCCATAGAGACAATCGGTACATCTAGATTATAGATGATCCAAATAAAGATATTGGACCTGAAAATCCATAGCTGTTCCGGCCTTGTGACAAAGAACGTGAACAGCCTTGTAGGGACAGAGCCTCAAACCCCAGCCAAGGCCAATGTTGTAAGAGGGGTGGGCTGGGGGGTAGGGATGCAACTTCCTATGTCGAGAGTCCTCGTGCCCTGGAGCCTCAAAGGTATGGCTATATGGCCAGTGGCGGTAGCCTAGACAGAGAATGTGTACCTTCCCAAAAAGGGTGGAAATGTGAACCACCTATGATGGAGGCCTGGACCCCTGAACAGGCGAGACATTTTATTTAAATAAATTCATCAAAGTGGGGCCACTGGGAGCAACATCACCTTGCTTCTGGGAGGGTCCCGCTATCACCGGCCTTGCACCAAAGACAGACTCTCCAAAAGCGCTCCCTAGTAGCAGGGGAACCCTGCAGTCAGCGTGACAATTAAGGGGCCGCACCCCGATCCCGCCAACTTTGGTGGGGGCAGGGGCAAGTGGGCTCAGGCAGACACATCCTGACACTTATGCTAAAGTGTACCTCAGCCCCGCAGACATACAAACGCATGAAAATGACAGGCAGGGAAAGACCAGCTGGTCCATCAAGCCTGCTCCACACCTCATGTGCATCATGACTAGAAACTTCATACTCCTCTCCCCCCCCCCCCCCCCCACCCACCCCACAACCATGTAATCTCCTGGGAGAGGCAAAAAAAACCAGAAAAATCCAGGACCAATAAAGACGGGGGGAGCGCGGAAATTGGAAAATTCCTCTCCGCCCCCTCAGGCGATCAAAACCAGTCCAGGAAATCAAATTGACCATGGTTACCTTAACTGCTAATCAACTTACCTTTTATATGATGCAATCTCTGTCCCAACATACAGAATCTGTATTGAGCTTTATATTATACAAAGATTATTGATGCTGTATTACAGGTGCAGAAAGCAGTACAGACACAGACTATGTATAATACAGATTTTGGATATGGATAGATGTATAGATATGGACAAGCAGCACAATCAATTCAGCAATAGAGTTAAAGGCTTGAACACAGAAGTAATTGCCATTCCTGAAAATTGGCTGAAACTGGAAAATGGACTAATGATACAATCAGGATGGGTATTGCATGTCTAGTAACAGTCTAGTAAGGTGTGGGGGGAGGAGTAATATTGTTGGTCAGGGATGATATAATAGTCAGTTATTAGTGGATGAAATGGCAGAATCGATTTGTATCAAATTCAGAGCTGGCTAGGGAGGCAAATTAGTAACAGCTCACGATTATAAACTACTCTGTAGGCAGGTCGGCAATGGGAATGTTTATGCAGATAAAAGAAATAAAGAAGCAGGAATATCAATATGAGTGATTTCAATTATCGAGTAATTAAATGAACCAAACAAGACCTTCCTCAAAGGAGGGAAGAAAATGGCAAAAATATAACTAGAAACTCTTTCATAAAATCTAAATCAGGGGCTCAGAGCTGAAGTGTAATTAGACTGAGCCCTATACTTTTCTCACGATGTAAACAGTAATAAATTGGTGAGGAACGTTGATATTTGTAAGCTCACTTCGAGCTGTGTTCTTAGAAATACATTTATATGGCTTGTCTCAAAGACTGAAATTTTAATCTGGAGGCGGGTCGGGAGCAGGGGTTGCTAGAAAGCGAACGGGAAACCCAGGAGAATGGGTTTCCCACAGGCCCTGCCGAATTTACCTGCAGGGCCTGATTTTCATTTCAAAACTCTGTTTCCCACCCGCAGCCAGTCAGATGGAGAGGCTGGCTGGCTGCGGGCGGGTAGGCCTGCTGCACTAGGCCGCAGAGAGGAGGGAGGGAGGGATTGGGTGGGAGCTGGGGGGCGATTGGGGGCCAGAGGGGGATCGGGTGTTGGGGGGGAAGCATCCGGGCCAATCGAAGGAGGATCAATGTGAGGGAGGATAAGGATCGGGGCCGACCGGAGGAGGATCGGTGGGGGAAGAAACACTGGGGTCAGAGGATCGGGGGAGAAGGATCATGGCTGGAGCATCATGGGGGAGGAGAGGATTGGGGCCGGAGGAGCATCGGGCTGGACGGTGAGTCCAAGCAGACAATCGGAGGCCTCGTGGGGGGGATCGGAGGCTACGTAAGGGAGATTGGAGGCCTCATGGGGGGGTGTCCGATCGCAGGGGGTGGGTGAGGCAGAGACGCTGGATCCAGGAGGTAAGTGTAAAGTCACTTACCTCCTGGATCCAGCAGTCCTCGTCTTACTTTAGCTGGCGGGTTCCCCGAGGCCTGAGAAACGCGACCAGCCAGAGTTAAATTTGCAATGGTGGTTAAATCTGAGGCACACCAACCTCATTATAATATTTAAATGAGAGACCCACCTCCTGGGAGCGGGTTGGCTGCCCGCCCCTGTCCGGCCTCCATTAAAACCAGAAGTGGGCAGGTTGGAGGCAGGTTGCAGTCGGGATTCAGTTTTTTAATACTTTAACCTCCCACCTGACCCCAACCCACCCGTTTTTTGGGGTTAAAATCCCCCCCCCTAGTGTTCATAGGCAAAACAGCAGCCATTCTGCATCGGTAACATCCCGTGCACACAGCAATAAGACACATGACCAGTTAACCTGTTTCAGGTAATATTGGTTGAGTGAGGAATGCTGGCCAGGACACAGGGGACATGCCCTGCTCTTCTTCAACTAATGCCAAGGGATCTTTAATATCCACCTGAACAAGGTTAATGTATCATCAAAAGACAGCACTACACCAGTACCAACATGTCACCTTAGATTATGTGCTTAAATCATAACGTGGGACTCTGAATGCCTAACCTGTTCACTCAAGCAGCAAGGGTGCTACTAACTGAGACAAGCTGATTTTCTCCCATTTCTAAATTGCTAATAATAATCAGGGCTACTCAAATGGTGGACCACAGTCAACATAGGAACATAGGAACACGAGCAGGCCATTCAGCCCCTTAAGTCACAGTTTTGCCCATTCACTTAATCTATCATTATCCCCATGTAATTTTATGCTTTCATCGACACTGCCTACAATGCTGCCTATCTTTGTGTCATCGGCAAATTTGGATATATGACTTTCTATGTCACCATCTAAGTCATCAATAAATATTGTGAATAGTTGAGGCCCCAACACAGATCCCTGCGGGACACCACTAGTCACATCCTGCCAATTTGAGTACCTACCCATTATCCCTACTCTCTGTCTCCTGCCGCTCAGCCAATTTCCTAACCAAATCAATAGTTTGCCCTCAACTCCGTGGGCTTCTACCTTAGATAACAGTCTTTTATGCGGGACTTTATCAAATACCTTCTGGAAGTCCATATAAATAACATCCATAGACATTCCCCTGTCCACTACTTTAGTCGCCTCTTCAAAAAATTCAATCAGGTGCAGGAACAGAGAGGCCTGGGAGTGGATGTACACAAATCCTTGAAGGTGGCAGGACAAGTTGAGAAGGCTTTTGAAAAAGTATATGGGATTCTTGGCTTCATTAATAGAGCAATAGAGTACAAAAGCAAGGAAGTTATTCTAAACTTTTCTAAACACTGGTTAGGCCTCAGCTGTATTTAATTCTGGGCACCACACTTTAGGAAGGATTTAACATTTAATAAATCTTCAAGTGTTTGACTGCATGTTGAGATCATCCTTGCCACATATGTGCAGGATTGCAGCCATTGTCTATAATATTACAAAATTCACATTCCTAACATGCCCATGTCGCTGACTCAATTTCTGGACACAACCCAAAAGAGATCAATTATCAACTTTGTTGGCGGGCATTTGATTTGTAATAGATTTTTTTTTTAAAAGATAAATGAAGAAATCTGCAATAAACTGAAACAAAGTAAAGTAGTGAAAACCTTTATCTAAATGAAGAAGAAAGAGCTGAGAGCGTGGGAAGGTGCTGGCTCTGACACTCCGAATAGGAGGGTTCATGTGGCAAATTGTCGGCCCAAAATTCCCTCTGTCCCAAATTGCAATGTAGGGGGGAAGCAGGCCAGACAAGACATTTTTTAGGAACTGAACTTGTTTTCTCTCTCCACAAATGCTGCCTGACCTGCTGAGCGTTCCCTGTTGTTCTTTCAGATATCCAGCATCTGCAGTGTTTTACTTTCTCTTTACTACAGAAGTAATTGCACAGCGCCTTGTGAGGAAGATGTCAACTGTGGCTCAGTGTGTAGCACTCTTGCATCTGAGTCAGAAGGTATGGGTTCAAATCCCACGCCAGAGATTTGAGTTCTAGAGGCTGACACTCCAGTGAAGCACTAAGGTGGTGCTGTACTGTTGGAGGTGCCGTCTTTTGAATGAGATGCTAAACTGAGGCCCCCTCAGGTGGACATAAAGGGGGAGAAATTCAGTATCGCCCCATTTGGGGTGCAATTATCGGCCGGGCGCAAAGATTAGTGCCTGGCGCTAATTATCACCACCGACTGCAAACTTGACTTTAATCGCCCCTGGAGGTGATTGGAGCGCTAAATCAGGCGCTTCACACTTGTCTTAAGGCGCAAAGGCCGAGGAGCGAGGCGCTACCTCAGAGCGCTGGCATAGCTCATGAGATGTCAGTCAGCAATGGAACACAGACACAATGGCACGGGCCAGTTCTTAAAGGGGAGGGTTGATCTTGCTTTCCATCCACATCCTGCTCATTGCAGCCTTGAATCTCGGCCTGGAGAGACCTGCACATCAAATCTGCTGGAAATAACAATGGAGAGTACCAGGGAAAGAGCTCAGAGTGCAGCCCCCACAGTCTCTTCTAAATCGATACAAGGAAGAGCAAATCAAAATGAACCTACAAAGTGCTGCTCAGTACCCAAAACTCCTTCACACAGCGTTGAATCTCTCCAGAAGTCTCTCTCTCTCTCTCTCAGAATGCGTGGTTCAAAAATGTCACCAACAATAAAAGGCAGGAAGCGGTCGCCTTTAAATAGCACTCCCCCAGTCCCTTCCTGACTGCAAAATGCTCCCCTCAACCTGTCGTTGCTAGTGGCAGGCGGTAAGGCAGGGGGCGCCACTCAATATCCGCTCCGGGGCGATACCGGGGCGTTGCGCACTCGACTGACGTCATGATCTGCCGGCGCAGGAGATCGTGGCGGTAATGTTTAGCGCCGCCGCAAAATGTCTAGTTAATTTCGCGAGCGGCGCAAACATCGCCGCGCCCGGGCGCTAGATGCTTTGCGCCCCATTAGCGCCCTCTTAAGGCGCTAACGGGAGGCGTAACTAACTGAATTTTTCCCCCAAAAGATCCCATGGCACTATTTTGAAGAAGAGCAGGTGAGTCGTCCCGGTGTCCTGGCCAATATTAATGCTTCAACAAACATCACTAAAACAGATTGTCTGGTCATTATCACATTGCTGTGTGCCAATTGGCTGCCGTGTTTCCGACATTACAACAGTGACTACAGTCCCCACCCCGCAGTCTCTCTCTCTCTCCACCCCCCCACCACCCCAGTCCATCTCTCTAAATTGGCTGTAAAGTGCTATGAGACATCCTGAGGTCATGAAACATGCTATATAAATGCAAGTTCTTTCTTTTTTCTTTAACTTGAACTTGACTAAAGAACTTTACTGCTTTGTGAGCAATTATTTTATTTTATCCCCCATTTGTACCATTCTCCATCGAGAGGATGGCAGGTGAGCTGATAGCTTCTGTTCTTATGTTCTTATCATTGAAGCATACAAAATTATTACAGGGCTTGATAGGGTGGATGCTGGGAGAATGTTTCTCTTGGCTGGGGAGTCTAGAACCAGGGGCCACAGCCTCAGGATAAAGGGTAGGCCATTCAGGACTGAGGTGAGAAGAAATTTCTTCACACAGAGGGTGGTGAATCTTTGGAATTCTCTACCCTAGAGAGCTGTGGAGGCTCAGTCATTGGGTATATTCAAAACAGAAGTCGATAGATTTCTGACTAGTAAGGGCATCAAGGGATATGGCGATAGGGCCAGTGAATGGAGTTGAGGCAGAAGATCAGCCATAATCTCATTGAATGGCGGAGCAGGCTCGAGGGGCCGAATGGCCTACTCCTGCTCCTATTTCTTATGTTCTTATGTTCTTCCTGCCAATGGCATTTGGTCAGCAGCTGCTGGAAGGTTCAGGATATTGACTGAGGCTGATTGGTATATATTTAAGCTGTATTAAAAATTACTGATACATTCTGCTACATATATAGCTTTATGAAGCAAAGTCTTCCTTTAAAATATAAACATATTTAAAATATAACATAAGCTTGTAGCTTTTTAACACACACTAGCTGATCTCCTATGCTGTTTTGCACAGGGAGTCAGACCAAGAGTAGTCTTGAGGTGAAGTGAAGTTAGAGGGCGGGAGAATAATTGCATCAGGCTCACAGATTAAATTCAGTGCCCATTTTAAAGTCATGCATTCAGTCTTTATTTCCATATTTACATCATATTTTCATATGTCCAGATTTATAATGGAAATTGCCTATGTAAACTTGTCATAGTGTAATTACACTCTCCTGTCAGTAGTGGCACTGCTGCACCTCCACTGCTGGCTGTAATTACAAGTTTACACAGGCATCCTCTTGTCACCCACCCTGGGAGGAAACAAGTGGGATTGGGGGGTGGGGGAAGTGGCTGGAGACTTAAGAATGAGGCGAGTCACAATGAGGCAAAGGGAGCGGAGGATAGAGGGGTTGATCAGATAGTTCGGAGGGGAAGAGGTCGGGCTGGTAATGGGAGCAACGGAGAGGTAGGAAAGGCAGGGTTAGTGGGAAGGTGAAGGGGTAGGGGATGCAATGATAGCCAAGTGGCGGGGGGGGGGGGGGAAGCATGAGTGATTGCAGGAGGGGATGGAAAGGGAGCCAATGAAGTCACGTTTTCACTATCACCCCCACCCCACAAAAATGCAGCCTGCAGCTGTTGGTGGCTCCTTTCTCTGCTGCACGTGCCATACCACTCAACACCTCCCACCCAAAGGGAAAGAGAGAGAAGCAGAAAAGAGAGAGCAAAGCAAAAAAAAAAGTTAAGGAGAGAGAAGCAGAAGAGAAATGAAAGAGAAACACAATCATAATAGGAGATACCGAAAGAGAAAAACAGCAACATGAAGACAGCAAAAACAGGTAAGAGAGAGACAATATTCCTCAATTTATTATGGGCAACATCATGGGAGATCAACTAGTATAATACAAAAATCATGCCTACACACACTTCAATTATAAATGTCTATGTCCCTGTTTATAATGGGAACTACCTAATGTAAACTTGTCACAATGCAATTACATCCCTCCCACCAGTGGTGCTGCTGCAGTGCCTCAGTTTTTATTGCAGAGAAACTCATTTGCTTTGACCAACTCGACTTCTCTGCTTCCCAAATTGCCATAAGTTTCACTATTTAACAACAAGTAATAATCTAAAATCATTTTTTAATATAAAAAATAAGGACAGGGTGTATGGCTTTAAAATGACAACTAAACTACATCTGCGCACATCGGATTCATTAACATGTAGTGGCACGCTGTTGTTGCAGGATTATTTTCCAAGATGTCAAGATAAGTGCTGAGGGAACCTACTTATAAAGTAAAGAGGTTTACTACTGCTCCCAGCACCATCTACAATCCTGCAATGATACATCTTTCACAGGAGAGGTCAATTTCTCTGGTCCAGGAACAGGAGTGGGCTATTCAGCCCCACAAGCCTACTCCACCATTTAATTAGAAGTCGCACAACACCAGGTTGCGACTTCTCATTTTTGTCCACCCCAGTCCAACGCCGGCATCTCCACATCATGACCATTTAATTAGATCATGGCTGATCTGCACCTCAACTCCATTTACATGCCTTAGCTCTGTATCTCTTGATTCCCTTACCCAACAAAAATCTAGCGATATCAGTCTTGTAAGCTCCAATTGTCCCAGCATCCGCAACCTTTTGGGGGAGAGAATTTCAGATTTGGAATTCCTAATTCTGGGTTCGGTATCAGGAGGACGGAGAAGGTGAATTGTGGAGTAATGACAGGATACCAATTGCAGCTTCTTGAAAAATGGACCTCCCCTATTTCAGGCCTGAATGTCTTTGCAACAGGTAGAGGTAGGAAGAAAATTTTACAGGAGAAGAGTTTTTTCAGCTTCTGTTTTGCACCTTAATGTAAAGTCCATAAAGGGAAGGAAGGATGATGTCTCCAGTTAAAAGAAATCATTTCCATTTATCTAACACCTTTCACATCGTCAAGATGTTCCGAAGTACCTCACAGTCAATGATTTGCTTTGGAAGTGCAGTCATTGTTCTTAGGTAGGTAAGTAGTGCAAACATCAAGGTCCCGCAAATAGCAATGAGGTAAATGACTGATTAATCTGTTTTTGGTGCTGTTGATTGAGGGGTAAATATTCACTGCCTGGCTTACCTTCAGATAGTTCCATGGGATCTTTGACAGCCACCTGAACAGGCAGACAGGGTCTCAGTGTAACATCACATCGGAGGATGAGTTCATGGAATGCAATCGCGACAATTTGTTAGAAAAATACATTGTGGAACCAACCAGGGAAGATGCTGTTTTAGATCTTGTCTTCCATAATGAGACAGAGTTAATTAGTAATCTCATAGTAAGGGATCCTCTGGGGAAGAGTGATTGTAATATGATAGAATTTCACATTGAGTTCGAGAATGATGTACATAAGTATGAAACTAGAGTATTAAACTTAAATAAAGCCAATTACATAGGTATGAGGGGCGAGTTGCCTATGGTAGATTGGGAAATTAGATTAAAAGGTATGACAGTAGATAAGCAATGGTGATCATTTAAAGAAATACTTCATAATTCTCAATGAATATACATTATATTGAGAAATAAAAACTCCATGGGAAAAGAGATCTATCTGTGGCTAACTCAAGAGGTTAAGGATAGTATTAGATTCAATGAAAAGGCTTATAATGTTGCCAAGAAGAGTAGTAAGCCTGAGGATTGGGAGAGTTTTAGAAACCAGCAAAGGATGACTAGAAATTGATAAAGAGGGAGAAAATAGAATATGAGAGTAAACTAGCAAGAAATATAAAAACAGATTGTAAGAGCTTCTACAAGTATATAAAAAGGAAGAGAGTAGTGAAAGTAAACATGGGTCCCTTAGAGGCTGAGTCAAGAAAAATTATAATGGGGAATAAGGAAATGGCAGAGACATTAAACAAATATCTTGTATATGTCTTCACAGTAGAAGACACAAAGAACATTCCAGAAATAGTGGGGCGCTAAGGGTCTAATGGGAGTGAAGAACTTAAAGTAATTAATACTAGTACAGAAAAAGTACTAGAGAAACTAATGGGACTAAAAGCCGACAAATCCCCTGGACCTGATGGCCTACTTCCTAGGGTTCTAAAAGAGGTGGCTACAGAGATAGTGGATGCATTAGTTGTGATCTTCCAAAATTCCCTAGATTCTGGAACAATCTCAGTGGATTGGAAGGTAGCAAATATAACACCACTATCCAAGAAAGGAGGGAGAGAGAAAACAGGGAACTGCAGGCCAGTTAGCCTGACATCAGTTATCAGGAAAATGCTGGAATCTATTATTAAGGAAGAGGTAACAGGGCACTTAGAAAATCATAATTTGATTAGGCACAGTCAACATGGTTTTATGAGAGGGAAATCATGTTTGACAAATCTATTAGAATTTTTTGAGGATGTAACTAGCAGGGTAGATAAAGGGGAACCAGTGGATGTAATAGATTTGGATTTTCAAAAGCCATTTGATAAGGTGCCACACACAAGGTTGTTGCACAAGATAAGGGCTCATGGAATTGGGGGGTAATATATTAGCATGTATAGAGGATTGGTTAAAGGACAAAAAACAGAGAGTAGGAATAAACAGGTCATTTTCAGGTTGGCAGGCTAGTGGGGTGCTGCAAGGATCAGAGCTTGGGCCTCAGCTATTTACAATCTATATTAATGACTTAGATGAAGGGACCGAGCATAATGTATCCAATTTTGGTGATGATACAAAGCTAGGTGGGAAAGTAAGTTGTGAGGAGGACACAAAGGGCTGGATTTTGATACTGGGGCGGGTTGGGGTCGTGTTATCCACTTTTCGTGTTATCCACCCGACTGCAATTGGATGTGGGAGATTGATGTGATTTTCACCTAATTGGGCAATTGAGTTCCAGCATGTGGGAACCCATGACCCAATTAGTGTTTTCAGTCTGAAAGTCGCCTCTGATGATGTCATCATTGCTGCTGCATTGAAGGTCTGCAAAGACTGCCTGGCCTTTGCTGTGAGAGGACCTGGATGCAAAATGAGCAGTAGCAGCCCTAAGTCTGCTCCCAGATATTTTTGCACCACCACTCCCAGATATGTCTCCTCCTCATCCATCCATCCAGATATGCCTGCCTGCCAGCCAAATGTGCTCCCGCCAGGTTTCACATTCGTGGTTCAGAACAGGCGTGCTTCACGTAGAAAAAGGGTTAAAATCACAAAGGCCTTTCAAAATGGCATTATTGAGGCAATTTAGTGCTTGTTAAGGGCCTTAACGGCCTATCCCGCCTCTTAGAGGCGGGACCAGCAGACACGATTTAATGAAAATTGGCGTGGAGGCGGGATGGAGGCGGGCTTGTGCCCGCCCGCCAGTTTTTGCAATTTTAACCCCCCACACGCCTCCAAACCCACCTCCACGGGTCAATGAAAATCCAGCCCAAAGAGTTTGCAAAAGGATATAGACAGGTTAAATGAGTGGGCAAGAAGGTGGAAGAAGGAGTATAAAGTGGGGAAATGTGAGGTTATTCACTTTGGTAGGAAGAATAGAAAAACAGAATCATTTTTAAATGGTGAGGAACTATTAAATGTTGATGTTCAGAGAGATTTAGGTGTCCACGAAACACAGAAAGTTAACAAAATAACAACAGAAAACGCTGGAAAAACTCAGCAGGCGAGGCAGCATCCGTGGAGAGAGAAACAGAGTTAACGTTTCAGGTCGAGACCTTTCGTCAGAACTGGAAATAGCAGGAAATCAAATAGATTTAAGGCAAGGATAAAGCTGGGAAAAGGGGGGAGGGGATGAAAGAACAAAAGGAGAGATTAAGAGACATTAAGAGATATTCAAGGCAAGAGGTGGTGTTAATGTGACAGGTTAAGGCTAAAAGAAGTGTGAAATGCACTGGCAGAATGAAGGACAGCTGCCAGCTTCTAGGAGGGAAAAAAAAGGCGGGGGGAAAATAAAAGGGTGGATGAAAAAATAAAATATAAATGTGATTGGGGCTGAGGTTATGATCTAAAATTGTTGAACTCGATATTGAGTCCAGAGGGCTGTAGCGTGCCTGAACGAAAGATGAGGTGCTGTTCCTCGAGCTTACGCTGTGCTTCCGTGGAACAGTGTAATAAGCCGAGGACGGTGAGGTCTGAGTGGGAGTGAAGCGGTGAATTAAAGTGACAGGCGACCGGGAGCTCGGAGTCCCCCTTACGGACTGAACGGAGGTGTTCCGCAAAGCGGTCACCCAATCTGCGTTTGGTCTCCCCAATGTAGAGGAGACCACATCGTGAGCAGCGAATACAGTATACTAAATTGCAGGAAGTACAAGTAAATTCGCTGTTTCACCTGGAAGGGGTGTTTGGGGCCCTGGACAGTGGGAAGAGGGGAGGTATAAGGGCATGTGTTGCATCTCCTGCGCTTGCACGGGAAGGTGCCGGGCGAAGGGGAAGGGGTGCTGGGGGTGGTAGAGGAGTGGACTAGGGTGTCGCGGAGGGAGCGGTCCCTGCGGAATGCTGAAAGGGGAGGTGAGGGGAAGATGCGTTTAGTGGTGGGATCACGCTGGAGGTGACGGAAATGGCGGAGGATGATCCGTTGAATGTGGAGGCTGGTGGGGTGAAAGGTGAGGACAAGGGAAACTCTATCGTGGTTCCGGGAGGGAGGGGCAGGGGTGAGGGCAGAAGTGCGGGAGATAGAACGGACACGGTCGAGGGCCGTGTCGACCACGGTAGAGGGGAATCCTCGGTTGAGGAAAAAGGAAGACATGTCGGAAGCACTGGTATGGAGGGTGGCATCATCAGAGCAGATGCGGCGGAGACGGAGAAACTGGGAAAATGGAATAGAGTCCTTACAGGAGGCGGGGTGGGAGGAAGTGTAGTCCAGGTAGCTGTGGGAGTCAGTGGGCTTGTAGTGAATGTTAGTCAATAACCTATCCCCAGAGATGGAGACGGAGAAGTCGAGGAAGGGAAGGGAAGAGTCGGAGATGGACCATGTGAAGGTGAGGGAAGGGTGGAAATTGGAAGCATAATGAATAAAATGTTCTAGTTCAGGGCGAGAGCAGGAGACGGCACCGATACAGTCATCAATGTACCGGAAAAAGAGGTGAGGGAGGGGACCTGAGTAGGACTGGAACAAAGAGTGTTCCACATATCTCACGAAAAGGCAGGCATAGCTAGGACCCATGCGGGTTCCCATAGCAACACCTTTAATTTGGAGGAAATGGGTGGAGTCAAAGGAGAAGTTGTTCAATGTGAGAACAAGTTCAGCCAGGCGGAGGAGGGTGGTGGTGGATGGGGACTGGTTGGGCCTCTGTTCAAGGAAGAAGCGGAGCGCCCTCAGGCCATCCTGGTGGGGAATGGAGGTGTAGAGGGATTATACGTCCATAGTGAAGAGGAGGCGGTTGGGGCCGGGAAACTGGAAACTGTTAAAATGGCGGAGGGCGTCGGAAGAGTCGCGGATGTAGGTGGGAAGAGACTGGACAAGGGGAAAAAAAATAGAGTCGAGATAGGAAGAGATAAGTTCCGTGGGGCAAGAACAGACTTAACATGCAGGTACAGCAAGCAATTAGGAAGGCAAATAATATGTTGGCCTTTATTGCAAGGGGGTTGGAGTACAAGAGTAGGGAAGTCTTGTTGCAATTGTACAGGGCTTTGGTGAGACCGCACCTGGAGTACTGTGCACAGTTTTGGCCTCCGTACCTAAGGAAGCATATACTTGTCTTAGAGGGGGTGCAACGAAGGTTCATTAGATTGATTCCTGGGATGAGAGGGTTGTCCTATGAGGAGAGATTGAGTAGAATGGGCCTGTACTCTCTGGAGTTTAGAAGAATGAGAGGTGATCTCATTGAAATATAGAAAATTCTGAGGGGGATTGACAGGGTGGATGCTGAGAGGCTGTTTCCCCTGACTGGAGAGTCTAGAACTAGGGGACATAGTCTCAGGATAAGGGTACGGCCATTTAAGAGTGAGATGAGGAGAAATTTCTTCACTCAGAGGGTTGTAAATCTTTGGAATTCTCTACCCCATAGAGCTGTGGATGCTGAGTTGTTGAGTATATTCAAGACTGAGAGCGATAGATTTTTGGACTGATGGGGGATCAAGGGCTATGGGGACCAGGTGGGAAAGTGGAGTTGAGATCAAAGATCAGTCATGATCTTATTGAATGGCGGAGCAGGCTTGAGGGACCATATGACCTACTCCTGCTCTTATTTCATATGTTCTTATGTTATCAGAGAGGCAGCACCTCTAACAATGTAGCACTCCCTCCGCACTAAAGCAAGAGTGCTACCACTGAGCCAAGCTGGCACACCTTACATGGAAATAACCTTCCAATTGAATTCTTACAGCCAAGATAATGTACAAATACAAAATGAGCCAATTTTTATTTCTTATTTATCATTCACTGGAAAATATTAACAGCTAAATTATTCAGTGGTGTTGCAATTTCAATTCTGAATAGCTGAACATGATATGGTAGTTTTAAAGTAACTGTAATTGATGGTACAGAGAGCATTTATCTTTACAATTTAATATGACACCTGATTTAACACGCTCAATATTGTCATGTTAAGTTCCAGTGCAATATTGTCTGCTGTGTGGTATCTGTCAAATTAGCAATAAGTGGTTAAATGCCATAAAGATAAGTCATAACAATATTGCTAAAGATTTCTCAATTCCATCCATTTCCTGCAGATGCATTTCTAACAGTAAAATGTATTAATAATGCTGAAAGACGTAGGTTGTTTAAAATACTTTTCCATTTGCAGGATAAAGTTAGCTAAGATAAGAAATCAGAATGTGCTGACTGCTGAGATTCGTTTAGGTCACACTTAGCATAATGCTGACTGACGAGACTCCCTCGCATAATGCTGACTGACGAGACTCCCTCGCACTGTGCTTAATGATGAGACTCCTCCGCACTATGTTTATAGATGAGACTCATAAGAACATAGGAACAGGAGTAGGGTAGTCAGCTCCTTGATCATTCTATTAGACCAGAGCTGACCTGTACTTCAACTCCATTTACCCGCCTTTGATCCACATGGTTTACAGAGTGTGGAGAATGGGTGGCTTCACAGAGAGGCACAGTGGGTTTATCCAAGGGGGATTCAAACCTGTAATAGCAGAAGGCAGGGGAGTAGCAAAGGGAAAGGGTAGAGGTTGAAAGGACATAATACTGAAGAGAGGTGAACTGAAAAGTGGCTTGACTGTGAAAGGAAGTGGAGGGGACAGAAGAGAAGGGCCCAAGAGTAGCCAATAGAAGAAAAGGGAGATAGAAATAATGGACTCAGACTCTGCTGCAGGAAGAAATATGATCTATAGTATTTAGAATAGTTCACAGAATCACAGAATCCCCACAGTGCAGATAGAGGCCATTTCGGCCCATCGAGCCTGCACCGACACATATCCCACCCTATCCCCGTAACCCCACGTATTTAATCCCCCTAATCCCCCTAACACTAAGGGTCAATTTATCATAGCCAAATCAACCTAACCCGCACATCTTTGGACTGTGGGAGGAAACCGGAGCACCCGGAGGAAATCCACACAGACACGGGGAGAATGTGCGAACTCCACACAGAGTTAGATGCTCTAATATTGCACCAGTCTTTATAGAAAATGGTACTAATGTGTGACTTACAGTAGAGTTGCCAGTGTGTTTCTTCAGGTGCTGATGGTTACAATTAAGGCTCTCGGCTGGATTTTGAATGACCCATGGAGTCGGGTTTGGAGGCGTGTGGGGGGTTAAATTTGCGGGGTCGGGGGTCCCGACCCCATCCCGCCTCCACGCAATTTTGACAAAATCAGTCGCGGGGTTCCCGACTCCGTCCCGCCTCCAAGAGGCGGGAGAGGCCATTAAAGCCCTTAACAAGCCCTAAATTGGCTCTGTAATGCCATTTTGAAACGTTTTAGCTAGTTTAACCCTTTTCTGACGTGAAGCACGCCTGGTGTGAAACACTCCAGTGAAACCTGGCGGGAGCACAAGTGGATAGCTGACTATCAGCTGCAGGTCCACTATTACAACAGAGATGTGATGAAGGGAGTAGTATCTGATGCTGCTGCATTGAATGTCTTCAGAGACTGCATGGCCTTTGCTGTGAGGACTTGGATGCAAAAAAATTTCTCTCTCTCTCTCTCCTCTCTCTCTCTCTTTCTCTCTCTCTGTCCTTTGCATCCAGCACCACTCACAGCAAAGCCAGGCAAGTCCTCTCTCACCAACAACCAGGCAGTCTGTGAGACCAGGAACTCAGTGTCTGACCTGCAATGCAGCAGCAATGATGACATCATCAGAGGCGACTTTCAGACTGAAACCACTAATTAATTCATGGGTTCCCACATGCTGGAACTCAATTGCCCAATTAAGTGAAAATTGCATCATTCATCCACATTAATCTGGAGTCGGGGGGGAAACACGAAATGCGGATAACACGACCCCAACCCGACCCCAAGACAAAATCCAGCCCTCTGTCTCCATTCTCTTCAACGATGTTCATAGTGAATTGCAGTTTTCATAAGTGGACCCACCTCTTTTATGATATGAAGCTTACAGTCCTTTATGCCATGATACTTTGCACCACAGGTTGTGTGGGTTGCTTACTGTCAAGACACTCTTAGGTTTAAAGTCAAATTTATTCAGAAGAAACAGGATTATGGTTGTGATTACACCAAAAAAACAAGAAAATGAATACATTCCATAAGAGGTCAAAAATATGTTATACAGGGTATAACTCTTACAACAACAACAACAACTTGTGTTTATATAGGGGGGAAATTCAGTTGGTTGCGCCTCCTGTTAGCGCCTTAAGAAGGCGCTAATGGGGCGCAAAGCAACTAGCGCCCGGGCGCGGTGATGTTTGCACCGCTCATGAAATTAACTAGACATTTTGCGGCAGCGCTAAACACTAGCGCCACGATCTCCTGCGCCGGCAGATTGTGACGTCTGTCGAGTGCGCTACGTCCTGGTAGCGCCCCGGAGCGGATATTGAGTGGTGCCCTCTGCCTTACCGCCTGCCGTTAGCAACGACAGGTTGAGGGGAGCGTTTTGTAGTCAGGAAGGGGAGCGCTATTTAAAGGCGAACGCTTCCTGCCTTTTTTTGTTGGTGACATTTTTGCACCACGCATTCTGAGAGAGAGAGACGTCTGGAGAGATTCAACGCTGTTTGAAGGAGTTTTGGGTACTGAGCAGCACTTTGTAGGTTCATTTTGATTTGCCCTTCCTTGCATCTATTTAGAAGAGACTGTGGGGGCTGCACTCTGAGCTCTTTCCCTGTTTCTCTCCATTGTTCTTTCCAGCAGATTTGATGTACAGGTCTCTCCAGGCCGAGATTGAAGGCTGCAATGAGCAGGATGTGGATGGAGAGCAAGATCAACCCTCCCCTTTAAGAACTGGCCGGCGCCATTGTGTCTCTGTTCCATTGCTGACTGACATCACATGAGCTTCGCCAGCGCTCTGAGGTAGCGCCTCGCTCCTCGGCCTTTGCGCCTTAAGACAGGTGTTAAGCGCCTGATTTAGCGCGCCAATCACCTTCAGGGGCGATAAAAGCCAAGTTTGCAGTCGGAGGCGATAATTAGCGCCAGGCGCTAATCTTTGTGCCCGGCCAATAATTGCGCCCCAAATGGGGCGATACTGAATTTTTCCCCCATAGTGCCTTAATGCAGTAAAACGTCCCAAGGCGCTGCACAGGAGTATTTTAAGATAAAAAATTTGACACCGATCCACATAAGGAGAAATTAGAGCAGATGACCAAAAGCTTGGTCAAACAAGTAGGCTTTAAGGAGCGTCTTAAAGGAGGAAAGAGAGGTAGCGAGACAGACAGGTTTAGGCAGGGAATTCCAGAGCTTAGGGCCTAGGCAACAGAAGGCACGGCCATCAAAGGTTGAGCGATTATAATCAGGGATGCTCGAGGGCAGAATTAGAGCAGCGCAGACTCCAATACACTGCAAGACTTCCAGGCATGAGATTTTTACTTGGACAATACAAATGCTTTCATCTTCTACATGGAGCCCAGATATTGGGGTAGATATGGGGGGTGGGAGGATTCAGGAAAGAGTAAATTTAAAATCAGCGAGAGAAATGTCAAGGCTCGAGAGCAGAGTAGAGTTTTGGGTAAAAATAAGCAGAGTGGGTCAGGAAGAAATGGAGAGAGTAACAAAGGTAATAAGGCATCAGTGACTAAGTGACATCAGGGAAAAATAGAAATAAGTTAAAGCTAAAGGCACTATATCTGAATGCGCAAAGCATTCGCAACAAAATAGATGAATTAATAGCACAGATAGAAATTAACAGGATTGATCTAATAGCCATAATGGAGACGTGGTTGCAAAGTGGCCAAGGTTGGGAACTAAATATTCCAGGATACTTAACTTTTACAAGAGATAGGCAAAATGGAAAAGGAGGAGGGGTAGCCCTGATAATAAAGGATGGGATAAAGATAATAGAAAGAAAGGATCTTCGCTCCAAAAATCAAGAAGTAGAATCAGTTTGGGTGGAGCTAAGAAACAGCAAGGGACAGAAAACATTGGTGGGAGTTGTTTATAGGCCCTCAAATACTATATGTAATGTAGGGCAGAGTATAAATCAGAAAATTAGAGGCGCATGTAACAAGGGTAATACAGTAATCATGGGGGACTTTAATCTACATGTAGACTTGGCAAACCAAATTTGCAGTAATAGTGTGGAGGACGAATTCATGGAATGTATGCAAGATAGTTTTCTAGATCAGTATGTTGAGGAACCAACTAGGGAACAGGCTATTTTAGATCTAGTATTGTGCAATGAGAAAGGGTTAATTAATAACCTTGTAATAAAGGGGCCTTTAGGGAAGAGTGACCATAACATGATAGAATTTTATATTGAGTTTGAAAGTGATTTAGTTAAATCCGAAACTTGGGTCTTAAATCTAAACAAAGCAAACTATGTAGGTATGAGGGGCGAGTTGGCTAAGGTAGATTGGGAAACTACATTAAAAGGTATGACGGTAGACAATCAATGGCTAGCATTTAAAGAATTAATACATAATTTACAACAAATATACATTCCTTTAAGGCACAAAAACCCCACAGGAAAAGTGGTCCAACCGTGGCTAACAAGAGAAGTTAAAGATAGTATTAGATCAAAGGAAGAGAAGGAAGAGGCTTATAATGTTGCCAAAAAGAGTAGTAAGCCTGAGGATTGGGAGGATTTTAGAATTCAGCAAAGGAAGACCAAGAAATTGATAAAGAAAGGGAAAATAGAATATGAGAGTAAACTAGCGAGAGACATAAAAATAGACTGTAAAAGCTTCTATAGGTATGTAAAAAGGAAAAGATTAGCGAAAGTAAATGTGGGTCCCTTACAGGCTGAGACAGGAGAAATTATAATGGGGAATTGGGAAATGGCAGAGAAATTAAACAAATACTTTTTATCTGTCTTCACGGAAGAAGATGCAAAAACCTTCCCGGAAATAGAGGAGAACCAAGGTTCTAGCGAGAATGAGGAACTGAAAGAAATTAGTATTAGTAAAAAAAATAGTACTGGAGAAATTAATGGCACTGAAAGCCAATAAATCCCCTGAACCTGATGGCCTACATCCTAGGGTTTTGAAAGAGGTGGCTTTAGCGATAGTGGATGCATTGGTTGTCATTTTCCAAAATTCCATAGATTCTAGAACGGTTCCTGTGGATTGGAAGGTAGCAAATGTAACCCCACTATTTAAGAAAGGAGGGAGAGAGAAAATGGAGAACTACAGACCAGTTAGCCTGTAGTAGGAAAAATGCTAGAATCTATTATTAAGGACGTGGTAACAGGGCACTTAGAAAATAATAATACGATTGGGCAGAGTCACACGGATTTATGAAAGGGAAATTGTGTTTGACAAATCTGTTAGAGTTTTTTGAGGTTTTAACTAGCAGAATAGATAAGAGGGAACCAGTGGATGTGGTGTGTTTGGATTTTCAGAAGGCATTCGATAAGGTGCCACACAAGAGGTTATTAAACAAAATTAGGGCTCATGGGATTGGGGGTAATATACTAGCATGGATTGAGGATTGGTTAACAGACAGAAAACAGAGAGTAGGAATAAACTGGTCATTTTTGGGTTGGCAGGCTGTAACTAGTGGAGTACCGCAAGGTTCAGTGCTTGGGCCTCAGCTATTCACAATCTACATCAATGATTTGGATGAGGGGACCAAATGTAATATATCCAAGTTTGCTGATGATACAAAGCTGGGTGGGAATGTAAGTTGTGAGGAGGATGCAAGGAGGCTTCAAGGGGATATAGACAAGCTAAGTGAATGGGCAAGAACATGGCAAATGGAATATAATGTGGAGAAATGCAAAGTTATCCACTTTGGTAGGAAAAATAGAAAAGCAGAGTATTTTTTAAATGGTGAGAGATTGGGAAATGTTGGTGTTCAGAGGGACCTTGGTGTCCTTGTACACGAATCACTGAAAGTTAACATGCAGGTACAGCAAACAATTAGGAAAGCAAATGGTATGTTGACCTTTATTACAAGAGGATTTGAGTATAAGAGTAAAGACGTCTTAATGCAATTATAAAGGGCCCTGGTGAGACCACACCTGGAGTATTGTGTACAGTTTTGGTCTCCTTACCTAAGGAAGGATATACTTGCCATAGAGGGAGTGCAACGAAGGTTCACCAGACTGGTTCCTGGGATGGGGGGATTGTCCTATGAGGAGAGATTGAGTAGACTAGGCCTATATTCTCTAGAGTTTAGAAGAATGAGAGGTGTTCTCATTTAAATATACAAAATTCTTACAGGGCTTGACAGGGTAGATGCAGGGAGGATGTTTCCCTTGGCTGGAGAGTCTAGAACCAGGTGTCACAGTCTCAGAATAAGGGGTCGGCCATTTAGGACTGAGATGAGGAGAAATTTCTTCACTCAGAGGGTGGTGAATCTTTGGAATTCTCTACCCCAGAGGGCTGTGGAGGCTCAGTCATTGAGTATATTCAAGACAGAGATCGATAGATTTTTGAATATTAAGGGAATCAAGGAATATGGGGATAGTTCAGGAAAGTGGAGATGAGGCAGAAGATCAGCCATGATCTTACTGAATGGCGGAGCAGGTTCGAAGGGCCAAATGGCCTAATCCTGCTCCTATTTCTTATGTTCTTATGTTAGATCTTGACTTTGTGTGATAGTGTAAAATGGGTGATAGCGAGTTGACAGCTCGTTTTGCATCTCTCCCAATTTTGACTTCAATGGGAAAAAAAATTAGCTGAGATGTAAAACAGGTTGTGGACTCACAACCACATGTTTTACACTATTACACAAAGTGCAATACTCCACTGTGTTTAGACATTACTTAAACAGTACCTTACAGCACCCAATATAACTCATTCCACCTGCTGCAAGCTGTAGTATAACACAATAACATAAGCCTAAAGATAAAAGAAGCAGGAAATGAGAGTAAAGGTCAGACCAAGATAAGGAATAAAGATAACATTAACAGTCAGGGGCCAATTCAGTTATATAACAGAAGTATAAAAAGACTGATAAAAATAAAGTGAGAGATGCGACTAATAAAAACAACTCAAATTGTCCGCACAACAATGTATACAGCGTCCAAAATAAAACAGGGGAACTGGAGGCACTAATTTGTAGTGAGGAACCAGTTGGAGTAGGGATAACTGAAACATGGCTACATAAAGAAAAGGACTGGCAATTAAATACTGCAGGTTATAACATATTTATAAAGGATAGGGTTGGAAGAAATTGGGGCAGAGTAGCGGTACAAATTAGAGATAACATAATGGCAGTAGAAAAAAGGGACATAACGAACAGTAGAAACAGAATCCATATGGATTGAAATAAAAGATAAGGAATCGATCATGCTAATAGGGGTATTGTACAGACCACCTAATAGCGGAAGAGAGGTGGAGGAACAAATAGGTAAGAAAATCAATGAAATTGAGTAAAAGACATGGAATAATAATCATGGGAGATTTTAACTAGCCACAAATAAATTGGCAAGAAGAGGTAGGTAAAGGGGAAAAATGGAATGGAGTTTTAACAATGGCCCGTATTTTCCAATCCCTACGGGTGCATACGAGCTGTGTACACACCCGTAGGGACCTTGCAAGTGCCGGTTTCAGGCATGCGAAGCGCATGCGCTAAAAACCGGCACTTCTGATCTGTCAAGAATTCTCTTGACAGATCCTCCACCTGCCCGGGAGAAGGGCCTCTGTGGGTGGAGTGTTCTGCTTTCTGCAGAACCTCCGCCTGCTGACAACCTTTAAAAATCTTACGCCTGGTAAAAGCAGACGTAAGGCCTGCTTTTACCAGCATAAGAGTTTAAAAAAGTAAAACAATATTTTTTTTCCACTCATTTATAATTTAAAAATACTTTTAAAAAAGGTAAGTTTATTTTTAGCGCCGTAAAAAATTAAACTTTTGTTTAAAATATTTAATTTAATGTAATTTTAACTAATTTTAAAAACGTGATTTTTTAAAAAAAAATTATTTGGGGGGAAAAATTTGGTTGGTTTGCGCCTCCCGTTAGCGCCTTAAGAGGGCACTAATGGGGAACAAAGCAACTAGCGCCCGGGCGCGGCGATGTCTGCGCCGCTCGCGAAATTGACCAGACATTTTGTGGCGGCGCTAAACAATACCGCCACGATCTCCTGCGCCCACAGATCTTGACGTCAGTCGAGCATGCAACGCCCTTGTGGCACCCTGGACCGGATATTAAGTGGCGCCCCCCTCTTTTCCGCCTGGCGCAAGCAACGACAGGGCGATTGGAACGTTTCCCAGTTGGTGTGGGGCTGTGGGGGCGCTATTTTAAAGGCGGCCTCTTCCTGGCTTTTTCTGTGGTAGACATTTTTGCACCACTCATTCTGACAGAGAGAGAGATTCTGAGAGAGAGAAGGAGAGACTTCTGCATAGAGCCAACGCTGTGTGAAGTAGTTTTGGCTACTGAGCATCACTTTGCAGGTACTTTTGGATTTGACCTTCATTACTTTAATTACCAAGAGAATACGGGGGCTGCAGTGATTCGGGGCGTCGTCCTGCGCCTGCAGAATCGGAGGCAACAGAGACGCAGAGAGAGAGTGGCAATCATGGCCAGACGGAGGAGGGCCAACAGGCCTCTGTACAGGAGACCTTACCCTCCCAGGGTATTCCGGGAACAATTCTCCTACATTAATTTGTCTGAGGAGCAGTGTTTGCGCAGGCTACGCTTCAGCAAGGAGGTGGTCACTGAGCTCTGCCACCTGCTGCAGCCAGATCTGCAGCCTCTACTGAGGACCAGGATGTCACTGTCGGTGGCAGTGAAGGTCACAGTGGCTCTGAACTTTTATGCCACCGGCTCCTTTCAAGCAGCAACTGGGGACATCGCCAATATCTCCCAGTTCGCGGTCCATTGCTGCATCCGTCAGGTCACAAATGCCCTCTATAAAAGGAGACGCCAGTACATCTCTTTCCCGATAACCCGGGCCAAAGAGCATGAACGCGCATTGGGCTTTGCGAGGATAACGGGCTTCCCCATGGTGCAGGGCGCCATTGACTGCACGCATGTGGCATTGCGTGCACCGTATGAGAATGCACTCCTTAAACGTCCAGTTGGTCTGTGACCACAGACAGATGATACTCGCTGTCAATGCCCGCTATCCTGGCAGCAGCCACGATGCTTTCATCCTGCGCCAGACTGCTGTGCCAGAACTTTTCCAGGCACCGCATCAGCCAAGTGGTTGGCTCCTCTGGGGACAAGGGTTATCCACTGTGCACCTGGTTGATGACACCGCTCCGTAACCCCAACACCCCTGCTGAGCTGCGGTACAACGAGAGCCATCTCGCCACCAGGAACATCGTTGAGCAGACGATCAGCGTGCTCAAGCAACGGTTCCGCTGTCTGGACCACTCAGGAGGAGCCCTGCAGTACTCGCCTGAGTCTCCCTCTTCATAGTTGTGTGCTGCATGCTGCATAACCTGGCAATCCTCAGGACCCAGCCAATGCCACCAGGCCTTAGAGCACCACCGGAGGAGGAAGAGGAGGAGGAGGATGATCAGCAGCAGCAACAAGGCGGGAGGGAGGCCCACAATGTTGAAACTGCAGAGGCCGTCCGTCAATGGCTGATAGCAAGCCGCTTCTAGGCCCCTACAGAGGAAATGGCTTTTGGCATGGAGAACAACATGAATGAAACCAACCCGCAAACCCTAAGCCGGCCAAGGCAGCAATGATTCCAAAGACCAAACATGTACATTTTGAATACAAAAACTTATTTATTTTACAAACTCTGTGTGTGTCATTTCTTCATGACAAACTAATAGAAACAAACACAAAAAATCATTCATTAACATAACTGGTTCTCACAACCTGGAGATAATGTCCAAAACACTAAACAAAAGTTTGAACACGAACCTCGGCCTTTAATAAAAACATTCCCAACATTTCGTCAGACCTCCTACTTTTTGCCCTTCGAGGGTGATCTCCTTCCCTTGCACACTTCCCTCCTTCCCATCCTACTGCTCCTCCGTAATGGGGCCCCAGTGGCTGCAGCAAGGCTGGTGGAAGGCTGCTGAATGTCAGAACCTGAGACTACAGATGCCCTTGAAGGATGGCCTCGACCAGCTCTGGGCCTGGAGGGCCCGGCTGCAGACTGCACCAACTCTGCATGGGCGGCAGCAGTCTGGGCTACAGGCGGTGGCAAGTGCAATGGGGAAGTGACAGTGGTGGCAGCAGGAATGCTGTCATCTTGAGAGAGTGATGATGATGGGGAACACTTCAGCAGCCAGGGGCATTCAGCCTCGGATCTGCGGGTAAGCGTTCTCCAAGGCGGCCTTCGAGATACACGACAGCGCAAAATCATAGAGCAGAAACTGATAGCCAAGTTCCGCACTCATGAGGATGGCCTCAATCGCGATATCGGGTTCATGTCACGATACAGAACGTGACTTGACATCATGGCCGGTCTTCCCAGGTGTTTTTTTTTGTTTTTTTTTTTTGTTTTTTTTTTAAAAAGGCTAACACAAGAACACAAATTGACAGGTTTTGCAGCCAGCAGGTGGTTTGACACGTTGGACCCCCTGGGACACATCTCATTGTCTTGGCTGTGCTCTTTGTTGTAGCGAATAATGTGAATAGATTTTGTCTGGGTTTAAATTGTGAATTCTGGGAGATTCTCTCATTGCTAACTTACCTGACGAAGGAGCGACAGCTCCGAAAGCTTGTAAAATTAAATAAATCTGTTGGACTATAACCTGGTGTTGTGCGACTTCTCATCTTGAGAGAGGACAGCAACTCCCTGCTCGACCGACAAACTGGCACTCCCATGGGGCAGCACATCAGCATCCGGAGCAATCTGCTGGAGCACAGATTGCTGGCCTGCTGCGGCGCGGTGAGAGCCCCGGGGAAATGTGTCCGAACCAGCGACAATGGCAGCAGTCCGTGCTTGCGTGGCCTCAATCTGAGTCTGCATGAGAGCAGTCTGAGATGGGATCATGGCAGCCAGTGACTGAATTGCAGCACTAAGCTTTAGCGTGGCATCTGCCTGTGCTACAGCGAAGTGCTCCACACTCCTTGCCAGTGCATCAATGCATTCGGGCTCCCTTCCCACTGCACCCATGAGCTGAGTGTGCATGTCCACCGCCTGGGTGTTCATTTCAGCGATGAGCCGCTCTTCCTCTGCGTCCAGTGCAGCAGGACTCGCTGGCCTACTCTCCCTCCGGGGAGAAGGCCCCCGAGCTTCCCTACCCCCATCGTGTTGCTGCAGCCCGCTGGGTCCTGGAGCTTCACCCTCATCAGACCCTTCCCCCCTGCTCCCCTCCAGGGAAGACGTGTTCCTAGTGTGGGCATGGGCTTCCTCGGGAGAGGGTGGCGCTGATGCTCCAGCTTCCTCTTCCTCCTCGCCTGCAGCTTCACTCCCACTGGCAGCTTGAGGGCCCGTCTCCTCAGCTGGTGAATCACCATCTGAAAGCAGGGAGGTACAAGAGTGGCTTTAGCGTGAGGACAGGGGGGCAGTAAGGGAGGAAGGAGTGCAGCGATTTAGTAAGTTGGATTGAAAGTGTCAAAGGCTGGTGTTGTGAGGGACAAGTGGAATGAGAGAGGAGAAAAAAGTGATGACCATACCATTGCTGTCCAGAACGGGGTCGGCCTCTCCAGGGGCGACGGGACCGATCACCTGGCTTGCCACAATCCTGTGGACGCGCTCCTCCAGATCGCTGAGGGGTTGCAGCTGAGGCCGCCCTCCACCCGTCCGTGGCTGCTGTCTCCTGTTATGAGATAGCTTGGCCTGCAAGAAAAAGGATGGCGTCTGAGTAAATATACAGCCATGGTCTTGCCTGATGTGCCTCCCATAGTTGAATAGCCCTTACTGTATGCAAAGTGTGGAATGTGCATGTGTGTTTCATGCGAGGGCCATAGGTGTTGGATGAGTGTTGGGCATTGGGGTTTTAAGACCCTCTGGCCATAGAGTGAGGTTGAGATGGAGGGATGGAGAGGTATTGAAAAAAAGCCACTCACCCTGACGACCCGAGTGAGGTCGTTGAATTTTTTGCGACATTGAGTATGGGTCCTGGTCATCATGCTCCTGGAGGAGACGTGCTGAGCCACCTCCCTCCACACTCTTCTGTAGTCGCGTGGCAAAGGCCTCCTGCCACTCTCAGGGTAGAGTATAGATCTTCTGCACTCCACCGCGCCAACCAGAGCCTACAAGGCCCACTCGCTGAAGCGCTGAGCTCGTTCTCTCACCCTCTCCATAGTCCTTGGCTGGAAAATGTAGTCACAGGTCTCTCCAGGCCGAGATTCAAGGCTCCAATGAGCAGGGTGTGGCTGGAGAGCAAGATTGACCCTCCCCTTTAAGAACTGTCTGGCGCCAGTGTGTCTGTGTTCCATCGCTAACTGACATCACCTGCGCTGCGCCTGCGCTCTGAGTTAGCGCCTCGCTCCTCGGCCTTTGCGCCTTAAGACAGGTGTGCAGCGCCTGATTTAGCGCTCCAATCACCTCCAGGGGCGATAGAAGCCAAGTTTGCAGTCAGAGGCGATAATTAGCGCCGGGCGCTAAACTTTGCGCCCGGCCGATAATCGCGCCCCAAACGGGGCGATACTGAATTTCTCCCCCTTAATGTTTTGATGTGTTTTTTGAGTGATCCCCATTCACACTTTTGACAAGTCTAAGCTGAGAGACCTGTCAAAAGTATGAAGGGGGATTCCCTTCTTCCATTGGTTCCCCATGGCTCACGTGATCCCAGGGATGCTTGCGATACCTGGGCCCTGTGCATTTCGTAGAGCAGAGGTCCAGGAGCGGAAATGTCTGGACCTCCGGAGCCCTCAGGTAAGGGCATAGAGTTTTTTCCAGATCGGAGGCCTCCGCACGCAGAAAGCCTCCGATCGGAAAATACGGGCCAATGTGTACAGGTTTCTTTTCTTACCCAGTATGTAAGAAGCCCAATAAAAGAGGAATTACTGTGTAATCTAGTAATGGGAAATGAACCAGAGGAGATAGGAAAAGTAAGCCTAGAAGCACATCTAGGTAATAGCGATCATAACATAATGAGGTTTAAGATAAAGTTGAGAAGGACATAAGTTATCAAAGATCAAAATAATAGATTGGTAAGAAGCTGATTTTGAGGGGATGAGAATGGAAATATAGAAAATAAACTGGAAAATAATATTGGGAAACAAAGAAATAGAAAAGCAGGGGGAAATATTTAAAACGGTGATCCACTGGCTAGGGTCATACCTAGCACAAAGGAAGATGGTTGTGGTGGTTGAAGGTCAATCATCACAGCCTCAGGACATCGTTGCAGGAGTTCCTCAGGGCAGTGTCCTAGGCCCAACCATCTTCAGCTGCTTCATGAACGACCTTCCCTCCAACATAAGGTCAGAAATGGGGATGTTAGCTGATGACTGCACAGTGTTCAGCGCCATTCACAACTCCTCAGATAATGAAGCAGTTCATGCCTGCATGCAACAAGACCTGGACGATGTTTAGGCTTGGGCTGATAAGTGACAGGTAACATTCGCACCACAGAAGTGCCAGGCAATGACTATCTCCAACAATAAAGAGTCTAACCACCTTCCCTTGATATTCAACAGCATTACCATCGCTGAATCCCCCACCATCAACATCCTGGGGGTCACCATTGACCAGAAACTTAACTGAACCAGCCACATAAATACTGTGGCAACAAGAGCAGGTCAGAGACTAGGTATTCTGCAGCGAGTGTCTCACCTCCTGACTCCCCAAAGCCTTTCCACCATCTACAAGGCACAAGTCAGGAGTGTGATGGAATACTCTCCACTTGCCTGGATGAGTACAGCTCCCACAACACTCAAGAAGCTCGACACCATCCAGGACAAAGCAGCCTGCATGATTGGCACCCCATCCACCACCTTAAACATTCACTCCCTCCACCACCGGTGTACCGTGGCTGCAGTGTGTACCATCTACAAGATGCACTGCAGCAACTCGCCAAGGCTTCTTCGGCAGCACCTCCCAAAGCTGCGACTTCTTCCACCTAGAAGGACAAGGGCAGCAGGCGCATGGGAACACCACCACCTCCAAGTTCCCCTCCAAGTCACACACCATCCTGACTTGAAGTATATTACCGATCCTTCATTGTCGCTGGGTCAAAATCCTGGAACTCCTTCCCTAACAGCACTGTGGGAGTACCTTCACCACACGGACTGCAGCGGTTCAAGAAGGTGGCTCACCACCACCTTCTCAAGGGCAATTAGGGATGGGCAATAAATGCTGGCCTTGCCAGCAACGCCTGCATCCCGCAAAAAAAATAGAGTCCAAGAGCAATAAATTCCATTAAAAAAACAAGAATAAACTAGCAATTAATGAAACACCATGGATGAATAAAAACATGCGGTCAAAATTGAAACTAAAGAAAAAGGCATACATTAAGTACACAGACAACAAAGGAGACGATGAAAATTGGGAATATGAAGAGGTTAGGAAAGAAGTCAAAAAACAATTAGAAAGGCAAAGAGGAACTATGAAAGTAAATTATCAAGGAATATAAAAAGAAATAGTAAAGTATTCTACAGACACATTAATAACAGAAGTAAAATCAAGATAGGGATAGGGCCACTAAGGAATGCACAAGATAAACTCACAGGTTACGACAGTGAAATGGCAGAAATATTGAATAGTTACTTTGCCTCAGTATTTACCAGGCAGACTAACAAAGTGAACATGACACAAGAAGAAGAGATCAAAAACGATATCAATCCATTTAAAATAGAAAGGGGGAGATAATTGATAAACTAATCAAACTTTAGAGAGGATAAAACCCCCGGTCCACGTGGATTGCATCCACACATATTAAAAGAAGCAAAAGGGTGAAAGGCGTGGCTCGAACTTTTAGACTATGGCCCCAGTCCTAGAATCCCCAACCAGTGGAAATAGTTTCTCTTATTTAACCTATCAGTTCCCCTTAATATCTTGAAAACTTTGATCAGATCATCCCTTAATCTTCTAAATTACAGGGAATACAACCCTAGTTTGTGTAATCTCACCTCATAAATAACCCTTGGAGTCCAGGTATCATTCTGGTAAACCTACGCTGCACTCCCTCCAAGGCCAATATATCCTTCCTAAGGTGTGGTACTCAGAACTGCTCACAGTACTCCAGGTGTGGTCTAACCATGGCTTTGTACAGCTGTAGCATAACATCTATGTTAGGTATGAGTCGTGATTGATAGAGATTGTTGGTAGATGAGTGAAGAGGGTGGTGAATTAAGCAGTGTGTGAGCCTAGTGGTTCAGTTGTAAGGATGTGGCATTTGAAGATGAATTTACTGACCTTGACCACTCATGTGAGGTCATTAAACTTCTTGCGGCACTGCATCCAGATCCTTGGGCTACACTGCTGGCATTGACCACGACGGCTATCTGCTCCCATTGCCTTTTACAATTTTGCCTGGAGGGCCTCCTGGCTGCCTACGGATATAGGACCTCTCTCCTCCTGTCCACCTCCTGTACCAAGGCCTCCAGCTCTACATCCAAGAACTTCGGAGCATGCTCTCTCCCCTGTTGTGCCATCAGTACTTTTTCTTCCTGCTTACACACTGTTCCCCAGCCAGTTGAATCACCTGCTGCAGCCAGAATGTATCTCACCTTTAAGAGGTGCAGACTGCCTTTAAAAAGTGCAAGTTAGCTTTCATTGGTGCTAGCTTCGCATGTACTTGGGACCCTTGCTGAGCGTGCAGCCACTCAGCAGCGTGTTCAGTGCTGGGCTGCACGCCACAATCATTCTAATTAGCAGGCAGCATGAGGTTGGGATGCTGCCTGCATCACTTTGAATGGGCACGGATTGATCCTGCATCATGATCCCCGCGCCCGTTTTCAGGGGCAATCCAATCTTTAGCCCTATATACCTATATGTAACTATGTAGTACAGGTAGACCAACCCCAGGGATTTGGATAGCCAGTTTGAGGAGGGAACAAGAAGTGAAGCACTGAGCAGGAATGAACAAGAACATGTGTGACGGCAGTGGAGGAGCAGGAACTTGTTAGCCAGAGGGCCAGCTCGTGGCTTTCCTTGGTTGCAGAGACCTGGGATTCAGACTTCATGAGGACTGCATATAAAAGAATGAGCACAAGCATTATCTGAAGCCCTTTGAGCCTGCATAAAGCACTCTGTAAGATCTGTAGAGCAGCCCATTGTCCATAGCAACTTATTTGAAGTGCAGTCTGCTGTGGTATGCTTGGCAACTTCAGGACCTTCTGTAGTGGTGCCCCATGACAGTGGTCCTTCACACAGTGAACGCTCATGAATGATCACATTGAAGATACAGAAGCCTTAGTCTCAAACATACAGAAGGCTGTCTTGTCCAGCTTCACCATGCTGGAGGATCAACAGGCAGAACCATTATGTAGCATTTCGCAAGCCATAAAAGATGGCCCGCTACTACATAGATCAGTGTACATAGGGAACATAGGAATAGGAGAAGGTCATTCAGCCTCTCAAGACTGCTCTGCCATTCTGTTAGATCATGGGTGATCTATATCTTAAATCCATCCACCCGCCTTGGTTCTGTAAACCTTAAAACCCTTACCTAACAAAAATCTATCAACCTCAGTTTTAACATTTTCAATTGACCTAGCCTCAACAGCTTTTTGGGGGAGAGTTCCATATTTTTCCTACATTTTGTGTGAATAACTTCTTCCGGACGTGACCCCTGAATGATCTAGCTCTAATCTTAAGGTTTGCCTCCTTGTTCTGGAATGCCCCACCAGAAGAAATAGTTTGGGCTGGATTTTGATACTGGGGACGTGATGGAGGCGGGACTCCCACTTTTTGGGTTGTAGTCCCGCCTCCATCGACTTGTGGCCAACCCACTCGATTTTCCCTTGATTGACCTTGTTGAGCCCGCCCAGCGGGCTCAGCAGGCCAATTAAGGGCCACCCAGCAACAGGTAACGTCACAGATTGACATTTCATCTGTCAAGAGCTTTTGACAGATGAAATATCAGCGTTTGACAGCTCCTTGAAGCTGTCAAACACTGACAATCTGTCCTCTAAGTTAATTCCTTCTTCTCAGGCTGATTTAGAGATCTCTGCAGAACAAAAAGCAGAGGCTGCAGCTTTTGACAGCTCAACGGCCATTCTGCTTTCTGTGCCGGTGAGATTTCTGACTCCCGAGACCTGAAGGGCTGACACCTGCAGGAGGAAGTTAAGGTAAGTAAAACTTTTTTCCACACTTTACACTTACCTTACACACTTACCTCTGCACACATGCACCCATCACTCACCTGCCCACCGGACATATCGACCCCTCCAACCCCTGCAGACCCATGGTCCGCCTTGCTAAAACGGCGTGGTTCGGACCTGTCGGGAAAGCCCACACTTCAGGGCTAAAAATAGGGATTAGGCAAAAAACTGCCTGTTAACTACCTGTTAACAGGCAGTTTATTGGCACTAATCCCTTTCCCGCCTCAGGGAGGCGGGTCCCAGCACAGGTCGGGTACCCGCCTCCTGTGAAACTGGCATGGAGGCGGGTTGGGGGCGGGATGGGTTCGGGACCCCCGAATCTGCTATTTTAACCCCCCACACACCTCCAAACCCACCTCCACGGGTCAATGAAAATTCTGCCCTTTATCTCTATCTACTCTATCAACTCCTTTAGTCATGGTGAGGGAGTAGGCAAGGATGAGGTTGCTGCCTTTCTTGGCAACACCACATACAGTCCACCCAACCTGCCACCTCAAATGACAGAAAGTGGACCAGAAAGTGGGCAAGGCCAATCATGTATTGTAAGAAATCATGGATTGAAAGAAATAATAGTCTGTTACGGGTTCCCTAGATTAGTAGTTTGCCTAAGTTGATGACACAGCAAGATTCCAGTCATGTCAGAAAAAGAGTTGTACAGAGAGCTGAATTACAAGGTCAGAACACAGAAACAGGCCTTCGAGTGGGCATAGCTAGGCCTGATACGGGATGCAGCAAGGAGCTGTAGGATAAACAAGCTGTCTACGAGAGGGCAACAAGACCTTTAGAACAGAGATAAGGAGGAAAATGACCTCATGAGGCTGGGAGGGGGCTGTCAGAGGTACCCTCTCCTTTGTAATTGGACAGTGGGATGGGTAAAAATGATTGACACCAGGTATCCACCAGCCCATCGAACAGGCGACCGAGAGAGGAAAACAGGCAGCGAGGGGCGAAGGCATCCTCGAGGTGGAAATCAATGCTGGCTTATGCCTAACACCTTGATCAAGTTTAGCCTCTGAGGTGGATCCATGCTGCTTCATAACCTAGCACCTCCAACAGCTCGAAGAGACGAACTAACAGAAGTGACTACTGCTGCAGGCTGCAGAGATCCGCTGACCCGAGACCTCCACGCTGTCTCATCGGGCATCTGTCCGTCCATCCGTGGCAATCCGCTTCGGGGGTCGTAGATCGCTCTCTACTGTCACGGGTTGTATGTCTATTATACTTATCTTAACCACATGTAAAATCTGATTATGCTTTGAACTGTAACTCTTTAATAAAATACCTTGAAACTCTGGGTATCTGTGTGTGACCTGTGATCCTAATCTTACAGTGGTGTCAGAAGTGGGATACACGGTATTTAGGAATTTTAAGGATCCGGTTAGCGGTGGACCGGAGAACTTGGTCAAACACACGTGATCGTTGCTTAGACTGAGTATTTTTCTCTCAGAAAGAAGGGGGCGGGAAAGAGCGTATTAAAAAGTAAAAGCAGAAATACCATGGCGTTGGCATATCACCGAAAATTGTTAATAGACAGCCTGGCAGAAAAGGTCGGTAAGGCTGCAGCCACGGGCGTTCTAGGAATTTTAGAAGATAGTAACGGGGACTATGATTATATTCTTGACAGACTTTCTGAAGATGTCCACAAAAACAAACTTAAGCTGAAAAAAAGCCATGAGAAGTAGGCAAACGTGGCACACTTATGTGCTGTGCAGCTAAATCAGGATGTTAAAGGGTTAAAGGAATTAATATACCAGCTGCAAAACTAAAACGGCCGCCAGCTCCAGGCCATCTCTGAGCTCCGCACCCAGCTGCGCCGGGAGCAAAGAGAGAATGACAAAGCACAGCGGACCCAAAGGAAGCTAGACCAGATTCTAGACAAAGACATTGAACTATAGGCAGAAAATGTTAGGCTGAGTGAGGAATTGGAAGATGCGAGAGGGGCAGTAAGGGAACTGAATAGACAGAAACCAACGCTTCCCCCAGGGCAGATCAGGCCCTGTGCCGAGCAAAACTCCAACAGCTTCAGGCACACATTGGCCAACAGCGAGCATTAGTGGCAGCTGGTACACCAGCAAACCAATTCGTTCCCACCGCCACCCCCGCAATGACTCCCGTGGGCCCAGCAGGGAGGGGGAACTTCCCCTCTCCAATACGATGGTCATAGTAGTCTGCACTGTTGATTCTGGAGCCCGTCAATAAATAATGTTAGTCGACTCCGACTCCTCCGCCACCATCATTCATGATCCCCACCCCAATCCTACAAAGGGCGTGCCCCAAGTTTTATCGGGCTTTAACAATTCAAAGCAGAAAACTATACAAGGATCCCTTCCCTTGGAGCTAAAGCAGGGTGTTATTCGCAAAGGCACGTTTACGACCAGCTCCCCAGTTTGGCCGGTTAGAAAACCGGATGACTATCGGATGACTACTGACGATCGCAAACTCAACTCAGTCACCCCCGCGTGTGCCCCAGTGGTTCAGGGGACACCCACCCTACTCTCCCATATTCCCAGTGGCATTAATCAGTACAGAATGAGATTCAATAGAAAACATCAAAAATTTTAAATTGGCTTATGGGAGAAAGGATAAAATACCTATGATGAAATAAAAGAGAAAAGGGAAGATCATGTCTCTTTTCTGCTGTTCTACAGGTTTTTATTTGTTTTCAGTGTGAATTTTGATGTATTTTTGCAAAGCATCTGTGAGTGTTTGGGAAGTTACATTATTCCTTTTGTCTGAAAGTCTGTCTTTAAAAGAAAGGGCTGGAATTTGAATGACCTGTGGAGTCGGGTTTGGAGGCGTGTGGGGGGTTAAATTTGCGGGGTCGGGGGTCCCGACCCCATCCCGCCTCCACGCAATTTTGACAAAATCAGTCGCGGGGTTCCCGATTCCGTCCCGCCTCCAAGAGGCGGGAGAGGCTATTAAAGCCCTTAACAAGCCCTAAATTGGGTCTGTAATGCCATTTTGAAACATTTTAGCTAGTTTAACCCTTTTCTGACGTGAAGCACGCCTGATGTGAAACACTCCAGTGAAACCTGGCGGGAGCACAAGTGGATAGCTCACTATCAGCTGCAGGTCCACTATTACAATGGAGATGTGATGAAGGTAGTAGTATTAGGTCTGAAAGTCGCCTCTGATGCTGCTGTATTGAATGTCTTCAGAGACTGCATGGCCTTTGCTGTGAGAGGACTTGGATGCAAAAAAAATTCTCTCTCTCTCTCTCTCTCTCGATTTTGCATCCAGGTCCACTCACAGCAAAAGCCAGGCAGGTCCTCTCTCACCAACATCCATGCAGCAGCAATGATGACATCATCAGAGGCGACTTTCAGACTGAAACCACTAATTAGTTCATGGGTTCCCACATGCTGGAACTCAATTGCCCAATTAAGTGAAAATTGCATCATTCATCCACATTAATCTGGAGTCGGGGGGGGTAACACGAAATGCGGATGACCCGACCCCAACCCGACCCCAAGACAAAATCCAGCCCAAAGTGTCTGTTATGTGCTAAAAGCCATTTAACCCTTTGTAGTCTTGTCTTGGATTTTGGAAGTTTTAAGAATGTGCGACAGTCATTTGAAAAGGCATCTGAAGAAAGAACAAAGATAAATAATATGTAACTTACTGTGTTTTTTTTGTTTTATTTTATCTGTTCTGTATCATGTTTAGTTAATAAGTACATTTGCTCCGCCGCCTTATAAACCTGCAAAGGAGTTAACCCTTTCCGCTGGCAGCTGTTTTTTTTGAATTGGTTCACCAAACAACTTTGATCTATGTTTTCTATCTTTAATATTGTATTGGACAGTAAAGTTTCTCCAGACGCTCATGAATGAGATAGAATCTGGTATTAATGGGAATTTTCATTCTAGTGAAAGTCAGGAAAGTGTAGTTACGAATAGTAAATTGTTAGCTTTCTCTTGGAGACATTTGTGTCCCTGCCAATAATGAACTTTTTAAGAAAACTGAATTTGATAGTCTGACCACTACCCGAGACATTGGGACCATGCGGTGGAAGATGAGCAAAGATTTCCAGACAATCTTTTGATAAGATCACCTGAAAGCCCGAGATAACCTCAGGAGCAGGAGGAGGAGACGAGGAAGAGGAGGAGGAGGAAGAGGAAGAGGAAGAGGAGGAGGAGGAAGGGAGGAGGCAGGCAGCACATCCCCGTTCCAGACGGGCTGTCTGTGAGCACCTCATCAGACTCCGATTCCAGTGAATGAAATCCCAGATCCCACTTCCTCATCATACCATCATTATGTCATGGAACATCACAGCATCCTCCTGGGCACAAAGCTGAAATGAGAGCCACCACAAAACAGACATTCCAAACAAAATTCATAAATATATCAAATTCAAATCAAAATGACAATATCAACTAATCACCCTTGTGCATTCCCTTAGTGTCTGTCTTTCTTGTGCCTTTTCCTACTCTAGTGCTCCTACGAAGTGTTCCCCCAGTGGCTGCAGCATGGCTGGTGGAATGCTGCTGACTTTCAGTGTGGGAGACTACAGATGGCCTTGCAGGACGACCTCAAACATCTTTGGACCTAGAAGGCCCGGCTGTAGACTGCACCACCTTGGCATGGGCAGCAGCAGTCTGGGTTGGCTGGCTGATAGGCAGCAGCAAGGACACTGGTGGAGTGGCAGTGGTGGGAGTACGAATGCTGTCATCCTGAGAGGGGACAGCAGGTTCTTGCTCCACGGACCTACCTACTGCCACTCTCCCGGGAGCTGCCTCAGCATTCCTAGCAATCTGTTGGAGCACAGATTGCTGGACTGCTGCAACACCGTGCAAGCCCCTTTAGACACTCATAAACCCAGCGACGATGGCAGCAGTCTGAGCTTTCACTGCAGCAGTGAGATGTTGGGTTGCTTCTGCCTGTGCTGCAATGGAAGCTGCAAAATCGCCCATCACACCCAGCATCATCTGTGGGTCCACAAGGTCTCTCTTCAAGTTGTCCATCATTTCCATTCTGGCTCCAAGCTCTGTGCAAAGCCCCGTGCAATGTTGGAGCTGGACTCCTTCATGCTCCTTGACACTGATAAGAGGCTCTCTGGCAGGCTTGCCATTGCATCTAGCATTTCCGTGTGCATACCCATCACCCTTCTTCTGAAGGCCGCCCCATTGAGGTCATCATCTGAGTCCTGTAGAGCAGAACTTGTGCGCAAACTCATCTCCGGGGAGCTGGCACCCAAGTTACACTTTCTCCCTGGCCTTGCTGCAGCCCACTCGTGCTCAGTGACTCACCACATGCAGATCCCACCTCTATGACTACCCTCTAAAGTTCGCGCAGTGCCATTTTCGGAGCTGATGTCTGCGATTGTCAAATGCAGTGCCGGTGTCTCTTCTTCTTCTCCTCCATCACTGTGTTTATGATGTTCAGGGACAGGCTGTGCTGGTGGCAGTTCTTGGGTATCTGAAAGCAGAAAGGCACAAGGGTCGAGTTGTGGTGAGGGGAGGGGGGAAAAGCAAGATATCCGTGCATACACCATCAGCAGCTTGTAAGTGAGAAGAGATTGTGGGATGAGGGGGAAGTGGGATGTGAGAAGAAGGATTATTTATGACCTTACTGTCATCATCAGCAATGCTTTCAACTTCTCCGCTCACCACGGACTCTGTCACAGCCCCTCCAATACTTTGTGACACTGATTCCTCCAGGTCCGTCAAGGTGTGAATCCTCGCTTGGCCGCCTCCCGTCTGTTGTTGCGCGTGGTGGTTGTGTACCACCTTGGCCTGCAAGAGAAAGGGAAGTGTGTCAGTGAGTGTAGTGCAATGTGTTTGGGTGAAGTGTCTGCCATGGTTGAATAGCTGTCAGTATGTGCAAGACGTGAGTGTGAGTGTTGCAGCAGTGGTAAGTGTGTGAGGGTGAAGTGAAGCCATGATTGTGAGATATGAGTGATGATAGCTAGAGATTGTTGGTAGGTGAGTGATGGGGGTGATGAGCAGTGTGTGAGGCTAGTTTTGCAGATGGTGGGATATGACATTTGCTGAAGCCTTCACTCACCTTGACCACTCGTGTGAGGTCATTAAACTTTTTGTGGCACTGGATCCAGATCGCTGTGACAGATTGTGCGATCTCCTCCCAGATCCTTCTGCTGATGACGTTTGAAGGCCTCTTGCCCCCATGTGGGTAAAGGACATCCTGTCAATGTTCTACCCCCAGGACCAGGGCCGTCAGTGCGGCATCCGAGAATCGTCTCGCCCTTTCTCTATTCCTTCTTCTCAGCTGACAATGAGCTGCTTCTACAACAAAGAACCTCCCCTTTAAATAATGGAGAGAGCCTAGGTCAAACTTCATTGCACCCGATATTGGCCCCTTCATTGAGCGCTAAGCCAATCAACAGCGCGTTTAGCTCTGAGATCAGCGCTACAATCATGTAAATGAACAGGCAGCACAAATTCATAGTTGTAAAGAACTAGGTACAGATCACGGTTTGATCTGGCTTGTGCAGTGAATCAGTCTGCAATCTAATCGAGGGTTAGAAGTATTTGTAAATCACTTAAGGATTGAAATGAAGAAATTTGGAGTGAAGATCAGTATCATCAAGCCTGGAAACTATTTAGAAGGGGCGCAGGCAAATACCTCCAGGCGGTGACCCCACCTGTTTTTGGGCCATATTGAATTTCTAGGCCGTGGTTCCTGCAATTAGGTGTTACTGGGCCAGAAGAAGTACCCGGGTGAATTTATGAGTCTGCGTTACCAGTAGGAAGTGTTGTGCATGCCCAGATTTCCATTCCTGTCTGACAATGCTCTGCAGCTGAGAAAAATCTTGAAATTATACTGCTAATTGAATCTCCATAGGTGATTGTTCAAAGGATGGATTTCAGTGTCAAATTGATGGATTCTTGGTAAAGAGAAATACAATTGGGTTTCTGTGTTTCTGTGTTCTGACGAAGGGTCATCGACCTGAAACGTTAACTCCCCACAGATGCTGCCTGACCTGCTGAGTATTTCCAGCATTTTCTGTTTTTATTTCAGATTTCCAGCATCCGCAGTATTTTGCTTTTGTACAATTGGGTTTGCCTGCCTACTTGCTGCATAAATAAGCAGACTGACAGGCTGAAGACAGATCAGTGTCTAGACTGGTAAGAGGTAACATTACAATATGTTCCTCAAAAGCCTTCCCATTGTTTCCTGTGTATGCCATGATGTGCAACATTGCTAGATGCTACGAGGAGCACGGTTGACTTGCCTGAAGAAAAAGTAAGTGATGTTTATATGACAAAGTACTAGAGGTAGATTTACTGGAGGCTTCAGGCCAAATCTCTGAAAGAGCCGGGGATGAAAGGGCGGAGTTAATTGTGCAGCAATTATCCTAAATGTAGCATGACCATTACTAATGTTGCCTAATTATAGTGCTTAGTTTATTACAAACTCAATACTTTTATGTCATTCAGCCTGAACAAAATCTTATAATGTTAAATTAACTCTAATTATAGTGGCCTTACAAAGATTAGTTGATTACATGATTTCTGTTTATTTGAATTCACCAATGCCAACGTTAAGTGTCATTTTTCTATGGATGTTATGAGTAAACAGGGAGAACAATGCAGGTGGAAATCCAGCAGTTTTTATGGTTTTTTTCTGGTAATTTGTGGGCTGGCACTGGAATAAAAATGCCATGGAAGCTGCTGGATTGTCGTAAAAACCCGAATGGTTCGCTAATGTCCTTCAGGGAAGGACAAATTTTGCGCTCAGGTTCTGCAGTGGGGTTTGAACCCAGAACCTTCTGACTCAGCGGTGATACGGTAACACTGAGCCAAGCTGACACTTGTAGGGTGTAAATGTTTTGAATTCATACTCCAGGTGTAGAGCTTCATCCACTGGGAGCACAAATCGGGAATTAAGACGCAGAGGTCAATGAGCCTTGCAGGATGTTCCATCCATTCAGAAGACCAGAGAATCCTAGATATGGATCAAAGGTGGGTAAATGGAGTTGAGGTACGGATCAGCCATGATATGATTGAATGGTGGAACAGGCTCGAGGGGCTGAGTGGACTGCTCCTGTTGCTACGCACTGTTTTCATGAAAAGAAAATGTTTGACAAACCTTTTTATTGTTTGCTTACAGACAGACAATACCACAAACGTTTAGCTGTGGCCCAGTGGTAGCACTCTTGCCTCTGAGTCTAGAAGCTTGTGGGTTCAAGTCCCACTGTATGAGATTTGAACACAAAATCTAGGCTGATCACCTAGTGCAGTACTGAGGAAGTGCTGCACTGTCAGAGGTGCCATCTTTCGGATGCGACATCAAACCAAGGCCCTCTCAGGTGGCTGTAAAAGATCCCGTGGCTCTATTTCGAAGAAGAACAGGGGAGCTCTCCCTGGTGTCCTGGCCAATATTTATCCCTCAACCAATATCACTAAAACAGATTATCTGGTCATTTGGCTCATTGCTGTTTGTGGGAGCTTGCTGTGTGCAATTGGCTACCGCGTTTTCTACATTGCAACAGTAACTAAACTTCAACAGTATTTAATTGGCTGTAAAGCGCTTTGGAACATCCTGAGGTTGGGAAAGGCGTTATATAAATGCAAGATTTTTTTTTAATGGATAAATCATCATGTCATTTGCGAATTACTTCAGTGTACTAAAAATCACCTGCAGCTCTTTCCCCCACCCCCATCCTCCCTACCCCTGAACAAAACATTCACCAAAAATAGTTTCATGAAGTTGGTGTCTCTTTAAAATATAGTTCCCAGCACTTATAGCGGGCATGTTGGCGTTAACGCGATTAACCCGCTATAAGTGTTGGACTGTGTATCGTCTTTTAGATGATTTAGAGAGGATGGGAACAGGAAATGTCCGAGGCCACATTTACGCTGTGCACGCAGTTCCCCAAGTTTGATTCACCACAGGTGCTTCCCTCCGCCGTAGGCAAAACTCTCTCCAAAGTGAGCACGCACTGCTTTGTGTTTGACTATGTCCCTCTGGAACTGATCATCCCCAATATTGGGGGAAATGCCCATCCTACTTCTACCAGCTGATGAGTGAACTCTACAACCCTGACAACCACCAAATCTAACTTAATAGAACCCGCTGAGACCCAGATTAGGCAATAACGAGGTGGAAAAAGCTTACTGAATTGCTCAAAATGGCCGGCACACTTATATGTGCTATAACCTGCGCCATTATAATTGATTTCAGTGGAAATGGCAAATCGTCAGCGCCATTTGCCCGATATCGGCGTGAACGGTGTGAGTGGTGGGGACTGTAGTTTGAAAATGCTTTCCCAACATAAGGCGAAAGGTCCATTTGGGCGAATAAATGTCTACCGTACAGTGAAAGTATTGCCCCTTATCGCAGTCCATTTCAGCAAATAAATGTCCACTGTATGGTGAAAGTATTGCCTCTTTTCACTGAATAAAAATGTCATAATTAATTTCCTGAAGTCGATATCTCCCATATAAACTAGATCACCAGCATCGTACCGAACATCAGGTCTTCAATATGATGGACACGTTCGTGGAGGTAGCATTTCCGATGATGTTAATCACAGATGGGGACCGTCTGCTTTCAATGAACCGAGGATTTGAAGTTAAAAGCTTAAGTGTTCCTTCACAAGCAGCTTGGCCCCAAATCTGGTTAGGGCCCGCAGGGCTGTCATGACAATGGTGATGCGGAGCTTCCACCCACTGAGCAGGTGCACCACTGACCCTGTCAGAATTCATGGGGTCAGCTTATTAGCACAGTGGTAAACAGGCTAGGAGTGCAACTCACACGTTACATGGGAAGGTTACACAGGCGGAGGTGAGGAAGGAAACTTGTTGCTGGTGCATGGGTTTGAAAAGCCCTCATTTTTAAATCCTCATTTTTGTTTATCTTTGACTGAACCGCTTTTTATTACAGGATTATGGTCGATGGTGTGCCAACTGAGACACACAACCTTTGGGCACACTGTACAAGTACTGAACACTCACTGGTCTGGTTATAATTTCCCATCTGTGACACAGGAGCAGGAACAGGTGCTAAAAGGATCAAAAACAAAACGTGGCTCAGATTCACAGTCGAATTTGGGCCACTTCCTCTCCACACAGGCCTTTTAGGCAAGCCTAGCACGATCTCACTGTAAAGGAGCCAAAGCTTCATTTAAGTATTAGAATGCATTTAAATTAAGCCTAGTGCAATTTTGTGTCTGCTTAGGAGCAGATTGCACAGCAAGCTCCCTTCTCCCCTCAAGCGAGCCTATGGGAAGCTCCATCAGTGATTGAGCTCTTAAAGGATCAGAGGGTCTTTAGCCTTTTTCTTATTTGTTTGCTAGTTTTACAAAACGCTTTTAGTACTGGCTTCTGTTATTAATTGTTTGTTGGCATTTTTCCAGTTTTTTTCCCATCTTTTTAAAAACAAATTTAAACAACATAAGATTTTCTGCCGAAGTCTTTTGGAGCTGATGAATTTAAAAACAAATTTAAACAATGCAAGATTTTCTACCGAAGTCTTTTGGAGCTGATGAATTTAAAAACAAATTTAAACAATGCAAGATTTTCTACCGAAGTCTTTTGGAGCTGATGAATTTAAACATTCTTATTTGCAGTCAAATATTTGTACACGTTTGTGCGTTTTCTCGTGACTAATGTGGCTCCAAAACGAATTGCATATTAAAAGGACGTAGGGATGAAATGTGGAATTCTTGGCTTTTCTCCCAGACACTCATAAACCAAGGAGGCAAGCAACATGAAGCATGTTTATGGTATTTAAGGGGATTCTAATGATAAGTTAGGTTGATGAGTTGCTCTATTCAATTCTTATCTCGCAGTTTGGCTACAAATTATTGGTGAGGAAAAACAGACGAAAATGATGGACAGGAACAGACCAACTGATCCATCTAGCCTGTCCCATCTAGTCGTGATGCATCATGATAGGCACTCCCCACACAGCCCGAGCCATGTAATCTCCTGGGAGAGGCGGAAAAACAGATTTAAAAAACCTAGTCCAATTAGGAAAAAAAATCTGGAAAATTCCTCTCCGAGCCCTTTAGTTGAATGAAACTAGTCCAGGTGACCACATTGACCCTGAAAAAAGCACACTGGTGGTAAATTTGCATTTGGATGATCGTGTAAATGGTGATATCAATTCAGTCGCCAGTTATACATCTTTCTTGATTTTCATTTCCATTGATTTCACTCAGATGTAATTCAGTCCCCATTATAAAGTCAAATGGTTCCTATTATAAATTTTTACGTCCTCATTTATAATTGTCATGCTCCAATTACACCATCCTGCCTGCCTGCCCTCCCCCCAATGAAAGACACAAGTGCCTCCTTGGGCCCCTTTGCAAAGGGGCCAAAATGTACGTGAAGTTCTACTATCTTCCAGGGTACAATCCAGTCCTGGATACTCAGGTGGCCCCCACTTCTGGCAGGCCAGTACGGCTACTTCCACTTGGCATACCAGCCCATTGATGTTCGGCCACACCATTGTGAGTCCCTGCCTCTGGGTACGCCCCTTGGCCTTGTTTGGGGCAGGCGGAGGCTTCCCTTCTTGCAAGGCCCCATGGAAAATGCTGGGGAATGTCGGAATTTGGTGTATCTGGGGCCAAGCTTAATTTGTGGCTCTCTGCCAGACTCCCGCCAAAGGTTAATGGTGTTCCTGGTGTGGCCGAGCATCAGTGGGCCAGTATGGAAAGTGGAAGCTGTGGTATTAGCCTGCTAGAAGTGGAGCCCACCTGGGGATCCAGACCTCGATCATGCCCTGGACCCTGGAAGAAAGATGAAATTCAGACACATTTTGGCCCCTTTACAGATTTTTAGGGTTGAATTTTGTGGGGGTCAGCGGGCGCAATTGGTGGCAGGTCGGGTAGGAAAGTGGGTTTTTTCCCCAGCGGGTCGGGACTGCGCTGTGAACCCGCCGCTACGCGCCTTTAGCAAATGTTGGGTCTTTCAGTGCTGAGCACATCTGACATGCAGCGGCGGGTGGGGCAATTAAAATCATTAGTGGCTTGTTTACAGCCACTTATCAATGGTTTTTTCCAAGCTTTTTAGATTTGACAGGTCGCCCACCGGTTTCCCGCTGTGCCTAGACCTCGTCTGTGAAGCTGAGGCGGGAGGTCAGTGGCCATTGAATCAGCTGATGAGTTGACAGCTTCAAATGTCAAGTCAAAGCTCCCAGCTGATTGAGATATGTTCTCTTAACCACTAGCATCTTTAACTGCACTTCCACTACAGATTCAGGATGCTGCAAGTCTTTACACAAGTCTCCCTCCAGTCTGACCTCATAACCTTTCTCACCATTGACAGATCGCTTCTGTCATCTCTAGTTCACCTGCCATCTATTCCATCAACATCGGTGCCCTGGAAACTCTCTCACCTTGGTCCTCAGAATCCCACCATGATCAGCCCCAACACCAGCATCACCAGGCACACCAGCAGCAGCAACAACACCAACCTTCTCCGCAAACAACTGATGCTGCACAGGACACAGGGCATCAGCACCCGACCACATTGCTGCCCGGGAGGTCAGGGATGGCCTCACCATGACCAGATTTACTTTACTTGACGCTGTACACCCTGGCTGCCATATGATGCACCAGGTTGGCACCATCCCACACCAACACCATAAAGCATCCCTACAATGCCCAAGCCATTCCTTTCGCACTCATCACCATTGCGGGGGTTACCGTTATGGCTCACCATTCACTGCAACTCACTAAACCACTTCCAAAGGTGCACACAAATCTGTCCAAGAATGCAAAGTGTTGAAAATAAAGGTTTCAATGTTTGACACCACATTAACAGAAACTTTACATGAACATTGTATAAAAGTGCCTACCCTTGCGTGTTGTTAGTTGGTATGATTGCACTAGGATGAGTGTGAGGGATGGCTAGTGAGATGGGGATGTGATAATGTAGATAGAGAGGGATGGGTGGAGGTGCAAGGTAAGTTGGTGTGAGTAAGAATGTGCAGGAGTAGGGTAGGGAAGGCAGAGTGATGGGGATGTGATGAGTGGCACAACAGGATGAGGTTGAGTGTGGCTTTGTACTAGCATTTCGTGATCTACTGAGATCATTGAAACGTTTGCGGCACTGCACCCAGGTCCTCCTGACCACATCCCTGTTTGTGCCCTCCTGTGCAATGTGCAACCAGGCTGTGTTGATTTCCTGGGGAGGTCTCTTCCGCCCATGGGAAGGGAAGAGAAACTCCCTGCGTGCTGTGACTCCCTCTATAAGCATATGAAGGGAGTCATGGGAGAGCCTGAGTGCAGCCCTGAACCTCTGTGCAGTGCTTGTCAGTGTTTGTAGCACCTCAATGCTGTAGAACACTGACAGCACAAATGTCAAAATAAATTTGGCCATGGTCCCTTTAAGGAAACTGGTTGATGACGCGTCATCAAATGACATCACCAGACCTGCTTCGTCTAATTGGCCGGGAAACTCGCTGGACAGGCTTAACAAGCCCAATCAGGGGAAATTCATTTCAGAGGCCGGGATGGAGACAGCAGCGGGGTCACGACCCGCCACCGACCTCGCCCGCCACAGACCTGCCGAGGTTCGTAAAATCACGGCCTAAGTCTCAGTGGGTTCACCCGTCCCAAAAAGAGTGGGCTAACAACACAGAATAGCCACTATTGCAGCAACGAGAATGGCAGTAGTTTTAAACACTATGCCGAGTGTTCTTCAAGTGGTAATAAACCTTAGATGGTAATTGGACTTAGTGCATGTAAATCAATGGTCTCAAACTCAGAAAATAGCACACGTGCTAATGTTAAGCGACCTAATTGGCATTATTAAGTTAGTAACCCATTACACATTGTCAATTCTGCACTGAAAATTGCATGCTGACTGTTGGTGCCAGCCAGTGTGCCCATGTCTGCTCAGCACAGGGTAGTCAATAAGATTAACGCATAGGAACAGGAGTAGGCCATTCAGCCCCTCGAGTCTGTTCCACAATTCTATTAGATCAAGGCTGATTTCTACTTCAATTTATTTATCTGCCCTTGCTCCAACTCCCTTCACACAATTACTTATCAAAAATCTGTCGATATCAGTCTTGAAAATTTCAATTGCTACAAAGTCCACAGCCTTTTGGGAAGCAAGTTCTAGATTCCCACTACCCTTTTTGTGAAAAAAATGCATTTTAAAGAAAGAAAAAGACTTGCATTTATATAACGCCTTTCACAACCACCAGACGTCCAAAAGCGCTCTACAGCCAATGAAGTACTTTTTGAAGTGTAATCACTGTTGTAATGTAGGAAACGCGCATTTCAATTTGATTCAATTTTAAGCACCTCAATTTGATCACTCCTTAACCTTCTAAACTCAAGGGAATACAAACCAAGTTTATGTAACCAGTCTTCATAATTTAACCTTTTAAGCTCCAGTATCATTCTGGTGAATCTGTACTGTACCCCCTGCAAGGCCAATATATCCTTCCTGAGGTTCGGAGCCCAAAACTGAACACTCTACTTCAGATGGGGTCTGTCCAAGGCTCTCTACAACTGAAGCATACCTTCCTTTTGTATTTCAGCCCCCTTGAGATAAAGGCCAACATTCCATTGGCACACCAATCAGAAAATCTCATTCATATAAAAAATGATTTAAGTATGATTTCTCTATGTAATAAATGTATTGTTTCAAAGAGTTAAAGTCATCACACTCAGGGAAGTGGTTTAAATCTCTTTATTCTTCAACATTTAGCCAGAGCAAATATAACTAATTATCTTACCAAACATCACTGGAGATATCATTACAGTTTCTCTACCACTGAACTTCCTTTGTGGCTTTCAAAATATAGAGAGATAATGTGCAAACATAAGGAAGTTCACGTTTCAAATGCTAAAATGAATACAGGTTCGAAAAAGTTGAAAAAATTAAAATAACCAGTCCTTTTCAATGTGATGTATAGACAAACTTGCCTACTTGTTGCAGAACATTTTCTTTATGTAACAACCAACTAACTTCTGTGGTCTCTCCTGATATTCTTTAAGCAGTTCATGGGAGCTGCTAATTTGATCACCTTGCAGTCGGTCCAGCAGGGTCACACACACTACTGTACCTGCACAGAGAGAAGGTCGAGTTAGACGGCTAGTAAACTATTCTTTCATTGACACTGATGCCATGCTGAGCTCCTTATATCACAAATCTCACTATAAATGGCTGATGCACAGCAATTGATTTCAATGTGAGTAGTCTAAGCCAAAGCCCCAGATCCACAGTCTGCATTATCTGTTCACTCTTTTTAAGCTACAGGAACAGCTAATGGTAGCTGCTGCAATGTACCTTAAAAATCCCCAAATGGATCAAGGAGTAAATGCATAGTATAGTGCTGTACTGCACTATACCAACCACAGAGCCACTGGGGAATTACCAAGATTAGAGGAGCAATAGAGACGGCAGATCAATTTAATGAGGTGAAATCGTGTTTACTTTGGCCACAAGTAATTAAAATCAGGTGATTCAAAACGACCTAAGGTAAGCAGCAGGAGTTCGAAAATGAATATAAGCACATGTGCCTGTTTTGGAGTGGAAGGTTAGGAAAATTGGAAGGGAGTGGAGTCAGAAAGAGGCGAAACTTGGGTTTTAATTATGAAATAAAGAAAGGGGCAGGATGACTGGGGTGAGAAATGGATAGAATCAAGATTTGAGGAGTTGCCATGAATATTGCAGTTTAGAGCAAGAATAGAAATCAGCGGATAGTGCACGTCCAGTTTTAGGTGTGTTGGAGTCTTTATAAGGTTGTGAATACTCAGGTTGTACTTGATCATTCATCATGTCAATGAAGAGAAGAGAAAGAAGAGGTAAGGGGAGTAAATACTTCCTCTCCCATTGTTATAGAGGTTTCTTTATAGTTTGAATCCCATGTGCACTGCTGGTAAGACCCATTATCCATATTGCTGTCTCTGCCTGTTCTCCAGTTGAAGCCACCAGTCTTTGAATGATCAAACTGGGAAACATTTTACCTGGTATAAGAGGTTGCCATATGATGGAAGACAATGTAAACTTCTGAGCAGTTTGAGAACATTGAACTTGGCTTGCTTAGACCCAAGATTCTTCTGCAGCCTTTTTGAAAGAGCTAAGCAATTTTCCATCAGGAAGAGGAGTAGAACAAGAAGTGGGTTTGCTCCTGTCTTTGAAAGCACTGGGGGGGGTGGGGGGGGGAGCGGCGGGAAATGAGAAAAAGAAACAACTAAAACTTAAAAAGAACAATCAACTAAAGAGAGAATTGTGTGTGCTTGTACATTTGGCCAGTCTCTGAGCCTCACTCCTGCTCCATCAATGTTTCATTAAATTGGCACCTATAAAGGATCGAAACTGGGATCTTCCTGATCTGCATGACTCAGTACCACTTACAAGGTATATTTATCTTCTGAGCTATTAGGAGAGGCTTAGAGACTGAATTTTATTCTCTTTGTAGTCTTCAGGGAAAAAAAGCATTTTTAGAGTTCACAATATTGATCTGAAATGCATTTTACAGTTCATAATATTGATCTAAAATGCATTCTATGACGTGTGACCACCAGCCAGACACAGCATACTGGGTGGCAGGCAGTAGCTGAAATTGTGACATATTGCTGGGAGTAGTCAGTTGCGATCAATTAGGGGATTATAAACAGTAGTCAGCCCAAAGCAACCAGATGGAAAGTGCAAGGAATTCCACACAGCTCTAGTAGAAAGAAACTCAATGGCTAATTTATTGTTAGAGGAAAGAAGTTTGTAAAGAACAGCATGTGAAATTATAAACTGTAGAGTATCTATGACAGAATAGAGATTGGTAAAAGCACATTTATGGTAAGCTTTGTATTCTGTCTCAGGGAAATACAAGTACAGGAAACTCTTTATTAACCGGCACCCAAATATCCGGAAATCTCTCTTAACCGGCAAAATTCTTGAGTAGGTAACCGGGGTTTTCCTTCATCTCTCGTTTAAAATTAACTTTGAAAAAAACCCCGAGGCATTTGCCTTGTATCAGAGCGTGTAGATTGGGAGGGGAATGTGCAGCCCGGGTAGGCAGCGGACACGACAGATGGTCAGCTGGCGGTCCCTGGGGAGACGGAGCTCCGAATGCAGGCGCATGTCAATGTGTACGGGGCTCTCGTACGTTGGGAGATATAACTCTCCGTTATCCGGACTTTTTGATTAACCGGCACCACGCCGGTCCTGTCGGTGCCGGTTAATAAAGAGTTTCCTGTACTGACTAACTGATTTAGTTAGAGGAGTGGTTTACTTCTACAGTTTTAGTACTTTATGAGCTGAAGAGCAAGAGTCTTGTAGCTTTCCACATCCCAGTGTGAAGGGAAGTGTCCATGGAATGGAAAGGCTGTTGACATTTTATAAATGTTATTTGTTAGAATCATCAAAAGTTAGGCACAATTGTAAGATTATTTGTGACTATTATTCTAATATTGAAAATACACAAGCTGCTTGGCCTGCATTCAAGGATTAATTGGCTGGCAATATCAATAGTAAAATTATGGCACAAAAGCACAGTAGTGCTTAATTTCAACTACCTTTATGTCTGCAGTTATACTACTCCTAGCGCCACCTGACTAACCAGCCTGTGGGTTTGTTTATTAACTCTTCATTATATAATGATTGCTTCTGATGTGATTAGATTCTATCCTTACATGTTCAACACTTGGGGATTTTAGGATTCTTTTAGTTGTGTCATCATGTCAGCTTGTGCACGTCAGGACAGGCCACAAGTGTTTTCTGCCTGCTGCAGCTCAGCTAACCTTAAAAAGAACACTATCATACTTTAAAGAAATTAAGATTAATTTCAACAGTATATTTAAAAACCACTAAGGTTAGAATCTGGAATATACAACCAGATATTTTAAAACCATGAGTTCTCACTTTCTCCTTTTTTTCATTCTTCTTGCTCAGAAAAATAATAAAACTTGTTTTGTTTGTAAGTCAAAATTTGGGGAAATACTACAATACATCACCTTATTAACTGGGTGCAGTCATCCTACCCACAATATGATAAAATAATGGGTGGTCTGCACAGAGTGGTCATAAACGGAGTGAACTTAAACACGGTGTTAAAGTTGGGAATTTGGAGAGTCTCTGGTAAGTACTAGGTGAGTGGCACTTGTAACTTGGGTGTGGCTCAAAGGTGTATAAAAGTAACAGTATCTGATTATGCATGGAGTGGTTCACACAGAGTGCACTTAAACAGAGGGTTAAAGTTTGGATTTTGGAGTAGGGGAATTCGGAGCACGGGGGAGGAGGTGCTGCTTTTTGCCTCCAATGCTTGGAGTGGGTTGTGTTACAAAAACATTTAATTTAATCTACCGGTAACTTAAACTAGATCCAGTAATTAGTTAAACAACTAAACTATAAGCTAAGTTAATTAAATATGTAAACATATTAATTAAATAAATAAAACCAGGTTATATAAGGATGGCTGTGCAGGTGGTGTGCCGCAACTGCAGGATGTGGGAGCTTGTGGAGAGCATCGCAATTCCAGATGACCATGTCTACAGGAAGTATCTGCATCTTGAGAAAATACAGCTCAAAGTTGTTGAGCTGGAGTCTGAGGTGCAGACGTTGCGGGGCAGCAGGGAACGGGAAAGTTACCTGGACACTTTGATCTAGGAGGCAGTCACACCCCTTAGGTTAGGTAGTGGTACAGGTCTGGTTAGTGGTAAGGGACAGGAGGGTGTGACTGTGACTCAGGCAGGATCATGGCTGATCTGATCCTAACCGCCAATCTACTATCTATCACAGAACCATCTCCTGCATCTAACAGAATTGCACACACGAAATAGGAGCAGAATCAGGCTACACAGTCCCTGGGCCCGCTCCACTACCCACAGGGCCATGACCGATCCGAACCTAGACTCATGTCCAAATTCCTGCCCGCTCCCCGTAACCCTTAATGCCCTTTACTTCTAGGAAACTGTCTATTTCTGTTTTAAATTTAATTAATGTTGTAGCTTCTACAGCTTTTTGTGGCAGCATATTCCATGGACCTACCACCCTCTGAGTGAAGTAGTTCCTCCTCATCTCAGTTTTGAAAGAGCAGCCCCTTATTCTAAGACTATGTCCCCTAGTTCTCGTCTCACCCGTCATCGGGAACATCCTCCCCGCATCCACCCGATCCAACCCCTTCACAATCTTATATGTTTCAATAAGATCGCCTCTCATTCTTCTGAACTCCAATGAGTAGAGTCCCAATCTACCCAACCTCTCCTCATATGACCACCCCCTCATCCCCGGGATTAACCGAGTGAACCTTTTTTGCACTGCCTCGAGAGCAAGGATGTCTTTCCTTAAGTAAGGACACCAAAACTGTATGCAGTATTCCAGGTGCGGTCTCACCAATACCTTGTACAACTGAAGCAATACCTCCCTATTTTTATATTCTATCCCCCTAGCAATGAAAGCCAACATTCCATTTGCCTTCTTAATCACTTGCTGCACCTGCATACTAACCTTTTGAGTTTCGTGCACCAGGACCCCCAGATCCCTTTGCACTTCAGTACTCTCCAGTTTCTTGCCATTAAGATAATAAATTGCTCTAGGATTTTTCCTGCCAAAGTGCATCACCTCACACTTTCCAGTGTTGTATTCCATCTGCCAAATCTCTGCCCACTTACTTAGCCTGTCTATGTCCCCTTGCAGGTTTTTTATGTCCTCCTCACTCACTACTTTCCCTCCCATCTTTGTATCATCTGCAAATTTTGATATGTTACACTTGGTCCCTTCCTCCAAATCGTTAATATAGATTGTGAAGAGTTGGGGACTCAGCACTGACCCCTGTGGAACACCACTAGTTACTGATTGCCAGTCTGAGAATGAACCATTTATCCCAACTCTTTGCTTTCTGTTAGATAGCCAATCCTCTATCCATGCCAGAATATTACCCCCAATCCCGTGATTTTTTACCTTAAGCAATAATCTTTTGTGTGGCACCTTGTCAAATGCCTTTTGGAAGTCTAAATACACTACGTCCACTGGTTCCCCTTTATCCACTCTATATGTTACTTCCTCAAAGAACTCCAGCAAATTTGTCAAACATGACTTCCCCTTCGTAAAACCATGCTGACTTTGTCCTATTAAATTATGATTATCCAAATGTCCTGTTACTGTTTCCTTAATAATGGACTCCAAAATTTTACCTACCACAGATGTTAGGCTAACCGGTCTATAGTTACCAGCCTTCTGTCTACTGCCCTTTTTAAATAAGGGTGTTACATTAGCAGTTTTCCAGTCTGCCGGGACCTTAGCGGAATCCAGGGAGTTTTGAAAAATTATTATGAATGCATCTACAATCCCTACCGCCACTTCCTTCAAGACTCTAGGATGTAAGCCATCAGGTCCAGGTGATTTATCCGCCTTGAGTCCCATTATTTTACCGAGTACCACTTCCTTAGTGATTTTGATCGTGTTTAGCTCCTCTCCCCCTATAGCCCCCTGTTTGTCCAGTGTTGGGATATTCTTAGTGTCCTCTACTGTAAGGGGACCCCAAGTAGAGTGCTGGAGGAGCCTCAGCCTTTGCCCTTATCCAACAGGTACGAGGCTCTTGCTGCCTGTGCGGAGGCGGGCAAAGTCTGTAGGGTGGATGAGCAAACTGACCACGGCACTGTGGTACAGGAGGCCATTCAAGTGGGGGGAGTGAAAAGGAATGATGTAGTGGTAGGGGACATTATGGTCAGGGGGATAGATACTGTTCTCTGCAGCCACGACCGGGAGTTCTGAAGGCTGCCAGGGTTAAGGATATCTCTTCGTGGCTGGAGAAGAATTTGGAGTGGGAGGGGGAGGATCCAGTTGTCGTGATCCACGTAGGAACCAATGACATAGGCAGAACTAGGAATGAGGTTCTGCTGAGAGTTTGAGGAGCGAGAGTACAAATTAAAATGCAGATCCTGAAAGGTAATAATCTCTGGATTACTACCTGAGCCACGTGCAAATTGGCATAAGAACATGCAGATCAGAGGGTTAAATACATGGTTCAAAGAGTGGAGTGGGAGGAAGGGGTTTCAATTCATGGAAAGAGGGAGCTGTTCCGTTGGGACAGGCTCTACTTAAACCAGGCTGGACCAGTGTTCTGGCGAATTGAATAACTAAGGCTGTCGATAGGGCTTTAAACTAAAAAGGGGGCAGAGGAGGGGGCAGGAAATTTAGAAATCTAAAGAGAAAAGTCAAGGCAATGGAGCATGTAGCGATTTGGGTAAAGATAAGCAGAGTGTGACAGGAAGGGACAGAGCAGGTAATAGTGCTTCAGCAAATAAGGTGAAAGCAGGAAATAATGGTAAAAGGTTAAAATTAAAGGCTCTTTATCTGAATGCACAAAGCATTCGTAACAAGATAGATGAATTAGTGGCACAAAGAGAAATAAATGGGTTTGATCTAATAGCCATTACAGAGACGTGGTTGCAAGGTGACCAAGGTTGGAACTAAATATTCCAAGGTACTTGACATTTCGAAAAGACAGGCAGAATGGAAAAGGAGGGGGAATGGTAGCCCTGATAATAAAGGATGACATAAGGACAGTAGTGAGAAAGGATCTTGGCTTGGAAGATCAGGAAGTGGAATTAGTATGAGTGGACATAAGAAATAACAAGGGGCAGAAAACACAGGTTGGAATAGTTTATAGCCTCCGAGCTATACCGTTGGATAGAGTATTAATCAAGAAATAATAGGAGCTTGTAACAAAGGTAATGCAATAATCGTGGGGGACGTTAATCTTTACAGACTATATAAATCATATTGACAAAGGTAGTCTGGAGGACGAGTTCAAGGAATGCATTCAAGACAGTTTACTAGAACAATATGTCATGGAACCAACCAGGGAATAGGCTACTTTAGATCTTGTATTGTGTAATGAGACAGGGTTAATTAGTAATCTCATAGCAAAGGATCCTTTGGGGAAGATTGATCATATGATAGAATTTCACATTGACTTTGAGCTTGAAATATTTTGAGTCTTAAACTTAAATAAAGCCAATTACATAGGTATGAGAGGTGAGTTGGTTATGGTGGATTGGAAAATTACATTAAAAGGTGTGACGGTAGATAAACAGCGGCAAACATTTAAAGAAATATTCTCAATGAATATACATTCCATTGAGAAATAAAAACTCCATAGGAAAAGTGATCCATCCATGGATAACTAAAGAAGTTAAGGATAGTATTAAATTAAAAGAAGAGGCTTATAATGTTGCAAATAATAGTAAACCTGAAGATTGGGAGAGCTTTAGAAACCAACAAAGGATGATCAAAAAATTGATTAAAAAGGGAGATAATAGAATGAGGGTAAACTAGCAAGAAATATAAAAACAGATTGTAAGAGCTTCTACAAGTATGTAAAAAGGAAGAGAGTAGCAACAGTAAGTATTGGTCTCTTAGCGCTGAGACAGGAGAAATTATAATGGGGAATAAGGAAATGGCAGAGACTTTAAACAAATATTTTGTATCTGTCTTCACAGTAGAAGACATAAAAAGCAAACCAAATATAGTGGGGAACCAAGGGGCTAATGAGAGTAAAGAACTTAAAATAATTAATACCAGTAGAGAAAAAGCACTTGAGAAACTAATGGGAGTAAAAGCCGACAAATCCCCTGGACCTAATAGTCTACATCCTAGGGTTCTAAAAGAGGTGGCTGCAGAGATAGTGGATGCATTGGTTGTGATCTTCCAAAATTCCCTAGATTCTAGAACTGTCCCAGCAGATTGGAACTTAGTAAATATAACCCTGCTATTCAAGAAAGGAGGAAGAGAGAAAACAGGGAATTACAGTCCAGTTTGTCATTGGGAAAAAGCTGGAATCCATTATTAAGGAAGTGGTAACAGGGCACTTAGAAAATCATAATATGATTAGGCAGAGTCCACATGGCTTTATGAAAGGGAAATCGTGTTTAACAAATTTATTAGAGTTTTTTGAGGATGTAACTAGCAGGGTAGATAAAGGGGAACCAGTGGATGTAGTATATTTGGATTTCCAAAAGACATTTGATAAGGTGCCACATAAAAGGTTGTTACGCAAGATAAGGGCTCATGGGGTTTGCCAAATATTAGCATGGAGAATTGGTTAACGGACAGAAAACAGAGTAGGCATAAATGGGTCATTTTCAGGTTGGCAGGCTGTAACTAGTAGGGTGGTGCAAGGATCAGTGCTTGGGCCTCAGCTATGTACTGTATCCAAGTTTTCTGATGATACAAAGCTAGATGGGAAAGTAAGCTGTGAGGAGGACACAAAGAGCCCGCAAAGGGATATAGTCAGGTTAAGTGAGTGGTCAATAAGGTGGCAGATGGAGTGTAATATGGGGAAATTTGAGGTTATTCACTTTGGTAGAAAAACAGAATATTTTTTAAATGGTGAGAAACTTAAATGTTGGTGTTCAGAGAGATTTAGGTGTCCTCTTACAGGAAACAGAGTTAGCATGCAGGTACAGCAAGCAATTAGGAAGGCAAATGGCATGTTGGCCTTTATTGCAAGGGGGTTGGAGTACAAGAGTAAGGAAGTCTTGCTACAATTGTACAGGGCTTTGGTGAGACTGCACCTGGAGTACTGTGGACAGTTTTGGCCTCCTTATCTGAGGAAGGATATAATTGCCTTGGAGGCGGTGGAACCACGGTTCTCTAGATTGATTCCTGGGATGACATGGTTGTCCTATGAGGAGAGATTGAGTAGACTGGGCCTATACTCTCTGGAGTTTAGAAGAATGAGAGGTGATCTTTCTGAGGGGGATTGACAGGGTAGATGCTGAGAGATTGGTTCCCCTAGCTGGAGAGTCTAGAACTTGGGGGCAAAGTCTCAGGATAAGGGGTTGACTATTTAAGACTGAGATGAGGAGGAATCTCTTCACTCAGAGGGTTGTGAACCCTTGGAATTCTCTACCCCAAAGGGCTGTGGCTGCTGAATCGTTGAGTATATTCAAGGCTGAGATAGATAGATTTTGGGACTGTAGGGGAATCAAGGGATATGGAGATCGGGCGGGAAAGTGGAGTTGAGGTCAAAGATCAGCCATGATCTTGTTGAATGGTGGAGCAGGCTCGAGTTCCTAATTCTTATGTTCTTACACATAAATAGCGCACACATGACATTGCTATTATGTTGACCAGACATTTGAAAATCTTGACACAATCTTAATATTTTCAGATATTTTGACAAGATTAATGTGTTAATTTATCTATACAATGTATCAAAAGAGAGAAAGCATGTTAACTTGTTATTGTGCTAATAGCATGTCTCTCAGAGATAGATCTGACTTTGATTGTATCTTTCTCTGCAGTTTTTTAATGATACTAAAAAAGTGGCAATAAACTGAATACCTAAAGTGCTTCTCAAGTACTATTTTTGTACTTATTTTTCAATGGGGTGCGTTATGACCTTGTGGCAACATAAAGCCTAGGAATGTGCACATTAATTATCATGGACATAAAGTTTAATCCTACGAGCCTAGACTGGACTAATGATTCCCTTACAACCACCAGAAAAAAAGTATTGGTCAAATTCTTTATATAGGTTGAAGAGTTTTGGTTAAAAGCACAACTAAAGGCTATAAATATGGACACTACTTTATGATGACTGAATTACGTTCAATTCTGCTTTTATTACAGTATTCCAAGATTTTTATAGGTGTTTTATGGATGAAAACCAAAAGCTAGTGCTTTTGGTTATAAGGATGAGTACAGATACAGATGATGAAATGGTTCTCACCTTGCTGAGACCATGGAAACACCATCTGTGAATACTAATTGGACAGGATTGAATAATGTAGATTTTATTGGGTTAACAAGTTATAGTTAGAGTTTGATAATCTTTAAGGGTCATAGAGATATTCCACAACACTTCACCTTCTTGGAAGTGTTACTTGTTTTCAGCCCAGTCGGGAGTTTGAATAAATTGGGCAGAATCCACAATACTGCAAACTCTAAATGGTCTGTTGACAACAGCAGGTTTGAAGGGCAGAATGGCCATTTTTCATTCCATTCTTGATAAATATGAGGCAAGAGATAATATCAATTTTAGACTTTACTTGTTAATACTAATCCAGACCAATGCATTGTGCTGTGTCGTGCCATGGCGTGGTAGGACATGGTTTCAGATCAAGGGAAGATGAGTTGTCATGTACTACTATGCCCTTATGTTACTTGAAAACCAGCTAGGAAGCTGATCATGTTGGTGAACCCTCTGATTCAAATCTCTGTGTGCCTCTGGCGTGCTGTACACATTAGGACATGTATCAAACACTGATTATGTGGGTTGGGGTCGGGTGGGAAGTTGGTGTTAAAAATCTGAATCCCGACCCCAACCCGCCCACTTCCGGTTTTAACGGAGGCGGGCAGCCAACCCGCTGCCAGGAGGAAGGTCACCCATTTAAATATTATAATGAGGCTGGCGTGCCTCCGATTTAACCACCATTTTAAATTTAACTGTGGCTGGTCGGGTTTCGCAGGCCTCTGGAAACCAGACAGCTAATGGAAAGCGAGGACTGCTGGATCCAGGAGGTAAGTGCCTTTACGCTTACCTCCTGGATCCAGCATCCCTACCTCACCCCCCCCCCCACCCCCCCCCCCCATGATTGGACACCCCCCCTTACGGCTTCTGATTGCCTTCCTGGCCTCTCCACCCCCACCGATGATCTCCAGGCTGCCCCCAATGCTCTCTGCCTCACCCCACCTCAATCAGACGCTGGCCCCCCGATATTCACTCCCACCCCCCAGCCGATCATCCTCCACTGCCCGCCCCCCACCCGATGCTCAAGTTCAGCCCCCCTGATGCTCGAGTCTGGCCCCACGATGCTCGAGTCTGGACCCCCAATCAGTCCCCGGCCCCACTCGATCCCTCCTCTCTGCGGCCTAGTGCCGCAGGCCTACCCGCCCACAACCAGCCAGCCTCTCCATCTGGCTGGCTGTGTGTGGGGAAAAAGAGGTTTCAAATGAAAATCAGGCCCTGCCATTAAAATCAGAGCCCCGCGCCCGCTCCCAACCCGATTAAAATTCCGGCCATGGATTCAGTTCAGGTCAGAGATCCAGATGAGGAGTAATTCTCTTACTTAACTGCTAAATTCAGGAATTGAATCTGAAGCTAAAAGGGTTGCTGGTTGGTGCAGTAGCTTAGACACTGACATTTCCCCTCAGATCTATGTTCAATTCCAGATATATGGATGAAAGTTTCTTCTGTCTGGGCATCTCTGGTTCCTTGTTTCACTACACAAAACTGTTAAGGGCAGAGAAGGGGAGGAATTTCTGAAGTGTGTTCAGGAGAATTTTCTTGATTGGTATGTTTCCTGCCCAACGAGGAAGGAGTCATTGCTGGATCTAATCTGGGGAATGAAGTGGGTCAAGTGGAAAATGTCACAGTTGGAGAGCATCTTGGAAATAGTGATCATAATATCATAAGGTGTAGATTAGATTCGTTATGGAGAAGGACAAGGAGCAATCTAGAATTAAAATACTTAACTGGAGGATGGCTAATTTCAGCAAATTGAGGAGGGATCTGGCCCGGGTAAATTGGAGTCAAAGACTGGCAGGCAAAAATGTAATGGAGCAATGGTCGGCCTTTAAAGAGGAGATGGTTCGGGTACAGTCTATGTACATTCCTACAAGGGGGAAAGGGAGGGCAACCAGAACCCGAACTCCCTGGATGACGACTGAGTTGGAGAGTAGGATGAAGCAGAAAAAGGGGGTGTATGATAATACAAGGAAGAATCAGGCTGAATATTAAAATGTACAGAGAAGTGAAAAAGGAAATATGAGGGGCAAAAAGACAGTACGTGAATAGATTGGCGGCTAACATAAAGGGGAATCCAAAGGTCTTCTATAGGCATATTAACAGTAAAAGGGTTGTCAGAGAAGCGGTGGAGCCGATTAGGGACCAAAATAGAGAACTATTGGTGGAGGCAGAAGGCATGGCTGAGGTACTAAATGTGTACTTTGCATCGGTGTTTACCAAGGAAGAGGACTTTGCCAAAGCTATGGTAAACGAGGGCGTTGCTGGGATACTGGATGTGATAAAAATAGATAGAGGAGGTACTAGACAGGCTGGCGGTAATTAAAGTAGATCAGTCATCCGGTCCAGATGGGATGCATCCTAGGTTACTGAGGAAAGTAAGGGTAGAAATTGCAAAGGTGCCAGTCACAATCTTCCAATCCTCCTTGGATACAGGGGTGGTGCCAAAGGACTGGAGGATTACAAATGTTAAACCCTTGTTCAAAAAAGGGGAGAAGGATAAACCTGGCACTTACAGGCCAGTCAGTTTAATGTCAGTGGTGGGAAACTTTTAGAAACAATAATCCGAGCGAAAATTAACAGCCACTTGGACAAGCATGGACTAATAAAGGAGAGCCAGCACAGATATGTTGAGCAAATTGTGTTTGACTAACTTGATTGAGTTTTTCGATGAGGTAACAGAGAGGGTGGATGAGGGCAGTGTAGTTGATGTTGTGAATATGGACTTTCAAAAGGTGTTTGATAAAGTACCACATACTAGGCTTGTTAGCAAAATTGAAGCCCATGTGATAAAAGGGGCAGTAGCAGCATGGATACAAAGTTGGCTAAGGGATAGAAAACAGAGTTGTGGTGAATGACTGTTTTTCAGACTGGAGGGAGATATACAGTGGCGTTCCCCAAGGTTCAGTACTAGGACCACTGCTGTTTTTGATATACATTAATGACTTGGACTTGGAAGTACAAGGCACAATTTCAAGATTTGCAGATGACACGAAACTTGGAAGTGTAGCAAACAGTGAGGAAGATAGTAATAGACTTCAAGAAGACAGAGACAGGCTGGTGGAATGGGCAGACACATGGCAGATGAAATTCAATGCAGAGAAGTGTGAGGTAATAGATTTTGGTAGGAAGAATGAGGAGAGACCATACACACTAAATGGTACAATTTTAAAGGGGGTGCAAGAAGAGAGACCTGGGGGTTTTGTGCACAAATCTTTGAAGGTGGCAGGACAGGTTAACAAAGCATATGGGATATGGGATCCTGGGCTTTATAAAGAGGCATAGAATACAAAAGCCAGGAAGTTATGCTAAACCTATATAACACACTAGCTCAGCCCCAGCTGGAGTATTGTGTCCAATTCTGGGCATCACACTTTAGGAAGGACGTGAAGGCTTTAGAGAGGGTACAGGATAAATCTGCTGGAATGGTTGGTTCCAGGGATGAGGGCTTACAGTTATATGGATAGACTGGAGAAGCTGGGGTTGTTCTCCTTGGAGCAGAGAAGGCTAAGAGGAGATTTGATTTTGTTTAAAATAGAGAAACTTTTTCCAATGGCTGAAGGGTCAATAACGAAAGGGCACAGATTTAAGCTGATTGGCAAAAGAAGCAAAGGCAACATGAGAAAACTTTTTTACGCAACGAGTGGTTAGGATTTGGATTGCACTGCCTGATAGGGTGGTGGATACAGATTCAATAGTAGCCTTTGAAAGGGAATTGGATAAATACTTGCAGGAGAAAAACTTGCAGGGATATGGGGAACGAGCAGGTGAGTGGGACTAACTGGGTTGCTCTTCGAAAGAGCTTGCGCAAACTCAATGGGCCAAATGGCCTCCTTCTGTGCTGTACTTTGCTATGATTCTATGAAAACTGCTCCTAAATTGTCAATCTCAGTCAGACAGGCCACAGGATAGCTGATATCATAGAGTCATAACAGCACAGAAGGAGGCCATTCGGTCCATCGAGTCCGTGCTGGCTTTCTGTAGAGCAATCCAGTCAGTCCCATTCCCCCTCTCTATCCCCGTAGCCCTGCAAGTTTATTTCCCTCAAGTGCCTATCCAGTCTCCCCTTGAAAACATTGAGTGTCTCCGCTTCCACCACTTCAGTCGGCAGTGAGTTTCAGGTCCTCACCACTTGCTGCGTAAAAAAGTTTTTCCTCACATCCCCCCTGTATTTCTTGCGCAAAACCTTAAATCTGTGTCCCCTAGTCCTTGCACCATCAACTAGTGGGAACAGCCTTTCCCCATCTAGCCTATCCAGACCCGTCATAATCTTGTACACCTCTATCAAATCACCCCTCAACCTCCTTTGCTCTAATGAAAACAAATCCAGCTTCTCCAACCTGTCCTTGTAGCTAAGATCCCCCATCCCCGGAACCATTCTGGTAAATCTCCTCTGCACCCTCTCAAGGGCCTTCACATCCTTCCTAAAGTGTGGTGACGAGAAGTGGACACAATACTCCAGTTGTGGCCTAACCAGCGCTTTATAAAGGTTCAGCATAACTTCTCTACTTTTGTACTCAATACCTCTATTTATGAAGCCCAAGATCCCATATGCTTTGCTAACCACTCTCTCAATATGTCCTGCCACCTTCAGGGACCTATGCACATTAACTCCCAGGTCCCTCTGTCCCTGCACACTCTTTAAAACTGTGCCATTAAGTGTATATTGCCTCTCCCTGTTCCTTCTGCCAAAATGCATCACCTCACACTTCTCTGTATTAAGTTCCATCTGCCCATTCTGCTAGCCTTTCTATGTCCTGCTGCAGTCGATTGGTATCATCCTCACTGTTTGCCATACCCCCAAGTTTGGTGTCGTCGGCAAATTTAGAAATTCTACTCTGTATTCCAATATCCAGGTCATTTACATATATCAAAAAAGCAGTGGCCCCAGCACTGACCCTTGGGGAACAGCACTGTCTACCATCCTCCAGTCTGAAAAACAGTCATTTACCACAACTCGCTGTTTTCTGTCCTTAAGTCAATTCCTTATCCAAGCTGCCACTGACCCACCTATTCCATGAGCCTCAATTTTGTTAACCAGCCTTCTATGTGGTACTTTGTCTCATGCCTTCCTAAAATCCACGTAGACAACATCCATTGCATTCCCTTCATCAATCCTCCCTATTACTTCGTCAAAAAATTCAATTAGATTAGTCAAACACGATCTGCCTTTTACAAATGGTAAAGTCACACTAGTGTAGCTGTGGGAGAATCTCTTTTGACATTGGAGCAGAGCAGAGGGAGCCTCACTCTGCATCTAACTATATCAGTCTTGTCCTATACATTTGGCATTTGGGAATCCAGATGTGGCTAATTGTATTTCTGATTAGTAAATAAAAACTGAGTAATAGATACCATTGTTGGGCTTGTGATCTCAATACTCATATTCGCACAGCGTATGCATGTGCACCTTAACCTTTTTGTTTGTTTCTTGGTAAAATAGTAAGACAAAAAGCAGAGTGTGTGTTTTTTGATTGTTGAGTGCTTTAATTCCTTTGTTACTGAATGGTGGTAGATGTTTAGTGAGTAAATATACACGTGAAGTACATGTACCTGTATTGTATGAGTGCATGTAGCTAAAACTGTGTTGTCATAGCCACACCTATGGCTAGTCAGCAATTTCTGTTGGACAACACTGAACTAGGAGTGCTAGTTGCTGACACAGATCCTCCAGCACAAACATCCCTCACTTTAATGAGCACAAAAGAAATTAAATTTCAACTGGTTTGAATTATAGGTAATGCATTTGCCATAATGAGAAAGATCTGCTAATAAATTAGAGATGTTATCGGCAAGTTGCAGATATTAATAACCGGGCACATTGTTTTGGATCATTAAAACAGCAACGTACCTGTTGCATAAACTGCATGCTTTCTGTATATAATGCTATTCATAATCTGCATGGGGTGATAAAAACCAACTCAATTTACAAAGAAAATTCAATACTCCTGTGAGAAGTCTTGCACATGCATATAGTTACCTGGTAGACCACTTCGGTTGCACATGGCTGCAAATACAGAGGACTCCATCTCAATGTTTCGAACCCCTGCCTCATAGGCACAACGCAAGTAATTCATCTTATCCTGGGCAGTATAGTTGCAGAAAGCACCATCCAAACGGGCCTGGCCTGCAGAAAGTAAATACATTTCTTAACATGGACATCTTCCTCAGCATAATCAGTTATGGAACAGGGAATTTTATGAGGAATGTGGTAACGGAGAGGTTCAGACTATTTAAATGGAAGTAGAGCTGGATTGTAACATTTTGTGAAGCAATCATGAATATATAATAAAACAATTTCTTCTTTGTCAATGTATAATATCTGTATTTTTTCTCTAGATAAAATATTAACTCAGCTGTAAACAGGAGTTTAATTTAAAAACACTCTCATGCATTCAAGTGCTATTTTTGTGGGGTGAATTTTAACTTGAAGGAGCGCGTGGTTTGGAAATGGGTGGGGGGGGGGGGGTTAAAAGCGCGGAAATTGACAGCGCATCGGGAAGCTGACTCCAACCCGCCGACTTCCACATTTAACTGCAGTGAGTTAGGCTGCATGCAAGCAACCCCCTCGGGAGAGGCGGGTTGTCAATTTCAATATGTAAATTGCGCAATTCAGCGATATTAACACGGCTTATGGAATTTAACTATGGGTGTACGGGTTTCACGGGCTTCCTGGTCCTTGCCAGTGAAAGCAAGGCAAGAACACACCAGCAATTGAGGGGGCTGAAGACATGACAAGGAAATATGCCAATAAGTACTGAAACCTCACAGCTGTTTTCTTGCCTGATTGTGTGAAAGGCTCTGTTCACAGTACTTGTGCTGAGAGGTGACTTTCACAACTTTGAAGGCTACTTTCACAACTTGAGGTTTGTACATCTGATCTCCACTTTGGAGCTGTGATCTATCAGATCACCAGGTTATAGTCCAACAGCTTTATTTGAAATCACAAGCTTTCGGAGCGCTGCTCCTTCGTCAGGACGAAGGAGCAGCGCTCCGAAAGCTTGTGATTTCAAATAAAGCTGTTGGACTATAACCTGGTGTTGTGCGACTTCTCACTTTTGTCCACCCCAGTCCAACACCGGCATCTCCGCATCACATCTATCAGATCAGCATGGGTGCCGCTTATACTGTTTTACTTTGGACCTCCGATGAGGACCAAGGTGGCCAGCAGCCTCAATCGAACCAGCACTAGCAGGAGCACCAGAAGGAGCAGCAACAGCCTGCTCCTCACAGACCTGCTGCTCCACAGGAGAGAGGGGATGAGCAGATAAGTGCAGCTCGCAGGAAGCCATACCCACAACATAGGGTGTACAGGCAGAGGATAAGCTTCCTGGACGTGTCGGAACACCAGTGTCTCTGGAGGCTCAGAGTCTCGGGTCAGGTGGTGGCAGACATTTGCAGCCTGCTGGAACAAGACATGTTGCCAACTGGACCTGGTGGCCACGCTTTGCCTCTTGCTCCTTCCAGGGCTCTGCCGGAGACATTTGCAGGATCTCGCAGTCAGCGGTCCACAAATGCATAACACAGGTAACTGATGGCTTGTTTGCCAGGGCTGGCAATTATGTCAGGTTCCAGCAGTTCACCCATCTGACAGCCACATGCAAATGCCACTTCACCCCCACCGGCCTCAACACATAGCAGTCCTGCAAATAACCAAGCATCCCTTTCACAGGCCCCTGTTGCTCAGCATCAATTCTTGTCTTACCATTCATCACAAGCTAAAAGGCCACTTGCCAGGCAGCAACCAAAAATGGGCAACACAGGAAAGTGGTGGAAACAAATAATATTTATGTGGCTCCAAAAAAGACGGAAACTTAACAATCTAACATTGTGTAACACACCCATGTGCATACCCTTGTGAAACTACAAATCTTTACACTTCCTCTTCCTAGCACTTCTACGTGCAACCCCTGTGGCTTCAGCAGAAGTAGAGGCAGGCTGCTCAGATCCCTGTTCTGACTGCTGAGATGCTCTTGGCCGATGTCTGCCGGGTTTTGCAGCCCGTGAGGGCCCCGCCAAAGACTGCGCCACCTGCACCTGTGCAGGGGTAGACTCTGTCATTGGGACACAAGGCAGCATGTGGGGTACTGAGTGAGGGAGGGGAGGGGGGACAAGGACAATGGGTGAGAAGTGGAAGCGCTTTGAGCCGAGTCCCCATTTCCATGTCTCCGTTCACCATCATTTCTCTTGTGGCCCTCCTGCACTTCACTGCTAGCAATGAGCTGGAGAGCACTTTGCTGCAGATCAGTGGGACGATGAACGGCAAAGGGTACGGTTTCATGAATCCTATTTAAGGTGGCATTCATAGTGTGCAAGCCATTGGTGAGGGCCTGCATGTACTCCTTTGATTGCCGCGTTTGATGCTCCATGCTGGTGACCACTCTTTCCATGGACGAAAACATCATCGCAAAGGCCTGCGACATCATGCCACTTATGCTTGAGACAGACTCCTCCAATCTTGCTGCAAGCGTGCACATCGTGGCTGGAAAGCCTGCCAGTACATTACACATTCTTTGCTGCTGCTGCTCCAGAAGTATCCTCTTCATCAACTGCCCCCGAGGTTCAGCTGAGCAGAGCTTGGAGCATCCTGCGGCCTCCAACGCAGACTCTCCACTGCTGTCCTTGTCTCTTCCATCTGCTCTTGCTCATTTGTGATGTGTGAGTTACCAGGTGAAAACCCAACTATCTTCCTTACAGGTCCCACCGAAGTGTGAATATCTGAGCTGGTGCATGAGTCCTGTGACGTGCACCCTCAGAGTGAGTGACCTCCTCTGAGGAGTTGTCGTCGTCCTCCTGCACCACCTCCTGCAGGACGCTTGAAGGTCCTGTGGGAGGTTAAAGACATGAATTAGTACTGTCAATGTAAGAATGTTTTAAGTGATCATTATGTACACAATCATATTTTACTCACTGCTGACATCAAGTCAAAATGAGTGAGTGTTGTATGCCATGTGGCTGTCTGATATTTAATTCTGTCACCAGGTAGCTGGGAGGCCCCCACCTCCCCATCTCTGATGGCCAAGCACACCAAGAGTCCACTAATGTCCAGTGCCTCTTCCTCTGCAGCTGTCAGTTGTGCGATGGCGGGAGGGCCACCTCCAGTTCTCTGCCTCTCCCTCGGTGTTCTGTGTTCTCTTCTCCTGCAAGGAGGGAAAGAAGAGACCTATGAGTGACAGTAATGGCATGTGTTGTTCGGGTGGATGGAGAGCATTTGTTGAGGGTGACGGAAGGAGAGGCATGACATTGTATAAAGATGAGGGAGAGTGTCAGTGGTGAATAGACAAGATGCTGATGTGAGAAAGTGCATAGTCAGAGAGGGATGTGTGCACCTGCAAGGTAAGGTGATGTGAGGAGTGATGTGCTGGAGCAGGCTTGAGAAGGCAGTGTGAGGGGGTTGGTGTGATACGCATATCAGGATGTAGTTGAATGTGCCACTGTACTCACCTTTCCTACCCTACTTAGGTCATTAAAATGTTTTTGGCATTGAATCCAGGAGCATGGTACCACACTTCTGCTGCTGACCTCATAAGCAACTTCCAGCCACACATTCTTGGTTTCACTGGCAGGCTTCTTCCTCCCGTCAGTAGGGAACAGTATCTCCCTGCGGGCCCTTACAGCCCCCAGCATCACATCCAGGGAGGCGTCACTAAAACGAGACACAGCCTTCGAACGTGTGCACTCCAATCTGTCAATTTGTTGTGTTCTACTCCCAACTCCAGAATCCATCAAATTTCATGTTTGGAGTGTCCCTTTAAATACTGGAGTTGAAATCGACTCATGCAGGTCGTCGTCACGCCTGCTCAATCTAATTGGTCGGGAAACCTGGAAATGATGTATGGTAACACGGTGGCATAGTGGTTAGCACTGGTGCCTCACAGCGCCAGAGACCCGGGTTCGAATCTGACCTCGGGTGACTGTCTGTGTGGAGTTTGCACATTCTCCCCGTGTCTGCGTGGGTTTCCTCCGGGTGCTCCGGTTTCCTCCCACAGTCCAAAAATGTGTGGGTTAGGTTGATTTGGCTATGGTAAATTGACCCTTAGTGTTAGGGGGGGGATTAAATATGTGGGGTTATGGGGATAGGATGGGATATGTTAGGGGGAATTAAATACGTGGGGTTACGGGGGTAGGGTGGGATATGTGTACTGTGGGGATTAAAGCAGGGACAGGGTACTGGATTTGGATGATCAGCCATGATCGTATTGAATGGCGGAGCAGGCTCGACGGGCCGAATGGCCTACTCCTGCTCCTAGATTCTATGTTTCTATGTAATGCAGTGGCTGGATTAAAAAGCCACTAACAGACGCGTTGCACTTACTTCCGGGTTTCCCGCGGGCTACCGGACCCGGACCTGCCCCCCCCCGCACCCCCCCACTGCTCCCAGCTTGTCGGCCACTTAAAATCCAGCCCAGTGTTTCTGAGATGTACAAGGTTTTGTGTTTCGGAGATATACAGGGTAATACTATCAGCTCAGTCAAATTCCAAGTGTTGCGGCTCATAAGTGCTCAATGTGCGGGTTAGGTTTGTTACTGAGGAACTGGTTACATTCTTATTGGAAACCATTACAAGCTTATTGTGAAGAATTGGCTTTTGACACATTGAATTATCTCTCCTCTTATGTAATGTGTAATTGAACATAATCAAACATCTTCAATTAGATTAATTTCTCTTAATTGATAGGTTGCTGATAAGACTTCATTCAGAAAAAAGCTCCAGAAATAGCACTTTATTGGAAAAAGTAGATACGAGTAGAAAGGGGTTTAATGCACGAGATAAAGTAAGCGTTTAATCATGTGTTAAGAACTCATACTCCTCCAGAAGATGATTTTTAGTCATTAGACCTAGTTAGTATCACTGCAGCAGTGAAAGGGATTAACAACGCACAAGAGATTTTGGTATAGAAGACTGTGTGTGTACCAGTGTTTGGCACTCATATCATAGTGGAGGAAGAGGAGAGCAAGGTCGGAGGTTTTTTTTGGTCAGCTGGTGTATGACATGTGGAAACCCATCATTACGTTTAAAAACCGCCAAAGCAAACCAGAGAAATCTGCAGAGATAGATTTTCTGTTTACTCAATATGGAGTGCACTCTCTTCCCACAGGAACATGCCCACTTATTCAGGTCTAGGCTGGCAACAGTCAAGGTTTAGGGACCCTTGGGCAAGTGCTTAACCAGCTAAAAATGCACAGCTCACCAGCATAGAGCACTGGTAAGCTTCCTGTTGCTTGTTTGGCTAGGAACACCCTACAACAACATTTGTATAGCGCTTTCAACATAGAAAAATAGATGCATTCAAGGAGAAGCTAGATAAGCACATGAGGGAGAAAGGAATAGAAGGATATGTTGATGGGGTTGGATGAAGAGGGGTGGCAGGAGGCTGTGTGGAGCATAAACACTGGCATGGATCTGCGGGGCCGAATGGTCTGTTTCTGTGCTGTAAATACTTTGTAAAAACATCCCAAGGTGCTTCAGAGAGGGGTTTTAAGGAGGGTCTTAAAGGAGCTGTAGGACAGACTATTTGCTGTAAAAGTTGACCAAATTTTACCATCATGCTTCGCGAGGACAAAGACTGGTTGCTGGGAGAACTTTGCAAAATAAACTGTTTGACTTGTAAGCTGTAAAAGCTGCCAATTGTCTTTCAACAGCTATGGAAAACAAGTCATAGAGTCATAACAGCACAGAAGGAGGCCATTCGGCCCATCGAGTCCGTGCCGGCTCTCTGTAGAGCTTATTGAAGTTCTGTGGGAACAGACTAATGACAGTGAAATCAGTGCAATAACAGAAACATCTTCAGACTATGGAATGTACCGAGCCTTGAAAGCCCACAGTTGCCGAACAGACTAGTGATAAGAGGGTCTGGGAAACAACTGCCGACCATTATGCCATGTAGTTAGAGACACATAATTAGTGGGAGGGTTGCCAAATTTTGGGGTATAAAAGGTACTGTTTCAAAACATTCGGTGCTGCAGTCGGGGTGATAGTCATTGGTGACCTGGTCAGTTGCCAGTTAAAGTTAGTCATATGTCTATCATCGTTGAATTGACCTCTCATCTGGTGAATAGTAACATATGTGGTTTTGCTTATAATCACCTGAGCTTAAAGTAAATGATTTTCGATGCTTGCTTGTGATAAGTACATGGATTGAGTACAGTTTGTATTCTGGTAATTATTTGTAACCTCTTGTTGATTTTTAAGTAAAAGAAGTTTCACAGATTCATTGGGTTTTGTGTTGTCTGTTCCACGAGTCTGAATCCTATAAACTGTCAAACAATCAGAGCGTCTTACAGAGCAGATGAAGGTAGAGAGGCAGATGAGTTTAGGGAGGGAATTCCAGAGTGTGAGGTCTAGGCAGCTGAATTCATGGTCGCCAATGGTGGGGCAAAGGGAGTGAGGAATGCACAAGAGGCCAGAATCCGAAGAGTGGAGAGTTCTGGGGCTTAGGAGGTTGCAGAGATAGGGACAAGGTTATCAAGGGATTCAAACAAGAGGATGAAAATGTTTTAAATTGTAGGCTTTGGAGGACTGGGAGCCAATGAAGGTCATCAAAGACAAGTGTGATGGATGACTGAGACTTGCTGCAGGATAATATATGGGCAGCAGAGTTTTGGATAAGCTGAAGTTTACAAAGTGAGGAGAATTGGAAGCCAGCCAGGAGAGCATTGGAAAGTTGAGTCTGAAGGTGATAAAGGCATGGATGAGGGTTTCAACAGCAGATGGGCTGAAGCAGGAGCATAGGCGAGCGATGTTATGTAAGTAGAAGTAGGCAATTTTTGTGATGGGAGACGACATAGGCTTGCGGTTGAACCAGACGCTGAGGTTGCGAACAGTCTGGTTCAGCCTGAGAGAAGCCAGGGAAGTGGATGCAATCAGTGGCAAGGGTACAGAATTTGTGAATGGGTTGAACACACTGGCTTACCAATATGTAGCTAGGGGAAACTGCAGTTCGCCCAAGCCTGGATGTTGGACAAGTAATCTGACAACAGAATCAGTGGAGGGGGCAATACCATTGGTAGAGAGATGGATCTAGGTGGAGGTAACAGTTCAGGGGGCAGGAAGAGAAGCCATTGCAGGATATGTTATGACTACAACCTGTTAGGTAACACTGAAACCAAGCGAGGACAGTCTCACTGAGCTGGATAATGGAAGAGAGGCATTGGAGGGGGATGGTGTGGCAGACCATGTCAAAGGCTACAGAGAGTACATGGAGGGCCTAATGCACCATGGTCAAAGAGGATGTCATTTATGACTAGGATTAGTGCCATTTCAGTGCTGTGGCAGGGGCAGAAACCTGATCAGAGAGATTCAAACATGGAGAGAGAGATAAGAATGGATTTAGGAGGCAACAGCATGTTTAAAGACTTTGGAGAGGAAAGGAGGTTGGAGATGGGGTGGTAGTTTGCAAGGACAGAGGGGTTGATTCTCCCAGTTTTGAAAGGAAGTGGGATAGTATCTGAGGAGATGGAACCATTTACAATGTCAGCTAGCATGGGGACCAGGAAGGGAAGTTGGGTGGTTAGTAGTTTAATGGGAATGAGGTCAAGGTTGCAGAAGATTGGAGACTGCATGAGGCGAGATGGGAGAGAAACTGGAGACTAGAAACTAGATCCCACATTGAAAAAGGAAGAGAAAGGCCTTCAACTCTCTCAAATGGTCATGAAGATCTAGTCCAAGCTAAAGCTGGCATTTACCAAAATCTCCAGGTACCTTATAAATATGAATCAACAATTGCAACAGTACTCTTGAATGAATACATTAGAGATCCCTTCTTGAGCCATGCAAAGCCATAATACTACACTTGGGCGCATCCACTCCATATTTCAATGGTTAGCCCATTGTTCAAGCTGGTGAGTAAAGCGTGCTAGAGCCACTCGCCCACAACATACTATCGTCTACGAAATGGTGGTAATGTTCTTTCAAACCTCCCAGAACAGGTAGTCTGAGGCAGTTCCTTACAATGCAATTCAATACACTGTTGATGGAGACTTCAAGTATGGTGGTCTGGAATTTCAGAGGACAAAGGAAATGCAAGTCTCGTAGTAGATAATAACCTAGGCAGTGGGTCTATTACTGGACAAGAAAGCTCAGGATCAACAGGAGGACTGTAACTGAAGTGTCCACATTGACAATCAAGTCACCTGCACCATCCCTCATCTTTACTGCCATAGGGCCCTTCCAGGCATCCAGAAGTGACCTCTCCGGAGACACCTTTTTTTGCTTTTTGGACAATTGATGCTTCCTTTTCTGCCCATGAAAGTCACAGACTGTACCTTATAGTAAAAAATGAATTTTGTTCAGTTAGAAAGAATTTGGATTTATATCACACCTTATCAAGGCTTCACATTCATGAGTTACTTTCTGAATTGCAATCACTGTTGTTATGTGGGTGTACACAGCAAGCAAATATCAAATAAGATCAATGACCAGTTAATCTGTTTTTGACGGTGTGGATTGAGCGAGTGTGCACCAGAAAATCTGATCCAATATTTATAGAAACAAAAGCATTTCTTAAAGCTTGCATACAAACACTTCAGAATATGAAATATTGCACAGCAGCAGATCCTTTTCATTCTGGCTCTACCATTTTAAGATGATCTTCCATGCTTTCTTCTTGGATTCTTACTTGTCCCTACAAGTAATAAGTTATTCTCGGTGTCTTCCCTCAACTGCAATGCCATCAGTTTCAGAAGGTTTAGATTTTTGGAGCGGAGCTGGCCGTGGTTAGGTCAACTCTCTGGGGTATGCAAAAACCATATTAACATCTCCATTAAATTCAAAAAACGTTTTTAGCTTTGGATGCATCTCTTATGAGCACATGAATCCAGAATACCTAAAATTTAATGCAGGACTCTTCCAGCCAGAGACAAGACTTACATTCCATCAATCTGAGTTGGATTCATACCTTAGGTCTCAAAGAGGGAAGTACTGACTTTTAATCCAATGTCATAGTCATCCACAAAAGTGCAGATTTTTCTGCATGTGACTCGCTGTGAACTCGAGAAACCTATAACACTGGACTTTGAGACAGCACAGAAAAATCTCACAAACATCTCATGCCTGAACAGCTCTGATTATTACTGAAGTCTCTGTGTGAAGTGCTTTTCTTGAATATATTACTGAAGTCTCTGTGTGAAGTGCTTTTCTTCAATATATTTAGTGTGCTCCAATGGATTCTTCATTACTGGTGTAAATTTCTATCTGGGGATTAGAAAATACTAAGTAGAACCTGTTTCGCATTATAAAGAAGGTTCTGAAAGCTATGGCCTTGAGGTTTAGCAACTTTAGATTTCCTACAAGAAAGCCTCCCTCTATAACATGTTTCTAGGTGTGAGTAAACTTTGCTCCTAAACTCAGTAGATCTATCTGAATTGCTATTTAGTTTCTGTGATTCAATAGTCCCTTATGTACATGATTCATCTCCTTATGAAACGTGAACTTGAACTGGCCACTTGTATAAATTATCTGATATGTTCCATTGGGTCTGAAACTCTTCAGAGCTGCTTACTGGCAAATTTGATAGTGGAGTTTTGAGATTACGATCTGGATTTTTTTTCTAGAAGGGAAAAGACCATAATTTGTTCAGGAATTTGAAAAGCATGGTGTAGGAAGACCATAAAGCTCTATTCTGAGTTGTATCCACAGAAACTCTGGGCCGTATTTTGCGACCCCTACGGGTGCATACGAGGTGTGTACGCGCCCTTAGGGGCTGCGCAAGTTCCAGGTTTAGGCATGCAAAGCGCATGCGCTAAAACCCGAAACTTGCGATTTGTCAAGAATCTTCATGACAGATCCTCTGCATCCCTGGGAGATGGGCCTCTGCGGGTGGAGAGTTGCGCTATTTGCCCAGCAGGTAAGGCCTGCTTTTACCAGCATAAGAGTTTTAAAAGATAGAAAAATAAAATTTTATCACTCATTTATACATTAAAAACCCTGTCCAATAAGGTAAGTTTATTCTTAGCCCCGTTAAAACATATAGGGGGAAAATTTGGTTGCTTTGCGCCTCCCGTTAGCGCCCCGAGGGGACGTTAACAGGGCTCAAAGCCCCTTGCGCCTGGGCGTGGCGCCGCAAACACCTCCTGCGAAATTCAGTGGGAGGTTAGCGGCGGCGGTAACCGGTAGCGCACCCGCGGCGCTGCGCCTCCAGCGATGATGTCATCGCCATGCGCAGCGCCCCGGCCGCGAACTTGGCCTGCGCCCCCTGACCTACCACTGGACGCTATGTCCGACAGGTTCAGGGAGGTGTTTCTGCAGCCGGGGTGGCGTAAATTAAAGGGCAGGTACCGAGTGGTCATTTTTTTTGGGACCGCCTGCCAGCACCTGCCCCCTCTCGCCTCCTCTTGCGGGGTGCCGGCCGCGATCGGGCAGCCCGGTACTCCTCTTGAGTGTCGGGCTCATTTGCCGGCACCCCGCTCCCCGGTGGTCCAGCAGGGCCCCAGTGTGCACTGCGCTAGGCCCCTCCCCTTTAATCAGGGGAGGGAGGTCTGCAGTACCGCGGCGCTATGTGCCGGCGCTGCACGTAGCGCTGCGATATTGAATGGAAGCGCTCCAAGAGGGAGGGGCAGCGCTTCCAGTAGTGCCCTGCCTCCTGCTTGGGGGGCTACCATTCAATTTCGGGCGCAGGCGCGCTAACTTTTTCGGAGTGCTAAAAGTAGCGCCCCGGCGAAGTTATCGCCCCAAGTTTTTGCCAATTTTTGCCCCATAATTTTTTTTTTTCAAAAAATTACATTTTCGTTTTAAATATTTAATTAAATGTTTTTTAATTAATTTCAAATATGTAGGGGGAGAAATTCAGTATCGCCCCATTTGGGGCGCAATTATCGGCCGGGCACAAAGATTAGCGCCTGGCGCTAATTATCGCCTCCGACTGCAAACTTGACTTTTATCGCCCCTGGAGGTGATTGGAGCGCTAAATCAGGCGCTACACATCTGTCTTAAGGCGCAAAGGCCGAGGAGCGAGGCGCTAACTCAGAGCACTGGTGAAGCTCATGTGATGTCAGTCAGCAATGGAACACAGACACAATGACACCGGCCAGTTCTTAAAGGGGAGGGTTGATCTTGCTTTCCATCCACATCCTGCTCATTGCAGCCTTGAATCTCGGCCTGGAGAGACCTGTACATCAAATCTGCTAGAAAGAACAATGGAGAGACTCAGGGAAAGAGCTCGGAGTGCAGCCCCCACAGTCTCTTCTAAATCGATACAAGGAAGGGCAAATCAAAATGAACCTGCAAAGTGCTGCTCAGTACCCAAAACTCCTTCACACAGCGTTGAATCTCTCCAGAGGTCTCTCTCTCTCTCTCAGAATGCGTGGTTCAAAAATGTCACCAGCAAAAAAAGGCAGGAAGCGGTCGCCTTTAAATAGCGCTCCCCCAGTCTCTTCCTGACTGCAAAACGCTCCCCTCAACCTGTCGTTACTAGCGGCAGGCGGTAAGGCAGGGGGCGCCACTCAATATCCGCTCCGGGGCGCTACCGGGGCGTTGCGCACTCGACTGACGTCATGATCTGTCGGCGCAGGAGATCGTGGCGGTAGTGTTTAGCACCGCCACAAAATGTCTAGTTAATTTCACGAGCGGCGCAAACATCGCCGCGCCCGGGCGCTAGTTGCTTTGCGCTCCATTAGCGCCCTATTAAGGCGCTAACGGGAGGCGCAACCAACTGAATTTTGCCCCCGTAATTTAAAAAAAATTTCATAGCCCAAAATTTGCGATCGGAGGCTTCCCGCAGGTGGATGCCTCCGACCTGTAAAAAATCTACACATTTCCCTGGTGGCCCGGGAGGTATGGAGGTTTGCGATCCTGGGCCTCTCCGGGTACGTGCGGTCAGAGCCCCACGTATCCCAGGGGTGCATGCGGTTCGCAAACGCCCCAGGGATCATGTGGGCCGGCCCAACCAATAAAAGAAGGGAATCCCCATTCATACTTATGGGAGTTCCGACTCCCGTAAGTATAAATGGGGATCACTTAAAAAATACACGAACACATCAAATAAATGTTTTAAAATTACATATTTAAAAATTAAAATGCCATTTAATTACATATTTTAAACGAAAATTAAATTTTTTGAAAAGAAAAATTATGTTTTAATGGGGCAAAAAATAAACTTACCTTGTTGGACAGGGTTTTTAATGTATAAATAAATGATAATTTATTTTTCTATTTTTTAAAACTCTTATGCACGTAGCACCGCGATATTGAATGGAAGTGCTCCAAGAGGGAGGGGGAGCGCGTAAGAATTTCACAGGCATTCAGCGGGCGGAAGTTGGGCAAATAGCACAACTCTCCACCCACAGAGGCCCTTCTCCCGGGGATGAGGTGGATCGGTCAAGAGGATTCTTGACAGATCACAAGTTCTGGGTTAAACCCGGAACTTGCGCGGCCCCTACGGGCGCGTACACACCTTGTACGCACCCGTAGGGGTCGCAAAATACGGCCCCATGTATTTTTTAAGTGCTCCCCATTCATATTTATGGGAGTTCCGTACGTACGGAACTCCCATAAGTATGAATGGGGATTCCCTTCTTTTATTTGTTGTGCCGGCCCACGTGATCCCAGGGGCGTTTGCGAACCGCATGCGCCCCTGGGATACATGGGGCTCTGCCCGCGCGTACCCGGAGACGCCCAGGATCGCAAGCCTCCAAACCTCCCGGGCCACCAGGTAAATGCGTAGATTTTTTATAGGTCGTTGGCATCCGCCCGCTGGAAGCCGCCGATTGCAAATTTTGGGCCTCTGTCATAAAATTGAATTTTGCAGATTACTTTGCGGGGGTGATTTTTTTTTGATGACATTTTCATGACCTTACCCATCAGGCTGTTGCCCCTGAAAAGTGGCTGAGTTTATTGTTAATTGGTGCTGCACAAACCTTTATGATTTTATTATTAACTGCAATCGCATTGACTACTAGTTTGAGGTATTCAAGGTATTTATGGGGATAGGGCGGGAAAGTGGAGTTGATGTAGAAGTTCAGCCATGATCTTAATGAATGGTGGAGCAGGCTCGATGGGTCGTATGGCCTACTCCTGCTCCTATTTCTTATGTTGAACAGCTAAATCACACATGAAAGCAGGTTTGAACTTCAGGCAACAAATTTGGCGTAATAGTACTCCCCATGCAGAGCAGATTAGACAATTGGAGGGCTGTAGTCAGCGGGCCCAATTCGCAATTCCCCCCTTTTTTCCGGTCATTAAAATTAACAACCAGAAAGTTAAGATAGCCACCCAGTGGGCCTGCTAACTTTCATGCCCCAATTGTTTGATATGCCTTCCTATCGAGTGAAGCTCCTTCCTGGAACACCAACTCATAAAATTTACCTCCCACATCTCTGGGGCATCTGTCAAATCTTCATAGTGTCTCCTTCACGTAGATCAGACTGTAGAGTGTCCACAGCTGTTTGCTGGGTTTGCACAATGTTGGCAAAGTAGATGGAAATTTGTAGTAATGTTGCTGAAGTTTTAGAAGTCCTGAAGTCTGGTATCAATACTCTTTAACAGTGATATCCTGTAGGGCTAGTGATATCCTGTAGGGCTAGTAAGGCATCTGTTAGAAAGACAGAATTATGCATCACATTGATGCTCCCATAGTCACCTTTGAAATGCTCCATATTTGCCCATTTTAGAGATTTTTTTTTAGATTTAAACTCAAGAAAAAGGCATATACACTTCTCTGGCTGGTTCCAATCTTGTAATTTGAACACGACTATAGACTTGAAGATGGGGTATTTCTACCATGACATGAGGTGATACCAAGTTGAACATTAACAATTTGGAAAATAGTAGGCATCTTCAGACCAATCAGACACTTTCAAGTTGAGTAAATAAATTCTGGATACTTGCTCATTTTGCACTGGAACTACTACCCAAAATGCTTATCTTCAGATGATGAGTAATGAATTGGTTTACTGGAATATTGGCGGTAAGATGCCTCTTAGGCCTTGATTTTCTATTCAGGTGTGATCTATACCTTATGCGATCCATTATCTGAGCTACTCAAGTCTATTTTAAGCTATGGTGCCCTCCCTTAACAGAAGCAATTAAATCTAAAGTAGATACTTTGGGGTGAGTTGGCTGAAGCACGTGCACAACAGCAAGGTCTCCGATAACCATGACCAGCCTGGCTATGATGACTGGCTATTACCTTCCACAGGTGAAATTTCTACATTCTACGCCAAGGAGCCCAGAGACCATGCATCAAATTATGTTTGACATGCCGAGATCATGCTGCTCAGGTGGCTCTGCAGGGTCAGCCATTGAGTAGTGTGAAAAAGAGACCAGGAAGGTTTGAGGATCAATCCCTATTTATCACTGAGTCAGTGGATTTCAACCAGGGCAGCAGTAGGAGCATTACAATTCACATCAACCCCCTCTAGTTTAGGGAAGGATTCCCGTTCCTGATCATTGTCCAGAAATCCTTGCTGGAAGTGCACGTGTACATGATGGGTGATAACTGGATTGAATAAGCTTGCTGCCACTCCCTATTAAATGCCACACATGAATAATGGATGCTCAGGCCAGGTAATGAAGGATGACCAGTGGCCATGGAACCATATCCAGCAAGGAGTCAACACCTTCAGGAGCGGAGGGGAGAAAATTGATGAGAAAAAAAATGCAGTGTTCAAGTACAAAAGAAGCTTAGATGGTACAGTAAACTCTTTCGTATCCGGCACCGACGGGACCAGGATGGTGCCGGTTGATTGAAAATTCTGGATAACGGAGAGGTATATCTACCGAGGCTATTTTTAACAAACAAAAATAAAATAAGATTTGAATGCTATTTACATAACATGACCAACTTTTATCTGGTATAATCCTTATCTGGACATCAATTTTCAGCTTTCACTGGCAAGTGTACATTGCCCTCCAAGTAACTTATCCACACCAATGCCTTCTATATAGCTTATCCACACTCACATTTCAATCTCTACCTAACTCACCAACAGCCAGTCACCTTTTTCTTCTGGGTAAGTCCCTATGAAGTATTTATTATTCCCTACCAACTATATATTGTTCCCTCTACAACTGAAGATTTCCGACCTATCACCTGACAGCCATGAATCCATTGGGTGGTTAACACGCAATCTGTGCTATACATAATCTGACTGTCCTTGATGTCAATTTCACATCAAATCGGCAATAGAACCTGGGACTTCCCTAGTCTATATGGCACAGTAACATACTGAAAAATGAACTCATCCATTGAGTCTCTGGGAAACACATATTCAATTCTAAAGTAGCTGCCACTCTCAATATTCTGAAGCAAACAGAAACTAGGACTCGGACTCGGCAACATTTCCGGTTATTGAGGTGTTGTTTTCTGAGTATCAATTTTGCCGGTTATTAGAGAATTCCGGATGATTAAGTGCCGTTTAAACAAGAGTTTACTCTACTACCATTCAATACGTGGCTCCCCACAGTTCATTGTACTTTTTTCTCATACTGTATGGAGCTGTTGTTCCCAGAGAAATTTGTTCTGCAATAATACTTCCTCTGCAACTATGTGGAACTACAATTTGTGATGGAGAACAAACTGCAAAAATACATGGATCTGTAGCATAATGGCAGTTAGTCTGACAGCAAAACTAAAGCACTATAATTTTCTGATAGGTGTAATTTATCAGCAAGGTTAAGAAATGGAATGAGTGGGTGCCAATATTCTCAATCTCAGGAAAACATTCTAAATGAATAAGTTGCTAACATTATTAACAATAGAAAAAATCAATTTGCTTAACGTCCTCACACTCAGAGATGAGACCACAGTTGGTGGGTGAGAGCCGTTAAATGTTTAATTGCCACCAGTACGTGTGCCCTTTGTCCTGCTTATCTGTTACTTTTTCAAGCTTTTCCTGAAATTCTTTGTCCATTACATTATTTTAGCTTTCGAAGCTTTAAGCACTTTATGAGGCTTTTATGGAGATTTACGGCCTCAATGATGGCCTCCCTAGTTTTCCGATTCCAGGCTGTTTCTCATACATGGTAGGCCTCCTGGTGGTGTGAGAAGCCTAGTTTGCCTTCTCCTACCATGTGCCCTCTGCAAATTTTGCATTTATTTTCCATTTATTCAATCTTCAGGTCTTAAGTGATGGAACAATATTGATACTAATTCTGCTTCACTGAAGTGGCAGCAATTATGCATTATACTGTCCATGTTTCAGTTGTAAGACTTCATTCTATGAATGCAAGGAACATATAAGCATTATGGAAAGTGGAATTATGAGGCAAAATGGTGAATTAGTGTCATTTTATAAAAAATCTAGTAGCCAAGTGACAACAACATCAGAGCACTGAACTCCAATGCAAAACATCAAGTCAAGACAGGGCCTAGGTAGCTCTGGGGGTTCACTAACTACCTTTCCCCTCTAATGTAGGTTTGAATTCAACCTTGGATAAAAGTCTCTGCTTACTGCATACATCCTATGTGAAATGAGTTGGACAGACTCAGTTTCTGGTGGATGTAGGTCCACAGAATACGCTGATGCAATCCACAATTTTGCAAACTTGCTTAGAGAATAACTTGTGGGGAAAGTAGAAAACTTCATATTGTGTGGAAAGAGTGGAATTGATGAATTCTTTGGAAAGATTTATAGGCTGAGCAAAAAGGAGGAAGAAAGGTTTGTTGACTGAATGCTAGAATTGCTGGAAAAATCACCTGTGGGAACCAGTGTTGTGAACCACCATTTACATCTGTGGAGCTATATGTGTAAATCAACACAACCAAATTAGAAGTGTTTACTCTCAAATACAGAGGCAAATTATTTTCCTATACGCTTTCAATGGTCATTGTATAAAACCAGATTAATGAGCCACAAGGGATGGAGTAGTTTTACTACCTGAATAGATCATATTGGTTAGACATAAACAACATAATTTCTATAGCACCTTCTCACATCTTCATGAGATTTGGAAGCACTTTACATCCAATAAATGACTTTTGAAATGTAGGCGCTGTTATTAGGTAAACAATTTAAATCATATCATAAACTGCAACAAAAAATAAGATACTCTTGATAAACATCAACTTAGCCTCAAGTCTGATTCTTTGCAACAGTATTTGTTTCTCTGTTCCTATTTTAAATGTCTTGAAGTGGAGATTATAGTTGGTGTCATGTTTGATACAAGAGGGTAAATTTTACAAATTCTTGCTTCCAGCACAGAGCTTTGCTTAGTGGGACCATTATATTGGGAATTATATTCATGTGCAGAAATCAGCAAGCCCCAAGGATCATATTCTCCTGTGGACAGACAATCCAGTGGAGGGCAGTGACCTCTATGCCCAAATTCCGGATATGCTCTGCTGACAGGCTAAGCCCTGAGCTGGAAGGAAAAATTTGTAAGATTTGCCCTAATATTATGTCCAGTTATTGACCATGTTACATTCAAAACACAATATAAACACAAAACAACATTTAAAAAATTTAATGATTACTTGTCATTACTTACTATTTTTATTTGGTTTGTTTTTGCTAACACCAGTGTCATGAATGGGCAATTTTCAAGATTGAGTCCTATCATTTAATGAAAAAGCAGTTTTATGCCATGTGTGTCACTTAAAGATATTGACAAACATTTGAATCTTAGCCTTTGGTTTCATCTATACTTTTAAAAGTAATAGCAACTCTATTTTTCAAAATGGCAGGCATGCCTTCTCAGAACTTCAAGAGGGCAGCTGGTGTCATCTCAGCTACAGGAACTCGCTGCTTGTTTTTTGATCAGAAAATCAATTTAAGTTAAAGTGCTTCAAACCAGGTTTAATGTCTATTGTGAGTTGAATTTCCCAAACCCAGATGTATTTTTATGTATATTTCAACTTTATGACTTTGTCCTGCGAAAGCACTGTTTGGTATTATTCAACTGATCACCTCTTTTGACAATTCAGATGTCAAAGCTGATACCTGCTCTTCAAAGCAATTGTTATATAGAAGGCCAGTGCATTGTGTTAAGGAGTTCAGACACCTACTATGGTTCTGTAAGCTGCTGTTCATATTAATCCTCCAAAGACCATATTCTGTTTTTGATGAGGAACAAGAATACATTCTTACTGCTAAGAAACAGTTTTTCTCAAAATTAGTCAACAGCATCACAAAGGAACTGGTCTGTTTGATTAACATCTTGTAAACTGTCTTCTGAACCATTATATTGTGTTTTATGTCTCGCTTATTTCTGTAAATGATTCTATTCTTTTAAATAAGTTTGATTTTTAAGTTAGCCTGCTATGTATAGTGCCTTGCATGGCTGATATTTTCTGTCTTCTGCAGTGATAAGACATAGTGAAATTCTACATACAAACTTATCTAAACTTCAGGGCCAGTGAAAATAGTCTGGAGGCCACAAGGCGCCGAGAACTCATTCATGAGAATAATCTAAATATAAAGCTGGGGTATCTAGGGCAAAGGTAAAACGACCCCAAAATATAACAGCGGTGCAGAACTCATATAGACCAAGATCAAAATTTAAAAGAAGCAAAGCAACAGATTACAGTCCAAAAATTGATGCACAAAAGATCTCAGCAAGTGATGGACAAAAAGTTACAGTTAGCTCATACAACTGAGTTGCTAAAAATTGAAGCAATAAAGGAACAATGCAAAGGAAGACAAATAAAAAGAACGTGAATGAGGCCAACACAAAGGAGAGGGAGGCTGATGACGAGAGACAGGCTGGCGATTTTAAATGGAACCATTGTGCTGTTGAACTGACAGGGAAACATATATTGACAGCAAGTCCAGTAGTTGAGGGTACAGATCATTTAAGCTATAACTCTGCTGGGAATCGTTTCATTAAATCTAATCTGAAAAATTTTAAAGAAGGATTATATTGAGTTTTATTAGAGATTTTGAGTTATTAGCAAACCACCAAAGGTAGAACAGAGAGACTTGGCTGAATATCTGATACCATCACTTGGCAGTGAAGTGCTTGTGTCTTTATCTCACGTTAATCTGATGGGCTATAAAATGTGTTATTCTAAATGCCTATTACTAAATGCCTAAAGCATACAGGCAAAAGTAAAAGAAACTGAGGAAATCTCCAGATAATATATACAGAGGATGTTAGTTAGAAGCCATTTGGAAATTATGGCTGGAAAGTGAAAATGCCAATGCCAAAGATCATCAACTTTGTCATCTAAAGTTAGGGGACTGATCTTTAGAATCGGGTCAAGATGATTTAAAGATGTAGGTCTAGAAATTCAATGGTGCTATGCCCGTTTTTCATGCATTAAATGGGCGCCTAAGACTCCAATATGGCGGGCAGGAAGCGTGCTCATTATGAGCCAGATGTGCGCCTCCTGCCATATTGGTATAGGCAAAATACAGGCATCCAGGGCCCACGCCTGAAACAGGCGTTCGGCCCTTTGCATATGTAAATAAGGGGCCTGCTGCCTGTTTGAGGCTCCCTGTGCAAAACTGGGTTGCCACGAATGCAACCAACGCTGGGCTGACTGCGTTCAGAAAAAACAGGTTTACATGCGGCCTAACCAGCAGTCTCGAAGGGACAGCTGGAGACCACCACCAAAAAGGTAAGTTTTTAAAAAGATACTTACCTGAATGTGGAGACAAGAGGAGCAGGAGTGCTCCTCCCAGCTCCACATTAAAACAATGACAAACTAATGACTCAACAGCAGCTCTCACACTTTTCTGCAGAATATAGTTTCTGATTTTTGGTTCATAGTTCTCCAGTAAAATGTCCATGACCGTCACCATAATCTCTTGCACCACCTCTCCATTAGAATACTGTTTCTTTTTTCATGCCAGAGCCCAAGCAATTTTGTAACTGGCCAAAGTTATAACTTCTGAAGACGAGAGAAATTCTTTCAGAACCGTTGATTGAGAGTTGATTTCAGTCGAGAAACTTCATACACTCTTTTTCGCGAACCAATTGGAAATTTGTCAAATTCCAAAAGTTCAATATGTTTCTTCAAATTATCTACCTTGTTCTCAGCGAACAACTTTGTGCATAAAATGCAAAGTGGTTTCTCGTCAATTTTCGCAATGACAAACTGAATTTGCCATTCATCGTGAAATTTTTGTTCAATTTGCACTGAATCTCGACACTAAATCTTGACAGATTACGTGAGTGGGAAAAACTTGAAAATCGAGTTCAATGTGGGAAAGTGTGAGATCATCCACTTTGGATCCAGGAAAGACAAATTGGAGTATTTTCGAAATGGTGAGAAACTAGGAACTGTGGAGGAGCAAAGAGATTTGGGTGTCCATGTACACAAATCACTAAAAGCTAGTGAATAGGTCCAAAAAACAATCAAATAGGCTAATGGAATGTTGCCGTTTATCCCAAAGGGGCTGGAATACAAAGGGGAGGAAACTATACTTCAGTTGTATAGAGCCTTGACTATTCCCCGTCTGGAGTACTGCATTCAGATCTGGGTACTGCACCCGAAGAAGGATATATTGGCCTTGGAGAATGTACTTTGCAGATTTACTAGAATGATGCAGGAGTGGGGTTGGGTTGGGTTGGGGGGGAGGGGGGTGGGGTGGTGTCAGGTTGCATAAACTTAGCTTGTATTCCCTTGAGTATAGAAGATTGAGGGATGATCTAATCAAGGTGTTTAAAATGTTAAAGGATTCAATAGCGTAGATCAAGAGAAACTATCTCCTCTGATGGGGGAATTAGAGCCAGGCCATTCAGGAGTGAAATCAGGAATCACTTCTTCACACAAAGGGTAGTAGAAACCTGGAACTCTCTTCCCCAAAAGGGTGTGGATGCTGGTCAATTGAAACTTTCAAGACTGAGGTTGATAGATTTTTGAACGGAAAGGGTTTCAAGGGATATGGTTCAAAGGCGGGTAAATGGGGTTGAGGTACAGATCAGCCATGATTTAACTGAATGGCAGAACAGACTCAAGGTCCTGAATGGCCTCCGCCTGTTCCTATGTTCCTTTTCAATTGGAGGTTTCACTGTGCATCAGTCAGCTCTCCAAAAGAACGATTTGCAGAAACTGTCACTGTTTCTGGTTTTCTTGTTATTCCAATTGGTTGAACTGACCATGGTGACAACTCCCCTCTCCATTTAATTTTGCTGGTCTTTCCATGGTGCTGAAATCTGGAGTTTTCACCCATGTTACACAATATTTCAGTAGATAACCAATAAGCGGTAATAAAGGAACTAAAGCACACACGACAAACAAAAAACACTCACATACTCTGCTTGTCTTCCCATTTTACCAACAAACGTATAAAAAGTTTAAAGTATACATGCATACACCGTGCGAGAGAGTATTGTGATCACGTACACAACAATGATGTCTATTACTCACTTTTGTTTACCAATCAGAAATGCAATTCGCCACATGTAGCTAGCGGCTAATGTATTGGACAACACAGACCCATTTTCTGTCTTGGATGTGTTACCAAAACTTACATAGATATTGGGGCCAGTGAAAATCCTCTGGAGGCTGCCAGCTGCTGAAAAATCATCTGTGACAAAAATCTAAATACAGAAGCCAAAGTAACTAGAATAAGATGGGCGGAAGAGACACGAAAACATTACACCATCGAATACTGGGCTAAAAATTCGATAGCCCCGAAAACAGGCGCAGGGATCGCAATGGGCGATTAATCTCCGCCCGTTCAAAGTAATGCAGGCAGCTAAACCTGCTGATGAGTGGCTGCACGCTCAGCAGGGGGCCCCAAGTTTGCGCGAGGCTAGTGCCAATTAAAGCTAGCCTGCACCTCGTAAAGGGGAGGTGCAGTTTGACGAGACCAGTTGCTGGAAGTCATTCCAGAAGGCAGTTTCAACTGGGAAATATTCAGCAATGCCAGAGAGCGCTCCAAGGTTCTCAGAGGCAGCACTAGAGGTCTTGGTACAGGAGGTGGAGAGGAGAACAGAGATCCCGTTTCCTCAGTGGGCCAGGGGGCCCTCCAGACAGATACTGTGATGGCAGTGGGAGCAGATAGCCATGGCGGTCAATGCCAACAGTGTTGCCCTGAGGACCTGGATGCAGTGCCGGAAGAAGTTCGATGACCTCACACGAGTGGTCAAGGTCAGTGAATGCATCTTCAAATGCCATATCACACAAACTGCACCACTAGCCTCACATACTACTCAATTCACCACACCCCCATTACTCAGCTACCAACAATCTCTACCAATCACAACTTATACTTCACATTCATATGCTCCATCTCACCCTCATACACTTACCATTGCTGCAAGCCTTACAACCATATCTCACAGCTTGCACGCACTGCCAGCTGTTCAACCATGACAGCTACATCAACCAAACACACTCTCTGACACGCTTCCCTCTCTCCTGCAGGACAAGGTGGCACACATCCGTAGGCAGCGGCAGCTAACCGGAAGGGGACAGGCGCGCCTTCATATCCTGACCCCACTTGAGGAGACAGTGCTCAGCATAAGTGGAGTGGCTGTGACTGAGGCCGGGGCCAACGCGGGCACTGAAATCATTGAACTTTATGGTCATACCTAATTCCCTTTCTCACATCCCACTTGCACCTCATCCCACAATCTCTTCTGACTTACAAGCTGCAGATGGTGTAAGCATGCGCCTCTTGCTTCCCTCGCCACCCCACACCACAACCCTACCCCCATTTCAGAGACCCAAGAAATCCAATCTGGCCAGGTAGTGGTGAAAGAGGAAGAGGAGAGTGATGATGTAGAAGAAACACCGTCACTCAATCTGAAACTCACAGCCACCAGCTCGGATACTGGCACTGCGTGGCCTTTGGAGGTTAGCTTAGAGGCGGGAGTTGCACATGGCGAGTCACCGGGCACGAGTGGGGTGCAGCCAGGGCAGAGGGAAAGGGTAGCACAGGTGCCAGCTCCCCGGAAGGCGAGGTTGCACATGAGTTCTGCTGCACAGGACTCAGATGAGGACTTCGATGGGGCAGCCTACAGAACAAAGCTGATGGGTATGCACAACAAAATGCTTGGTGCATTGGCAGGCCTGCCAGAAAGCCTGAATGTAATGTCAAAGAGTATGGTGGAGTCCAGCTCCAACCTTGCACAGGGCTTTGTGCAGAGCTTGGAGCCCATCCTTTCCACCGTGGAAGGGGTGGGCAGATCCATCATGCTGCATTTGATGGCCGATGTCTCAGCTTCCATTGCAGCACAAACAGAAGCCACCTAACACCTGAGTGCTGCAATGGAAGCTCAGACTGAAGTCATGCAAGCTCAGCTTGCTGCCACGCAAGCACAGACTGCTGCCATCATGGCTGTGGTTAGCAGTGTTAAAAGGGGCTTGCAGGGTATTGCAGCAGTCCAGCAATCTGTCCTTCAGCAGATTACTAGAAGCGCTGTCCCGGGGGAGTGGCAGTGGCTCCATGGAACATGAACTTGCTGTCCTCTCTCAGGATGACAGCATTCGTCCTCCCACCACTGCCACTCCGCCAGTGCCATTACAGTTACCCATCAGCAAGCCAGCCCAGACTGCTGCCGCCCATGCCAAGGTGGTGCAGTCCAAAGCCGGGCTTACTAGGCCCAGAGCTGCTCAAGGCCGTCCTGTAAGGCCATCTGTAGTCTCCCCCACTGAAAGTCAGCAGCCTTCCACCAGCCATGCTGCAGGCACTGGGGTAGCACTGCGTAGGAACACTAGGACAGGCAAAGGCACACAGAAGACAGGCACTAAGGGAATGCACAATGTGATTAGCTGACTTTTGAATGAAATATTGTAATGATTTGATTCATAAAATTGGCTTGGAATTTTTGTTTTGTGGTGGCTTTTATTGTAGCATTGTGGCCAAGAGGACACTGTGATGGTCAGTAACAGAGGGAAGGTAAGGTGTGGGATTATTGTTGAAAGGGGAATTGGGGTTGCGTTCACTGGTACCGCATTCAGATGAGTTGATCACAGATAGCCCAGGCAGAAAGGGGCTGTCTGGGTTGCTTCCTCCTCCTCTTCTTGCGCTTCCTCCTCCTCAGCTGTTTGCCGTATGCCTGGTGGCAAGGGCTGTGCCCTCATGATGGCGAGGTTGTGGAGCATGCAGCAGATCATGACGAATATTGCTCTGGCGATTACTGCAGGGCTAGCATAGTCCAGGCAGCAGAAGCGTTGTTTAAGGACGCCAATGATCTGCTCTATCAGATTCCATGTGGTAGCATGGCTTTCATTGTATGCATGCTGCCCACATGTGCGTGGGTTGCGCAGGGGGAGCCATGAGCCAGGTGGTCAGTGGATAGCCCTTGTCGCCCAGAAGCCATGCTCTGGTTTGTTGTGGTGGCTCAAATGCTGATGGTACAGCGGACTGCCGCAGAATGAAGGCATCATGACTGCTGCCAGGATACCGCGTATTGACCTGCATGATGCACAGAGTATGGTCGCACACCAGCTAGACATTGAGGAAGTGGAATCCCTTCCGGTTGCGGTACATCTCTGAATTGAGATACGATGCTCGCAAAATGACATGCGTGCAGTCAATGTCACTCTGCACCATGGGGAAGCCTGCTGTCGTAGCTAAGCCGCGTTCTTGCTCCGCCTGCTTCTCACTGACACGAGAGAATGAAATGTGTTCAGTTCTCTTTGAATACAGAGCTTCATTCACCACCCCTATACAGGGGTGGACAGCGAACTGGGAGATGTTTCAGATGTCACCTGCTCCAGCCTGGAAGGAGCCTAACACGAAGAAGTTCAAGGTCACGGTCACCTTTACAGCTAATGGCAATGCCGTCCTCGGACTGGACTGAGGCTGCAGGTCTGCCTGTTGCAGGTCGCAGATTTCAGGGAGCACCTCCTCAGTAAAATGGAGACGTCACACACACTGTTCGTCACTGAGGTTGAGGTAGGAGAATTGCTCCCTGTAGATCCTGGGTGGGTATGGCCTCCTGCTGAGAACCCTTCTCCCCATCTTCCTCCTGCCTTTTCTAGCAGCTTGTCCTGCTCTGTGTTGCCTCTGCTCATTCTCCCCATCATGTTGCAGGCCAAGGGGGATACAATCTACTGCACCCATATCACCCACTTTAAAAGAAGTCCAGAAAGCACCAAACACTTCTATAAACTCAGCAACAGCTAGTAGAAATCAATCAGCAACTAACCTGCAAGATGATCCCTTTAAATAGCACTGGTGGTGGGTCCTTCCTGCTGCTGAATGCATGTTCAGCTGTGGGAGGTTAAGAGAGGGCACTAGCTCCAGCATTGAGGTCGAAAATGGCAGCGCTGGTGTCAAATCAGAGTTACACAATCTGCGTACTCTGCATACTTCTGGCGCACGCTCCCAGCACTAATGCCCTCACCAAATGGCATCCGGGCCGGCCCACACCAGAAGTCTGCGCTCGCTGCTCGGATGCTATTTCGACCCAAAATGACACCCATAGCACCCAAACAACAGGCGCTACGCAACTGAATTTTTAGCCCAGTAAGTTTACAGTTAAAGGTTTGATTGTCTGCCAGTGGACTGCTCAATACTGTACTCTTAACACAGCACACTTGTGAAAGCGGACTAATTAGTTTCAGTTCTCAGCAAATATGGGCTTGCCTACAGGAGCTGCCTGTTGCAGTGAGCATGAGTAATGAGTATTGGGAAAAAAACAGAAATAATACCAGTGATTTCATTAACTGAATAATAAAGAGGAATATCACAGCTTGTGTATCTATACACATGACCTTAAGTAGTGGCTAAGTGCACTGGACACAGCAAAGACTATGGGCTCTGACAACATCCTGGCTGTAGTGCAGAAGACCTGTGTACCATAGCTAGCTGCTTCCCTAGCCAAGCTGTTCTACTACAGCTATGACACTGGCACCTACCCAATAATTTGGAAGATTGCCCAAGTGTCCTATTCATAAAAAAATAAGATAAATCTAACCTGGCCAATTAATGTCATATCAGCCTCCTCCCAATCATCAGCAAAGTAATGGAAGGAATCATCAATAGTGCCTTCAGGTGGCATCTACTCACCAATAACCTGATCACCGACGTACCACCTTGATCCAGACATTGTCACGAGTTGAATGCCAGAGCAGATATGAGAGTAGCTGCCCTTGATATCAAGGCAGCATTTAATGGAGTACGGAACCAAGGAGCCCTAGCCAAACTGAGGTCAATGGGGGTCAAAAGGAAAATCTTCTACTACCTGACATAAAAGAAAACGGTTGTGGTTGTCAGAGGCCAGTCATCGTAGCTCCAGGACATCACTGCAGGACCAACTTTAGCTGCTGCATCAATGTCCTTCCCTTGTTCATCAGGTCAGGAGTGGCCTGTTCGCTGACAATTCCACACTGTTCAGCTCCATGTACAACTCTTCCGATCATGAAGCAGCCCATGCCAACCTACAGCAGGATCTGGGCTGACAAGTGGCAGATAACATTCATGCCAGGTAATTGCCATCTTAATAAGGGAAAGCCCAGCTATTTCTCCATGACTTTTATCAGCAGCACAATGGGCAAATCTCCCACCATTAACATCTTGGTGGTCACCACGGACTGGACCAACCATGTTATCACGGCTATAAGAACAGAAACAGAGGGTGGGTACTCTGCAATGATCCCTCAAAGCCATCTACAAGACTCAAGTCAGGAGTGTTTTGTAATATTCACCACTTGCCTGGATCAATGCAGCCGCAACAACACTCAGGAAGCTCGACACCATCCAAGACAGAGCAGCTTTCTTGACTGGCACCCCTACTACTGGACTCAATGTCCACTCCTCCATCACCAGCACACTATAGGTATAGTATGTACGATCTACATCGTGCTCTGCAGCAGCTCACCAAGGTTACTTCAACAGCACCTCTCTCCCCTACAACTTCTACCACCAAGAAGGTCAAAAGGCAGAAATGTCATAGGAACACCTCCTAGTATCTCCTAGTCACACATCAGCCTGACTGGGACATATATCATTGTTCCTTCATCTTCACTGGGCCAATATCCTGAAATTCCATACCTAACACCATTGTGGGAGCACAATCAACACAAGGACGGAAGTGGTTCAAGGAGCCACACTACCATCTTCTCAGGGCAACTAGGGATGGGCAATAAATGCAGCCTTGCCAATGTCATCCACATCCTGAAAACAAATTAAAAAACACCACCGAAAAGACTAAATTAAAAAAAGATGGCAAACTGTAATATGATTTTTACACTACTTATGAAATTGAACAGCATAAGCAACTCACAACACCTTTGTTTATTAGTTATGTGGCCTAATCACAGAAACTTACAGCACAGAAGGAGGCAATTCGGCCCGTCGTGCCTGTGCTGGCACTTTGAAAGAGCAGTCGTGCTTAGTCCCACATCCCCGCTTTTTGTCTGTAACCCTGTAAGTTCCTCTTCCTCAAGTACCTGTCTAACTCCCTTTTAAAATTATTTATGGAATCAGCTTCCACCACTTTTTCAGGTAGAGCGTTCCAGATCCTGACAACTCTCTGAGTGAAAACATTTCTCCTCATCTCCCCTCTAGATTTTTTGCCAATGATTTTGAGTCTATGACCTCCTGAAAATCTCTATTCGGTCACCTCTTAAACTTCTCTATTCCAAAGAGAACAGTCCTAACTTTTCCAACCTCTCCTCATAACTGAAGTCCCTCATCCCTGGTAACATCCTGGCAAACCTCCTCTGCACCCTTTTTAAGGCATTTACATCTTTTCTTAAGTGTGGTGCTCAGAATTCTTCGACAGCACCTCCCAAACCCGCGACCTCTACCACCTAGAAGGACAAGGGCAGCAGGCGCGTGGGAACACCATCAACTCCAAGTTCCCCTCCAAGGCACACACCATCCTGACTTGGAAATATATCACCGTTCCTTCATCGTCGCTGGGTCAAAATCCTGGAACTCCCTCCCTAACAGCACTATGGTAATATCTTTACCACACGGACTGCAGCGGTTCAAGAAGGCGGCTCACCACCACCTCCTCAAGGGCAATTAGGGAAGGGCAATAAATGTTGGTCTTGCCAGCGACGCCCACGTCCCATGAACGAATAATAAAAATAAGAATTGTCCACAATACTCCAGCTGAGGCCTAACTAGTGATTTTGTGGTATAAAATTTAGACATTACAACTGGTATTCACATTTTCTCTACATAAATGGGGCTTTGTAGTTGAGACTCATCTAAGGTGATCCTTTAAAAAAAATTCAACTGTAGTACAATCATTATGCTTTATTGAACATTTGTCCTACCTTCGTAGAAATCAGAGGTGCACAGGGTGCTACCGAGGATGGTGTCAAATTGATTGATTTCCTTGCTGCATTTCAGCAGTTCCTGAGCCAGACATTCATTTAGTACTGTGGGGTAAGCCACAATCATCCCCATTATATTCTGTTCAAAGCGTGGATTGAAGCAAGCATCGACTGAAACTCTGGAGACCACAACTGTACCTGGCTGCACACCTGAGAAATGGAAAAAGAGAACTCAAAACCAAAGCCCAATATAGCGAATGCTGTTTAGAAATAATGTTATGCCCTTTATACCCAAGTCTAGGTCATTAATAAATATCAAAAAGAGCACTGATCCTAATATCAACCCCTGGGGGCACCACTGTCTACTTCCCTCCAGTCTGAAAAATTACCGTTCACCACTACTCTCCTTAGCCAATTTCGTATCCATGGTCTTAAATTTTCCTAACAAGTCTATTATGTGCCACTTTATCAAACGCCTTTTGAAAGTCCATATACATATCAACCAAAATTCCCTCATCAATCCCCACCGTTACTTCATCAAAGAACTCAATCAAGTTTGTCAGACACATTTTGCCTTTAACAAATCCGTGCTGGCTGTCATTTATTAACCCATGTTTTTCAAAGTGACGATTAATTTTGTCCTGAATTATGGTCTCCAAGAGTATCCCACCACCGATTTTAGGCTGACTGGCCTGTAGTTACTGGATTTATATCTCTACCCTTTTTTGAACAAGGGTGCAGCATTTGCAACCCTCCAATCCTCTGACACCACTCCCATATCCAAGCAGGATTGAAAGACCGTGGCTAGAGCCTCCGCTATTTCTACTCTTACTTCCCTTGGCTGCATCTCATCTGGACCGGGTGACTTTTCTACTTTGAGCGCTGCCAAGCTTTCTACTTTGAGCGCTGCCAAGCTTTTAAGTACCTCCTATTTATCTATTTTTATCCTATACAATTTCTCTAGCCTCCTCCTTACTGTGACATTGGCAGCATCCTCTTCTAATGTGAACATAGATGTACCTCAGCCATATCTTCTGCCTCCACAAGAAGATTGCCTTTTTGGTCCTTAATCAGCCCCACCCTTCCTCTGAAGATTCTTTTAAGTTTATAAAAGGCTTTAGTGTTCCCTTTTATGTTACCCGTCAATATTTACTCATACACTCGCTTTGCCCCTCTTATTTCCTTTTTCAGATCTCTGTTTGTATATACGTATTGTCAAAAGTGCCTTACCTGTAGATGATTACCCCGTGTTTTATATACTCATGTCACCTGTACATTTTTTTTATTCGTTTATGGGATGTGGGTGTCGCTGGCAAGGCCAGCATTTATTGCCCATCCCTAATTGCCCTTGAGAAGGTGGTGGTGAGCCGCCTTCTTGAACCGCTACAGTCCGTGTGGTGAAGGTAATCCCACAGTGCTGTTAGGTAGGGAGTTCCAGGATTTTGACCCAGCGACGATGAAGGATCGGCGATATACTTCCAAGTCAGGATGGTGTGTGACTTGGAGGGGAACTAGGAGATGGTGGTGTTCCCATGCGCCTGCTGCCCTTGTCCATCTAGGTGGAAGAGGTCGCAGGTTTGGGAGGTGCTGCCGAAGAAGCCTTGGCGAGTTGCTGCAGTGCATCTTGTAGATGGTACACACTGCAGCCACAGTACGCTGGTATTGGAGGGAGTGAATGTTTAAGGTGGTGGATGGGGTGCCAATCAAGCGGGCTGCTTTGTCCTGGATGGTGTCGAGCTTCTTGAGTGTTGTTGGAGCTGCACTCATCCAGGCAAGTGGAGAGTATTCCATCACACTCCTTACTTGTACCTTGTAGATGGTGGAAAGGCTTTGGGGAGTCAGGAGGTGAGACACTCGCCGCAGAATACCTAGCCTCTGACCTGCTCTTGTTGCCACAGTATTTATGTGGCTGGCCCAGTTAAGTTTCTGGTCAATGGTGACCCCCAGGATGTTGATGGTGGAGGAGTCGGCGATGGTAATGCCATTGAATGTCAAGGGGAGGTGGTTAGACTCTCGCTTGTTGGAGATAGTCATTGCCTGGCACTTCTGTGGCGCGAATGTTACTTGCCACTTATCAGCCCAAGCCTGAACGTCGTCCAGGTCTTGTTGCATGCAGGCATGGACTGCTTCATTATCTGAGGAGTTGTGAATGGCGCTGAACACTGTGCAATCATCAGCGAACATCCCCATTTCTGACCTGTGTTTCACATTAGTGTAGTGAAGATAAAACTAGTTTATGCTGTGTTGATAGGTGATTCATGCTCAGGAATGGAGTGATCTGAATAGCTGATTATTCCAAGCTGACATGTACAAATTTAATTTATAATTTACCACAGCACTATAATATTACAGGGACATTACTGCATCACAAAATCAGACAGATTTGATCAGTGCAGACATCAAGGGACATGATTTGAAATCCATTTCTTATCAAAAATGTGATGTTGTAAAATTCACCCTCCTGGGAGATTTACATGACAATGCCAGACATTAAAGTATGTGCAATGTTTATATACAGAATCATGGAGTGTTACAGCATAGAAACAGGCTAGTCGATCCATCAAGTTTGCACTGGTGCTTTTCTCCACCTCTAATCTCACTCTCCTGTCTGCTCACCATGCTTTTTCACATTCCTCTTTTTCAAACCATTATTTAACTCTCTTTTAAAAGTCTTTATGGACTCTGCTTCAACAATGGTTTGGGGAAGACCTTTGCACTGAGGCTATGGTCAATGTTCATAGTGTTAACATTCTGCCTCAGTCGATGCTCCAAGCTGACTCCACCCTATCTATGTCAACTTTATCGCACCACGGAACCTCTGACTTTAACTTTGGACTCCCTCCTATTGTTTCCTCTCTATTCTCAGTTTATTACCAGGACATATCTATCCTAATTTTGCTATGTAACCACGCCTATGTAATTTGAGTTTCCACGTCCATTCGCATGCGCATTTTGGCTGCCGCTCCGGACCTAAACCCATCTCTTCTATTTCCCCTCTTTTTTTTCTTTTCTCTCTACCCCTCCTAGGCCTCTCTCTCCTGTCATCATGCCTCTTTTCATTTCTCCCCTCTCGGGTACTCTGCCCCTCCAAATCCCTACCCCAACCCTTCAGCACTCCTCGACTTTTCTACTCTCCTGCCGCTATCCCAGGCTTGACTCTCTCTTAGATAAGCCTATGGCTTCCCTATGTGCCTCTCTTGGCATCCTCCGAAGGGCCCATCGAGACACTCGCTACTGCCTCCTTACAAGCAGCAACCCAACTGTCCCATCCTACTCTCTCACCGACCTTCCCACCCAGCATGTACGCTGGGGGCTAATCTTGCCAATCTCCTTCCAGTCCCACTCACCCCTCCCATCACTGACCCTGTGGACTCTGCCAGCAGATAAACTATCACCGCCCCTCTCCACATCTCCCTCCAGAATGTCCGTTCATTTGTGAATAAGGCCCTTGCTATCCATGACCTTATTGTGAATGATTGCATCGACATCATGGACTTGATGGAAACTTGGCTGAGGGGTGATAATGACACCTTCTACCTTAATGAAGTCTTCCCGCCTGGCTATACCTTCCACCACTTGCCCCGTCCAGACCACTCTAGTGGCGGCATGGCCCTATCACCAAATCACACCATGGTCTGTCCCCCTACTCCTCTGGCACCTTCTCCTCATTTGAGCATCTCCCCTCTCGCCTCTCCTTTAAAATCCTTGTTCTCTCCCACCCACCCAAGTAACATGCCAAGTTTGTCAGCAAGATATCTTCACTGCTTTCCTCCCTCAGCCTCTGTACAGTGCGACTTTTCATCCTCGGTGATTTCAACCTTCATCTCAACTCATCATGGCCTCTCTTCTCTTAGTTCACTGCACTCCTATCCTCACTTAATCCCTCCCTCCATATAAACTCCTCAACCCATATTCACAGCCACCCCCTTGACCTTGCCATCTCATGTGGGCTCTCTACTTCCATTGTGTCAATCACACATTAGGCCATCTCTGATCACTTCCTTGTATACCTCTCCACTCACATCCCTCTTCCCCCTCCCAACCTCACTTCCTTCTGTGTCCGCCCTTGGAAAAAACTCTCTCCCAAGTCACTTACAACGGCACTTTCAAATTCCCAACTGTCTAGCCTTTGGCCCTCCATTCCCTACAACATTTCTGAAGTTACCGATCTGCTCAATCACACCCTCATTTACACCTTTGATGCACTTGTACCCACTAAAACCATTACCCTCTCTCACCCGGTCATTCCCCCAGTACGTCCCTCATCTCCGCTTCCTTGAGGGATGCAGACTTGGATGCTTATGGTGACAACTGGTTTAGCCATTCAGCGTCAGATCTGGCTGGGCCACATAAAGCACCATCAGGTCCTGCTCTCCTTGGCCCAAACTGCTTAGTATTCCAGGATCATCATGTTAAGAGAGCAGACTGTTGGCCTTTATGAGGGCAAATCCAAGAGATCAGTAGAAAATCCTAGGTTTTTGGACTGCGCATGTAACCAGATACTTAGCAATAATATAGGATTTTTTTGGCAACTGTTTAGATATCACTCTCTGTTTTGTCCTCTTTCACTTTCTTGCTTGAGCCTGTAATAACGCATTTGCTTAGATATCTAACCTGTCTGATTCTACAACCTTTTTCTTTGGTCAGAATACTGTACCTATTCCACCCGAGGTGCCAATGCGAAAGGCAACGACATCAGTGCACCTGGCATGACAGAGCAACTTGATGAGCTCATGTAACATGATTGAGATTGAGGGAATTCCCATGCCATGCTGAAAAAAACCCAGAAATTCAAACAGTTACATATTTTTTCTTCATGATATTTGCTTTAAATATAGCCCCTTGTCCAATATCAGAACTGTCAGAAATTTGTGTGGCTTACAAGCTGCATTTATATAGCATCTTTAATGTAATAAATGTCCCAAAAGAAAATGGGTGCAGCGCAGCAGTAGTAGTAGTAGTAGTATGGGAAGTGAATGCAGGCATATTTGAAGAGGAAGAGTTTTTTTGGTCAGCTGGGTGTCTGACACATAGGAAAACCCATCACCAAATAAGTCACCAAGTTACAGAGAAATCCACACAGATAGAGTTTCTGTTGGCAAACTCTCTTCCCGTAGGGACAAATTACACTTACCCAAGCACCGAGAGCTTAGGCACAGGTTGGCAACAGCCAAGTTTTAGGGACTCCAAAGTGTGCAAAGGGGTACTGCTGGAGTTTAACTAGGTAAAACATTGCAATTTACCTGCACGTCACACTGGGAAGTTTTCCGCTGCTTGTCTATCCAGGACTACCCTATCTTCTAGGGCGTTGGCTTGCAATACTATCTGAAGTGGAGTAGCAACAATTCCAATTCCTAGTAATAGTTCTGCCCTTCCAGGTACCATTAATGAACTAGGTTGGCTACGCATTCATTAACAGCGTTGTGGAATACTGCAAATCTGCTAGACTTGGGTATCTGAGAAACCTAGTCACGGAGGGTTGGCTATGCTCTAATCTTTCGTCACCAGGCATCTCATCCTGGAGCCATTTTGATCTCAAGGAGACCCTGTTTACCTCCTCCCAAGCAGACTGTCATTAATTGGTCATTAACCTCAAATCTACACATGTCAGACAGCAGATATCAGGAGCTCCTTACAAGTGGCATGGGAGCAGCATAACTCACCATAAAATGTATGAGTGCATTGCCACCATCATCCTGACAACAGCACGGTCATGTCATAAACACACAACATTGAGTTTGCAAGTTGGAGGTCCAGAGCTTCAGCAGTAGTTGCTTAACTCTCTGCCACACACTCATGGTAGGTGCTGAAACCTGGATATATGAATGGTTTCCCAGCCTCCAGCAGCTTTTGTCCGAAGAATTCATTTCTCCACATCAGCTATGTGATGGACATCTGCCTTCGGCATCCCCACCCCCTCCCCTGTTCTATCTTATTACTTTCTTTTCTTTAAATTTGATTCCTTTCCTTCCTTTTGATCTCTAACTCCATTAAAATAAATTATTAATGGCTCTTCAAATGGCTCGGTGGATAAATACAGTGTACGGTACAGCACTAACTTAGAAAGATCTGTTTAATCCTTAGCTTGTGCTACATTTGACAATATCCAGTCACAGCAGTGGTAAAAATGGTACAACTAGCCTTGGTGCCCCAGGTTAGGGCAAGTTTCCTACTCATAAGTATTACCCATTGACCCCTTTCACAAGTGCATGTGTATGCATATTCTGTGAGGAACATGGTCAGTGAGGAATAGATGGGCTTGGCTGTAATTTTCTCATGGTTGAATTGTTCACCAACCCTCCTTGCCCAGTCTCACATATGAAGAGCACTGTCTTGGGTGAGGTACCAGAAAGCAGCTGTTATCTGTGGAATTATACCCCAGTATGAATTACTGTCTTCAGAAGATGTGGGGTAAGCAGAAATAATTGAAGAGGAAAAATATCAGCAGAACAATTTAAGCTAATAACTCAATTTTAATGTCCAAACAAACCACTCAGGCTTTGCTTTCATAAGCTAAGAAATTGATGTCAGTACTTTATTCATGGCTAAGCTATGGCTTATTATAAGTTTCTGGAAGAACTTAATCCTCATACTTTACCCGCAATATTGCTGTCTTTGGACAAAACTGTAGGAATTCTCTCCCACACAGTGGGCCAGCCAATAGGAAGGGAGCAGCATCCGATCCTCTAAATCAGATGTTGTGCAAGAGTATACCCAGTAATGGGAAGGGCCATCTTGGTCATCCAGGAGCATCCTTGTACTCTACCTTCCCCTTCAAATAAGGGTGGGACAGATGATGGTGCTAATTAAGCACCTGAAATACACAGGGAAGGCAAAGCCAGCAACATACAAACTATCGGGAATATTGATTAAGTCTATTAGTTGGGTACCAGAAGACTTAGGTAATAGAATTATGTATAGGCACAATACCATATCAGTTTGTACTTTCAGAAAATGCAACCACTGCAGCTTAAATTTTTATGCCAGAATACATATTCTACAAACGTATATGGTATATTGATTGTACACAATTCTGTTAACTATGTTATCTATTGTTTTTCCACCTTGGAAATCATGTACTGTATATGTTGTTTTCATCACAACCATTACTTGCCAAAACTTGGCATTGCTGGTCATCTACAAAGACTAGGAAAACCTCACCTCCAAATATCATAAAGCAAGAGGTGTTTTTGGAAATAAATTATAACAGTGCATGAGACAGGAGAAAAATTGCTCACTGATGTGAAATCAGATAAGTGAAAGAGAACAGGTTTCAAATCACACAAAGACTGCATACATCTTTTTAATCACCCCAAACAGTATGTTGTTCTATGTAAACAGTTACAATTAGGTAATATATAACCATCAGTACAGTTGCACTTTGTAGTTACTTACACTGACTGCTAGGACAGGCCCCACTTTGTACATACTGAAACGGTCAGTGTGTGCACAGATATTGGGGATGTCAGCCGTGGCACTCCCCAGTCCCAGCAGCTCGTTCATGTACTGACTGAAGGCTTTCATTCGCCACTCGCTTCCTCCTACACATACAAACTGGCACAAAAAAGAGAGACAATAAGAAACCATGGTATTTTTTTTCCATCAGTCTGCAAAAATCTGGCAGCTCACCACCACCTTCTCGAGGGCAATTAGGGATGGGCAATAAATGCTGGCATTGCCAGCGACGCCCACATCCCCAGGAACGAATAAAAAAAGTGTGAGAAAGCTGACATAATCAATCTGATAGCTTACCTTGACATCTCCAAACATAGCATGGAGATCATGAGTTTTGGTCCCGAGGTCAAAGTGATATAAAATATCTTCTTTCATTGTTGCAAGATAAGGATTTGATACATAAACACATTTCTCTCTGCAAGAAAAAAGATGCTATTGATTACAGTATACTTTCAGAATAAACATTGTTATTGCTTCAATTATTACATTGGTGCAATAATTCAACAGCCATAAAAGGTGCTCGTCATCTTATCTGCAATGCATTGTCACCACATTTAGTTATCAGTTAAAGATCCCAACTGCATTTAAAAGTGAAACCAATCAGCATCACAACACTGGCTGTCTGCTATCAAAGCCTTAACAAAATATAAGTAGAACCCATCTCCCCAGCATTTTCCCCAGGTGAAGTGTTGAAGGAAACATTCAATATGATTAAAGTGCTGAGAAGTTCCATTCTTGATCACAGACAGACCCAAAAATCTATTTGTAGTGCTATTTGTTGGGTTGCTTTCAGTACAGTATTGAAGCACTGTGATTCTTTGTACAGGGTCTTCTACACCCTACTGCGTTTGCGCACCATATGGGGGCGGAACCTAAACACCGTCCCGCCCCCACCGAACTGCGCATGCGCACTCAACGCTGCAGCTTCGTAAGCGCACTGGAGGGCCCTCGTCTTCCTAAGTGGGGCAGGCTGGCAAGCGCAGGCCTGAGCAGTAGGCCGCGGCCTCGGGGTGGGAGTCTGGGGGGAGAATCTCAGCAACTCGAGGTGGGGTGGGGTAGAGATGGTCAGGAACTCGGGACGGGGGGAGAAAGTCAGGCACTCGGGGCAGGGGGAGAAGGTCAGGAACTCAGACCGGGGAGGGGGAGAAGGTCAGGAACTCGGCGGGGGGAGGATAAGGTCAGGAACTTGGGGGTGGGGGGAGGTCAGGAACTCGGGGGGGGTGGGGAAGAAGGTCAGGAACTCGGGGGTGGGGGGTGGGGAAGAAGGTCATGAACACGGGGAGGAGGAGGTCACAAACTTGGAGGGGGGGGCGGGGGAGTAGGTCAGGAACTCGGGGGGGGGGGGAGAATAAGGTCAGGAACTCAGGGAGAGGATAAGGTCAGGAACCCGTGGGGGGGGAGAATAAGGTCAGGAACAGGGGGGGGGGGGGGGGGATAAGGTCAAGAACCCGGGGGGGAGGATAAGGTCAGGTACACGGGGTGTTGGGGGGAGGTCAGGAACTTGGGGGGGGGGGTGGGGAAGAATGTCAGGAACTCGGGGGGGTGGGGAAGAAGATCAGGAACTCGGGGGGGTGGGGAAGAAGGTCACAAACTCGGTGGGGGGGGGCTGGGGAGTAGGTCAGGAACTCGGGGGGGAGAATAAGGTCAGGAACTCAGGGAGAGGATAAGGTCAGGAACCCGGGGGGGAGGATAAGGTCAGGCTGGGGGGGGGGGGGGAGGATAAGGTCAGGAACCCGGGGTGGTGGGGCGGGGAGAAGGTCAGGAGCTCGGGGCGGGGGGAAGGTCAGGAGCTCGGGGCGGGGAGAAGGTCAAGAGCTCGGGGTAGGGGGGGGAGGATAAGGTCAGGAGCTCGGGGCAGGGGGCAGGGAGAAGGTCAGGAGCTCGGGGTGGGGGGGGAGGATAAGGTCAGGAGCTCGGGGCGGGGGACGGGGATAAGGTCAGGAGCTCGGGGGGGGAGGATAAGGTCAGGAGCTCGGGGCGGGGGGGGGGGGATAAGGTCAGGAGCTCGGGGCGGGGGGGGGGGATAAGGTCAGGAGCTCGGGGCGGGGGACGGGGATAAGGTCAGGAGCTCGGGGGGGGAGGATAAGGTCAGGAGCTCGGTGCGGGGGAGTGGGGGGATAAGGTCAGGAACTCGGGAGGGTGGGTGAGTCCCACACCGCAGCTTTTTCTCCATAATCCTGCAAATGAGTCCTCTTCAAGTACATGTCCAATTGCCTTTTGAAAGTTCCAATGGAATCTGCTTCCACCACCCTTTCAAGTGGTGCGTTTCAGATCTTAACTACGCTCTATGTGAAAAAAATTCTCATTTCCACTCTAGTTTTTTTTGTAAATTGTGTTAAATCTATGACCTCCAGTTACCGACCCACTTGCCAGAGGAAACAGCTTCTCCCTATTTGCTCTATCAAAACCCCTCATTATTTTAAATACCTCAAAATATTGGCACGGAATTTGCGGATGTAATGACGGCAAAACTGTCAGCTTTCGCCATCATTACAACTGTGAAACTGACAGCAACTTCTGGCAGTTAAACATGGAAATCCAGAAGTTGTTGTCGGTCATTCCCTGCTCCTCCACGAGCTGTGCTGTTGAACTGAAATCACTGAATTGACGAGAACTTACGCTTTTACACTCTAATATCGCTGTTAAAACCGCCTAAAACGTTAAGCCTTATTCAATGAGGTGTAACTGGGTTTTTAATGGCGTAGTGAGTCATAATAATAGCTGATTAACCGTTCTGGCCCTGAAAAACTAATTTTATGTTTGTGGAATGTCACATTTTTTCATTATGATAAAAATTCCATGGGGGAAAAATTTCGGTTGCTTTGTGCCTCCCGTTAGCGCCGGGAGGAGTGCCGGGCTCTTTTGCCAGCACCCCACTCCCCGGTGGTCCAGCAGGGCCCCAGTGCATGCTGTGCTAGGCCCCTCCCCTTTAATCAGGGGAGGGAGGCCTGCAGTACCGCGGCGCTACCTGCCAATGCGCGTGGCGCTGCTGCACGTAGCGCCGCGATATTGAATGCAAGCGCCCCAAGAGGGAGGGGGAGCGCTTCTAGTAGCGCCCCGCCTCCTGCTTGGGGCGCTATCATTCAATTTCAGGCACGGGGGCGCTAACTTTTTCGGGGCGCTAAAAGTAGTGCCACGGCGAAGTTATCGCTCCAAAGGGGGCACAAGCCAATTTTTGCCCCCATGGTTTTTAAATAGAATTTTTTTTTTTTAATTTATGATATTTCAGCTTCTACCTTAATCCCATGTATATGTCCCAATCTTTATTTCGCTCTCTGTAAAATGATTTAAAAAGTGAAGGAAAGTCAGTGCATTTTACTTCCTGGTTTGCTGTCTGTGAGAATTCTTCAATGTGATTGGCTGCTTAGCCAGCTTGATGACATCACTGTTGCTGGATGTTGGAGATCCCCTAATCTTGGCGCCAGATTCAAATTAACATTGGGAGAGATAAAACTCACGCCACAGAGATTGCTAGATCTTTGTGGGCAGCTTTCTTTGAGGTCAGTGGCAAGTGCCATCACTTCGCCGCTGACCACAAAATCTGGGCCAATAGGTCTCCAGTTAACCTTCTCTGCTCAAAGGAGAAGAATCCCATCTTCTCCAATCTCTCCACATAACTGAAGACCCCCATCCCTGGTATCATCCTGGTAAACCTCTTCTGTACCCTCATCAATGGTGGACTGTGTTTCATCCAGTTGGGGACACCCCCTCAAAATCTGTCTCTAGGGTGGTGGATGAGGCAGGTACAAGTGTTGGCACAAGGTGCTGTGACGATGTGTGCTCGAGAGACTTACTGCATTCTGCATGTGAAAAGAGCAGAAGGGACATTTATGAGTACGCATTCTCCTAGAACTAGGTTACAATATTGTACTGTATTAGTGTGCAGGCAAACATAATTATTACATTTTGCTCAAAACATGTAATTTGTTCCATACAGCCGATCTGTCTCCACCTCTACATTCCTCTTTGGGTGTGCCTTCTATTGTTCAATGCCAATGTAAGGGACCATACCTTTTGGAAAAGATGTTGCTGTGTTTTGTGTTCCAAATCCACCAACTGAGCCAGTAATGCATGATAAGTGTGTGCCATTTTAGCCCAGAAGAACAATGTCATTGGGTACTGTAGCAGAATGATTTCAGCCCTGCTGAAAACATCCTGCATTAACATGACTTTACTATCATGGTATGTAGAAAGAAGGAATAACTAGCATTTATTTGACTTTGGACATCCCAAAGCAACGCACGTACTGCGATGAAATAAATGACCAATTAATCTGTTTTTATGGTGTTGGTTGAGGAATGAGTCCTGGCCCCTGTACTTTGAACGGACTTGGCGTAATGGCTTATCTGAAAGACGGCATCTCTGACAATAACGCACTGACTCCATACTGCATTATGAGTTCAAGTCTATTGTGTGGCCAGAACCACAACCTTCTAATTCATATATGAGAGTGGCATTTTATACAGCTACTTTCTAAAAACATGTGCTATTATCTTCAAAAAATATTTGCTTGTTAGGGCCCATTAAGCCCTTTAATAATGACAAATCAAAAGAAAAGATTGCAGTTGCGCACTGGGTGAAAAATAAATAACCAGAGAGTTTTATGCTGGAGTTATTGTAACAATAGACTGGCCAGACTTGGAAGTACCAGCACAGCTTGATAAAGGAATCTTTAGGCCAAAAATTTTGTTGCATAGCGCCCATTATTTTGGTGCTATGGGTGCCGAATTGGCTCGAAAATGGCATCCGAGCAGCACGCGCACACTTCTGGTGAGGGCCACGCGGGACACCATTTTGGTGAGGGCGTTAGCGTTGACAGTGGGAGCGTCAGCTGATTTGACGTCAGAGCTGCCATTTTCAACCTCACCGCTGGAGCTAATGCTCTGCAGCAGGAAGGACACCCCCCCTCCCCCCCCCGCCAATCAACGCTATTTAAAGGGATCATCATCTACTTGCAGGTTAGTTGTTGATTGGTTTCTTCTAGCTGTTGCTGAGTTTGTAGAAATGTTTGGTGCTTTCTAGACTTCTGGCACAAGAAGTGGTGTGGCACATGCTCAAGGTCTTGGTACTGACTTGCAAGGGGTCTGCTCAGACCAGTTGCTTCCTGACATGGGTGCAGTAGTTTGTATCTCCCTTGGCCTGCAGCATGACAGGGAGAATGAACAGAGGTGACACATAGCAGGACAAGCTGCTAGAAGAAGCAGGAGGAGGAGGGGGAGAGAAGGACTCTCAGCAGGAGGCCATATCCACCCAGCATCTTCAGGGAGCAATTCTCTTACCTCAACCTCAGCGAGGAACAGTGCATGTGACATTTCCATTTTACTAAGGAGGTGCTCACTGAAATCTGCCATCTGTGGCAGGCAGACCTGCAGCCTCAGTCCAGGGCAAGGCTGGCAATGCCAGTGGCTGTAAAGGTGACCATGGCCTTGAGCTTCTTCACATCGGGCTTCATCCAGCCTGGAGCAGGCAACATCTGTAACGTCTACCAGTCGCCATAAGGGAGGTGAGTTTGGCTCTGTATGCAAGGAGAGTTGAATACATTTCATTCTCTCTTGCCAGCGAGAAACAGGCGGAGCGTTCACGCAGCTTCGCCAGGATAGCAGGATTCCCCTGGGGCAGGGTGCCATTGGCTGCACACACATCGCTTTGCAGGAACGGCATCTCAATTTGGAGATGTACCGCAACCAGGAGGGCTTCCAATCCCTCAATGTCCAGCTGGTATGCGACCATACTCAGCACATCATGCAAGTCGATGCTCGGTATCCTGGCAGCAATCATGATGCCTTCATTCTGCAGCAGTCCGCTGTACCATCCAGATTTGAGCCACCACAACAAACCAGAGGGTGGCGACTGGACGGCAAGGGCTATCCGCTGACCACCTGGCTCATGACTCCGCTGCGCAACCCAACCACACGTGGGCAGCATGCACATAATGAAAGTCATGCTGCCACACGGAATCTGATAGAGCAGACCATTAGCATCCTTAAACAAAGCTTCTGCTGACTGGACTGCTCTGGAGGAGCCCTGCAGTATTCACTAGAGAGAAGGAGAAAGAGAGAGAAGGGAGGAGAAGGGAGAGAGAGGAGAGGGGAGGAGAGAAGGAGAAATAGAGGAGAGAAAGAGAGAGAGAGAGAGAGTGGGGAGGAGAGAAGGAGAGAGATTAGAGCAGGGAGGAGAGAGAGAGAGAGAGCGAGGAGGAGAGAGTAAGAGAGCAGGGAGGAGACAGTAAGAGAGCAGGGAGGAGAGAGTAAGAGAGCGGGGAGAGAGAGAGAGCGGGGAAGAGAGAGAGAGCAGGGAGGGGAGAGAGAGAGCGAGGAGGAGAGAGAGAGCGGGGAAGAGAGAGAGAGCGGGAGGGGAGGAGAGAGTAAGAGAGAGCGGGGAGGAGAGAGAAAGAACGGGGAGGAGAGAGAGAGCGGGGAGGAGAGAGAGAGGGAGGGGAGGAAAGAGTAAGAGAGAGCGGGGAGGAGAGAGAGAGAGGGGAGCAAAGAGTAAGAGAGAGCGGGGAGGAGAGAGAGAGAGCGGGGAGAGAGAGAGAGAGAGAGCTGGGAGGAGAAAGAGAGAGAGCGGGGAGGAGAGAGAGAGTGGGGAGGAGAGAGAGGGGGAGGAAAAAGTAAGAGAGAGCGGGGAGGAGAGAGAGAGAGCGGGGAGAGAGAGAGAGAGCTGGGAGGAGAAACAGGGAGAGCGGGAAGGAGAGAGAGCGGGGAAGAGAGAGAGAGAGCACGGGGAGGAGAGAGAGAGCGGGGAGGAAAGAGCAGGGAGGAGAGAGAGCGGGGCGGAGAGAGCGGGGAGGAGAGAGAGAGAGAGCCGGGAGGAGAGACAGCGGGGAGGAGAGAGAGCGGAGGAGAGAGAGAGTAGGGGAGGAGAGAGAGAGGGGGAGGAGAGAGAGAGAGAGGGGAGGAGAGAGAGTGAGGGGGGAGAGAGAGGGGAGGAAAGAGAGGAGGGGAGGGGTGGGGAGGAGTAGAGAGGGGAGGAGAGCAGAGCAGATGGGAGGAGAGCAGAGGGGTGGAGGAGGAGAGGGGAGGAGAGGAGAGGAGGAGGTGGAGGAGGAGGAGGAGGAGGAGATATAAGAAGAGGAAGAGGAGGAGGAGGAGACGGAAGAAGAGGAGGAAGGGAGGAGGCAACCTCGAAATCCCTTTCTGCCCAGGCTGTCCGTGATCAAATCATCCGACTGCGCTATCAGTGAACGCAACCCCAATTCCCCATTCAACAACAGTCCCACACCTTACCTTCCCCCTATTACTGATCATCACAGCACCCTCTTGGCCACAATGCTAAAATAAAAAGCACAAAACAAACATTCCAAGCCAAATTTATGAATCAAACTATTACATATTCCATTCAAAAGTCAACCAATCACCCATGTGCATTTCCTTAGTGCCTGTCTTCAGTGTGCCTTTGCAGGGCCTAGTGCTCCTACACAGTGTTACCCCAGTGGCTGCAGCATTGGTGGTGGAAGGCTGCTGACTTTCAGTCGGGGAGACTGCAGATAACCTTGCAGGACAAGCTCGAGCAGCTCTGCGCCTAGTAGGCCCGGCTTCTGAATGGACCACCTCAGCATGGGTGGCAGCAATCCTAGTAATCTGCTGGAGGACAGATTGCTGGACAGCTGTGACACCCTACAAGCCCCTTTCAACGCTGGGAAACCCAGCCATGTTGGCAGCAGTCTATGCTTGTGTGGCAGCAAGCTGAGCTTGCATGACTTCAAGCTGAGCTTCCATTTCAGCACTCAGACATTGGGTGGCTTCTACTTGGGCTGCAATGGAAGCTGAAACATCGGCCATCAGACGCTGCATGATGGTTGGGTTCACTAGTGCGCTAATGGATCTGCCTGCCCCTTCCACGCTGGAAAGGATGGGCTCCACGCCCTGCGCAAAGTTGATGCTGGACTCCTCCGAGCTCAACATTGCATTCTCGCTTTCTGGCAGGCCTGCCAATGCACCAAGTATTTCATTGTGCATACCCATCAGCATTCTTCTGTCGGCCGCCCCATCGAAGTCCTCATCTGAGTCCTGTGCAGCAGAAATTGTGTGCGAACTTGCCCTCCGGGGAGCTGGCACCTGCACTACCCTTTCCCTCTGCCCTGGCTGCAGCCCACTAGTGCCCAGTGACTCACCACGTGCAGATCCCGCCTCTAAAGTACCCTCTAAAGTCCACGCAGTTCCAGTATCTGAGCTGGTGGCTGCGAGTATCACGTTGAATGATGGTGTTTCTTCTTCATCATCACTCTCCTCTTCCTCTTGCACCAGTGCCTGGTCAGATTAGATTTCTTGGGTCTCTGAAGTGAGAAAGGTACAAGGGAAGGGTTGGGGTGAGCGGGATGGGGTGGGGTGGGTGGCGCGGAAGCAAGAGGCGCATGCTTACACCATCTGCAGCTTGTAAGTCAGAAGAGATTATGGGATGAGGGGGAAGTGGGATGCGGGAAGGATTAGGCATGCGTATACCGTCATACTCAATGCTTTCAGCACCGCCGCTGGCCACAGCATCAGTCACAGCCACTCCAATTCTGGCGAGCACCCTCTTCTCGAGTGGGGTCAGGATATAGAGCCGTGCCTGTCCCCCTCCAGTTAGCTGCAGCTGCCTCAGATTGTGCATCACTTTGTCCTGCAAAGTGTGTCAGAGAGTGTGGTTCAGTGTGTTTGGTTAATGTGGCTGTCATGGTTGAATAGCGTGTGCAAGCTGTGAGATATGGGTGTAAGACTTGCAGCAATGGTAAGTGTGTGAGGGTGAGATGGAGCATATGAATGTGTGGTACGAGTTGTGATTGGTAGAGATTGTTGGTAGCTGAGTAATGGGGGTGTGGTGAATTGAGCAGTGTGTGAGTTTGTGGGATATGCCATTTGAAGATGCATTCACTGGTCTTGACCACTCATGAGGTCATTAAACTTCTTCTGCACTGCATCCAGGTGCTCAGGACTACACTGCTTGCATTAACAGTGACGGCTATCTGCACCCATTTCCTTCTCAGTGTCTGTCTGGCCTGCCTCTTGGCCCCATGTGGATACAGGACATCTCTCCTCCTGTCCACCTCCCACACCAGGACCTCGAGTGCTGCATCCAAAAATCTGGGACGCCTCTCTCTTCCATGTTGCGCCATCTTCACTCTTTCTGTAGGTCACACACTCCTCTACAACAACTTCCAGTACCTGCTGCAGCCAGAATGCATCACACCTTTAAGAAGTGCTGGCTGGCTTTAAGAACTGCAGGCTAGCTTTAATTGGTGCTAGACTCACACAAACTTGGGCCCCCCTGCTGAGCGTGCAGCCACTCAACAGCGTATTGAGCACTGGGCTGCACGCCACTATCATTATAATTAGCAGGCAGCACGAAGTATGCGTGCTGCCTGCATTACTTTAAACAGGTTAATCGCGCATCGCGATCCCCGCACCCGTTTTCAGAGTCTATCCAATTTTTAGCCCTTTGAGTCTGACTGAATGGGTGTAGAGAAGTGTTTACTTAAACATCGAGAAAACTGAAGCCATTGTCTTCTTCTTTCACCACAAACCCCATTTCCTTGTCACCGATTCCATCCCCCTCCCAGTCACTGTCTCAGGCTGAACAAGACTTCGCAACCGTGGCACCCTATTCTGATCCAAAGTTGTTGTTGGTGCAGTTGGTGTTAATGCAAGGCGTAATGTTTACCACACAAGTTCTTAACCATCATTAAAACCAATTAATTAAAGGCTAGGATGTCTTGAGTTATTATTTTCTATCGCAATTCAATTTTGCCTACTGGAGGCACTAAGATTTAATATTGTAGCATCATTAGAAATGTGCACGCAGACAAATATTTCATGCAGTAGTAGTTACAAATAGCTAAGCTGAATTGCTGCAGGGTCCCAGAAAATAACTTAATCTAAATGACAGATAATGTCTAAGTATTGAGCATATCTACACAAACCAGGATTTACAGTGGGAGAAGTGTTAACTTAAACACGTAAGGTTTTAGCATAAAGATGGTAGGAACACTGCAGTTGCAGGCATTGCGTCTGTCCAAGTTGCCTACAGCTGGCCCCAACAAATCTTGCAGGGTCGGCCCTCATTATGCTTTCACAGCAAGCTCCCAGCTTGCTGTTTCATGGGGTGGGATATCCAGCAACCATTTAAAGAGAAGTCTTTTTGATACCAAAATGTTCTGCAGCAGTTGCAGTAAAGTTAAAACTATAAAATTGATACACCTGACTACAATTAACACTGGTGAATTCCATGATTAAATGCGGTTATATTTCAGACCCGAATCCATGCAATCATGCCATACAAGCTCGGCTTTACCAATTTGGACTCCCAGTGCGGAGCTTTGCCCATCAAGACACTCATATTGAGAATTCAGGTCATGGATGTTATAGGATTTTCTGCTGGGAACATAATTTTGTAAAAGCTACCTTTATATCTCTGTTATTTATGATTAACATTCTGAAAAATAAATTTTAAAGCCAATTTGAAAATCAATCCTCTAATCATGACTCAATCGACTGTGTTATCCTCACCAGTGAGGTGGCAGCTTGAGCCACAAGCCATCACAATGAAATTCAGACATTGAAATTGCAGTTAAGTAGAGATTGCTGCTACCTTTTCTCTAAAAAATACACTACTACATTTGATGAACTAATAAACAATTATTGGTTTGCAAGGAAGCTAAGGAATTGGAGTAATAGTATGCATAGTAATAAAATACTGAATTGAGGAACCTGGACACTTTTGGTTCCTGGCTGTGTGAATTACAGTAAAATGGCAATTTTAAGAATGGGAGTTTGTTCGGTACGATCATAGGCGTGTCTTTTGATGACAGCGAACGTGTTAGACTGAGCCTCTGCAAGAACTGGGATGCGCTGATCCAGAAATGGTACTAATGCTCTCTCACAGAGATCTTGTCAAAAAAATAAATTGCCATGGTACTGTACATTGCTCTGTTTTATTAAACAATACGGCATTGAAGTTAAGGACAACATTAACCACTTAGGTTAACAAGTAATTAAAAGGAATCATGCTGACCAGATCAAAGGGTGTAACCTTCAATAGTGCAGTAATCCCTCAGTACTTCACTGAAATGTTAATCTAGATTATGTGCTCAAGTTTCTGTAGTGAGGCTTGAACCACTGACCTTCTCCTGAGCACGTGAATTAGATGGTACCTTTGTTGAAGTCTGTCTTGAATAGTGTAATACGCATTCTATGCTTCGTGTGAGAAGACAAGAAAACAAAGTGAGGATTCTGTTTTGTACTATGTTTTTTCAGTGACAGCGTTCTTGCTTACCAATCAGATATGGAGTAAGCCCCAGACCTTTCATTGAAGGAGAATTTATTCTTTCATGAGTTTTTGACTGCTTGTTATAAGTTTTTCAATTTGTGGTTGCCATGAATTAATCCAAAGTGAAGAGAGCAGTAATAAAAACAAGTGGCTAAATAACCCACTTGATACCCTATGATAAACAAGTAAATGAGCTATAATAAAAACAGAAAATGCTGGAGATACTCAACAGGTCAGGCAGCATCCGTGAAGAGAGAAACAGAGTTAACGTTTCAGCTCGATGACCTTTCGTCAGTAAGTAAATGAGCTACTCGGGTTAATTCCAACAGTTCTGTCCATGCACCAAAAAGTGATTTTTGCATTATTCAAACTCCGTGCAATACAGTGCACACTGCCATGGAGAGGAACAGTGAAGTGTCCGTGATACAACTGGAGAGTCTGCTCATCAATTTACATAATCAGATCTGTATTGTAAAGGGGCAAACCACAAACCCATTGTCTGAGAAGTACTGAAAAGAAATTCTTGACTGCTTCAAAGTTCTAACTCCAGCCTTTACAAAGCAGATAATAGAATTCCTTCTGCTGCTGACAACCAACAATGACCAAATTTGCCTGGGAACACAGGCCATGCTGAAGCATCTCATCAATACTGTTCTTTTGTACGTGGAAAGTGAGGAGTATCAGATTCTGAATTGCATGAAATTCGGCCCATCGAGTCTGCGCCGGCTCTTTCAAAGAGCAATCCAGTTAGTCCCACTCTCCCACTCATTCCCCACATCACTGGAATTTTTTCTCCTTTAAGTAGTTATCCAATTCTCTTTTGAAGGCTACTGTTGAATCTGTATCCACCAACCTATCAGGCAGTGAGGAATGGATTGTCCGGCTTAGTGAAGAAATGGCGAACCACATTCACAGTTATTATCCCCAAGAGAAGAGGAGCTGGATTTTACCAACCTTGGCGGGTCCGTGGTGGGTGACGTCGATGGCGGGTCCTGGCCTCGCTGCTGGCTCCAGCCCGCTGTCCAAAATGATTTTCCCCTGATTGGGCTTGTTAAGCCCGCCCAGCGCGTTTCCCGGCCAATTGAAGGAAGCGGGTCAGCCGGTTTCCTTAAAGGGACCATGCGCAAATTGATTTTGACATTTGTGCTGTCCATCTTCTACAGCATTGAGGTGCTGCAAACACTGACAAGCACTGCACAGAGGTTCACGGCAGCACCCAGGCTCTCCCATGATTCCCTCCATATGCTTATGAAGGGAGTCACAGCACACAGGGAGGTTCTCTTCCCTTCCAATGGGCGGACGAGACCTCCCCAGGACACCAACGCAGTCTGGTTGCACATTGCACAGGAGGACACAAGCAGGGATGTCGTCAGGAGGATCAGGCTGCAGTGGTGCAAACCTTTCAATTATCTCAGTATATCACGAAACGTTAGTACAAAGCCACACTCAACCTCATTCTGCTGTGCCACTCATCACATCCCCATCACTCTGCCTTCCCTACCCTACTCCTGCACATTCTTACTCACACCAACTTACCTTGCACCGCCACCCATCCCTCTCTATCTAAATTATCACTTCCCCATCTCACTACCCACCCCTCACACTCACCCTCATCCTACTGCAAGCATACCAACTAACAACACACAAGGGTAGGCACTTGGGTGTTTTACGCAATGTTCATGCAAAGTTTCTGTTAATGTGGTGTCAAACATTGAAACCTTTATTTTCAATACTTTGTGATTTGTGTGCACCTTAGTGAGTTGCAGTGAATGGTGAGACATAACGGTAGACATACAATGGTGATGAGTGCGAAAGGAATGGCTTGGGCATTGTAGGGATGCTTTATGGTGCTGGTGTGGGGTGGTGCCAACCTGACGCATCATGTGAAGCGTACAGCGTCAAGTGAAGTAAATCTGGTTATGGTGAGGCAATCCCTGACCTCCAGGGCAGCAATGTGATTGGGTGCTGATGCCCTGTGTCCTGTGCAGCATCAGTTGATTGCGGAGAAGGTTAGTGTAGTTGTTGGTGCTGCTGATGTGCCTGGTGATGCTGATGTGCCTGGTGCTGCTGGTGTTGGGGCTGATCGTGGTGGGATTCTGAGGACCAAGGTGAGATAGTTTCAAGAGCACCAATGTGGATGGAATAGATGGCAGGGGAAGTAGAGATGACAGAAGCGATCTGTCAATGGTGGGAGAAGTAATGAGGTCAGACTGGATGGAGACTTGTATAAAGACTTGCAGCATTCTGAATCTGTAGTGGAAATACAGTTTAGAGAAGCTGGTGGCTAAGGGAAGATATCTGATTCAGCTGGGAGCTTTGACTTGACATTTGAAGCTGTCAACTCATCAGCTGAATCAATGGCAAGGCACCTCCCGCCTCAGCTTCACTGACGAGGTCTAGGCACAGCGCAAACCAGTGGGCAAACTGTCAAAATCAGAAAGTTGGGGAAAAAAAGCATTGTTAAGTGGCTGTAAACAAGCCACTAATTATTTCAATTGCCTCCCCCGCTGCTGCATGCCGGGTCTGCTCAGCGCTGGCAGACCCGACATTTTGGAAAGGTGCGTGGCGGCGGGTTGACAGCAGGTTCCCGACCCGCTGTCAAAAAATATTTTTTCCCACCTGACCCGCCACTGAAAGTGCCCGCTGACCCTCCACAAAATTCTCCTTGAGGTTTCTGTATAAGTGTTTAAGTACAGTGATACAGCTGGCCCAGAATAATGAAGAAAAATCTTCTCAAGATGCTACAGACTATTCAGCACAATTAACCATTTGGTTACCATCCTGATTACACTGAAGGATTTTGCAAAGTTAAATATTTTGAAGAACACTGCAAGTTTGTTTTATGTTAAGAAATAGGCTGACATTGAAGTAATAAAGCTTAAAAGTACACACGTTTTATGATATGGATATATAATGTCACATTCTCCTACGGACCTGATCCAGCCTGGAATAGAGATTAACATCCTTCAGGATGTACTGAGTCATTTCAATATAAAGATGTTCAGAATGAAGGTGTAGGTTGTAGACTTGATAACTAAGTCTACAAATTGGCAGTGCATTTTATTGGTCCAATAAAGGTGTCAGAGGCAAAGGTAACCCGTATTAAGAGCTTTCAGTGGAAAGACTTGCCCAACAGGATCATCAGCTACGTGACAAATTACATTTTTTTTTTAATTCGTTTATGGGATCTGGGCGTTGCTGGCAAGGCCAGCATTTACTGCCCATCCCTAGCTGCCCTTGAGAAGGTGGTGGTGAGCCGCCTTTTTGAACCGCTGCAGTCCATGTGGTGATGGTTCTTCCACAGTGCTGTTAGGTAGGGAGTTCCAGGATTTTGACCCAGCGACGATGAAGGATCGATGATATACTTCTAAGTCAGGATGGTGTGTGACTTGGAGGAGAACTTGGAGGTGGTGGTGTTCCCATGCGCCTGCTGCCCTTGTCCTTCGAGGTGGAAGAGGTCGCGGGTTTGGGAGGTGCTGCCGAAGAAGCCTTGGCGAGTTGCTGCAGTGCATCTTGTAGATGGTACACACTGCAGCCACAGTACGCTGGTACTGGAGGGAGTAAATGTTTAAGGTGGTGGATGGGGTGCCAATCAAGCAGGCTGCATTGTCCTGGATGGTGTCGAGCTTCTTGAGTGTTGTTGGAGCTGCACTCATCCAGGCAAGTGGAAAGTATTCCATCACACTCCTTACTTGTGCCTTGTGGATGGTGGAAAGGCTTTGGGGAGTCAGGAGGTGAGACACTCGCCACAGAATACCTAGCCTCTGACCTGCTCTTGTTGCCACAGTATTTATGTGGCTGGTCCAGTTAAGTTTCTGGTTAATGGTGACCCCCAGGATGTTGATAGTGGGGGATTCGGCGATGGTAATGCCATTGAATGTCAATGGAAGGTGGTTAGACTCTCGCTTGTTGGAGATAGTCATTGCCTGGCACTTCTGTGGCATGAATGTTACCTGCCACTTATCAGCCCAAGCCTGAACGTCGTCCAGGTCTTGTTGCATGCGGGCATGGACTGCTTCATTACCTGTGGAGTTGCGAATGGCGCTGAACACTGTGCAGTCATCAGCGAATATCCCCATTTCTGACCTTATGTTGGAGGGAAGGTCATTGATGAAGCAGCTGAAGATAGTTGGGCCTAGGACACTGCCGCGATGTCCTGGGGCTGTGATGATTGACCTTCAACCACCACTACCATCTTCCTTTGTGCTAGGTATGACTCCAGCCAGTGGAGCGTTTTCCCCCTGATTCCCATTGACTTCAGTTTTACTAGGTCTCCTTGATGCCACACTTGATCAAATGCTGCCTTGATGTCAAGGGCAGTCACTCTCACCTCACCTCTGGAATTCAGCTCCTTTGTCCATTTTTGGACCAAGGCTGTAATGAGGTCGGGATCCAAGTGGTCTTGGTGGAACCCAAACTGGGCATCAGTGAGCAGGTTATTGGTGTATTGGTGAGTAAGTGCCGCTTGATAGTACTGTCGATGACACCTTCTATCACTTTGCTGATGATTGAGAGTAGACTGATGGGGCGGTAATTGGCCGGGTTGGATTTGTCCTACTTTTTGTGGACAGGACATACCTGGGCAGTTTTCCACATTGTCGGATAGATGCCAGTGTTGTAGCTGTACTGGAACAGCTTGGCTAGAGGCGCAGCTAGTTCTGGAGCACAAGTCTTCAGCACGATAGCCGGGATGTTGTCGGGGCCCATAGCCTTTGCTGTATCCAGTGCGCTCAGCCGTTTCTTGATATCACATGGAGTGAATCGAATTGGCTGAAGACTGGCTTCTGTGATGGTGGGGACCTCAGGAGGAGGCCGATATGGATCATCCACTTGGCACTTCTGGCTGAAGTTGGTTGCAAACGCTCCAACCTTGTCTTTTGCACTCACGTGCTGGGCTTCACCAACATTGAGGATGGGGTTATTCTTGGAGCCTCCTCCTCCCGTTAGTTGTTTAATGGTCCACCACCATTCACGACTGGATGTGGCAGGACTTTGATCTGATCCGTTGATTGTGGAATCGCTTAGCCCTGTCTATAGCATGCTGCTTCCGCTTTTTAGCATGCAGTCCTGTGTTGCAGCTTCCCACCTCATTTTTAGGTACGCCTGGTGCTGCGCCTGGCATGCTCTTCTACACTCGTTCTTGAACCAGGGTTGGTCCCCTGGCTTGGTGGTAATGGTAGAGTGAGGGATATGCCAGGCCATGAGGTTACAGATTGTGGTGGAATACAATTCTGCTGCTGCCCCACAGATGCCCAGTTTTGAGCTGCTAGATCTATTCTGAATCTATCCCATTTAGCACAGTGGTAGTGCCACACAACGGAGGGTGTTCTCAGTGTGAAGACGGGACTTTGTCTCCACAATGACTGTGCGGTGGTCACTGCTGCCATGGACAGATGCATCTGCGACAGGTAGATTGGTGAGGACGAGGTCAAGTAGGTTTTTCCCTCGTGTTTGTTCACTCACCACCTGCCGCAGGCCCAGACTGGCAGTTATGTCCTTCAGGACTCGGCCAGCTGTGGTGCTACTGAGCCATTCTTGGTGATGGACATTGAAGTCCCCCACCCAGACCACATTCTGTGCCCTTGCTACTCTCAGTGCTTCTTCCAAGTGGTGTTCAACATGGAGGAGTACTGATTCATCAGCTGAGGGAGGGCAGTAGGTGGTAATCAGTAGGAGGTTTCCTTGCCCACGCTTGACCTGAAGCCATGAGACTTCATGGGGTCCGGAGTCAATGTTGAGGACTCCCAGGGCCACTCCTTCCTGACTGTATACCACTGTGCCACCACCCCTGGTGGGTCTGTCCTGCTGGCAGGACAGGACATACCCAGGGATGGTGATGGAGGAGTTTGGGACATTGGCAGAAAGGTATGATTCTGTCAGGCTGTTGCTTGACTAGTCTGTGGAACAGCTCTCCCAATTTTGGCACAAGTCCCCAGATGTTGGTGAGGAGGACTTTGCAGGGTCGACTGGACTGGGTGTGCCATTGCCGTGTCCGTAGCCAGTGCCGAGGGCGGGTGGTCCATCCAGTTTCATTCTTATTATTTTCTTTTGTAGCGGTTAGTTACAACTGAGTGACTTGCTAGGCCATTTCAGAGGGCAGTTAAGAGTCAACCACATTGCTGTGGGTCTGGAGTCACATATAGACCAGACCAGGTAAGGGTGGCAGATTTCCTCTTCCCTAAAGGACATTAGTGAACCAGATGGATTTTTACGACAATCCGATAGTTTCATGGCTACTAGTACTGATACTAGCTTTTTATTCCAGATTTATTTAATTAACTGAATTTAAATTCCCCAACTGCCATGGTGGGATTTGAACACATGTCTCTGGATCATTAGTCCAGGCCTCTGGATTACTAGCCCAGTGACATTACCACTACGCTACCATTCCCATTGCCTTCTTCAGAAGCGTACAACTTAAGACGAGAGTTTTCTCATGTACAATGCACCACCAGATTATTCAAGACCACTTTCTGTACATCAGAAGAAATTATTGCCTTGCTGTCAGATCACATGCAAAGTGTCCAAATGAAAGCAACTACGGCAATACAGCACCCGTACATGTATAAAGGGTCATCAGAATAAAATTACTGTAAAATAGGATTTGCTTGCTTTGGGCCCAAATATAACTCGGAGCCAGGAAGAGAGCGGAGGGGGTAGGAAGGATTTGCGAACAGAAACCTGGAAGTAATGGTTACCTGCAGGTCCTGCCGAAATTAATTGCAAGACCTGTTTCAAAAAATCTCATTAAGTTGGCCACCCGACAGCCATTCAGATTCACAGGCTGTCGGGACAATAAGCAGCCGGGGAGGGGATGGCAGGTAAGTCTAACATCACAGCGGGGAAGAAATTGGACAGCAGGGGTGGAAAAAGTCAGACGTCGCGGGGGGTCTCGGACGTGGCGGGGGGCGAATCAGACGTGGCGGGGGCGAATCAGACGTGGCGGGGGGGAATCAGACGTGGCGGGGGGGAATCAGACGTCGCGGGGGGGAATCAGACGTCGCGGGGGGGAAATCAGACGTCGCGGGGGGAAATCAGACGTCGCGGGGGGGAAATCAGACGTCGCGGGGGGGAATCAGACGTCGCGGGGGGGAATCAGACGTCGCGGGGGGGAATCAGACGTCGCGGGGGGAAATCAGACGTCGCGGAGAGGAATCAGACGTCGCGGGGGGGAATCAGACGTCGCGAGGGGGAATCAGACGTCGCGGGGGGGAATCAGACGTCGCGGGGGGGGAATCAGACGTCGCGGGGGGGAATCAGACGTCGCGGGGGGGAATCAGACGTCGCGGGGGGGAATCAGACGTCGCGGGGGGGAATCAGACGTCGCGGGGGGGAATCAGACGTCGCGGGGGGGAATCAGACGTCGCGGGGGGGAATCAGACGTCGCGGGGGGGAATCAGACGTCGCGGGGGGGAATCAGACGTCGCGGGGGGGAATCAGACGTCGCGGGGGGGAATCAGACGTCGCGGGGGGGAATCAGACGTCGCGGGGGGAATCAGACGTCGCGGGGGGGAATCAGACGTCGCGGGGGGGAATCAGACGTCGCAGAGGGGGAATCAGACGTCGCGGAGAGGAATCAGACGTCGCGGGGGGAATCAGACGTCGCGGGGGGGGAATCAGACGTCGCGGGGGGGGAATCAGACGTCGCTTGGGGGAATCAGACGTGGCGGGGGGGGGGAATCAGACGTGGCGGGGGGGAATCAGACGTCGCTTGGGGAATCAGACGTCGCGGGGGGGAATCAGACGTCGCTTGGGGGAATCAGACGTGGCGGGGGGGGAATCAGACGTGGCGGGGGGGAATCAGACGTCGCTTGGGGGAATCAGACGTCGCGGGGGGGAATCAGACGTCGCGGGGGGGAATCAGACGTCGCGGGGGGGAATCAGACGTCGCGGGGGGGAATCAGACGTCGCGGGGGGGAATCAGACGTCGCGGGGGGGAATCAGACGTCGCGGGGGGGAATCAGACGTCGCGGGGGGGAATCAGACGTCGCGGGGGGGAATCAGACGTCGCAGAGGGGGAATCAGACGTCGCGGAGAGGAATCAGACGTCGCGGGGGGAATCAGACGTCGCTTGGGGGAATCAGACGTCGCGGGGGGGGAATCAGACGTCGCTTGGGGGAATCAGACGTGGCGGGGGGGGGAATCAGACGTGGCGGGGGGGAATCAGACGTCGCTTGGGGGAATCAGACGTCGCGGGGGGGAATCAGACGTCGCGGGGGGGAATCAGACGTCGCGGGGGGGAATCAGACGTCGCGGGGGGGAATCAGACGTCGCGGGGGGGAATCAGACGTGGCGGGGGGGAATCAGACGTGGCGGGGGGGAATCAGACGTGGCGGGGGCGAAATAAACACTGGGGGCGGAGGCAATAAACACCGGTGGGGGGGGGGGGGGGGAGGGAAATAAGACATTGTGGGAGGGGGGAATAGAACAACCGGGGGGGGGGGGAAATAGGACACTTGGCGGGGGGGGGGGAATATGACAATGGGGGGGGGGTGAATAGGACAATTGGGGAGGGGAATGGGACAACGGGGGGGGGAATAGGACACTGGGGGGGAATAGGACACTGGGGGGGAATAGGACACTGGGGGGGAATAGGACACTGGGGGGGGAATAGGACAACGGGGGGGGGGGAAATGGGACACTAGGGGGGGGAATAGGACACGGGGGGGAATGGGACACTGGGGGGGGGGAATGGGACACGGGGGGGGAATAGGACACTGGGGGGGGAAATAGGACACTGGGGGGGGAAATAGGACACTGGGGGGGAACAGGACACTGGGGGGGAACAGGACACTGGGGGGGAACAGGACACTGGGGGGGAACAGGACACTGGGGGGGAACAGGACACTGGGGGGGAACAGGACACTGGGGGGGAACAGGACACTGGGGGGGAACAGGACACTGGGGGGGAACAGGACACTGGGGGGGAACAGGACACTGGGGGGGAACAGGACACTGGGGGGGAATAGGACACTGGGGGGGGGAATAGGACACTGGGGGGGGGAATGGGACACTGGGGGGGGAATGGGACACTGGGGGGGGAATGGGACACTGGGGGGGGAATGGGACACTGGGGGGGGGAATGGGACACTGGGGGGGGAATGGGACACTGGGGGGGGAATGGGACACTGGGGGGGGAATGGGACACTGGGGGGGAATGGGACACTGGGGGGGGAATGGGACACTGGGGGGGGAATGGGACACTGGGGGGGGAATGGGACACTGGGGGGGGAATGGGACACTGGGGGGGGAATGGGACACTGGGGGGGGAATGGGACACTGGGGGGGGAATGGGACACTGGGGGGGGAATGGGACACTGGGGGGGGAATGGGACACTGGGGGGGGAATGGGACACTGGGGGGGAATAGGACACTGGGGGGGGAATAGGACACTGGGGGGGAATAGGACACTGGGGGGGAATAGGACACTGGGGGGGAATAGGACACTGGGGGAGAATAGGACACTGGGGGGGAATAGGACACTGGGGGGGAATAGGACACTGGGGGGGAATAGGACACTGGGGGGGAATAGGACACTGGGGGGGAATAGGACACTGGGGGGGAATAGGACACTGGGGGGGAATAGGACACTGGGGGGGAATAGGACACTGGGGGGGAATAGGACACTGGGGGGGAATAGGACACTGGGGGGGAATAGGACACTGGGGGGGGAATAGGACACTGGGGGGGAATAGGACACTGGGGGGGAATAGGACACTGGGGGGGAATAGGACACTGGGGGGGAATAGGACACTGGGGGGGAATAGGACACTGGGGGGGAATAGGACACTGGGGGGGAATAGGACACTGGGGGGGAATAGGACACTGGGGGGGAATAGGACACTGGGGGGGAATAGGACACTGTGGGGGGGAGGGCGGGAGGGCAGGTAGAATAAAACACCGGTAAGGGGGGTGGGTGGGTGAGGGGGGGGAGAAATAAGACACCCGGAGGTTAGAAACAAGACACAGCGTGGAATCAGACGGTGTGGGGGGGGAGGAACTCAGACAGTGGGGGGAAATCAGACAGTGGGGGGGAAATCAGACAGTGGGGGGAAATCAGACAGTGGGGGGGAAATCAGACAGTGGGGGGGAAATCAGACAGTGGGGGGGAAATCAGACAGTGGGGGGGAAATCAGACAGTGGGGGGAAATCAGACAGTGGGGGGAAATCAGACAGTGGGGGGAAATCAGACAGTGGGGGGAAATCAGACAGTGGGGGGGAAATCAGACAGTGGGGGGGAAATCAGACAGTGGGGGGAAATCAGACAGTGGGGGGAAATCAGACAGTGGGGGGAGAATCAGACAGTGGGGGGAAATCAGACAGTGGGGGGAAATCAGACAGTGTGGGGAAATCAGACAGTGGGGGGAAATCAGACACTGGGGAGAAATCAGACAGTGGGGGGAGAAATCAGACAGTGGGGGGGAAATCAGACAGTGGGGGGGAAATCAGACAGTGGGGGGAAATCAGACAGTGGGGGGGAAATCAGACAGTGGGGGGAAATCAGACAGTGGGGGGAAATCAGACAGTGGGGGGGAAATCAGACAGTGGGGGGAAATCAGACAGTGGGGGGGAAATCAGACAGTGGGGGGGAAATCAGACAGTGGGGGGAAATCAGACAGTGGGGGGAAATCAGACAGTGGGGGGAAATCAGACAGTGGGGGGAAATCAGACAGTGGGGGGAAATCAGACAGTGGGGGGAAATCAGACAGTGGGGGGGAAATCAGACAGTGGGGGGAAATCAGACAGTGGGGGGGAAATCAGACAGTGGGGGGAAATTAGACACTGGGGAGAAATCAGACAGTGGGGGGAGAATCAGACAGTGGGGGGAAATCAGACAGTGGGGGAAATCAGACAGTGTGGGGAAATCAGACAGTGGGGGGAAATTAGACAGTGGGGGGAAATTAGACACTGGGGAGAAATCAGACAGTGGGGGAGAAATCAGACAGTGGGGGGAAATCAGACAGTGGGGGGGAAATCAGACAGTGGGGGGAAATCAGACAGTGGGGGGAGAAATCAGACAGTGGGGGGGAAATCAGACAGTGGGGGAGAAATCAGACAGTGGGGGGGAAATCAGACAGTGTGGAGAGAAATCAGACAGTGGGGGGGGAAATCAGACAGTGGGGGGGAAATCAGACAGTGGGGGGGTAAATCAGACAGTGGGGGTAAATCAGACAGTGGGGGGAAATCAGACAGTGGGGGGAAATCAGACAGTGGGGGGAGAAATCAGACAGTGGGGGGAAATCAGACAGTGGGGGGAAATCAGACAGTGGGGGAGAAATCAGACAGTGGGGGGAAATCAGACAGTGGGGGGAAATCAGACAGTGGGGGGGAAATCAGACAGTGGGGGGGAAATCAGACAGTGGGGGGGAAATCAGACAGTGGGGGGGAAATCAGACAGTGGGGGGGAAATCAGACAGTGGGGGGGAAATCAGACAGTGGGGGGAAATCAGACAGTGGGGGGAAATCAGACAGTGGGGGGGAAATCAGACAGTGGGGGGAGAAATCAGACAGTGGGGGAGAAATCAGACAGTGGGGGGAAATCAGACAGTGGGGGGAAATCAGACAGTGGGGGGGAATCAGACAGTGGGGGGAAATCAGACAGTGGGGGAGAATCAGACAGTGGGGGGAAATCAGACAGTGGGGGGGAAATCAGACAGTGGGGGGGGAAATCAGACAGTGGGGGGAAATCAGACAGTGGGGGGAAATCAGACAGTGGGGGGGAAATCAGACAGTGGGGGGGAATCAGACAGTGGGGGGAAATCAGACAGTGGGGGAGAAATCAGACAGTGGGGGGGAAATCAGACAGTGGGGGGGGGAAATCAGACAGTGGGGGGGGAAATCAGACAGTGGGGGGGGAAATCAGACAGTGGGGGGAAATCAGACAGTGGGGGAGAAATCAGACAGTGGGGGGGAAATCAGACAGTGGGGGGGAAATCAGACAGTGGGGGGAAATCAGACAGTGGGGGGGAAATCAGACAGTGGGGGGGAAATCAGACAGTGGGGGGGGAAATCAGACAGTGGGGGAGGAATCAGACAGTGGGGGAGGAAATCAGACAGTGGGGGGAAATCAGACAGTGGGGGGGAAATCAGACAGTGGGGGGGAAATCAGACAGTGGGGGGGAAATCAGACAGTGGGGGGAAATCAGACAGTGGGGGGGAAATCAGACAGTGGGGGGAAATCAGACAGTGGGGGGAAATCAGACAGTGGGGGAGAAATCAGACAGTGGGGGGGGAAATCAGACAGTGGGGGGAAATCAGACAGTGGGGGGAAATCAGACAGTGGGGGGAAATCAGACAGTGGGGGGGAAATCAGACAGTGGGGGGGAAATCAGACAGTGGGGGGGGAAATCAGACACTGGGGAGAAATCAGACAGTGGGGGGGAAATCAGACAGTGGGGGGAAATCAGACAGTGGGGGGGAAATCAGACAGTGGGGGGGGAAATCAGACAGTGGGGGGGAAATCAGACAGTGGGAGAAATCAGACAGTGGGGGGTGAATCAGACAGTGGGGGGGAAATCAGACAGTGGGGGGGAAATCAGACAGTGGGGGGAAATCAGACAGTGGGGAGAAATCAGACAGTGGGGGGGAAATCAGACAGTGGGGGGAAATCAGACAGTGGGGGGAAATCAGACAGTGGGGGGGAAATCAGACAGTGGGGGGGAAATCAGACAGTGGGGGGAAATCAGACAGTGGGGGGAAATCAGACAGTGGGGGAGAAATCAGACAGTGGGGGGAAATCAGACAGTGGGGGAAATCAGACAGTGGGGGGGAAATCAGACAGTGGGGGGAGAAATCAGACAGTGGGGGGAGAAATCAGACAGTGGGGGGGAAATCAGACAGTGGGGGGGAATTAGACAGTGGGGGGGAATTAGACAGTGGGGGGGAAATCAGACAGTGGGGGGGAATTAGACAGTGGGGGGGAAATCAGACAGTGGGGGGAAATCAGACAGTGGGGGGGAAATCAGACAGTGGGGGGAGAAATCAGACAGTGGGGGGGAAATCAGACAGTGGGGGGGGAAATCAGACAGTGGGGGGGGAAATCAGACAGTGGGGGGGAATTAGACAATGGGGGGGAAATCAGACAGTGGGGGTGAATCAGACAGTGGGCTTATAGTGAATGTTTGTCAATAGCCTATCCCCAGAGATGGAGACAGAGAAGTCGAGGAAGGGAAGGGAAGAGTCGGAGATGGACCATGTGAAGGTGAGGGAAGGGTGGAAATTGGAAGCAAAGTGAATTAAATTTTCTGGTTCAGTGTGAGAGCAGGAAATGGCACTGATACAGTCATCAATGTCCCGGAAAAAGAGGTGAGGGAGGGGACCTGAGTAGGACTGGAACAAAGAATGTTCCACATATCCCACGAAAAGGCAGGCATAGCTGGGACCCATGCGGGTTCCGATAGCAACACCTTTAATTTGGAGGAAGTGAGTTATCTCAAAGGACAAGTTGTTCAATGTGAGAACAAGTTCAGCCAGGCGAAGGAGGGTGGTGGTGGATGGGGACTGTCTCTTAATCTCTCCTGCCTTCCATCCTATCACAGACCTTCCCTTTTGTTCTTTCCTCCCCTCCCCCCGCCCCTACACTTGCTTAAAAACCTGTTCCATCTGCAACTTTTTCCAGTTCTGACGAAGGGTCATTGACCTGAAACGTTAACTCTGTTTCTCTCTCCACAGATGCTGCCTGACCTGCGAGTATTTCCAGCATTTTCTGTTTTTATATCTAATATTGTGCCTGTTGTGAGATCTTAAACCTGCCTGATCCAATTATTTTGATGGAATGGGTCAATCCCTATATTCAGCAAAGGAGAGAACCCCAAGTATTTTATTAGTCAGGATGTAGGCATCGCTGGCAAGGCTGCCATTTATTACCCATCCCTAGTTGTCCTGAGCAGATGGTAGTGGGCCTTCTTCTTGAACCACTGCAGTCTGTGTGGTGTAGCAGTTTAATACAACTGAGTGAACCACATTGGTGTGGGACTGGAGTTTTCTTCCCGAAAAGACATTAATAAACCAGTTGTTTTTTTACAATAATCCAACAAATTCATGGTCACTTTTACTTAATTTCATGATTTTTCTTTAATAATCTGAATTCAAATTCTCAAACTGCCATGGTGGAATTTGAGCTCACATTATCTGGATTATTAATCCAGGCCTCTGAATTACTAGTCCAGTAATTTAACCACTACACTATTGTACACTGTGATTGGCTTACAACTGCTTCCTGTGTCTAGTCACATACAAGTGGTATGTGCTGTACTCAGCAATATAATTTCTTTTAGATTTGCATTGTCTGTATTTCAGCTAGACATAACTTTGTTCAATACATAACAAGATTAGGAAACCTAGCCAGTTTGCAATAAAGCGATCCAATATTGTTGTCTATCTTTGCTGCTTTAAACTGGCCAGATGATCCCCAAACTCCGACGTCAATGAATTAATCATTCTGGCTTGTACTCCTAGCTGACAGAAGGCTGGCAGGCTGTAAAGATTAAAATGTACCATCTCAATGAGACATCCATTAGTAGCTATGGGTGGGGGGAGGGATAAATCTGCTGACACAGAATGTGGTATTGCACTGACAAAAATAATACGAGTCAAGCAGCAGAATCGTCTATTAGTGGTGTGATACAATAGCAGCGTGCTCCACTAGAAGTCTGCAGCAGGGTGTGAGATTAATTTCTCTGTCACTTCTCCATAGCCGGGTTATGATTCATGGTTAGGTCAACACTGAAGAATGAAAATTGACTCCATCATTTTAACATGTTGCTAGAAGCAGTAAAATGGCAGTATGCCTATATCAGTTATTTTATAAAAGTACAATAAGATACATTTAAATGGCATCTGAAAATATGATACAATTTATTAGATTTGAATGCTAATTTAACCAGACCGTCTTTAATAACAAGTACTACCATTCTGAAATCATAGCTACAGCTATAAAGCGCCTCTTTTAGCGGGAATACAAAGCAAAATTAGAATGAACAATTTGACGCAATTACATCGCTGCATGTCCACCAGCTTTGCAGCACTTCAGATAATGGGAAGAAGATTCCACCACCATTGGAAACTGCTTTAGTTGCTCCAAGATTGAAGTTAAGGAACACCCTCCATCCCCAACTGGTCACTGGGTAACAAGAAATGTGTAGACATTATAGCCCAGAAATTGCTGGAAAATTAATGATGAGTTCACCGCGCACACCATTATTAGCGCATAAAAAAGCCAGTAATTTGTGGTGAAGCAGAGATAAGCTGCGAGTTGAGATTCGCCACAAATTGCTGGACGATTTGCGCTGCTCCACCATTAGCCTTGCAAAAACGGAAGCTCGCCATCAACCTCCCCAAGAGTGTCAAAAAACTGTTGGATTTGCGCCATAAATATGAATGAATCTTGCCACAGCCATTTAGGGCTGGTATTTCATGTTGTAAGGACCCTGTTAATAATGTGATTTCTGGTCCTGACATGTCACTCAATCTTGGAGGCTGAGAAAGGAAACAATTGAAACTGTGGTTCCTTATTCTTGCAGGTACAAAATTGTTCCTAGAGGTTTCTTAAATTTTAAATCTTTTAACTTTTTTCTTACTTTTTCTTTCTGTCTCTTTTTTCTCTCTCTGAATCTAATCTTTCTTTCCTTCTCTTTATTTCTCTTTCTGTATCCAATTTGACTCTAATTCACTCTATTTCCTTCTCCATCGTTTGCTCTTTTTCTTTCTCCATCCTTAAATTTCATTGGTTAAGGAGTTAGACCATTGGACCCGCTGTTCAGGAGATCCCAGATGCCCCGTTGACCTCGCCGCGACGTTATCAGCTCGTACTTCCAGAAAATTGCTGCGCAAAAATAATACGATCTGAAGGGTGAGAAAAAAATCACAGCGTTTGCCGCGAGATGCGCCGTTCCAGCAATTTCTGGGCCATATGTGTACACAAAAGAGCATCACGGAACCTATTGCCAGCTTAAGAAAAATATCACAAGTAACAAGATAAATGTTGCATTTCTTACGGGCAAGGCGTCTCCTTCTTGCACGGATCCTTGTTGCTACAGGCCATTGCGTGATCTGAATCCTTTGAAAGAAAGAAGTCAATCATGCACAGGTAGAGCAATACATAAATGTAAATATATAACATATATTGATTAGCTGACTGTTTATACCATATGTGTTGGCCCAGAACCGCAGAAGTTTCCAGCATAGATGGAGGCTATTTGTCCCAATGGCCAGAATTTTCTCCAGGTAGGCGGAAAGAGAGGATCAGGGCCGGCCACCGGAGGATTGCAGCTGGCCTCAGCATCATCGGTGAGGCGGAGGGGGGGGGAGAGAGGCCTCATGGTGGGGATTGGAGGCCTGGGAAGGTGATCGGAGGCCTCGTGCTGGGGTCTCCTATTGCGGGGGGTGGGTTAGGTAGGGTCCCTGCATCCAGGAGGTAGGTATAAAGCCACTTACCTCCTGGAGGCAGCAGTTCCCACCTCGGTTTAACTGCCGGGTTTCACAAATTGTGTGAAACCCGTCCACATGCAGTTAAATTCAAAATGGAGGTTAAAAAAGAGGCTGCCAGCCTTATTATAATATTTAAATTGATGTTCCGCCCCCTGGGAGCGGGTTGGTTGCCCGACCCCTGTCCCGCCTCCATTAAAACCGGAAGTGGGCGGGTTGGAAGCGGGATCAGGTCGGGAATCCCATTTTTAACACTTTAACTACCCCCATGCTCCAAACCTACCTTTTTTAGGGGAAAATTCCAGCCATTGTGACTGTGATGGCTCTTTGCTAAAGCTATCCAAAACTAATCCCACTGCCCCACTCTCTTCCCACACCCCTGCTTCAAATATATATCCAACTTCCCCTTAAAAGATGCAATATAGTCTGCCTCAATCATTCTCTGTGACAAAGCATTCCATATTCGAACAAACATCTGTGTAAAGATGTTCACCATCTCCGCACTCACAGCAACACTTTTAAATTGATGACCACCTCATGACTGACTCCCTAACCAGAGGAAAAAGTCTTTCTCTATTCCTTCTATCAAACTTGTTCAGAATTTTAAAAGCCTCTATTAAATCTTCTCTTACCCTTCTCTGCTCCAGTGAAATTAGTCTCAATATCTCAAGTCTCTCCCCACAACTATAGTTTCCCATCGCTGGCATCATCCTGGTAGCTTTACACTGTGCTCTCTATGGGCTCGATTTTGCCAGTGTGGGCGGGCTGGGGCGTGTCAGGTGGGATTCGTGTCAGGACCCCGACTCCGAAGTGAAGTGTTGAAAAATTGCGATTTTCCCCTAATTGGGCAATTGATTTCCAGCGTGTGGAAACCCCTGGCCCAATGAGTCTTTTCATACAGAAAGTCGCCTCCGATGACGTCATCAATGCTGCTGGATTTAAGACCTGCAAGCAGCCTTGCTTCTTCTGAGACTGGAAACGCTTTGGAAATTGTATGAAGGACTGCATTTACCGACCATGTCCACCAGCAAGCAAAAGTGTGCACCTCGCTTTGATGAGCCCTCCCTCCAAGCTCTGGTGCAGGGAGCAAGATCGAATAAGGAGGTGCTCTTCCCTTCCTCAGGGAGAAAAAAGCCACCCCAGCAGACAAAAGCTGTGTAGGCTGCAAGTGGCCCAGGAGGTCAACTCCATCTCGCTGAGCCGCAGAACCTGGCTGCGATGCAGGAAGAGGTTTCATGACCTTCACCGCACAGGAAAAGTGAGTATGACTTTCCCATCACCCTCAATCTGATCCCCATCACCTCTCCTCACCAGCACTCTGCTTTGCCAACCTCTTCCTCCACATCCCACTTGACACTTACATCCCTGCACCCTTACCCATTGCCTCTCTCTGTATGGTCACATTCACTTAACTATTCGACCATGTAGCTCTCACACTCCCTATCACTGTGATGCAACAACGACAACAACTTACAACACAGGGAGGGCCTTTGTCTCCTTCGAAGCATCTATGCTATGCATTCTCTACACTCACTCCTTCATTCTCACTCAAACTCCACTTGTGTCCCTCATTGCAGGAAAAGAGAGCCCACAATAAGAGGGAAAGAGCCATGACAGGAGGAGGGCCACCCTCAGTAGCCCAGCTCACCGCCTGGGAGGAGGCGGCCCTGGAAATCACCGGGATCGAGGAGGATTCCCAAGTGGGGGACGGGCAGACAGGCGCATCACAGCAAGCATCTCTCTCATTGACATTGCATGAGTCACTGATAATGAATCTGATGCTCTAACAGATTGACTTATGATCATCTACACTATTCAATGTTCATGCAACCTTAACCTCACATCTCTAACTCTTTCCTTTACTCCCCCACAGGACCATCGAAAGCCCCCGTCCCCACTGTCCAGGAGGAACAGCCTGAGCTTCCAGACTCCTCAGAGGAAGCTGCGACCTCTGAGGGCACAGCGTCAGCAGAATTCAGCGCACCCAGCACCAGCGCAGACACTCACACCTCGGTGGGACCTTCGCGAGATAGAGCAGTGTTGGCACCTGGTGTATCACAAATCACAAGTGAGCATCAGCAGATGATGGAGACAGGTACAGCAGTGGAGAGTCCTCATCGGAGGGCGCAGGACGCTGCCAGCTCAGCTCAGCTGCATGTCGACCCTGTGCCTCCGGGTCCATCCAGAAGGAGAGCGGTGCTGGAACTCCAGGAACAGGTGCCGGAGTCTCTGTCAGGTTTTGTCTCCAGGGTCGCTGCGAGTGTGGAGTGAATTGAGGAGTCCATCGCGAACATGAGCAGAGCTTTGTGGAGGCATTGGTGCATGAACGCATCACCACGGAAAGGATGGCAACCTCCGTGGAAAGGATGGCTACGGTCAAGGAGAGGATGGCTACAGCCATGGAGGAGCTAAGTCGCCAGTGTTGAAAACATGGTCATTGTTCAGAATAGACTGACATCTCTTGAGGAGCGATGGTCAGCTATTGAGCATAGAAACCAGACCTTCATGGAAGCCCTCTGGAGTAGGACTTCCAGTGCAGAAACGGGTCCTCATGGCCCCCCTGAAGTGCAGCAAGGTGCTGTCAAGCTACTTGCTAGCTCTGAAGTGGGCCTGACCCATGAGAGGGATGTTGGTGGCAGACAACAAGGAAATGGGGGCTCCTCTCCAAGCGCTCACACGACCAAGCCACTGCAAAGCCCTCGGTCAGAGCCCCACCAGAGTCTTCACCCAACAGAGATGGGCTCTCATCCCCTGCACAGCTGCAGGAGCAGCAGACTGTTGCTGAGCCCTCACAGGTTCGCAACCCCAGAGGACGGCCGCCAAAGGCGTCGAGACAGGAGCAGCAAGAAACTAAGCAAGGGGCCTCCACATCTGCTGAAGCCACAGAGGAAGCACCACGTAGGAGCACGCGTAAGAAGATAATGCACAAGTAGTCACAAGGGTAGTCACTTGGGTGTTATGTTGTGTATATTTTTGAAATGCCATCAGTTGCTTGTTGTGATAAAAATTTCTGATGGCAATCTGTTGAAGTTGTGGCCTGTGTCATTTCGCAAATGGGACTTCCACATTGAGGGCTTAGAGCGACTTGCAATTGTCAGTATGGTAGGTCAGAGTGATAGGAATCCACAGGTTCTTGTCCATTGTCGATGCTCTGGTAAGAAGGTGCGAGGCCGAAGTGTTTGATTGTGCAGGCTAAGCAAATCTGGCCAACATGAGTGTGTCCCTTGCATCCCAGGCAGCAATGTGGTCGCGCTCTGGCGCCTTCTGGCCTGTGCAGTTTCAGGTGGGTGAGCAGCAGCTTGGCGCTCCTGTTGTTGCTCCTGTTGTTGCTCCTGCTGTTGGTGCTGCTGTTCTTCAGGGTTCTGCTGCTGCCGCAGCTGATCATCATCCAAATGTGATGTCCATGAGGAAAGGAAATAAATGGTTCCCATGCTTCTGCTATATACCTCAGTTGAGGAAGCGCTCAGTCAAGGTGGGGAGAGGGGTTTCCCAGGAGGTCACACTGGAGATGGGTCTCAGGCTCCAAACATCCACAACAATGGGTAGGCCTGCTAAAAGTTCTCCCAGACCGGAGACAACAAAGTTCTGCCACCTGCAAATAATGATTGCTGAAAACTCCTTTTTAATGGTGGAGCTGTAACTGTTACTAAGCAATCCACTTGTGAGGCCGCCAGGATTACCTGGCATGTTCCAGAGGAGGCGTGGAGGATGGGGGAAATGTCTAAAAATCAGAAAGGCCTCTCAAAATTGGATTATAGAGGCAATTAACTGGTTGTTAAGGGCCTATCCCGCCTCTTGGAGGCGGGATGGAAACGGGGTCTGAAACCCCGATTCTGGGAAAATTGCTCGGAGGCGGGATGGAGGCGGGATCAGGCCCGCACACTATTTTTTGCGATTTTACCACTCACACGTCTCCAATCCCGCCTCCTTGGGCCTGGCAAAATCGAGCCCTTAGACTTTAATGTGCTTTCTATAATGGGATGCCCAAAAACTGCCTTCAGTATTCTATGGCCCAACCAGTATCTATATTAATTCTTTACTCTTGTATTCTATGCCCCCATTTATAAAATCCAAAATACATTTTACCTTTTTGATAGCTTTATCTATCATGCGCCCGCACTTTCAGGGAATTATATATTTGAAACCCTTAGGGCTAGAAATCGTCTCCTCAACGCCACTCTGTAGCACCATGAAATGGCGAAAAAATGGCAGCTGCCACTCTTTCGCCAGCTGGTGGCGGGTCCCGCAGTGGCCGCTGTTTTCCTCCCTCCCTTTACGCTGCCCCCAGGAGAAAAAAATTGTGGCATGGTGAGGTCAATCGGCATGCACATAAAACGCCGACTTGTCACCAATCTGAACTTCGACCCTAGCACTGAATTCAGCGCTGGGTCCTAAGCGTGCCAGGTTTAAAGTAGGCCAACAGTGGTGATGTCAGCACCTCTTAAAGGTTAAGTTTGGATTGTTTTTTTTAATTTTATTCAAGTAGTGGCTTGCTGCAATAGATGTTAAATGTTTTTTAAGTGTGGAGAGAGTGGTTCTGGACATTTGCAAGGCCTCGGATGGTAAATAAAGGCCTCTGAGAAGACAGAAAATGCTGCAAATACTCAACAGGTCAGGCAACATCCGTGGCTAGAGAAACAGAGTTCACATCTCAGTCGAGATGCTGCCTGAGCTGCTGAGTATTTCCAGCATTCTATGCTGTCATTTCAGATTTATGGCATCCGCTCGCAGAGGGAAGAGGAAGACACAGAAAAGGAGGAAGCTGAAGAGGAGGATGCAATCGGAAGGATGCATCCCAGACAGCCCCTTTCTGGCCAGGATATCCAGGATAGAATCATCCGCTTGAGGTACCAGTGACCACAACCCCAATTCCCCTTTCAACATTTGTCCCACACCTTACCTTCCCTCTGTTACTGACCATCACAACGTCCTCTTGGCCATGATGCTGAAATAAAAGCCACCACAAAGCAAACTTTCCAATCCAACTTTATACATCTATCCATCCAATATGACATCAAGAAATCAACTAATCACCCTTTTGCATTCCCTTAGTGACTGTCTTGTGTGTGCCATTGCCTATCCTACTGATGTCACGCAGTGCTTCCCCAGTGGCTGCAGCATGGCTGGTGGAAGGCTGCTGACTTCTAGTGGGGGACACTGCAAATGGCCTTGCAGGATGACCTTGAGGAGCTGGTGGCTGGGAGTGTCAAATCAATCTTCTTCTTCTTCTTGTTCTTCTTCAGTCTTCTCTCCCTCTTCTTGGTCACCCACTGGCTGGGCAGGCTGCATTTCTTGGGTGTGTGAAATGAGGAAGGCACATGGGTGCAGTTGTGGTGAGGGGAGGGTGGGAAAGCAAGAGGTGCATGCGAGAAGGAGGATAACGTATGAGGATACCAGCATCTTGTATCCTTACAGCCCGCCAGCTGGCCAAGGGCTCAGCCATGCCCCTGCCAAGAATGGCCTCCACCGTCTCCTCCAATGGGGTGAGGTGAGGCTAGGAATGGGAAATGTGTCTTGTGATTGGTACAGATTGTTGATTGGTGAGTGATTTGGCAGGGGGGAGGGGGGAGTCGTGCATTGAGCAATGTGTGAGGCTAGTGATGCAGTTGGTAGGAGACGGCATTTGAAGATGCATTCACTGACCTTGACCAGTAATCTGAGGTCATAAAGCTTCTTTGGGCACTGGAACCAGGTGGTGGGGGGGGGGACACTGCTGGCAGTGACAGCCTTGGTGATGTGGTCCCACATCATTGTTTCTGGAGGTTACTGGCTCCTGTGGGTAGAGGACCTCTCCTGCAGTGCTGACCCCCTGCACAAAGCTGGAGTGCTGCTTCCGAGACCCTGGATGCCCCTTCCCTGGCTTGCTGAGCCATTTGTGTTGGTGCTGAAGCACTTTTACCATTTTTTTTAGGTGTGGAAGACAATTCAGCTTTCAGAGCTGAAGACTGCCATTTGGGAATAATTTTTGATGTTTATGTTTATTTTGAAAGGCAGTAAGGGCTGAAAATGCATTTTTTCACTTATCTTAATTTTTATTAGTTGCAATGCATTGCCCCTTTAATTCATAGCCCCTTTAATTGCCCACAATGCCTTGCAAACTCCACAGCCTCACTCCCACAAGCTGCAAGAAGCTGCAACGCCGACTGTGGATGGGAACTTCGGGTCGGACGCCTCCATTAATGTCCACCAGGAGGGCGTTGCACTGTAAGTTAGCGCTGTGCTCCACATCACCAACCTCCAGAGCCAATTTTTCGACGTTAGCGCTGCAGCCATTAACTCAAGTTATCGGTGACACCAGCAATTAGTGTCTTTCCATTGAATTTATATTCTTATTCCTTGTTTTCCTCCCAATATGTATTACTTCATACTTATCCACATTAAAATGAATCTGTCACCATTAACCTGTCTATGTCTTCCTGAAGTCTTTTGCTGTCCTCCTCGCTATTTGCCAAACCTCCTATTTGTGTGTTGTCACCAAATTTCGAGATTGTGCTCCATATACCAAAGTCCAAATCATCAATATATACCTAGAACAAAAGTAGACCCAGCACTGACCACTGGCTAGAATTTCCAACCCTTCAATCTGAACACCACCCATTTACCCCAACTCTCTCTTTCTGTCAACCAACTTTCTATCTATGCTACTCTATATTTCCTTTATACGATACACATGAATTTTACAAATAAACCTCTTGTGAGACATTATCAAACATCCATATACATTACATACTGCATTCCTTTTATCTATTCAAAAAGTCACATTTTTCAAATAGTACTTGCCTTTAACAAATCCATCCTGGCTGTCCTCAATTAACCCACTGATTTCTAAATACGTATTAAATTGATTTCAAATTATGCATTCTAAGAGTTTGTTCATAATTGACCTGGTTTATCCCTCAGTCTCTCTTCTTGAACAAAGATGTTACATGGTTGCTTTCCAAAGACAAAATGTACATATTTGAGGAGTATTGAAAAATTGTGGCCAGAGCCTCTGCTAATCTCCTCTTTGACTTTTTCAACAGCTTAGGGTGTGTGCCAGTAGGGCCAAGTGACTTAAACATCTTGTGCTCTGGTGATTTTTTTCAGAACCAATTCCTTTTCTATAGTTATCTCTAACAATTATTCCAAATGCTCTGCATTCTCGCTTCTACCATCATTGGTAAAAACTGTTGCAAACTATTTAAGATTATGGAAATGGCAAAGGTTTTTCATTGAAAATACATTATTTACTGATTAACCACAGAAAGTGCTAACATTACAATCCTTTCAATCACAAGACATGTTAATGCACACCACATCTTGTCAGATCTAGTTCTATCCCATTGATCCAAGAAAGCTTGGTTAAATTTAATTTGACTCCTGCCTTCTTTTCTCCATCTGTTCATACCATATTTCATCAGAAGTCACTATTTTGAGCTGACGTTTACTGTTTTCTATTATTTCAAACACCTCCCTGTTTTTTTTGTTGTATAAAAAGCACTCATGATCCTCCCATATGTGAGAATGACACAGCTCCATTTACAAGAAACCTTAGGGTATTTTAAAAAAACTGTTTTTGCACAGATGTTCAAAGGCTGCTATTTTGTATTGCACGTTTTTTTTTAAAAAAAAGCCTCTCCATTTGGTCTCCTTTAAAAAGGGCATTTGGCCTAGTCCTCTACATTGAAAATATTTATCTACAGTTCACTAAATACATTCATACATTTAGTCTCAAGCTTCCCTCAAGGGCTAGCCTGCATGTCGCAGCTGGGTCATGTAGGTAAAGAAAGGGAAAATTGGCCAGAGAAGTGACCACACTGCTCAAATGGCTTCTTTCACGTCAACCACAAAACTCAATTTATAGTCTCTCTGATCATTAATACCCGGCCCTTCACATCACACATTGTATTCAAAGAAAGAAATTAATGTCAATGGGACTTTTGTTAAATGATAACTAAATCCCCTCTGGCATTATTCATGGTTAGCCTTGGGTTTAGAACACGGTTGTGAGAACTAGTTTAAATAGGTAAATCCAGGTAATCATAGGTACTTGTAAACTACTAAGTCCATTCAGAGGGCTATTGTAACTGCTTGTAAATTTCAGGCTCCAGGTCAATGACTGGCTTTCTTTCTCTATTTTGAAAAAAAAAGACTAGATGATCTTGTGTGGCATTGCACACAGGGAGTCAAGAGCAAGTGTAATCTGCAGGCGAAGTAGGCATTAGAGGATGGGCAATAATTGGACCAGAGTGCGCAGCAATGTTCCCTCTAATTTTTATTCTAGCGTGGGCTCTTTAAATTTTCTGCGTGGCCGCGCAGTTTCTCTTCCAGTGGCAGCAGCTGGTGAGCAGCCTGCATGGGACCTCACTATTGATGCGCAGCTGCGCATCATAGGTGCAACATTGGTGTCATTTAGTTTCCATTTTTAAATCGCACATCTGGGGTCGATTTTAACTCTACCCGGCTGGCGGGAAACTGGTGGGAGCGGTTCCGTCACCCATTTTACACCCGCACAATTTTCCTTTCCATTAAATGGTAGAATGGATAATCTTGATTTTAGGCACAAAGAGGGGGGGGCTGGAACTCGACTCGCTGCCCGGGGGGAATGGGACTTGACTCGCTGCCCGGGGGGAATGGGACTCGACTCGCTGCCCGGGGGGAATGGGACTCGACTCGCTGCCCGGGGGGAATGGGACTCGACTCGCTGCCCGGGGGGAATGGGACTCGACTCGCTGCCCGGGGGGAATGGGACTCGACTCGCTGCCCGGGGGGAATGGGACTCGACTCGCTGCCCGGGGGGAATGGGACTCGACTCGCTGCCCGGGGGGAATGGGACTCGACTCGCTGCCTGGGGGGAATGGGACTCGACTCGCTGCCCGGGGGGAATGGGACTGGACTCGCTGCCCGGGGGGAATGGGACTCGACTCGCTGCCCGGGGGGAATGGGACTCGACTCGCTGCCCGGGGGGAATGGGACTTGACTCGCTGCCTGGGGGGGGGGGGGGGGGAATGGGACTCGACTCGCTGCCCGGGGGGAATGGGACTCGACTCGCTGCCTGGGGGGAATGGGACTCGACTCGCTGCCCGGGGGGAATGGGACTCGACTCGCTGCCCGGGGGGAATGGGACTCGACTCGCTGCCCGGGGGGAATGGGACTTGACTCGCTGCCTGGGGGGGGGGGGGGAATGGGACTCGACTCGCTGCCCGGGGGGGAATGGGACTCGACTCGCTGCCCGGGGGGAATGGGACTCGACTCGCTGCCCGGGGGGGGGGGAATGGTTCCTCGACTCGCTGCCTGGGGGGAATAGGACTCGACTCGCTGCCCGGGGGGAATAGGACTCGTCTCGCTGCCCGGGAGAGGGGGGGGGAGGGCGGGGGGAATGGGACTCGACTCGCTGCCTGGGAGGGGGGAGGGGGTGGAATGGGCCTCGACTCGCTGCCCAGGGGGGGAATGGGCCTCGACTCACTGCCCGGGAGGGGGGGGGGAATGGGCCTCGACTCACTGCCCGGGGGGGGAATGGGCCTCGACTCACTGCCCGGGGGGGGGGGCGGGGGGGGGGGGGGGAATGGGCTTCGACTCACTGCCCGGGGGGGGAATGGGCCTCGACTCACTGCCCGGGGGGGGAGGGGGGGGAATGGGCCTCGACTCGTTGCCCGTTTGGGGGGGGGGGGGGAATGGGACTCGACTCGTTGCCCGGGGGGGGGGGGGGGGGGGGAGATGGGACTCGACTCGTTGCCCGGGGGGGGGGGGAATGGGCCTCAACTCACTGCCCGGGGGAGGGGAATGGGCCTCGAGTCGCTGCCCAGAGGGAAGGCACTGGACCTTGATCAGCTAAGATTAATAACCTCAACAGAATAAAAAGGAATTGAAACTATGTTGCACTACTCCATGGCACATGCACTGGGACTAACACTCATCACCTTCTAGTCACAATCATTATCAATTAATTTAGTAATTGTCTCTAATAGGTTTAGATTACAAATTACATACAGCCAGTATAAAACATCCAGCACGCAATAAGGATTTTAAAAAATATTTCATTAATTATACCCCTAACAATTACGGAGATCGATACATTTTTGGATATTAAAGGAATCAAGGGATATGGGGATAGTGCAGGAAAATGGAGATGAGGTAGAAGATCAACTATGATCTTACTGAATGGCGGAGCAGGCTCGAGGGGCCTACTCCTGCTCCTAGTTCTTATTGTATCGATAGATATAATGGATATTGCAACGGCAACAATGGATACTCATTGTTCTTTCACAAATGCACAGAAACCGCTTTCAAAGCTAATTTTAACAGCCAAAAACAGCTAGAGCAGAATTTTCTGTTGATTCTTGGTTTGGGCTGGGGTTTAAACTATTCCAAAATGCCTTGTGGTCTAAGAGGCAGACTTCAATTTATTTCATATTTATATTTTGACTGCTGTAAGGTGTCTGCTTGGATCAACTGTGAAATCAGTAACAAAGGGCTGGATTTTCATTGACCCGTGGAGGCGGGTTTGGAGGCGTGTGGGGGGTTAAAATTGCGAAAACTGGCAGGCAGGCACAAGTCCGCCTCCATCCCGCCTCCACGCAATTGTCTTTAAATCGTGTCTGCTGGTCCCGCCTCCGTCCCGCCTCTAAGAGACGGGATAGGCTGTTAAGGCCCTTAACAAGCACTAAATTGGCTGTATAATGCCATTTTGAAAGGCCTTTGTGATTTTAACCCTTGTTCTACGTGAAGCACGTCTGTTCTGAACCACGATTGTGAAACCTGGCTGGAGATCTCTCTCTCTCTCTCTCTCTCTCTCTCTCTGTGGTGGTGTAAAAATATCTGGGAGCAGACTTAGGGCTGCTGCTGCTCATTTTGCATCCAGGTCCTCTCACAGCAAAGGCCAGGCAGTCTTTGCAGACCTTCAATGCAGCAGCAATGATGACATCATCAGAGGCGACTTTCAGACTGAAAACACTAATTGGTTCATGGGTTCCCACATGCTGGAACTCAATTGCCCAATTAGGTGAAAATTGCATCAATCTCCCACATCCAATTGCAGTCGGGTGGATAACACGAAAAGTGGATAACACGACCCCAACCCGCCCCAGTATCAAAATCCAGCCCAAAGTCTTTTAAATAAAACAATGCAGTTTGAGAATTGGAGACCTAATTCATAGGTCCTTGTGAAGCATTTACTACAGTAAAGGCACAATATAAATGCAAGTTGTTGTTGTTGTTGTCCACACTGTAGAAATCATGAAAACAAATTATATTTCAAACTTGTCATGTAAATCAAAATAAGTGATAGCAGAGGTAAGATAATGATAAATATCTCTACTCACTGGACTGACGATAATTTACTCCTAACTTTGCAGGACATGACTTATCCAGGCAACCTTATCTTTTATTTATTATATCTCCCTGCTGACCACTGCTCATGTCATATCCTTCATTTATAATACTCAGCATTAGATCTTTACAGGACATTGTTTTGGCAGCTGTAGGACAAACTGCAAAGCTTAACATTATATCTCAGGGTCTGTAGAAGAGTGATATAGTTATCATTATAGTTATTTTACTGGTAATCAATTAAAACCCTTCTAACTAATAGGCTGGAGGGTTACCTTAGTCTATTAAGAAATGGTCAGCATAGATTTAGAATGGGAAGATCATGACTGGCAAACCTCTTTGTAGATAAAATCTATTTGTGCTTTTTTTTAAAAAGATCCACATGTAACATATCTAATCAAACTAAAAGCTAGAGTTCAAAGTAGAAGCCTATGCTCAATTCTCATCACCATATGCAGAGACGAGCAACAAGACTGATTTCAACATGAGCTGCGAGAAGCTCAAGCTCTTGAAGGAAGGCAGGTAATGGGACCTATTGAGCCATTTGGAATATTGAATGAAATTAAAACAGAAAATGCTGGAAACACTTAGCAGGTCAGGCAGCATCTGTGGAGCAATAGAGGCCTCAATTTTAACTGCCCCCACCTGGCGGAAACTGGGCCGGGGTGGGGGGCAGTTAAAATACCGGGTGTTAGTTACTCCTACCGATCCCGCTTCCTTCTTGGCGTGTTCCCATATTAACCTGCTCTTCTGAGCAGGCGAGCAGGACACCTGCAAGAAGCAAGTGGGGTCCTGTTTCAAATATGCAGGTTGGATTTGATGATGTCATCAGGATCCACTCTGCAATATAAAGCAGAGACTTGAGCAGGGGGAGGGGGCAGTGTCTGCTCCTTGGCAGGCAAAATCTGTCGGGAAGCTGGATCCTGGGCCAAAAGAAGTCCAGCAGGTAAGTTTGAAATTTACTTTTCAGGTTTTCTTGTGGGCGAGGAGTACTCCTACAGGTTTCACAAGGAAGCCTTGGGTCTCTCTTGAACTGAGCTACCACCCCCACCCTGGTCGTGGCTCCTGTCACAGACCCTTCCCCCAAACCCCCCCACTGATCGTGGCCTCGAACCCCCCTAACTACCGAGGACCGTCCCCATGGTAATAAAAGAACAAAAGGGAAAGGTCTGTGGAAAAGTAGAGGGCAGGAGTGATTAAATGACAAAAGGGATGATGGTGCAAGGCAAGAGGAGATAATAGCACAATATAGAAACAAAAGATGGGTGTAGAGGAGGTGTAAATAGTTACAGCAGAATAGCAGAGGCAGGGAGGGAAGCATGGAAAACCTGACAAAGTGGAAAGGCCTGGAAATATGGCAGAACAAAGGCAGGTAGACCCAAAGGTATTTAAATGACAGGGGCCAGGTAAAGGCAAAGTACTACTCCACTGTACTTTTAAAATTCTCAGCCCAGTTTGCAAATCTCTCCATGGCCTTGCTCCTCCCTATCTCTGTAATCTCCAGCCCTACAACTCTGCGCTCCTTCAATTCTTGCCTCTTGCCAATCCCTGATTTTCTTCGCTCCACCATTGACAGCCATGCCTTCAGCTACCTAGGCCATAAACTTTGACTCTCTGTCCTCCTTTAAGACGCTGCTTAAACCCTACCTCTTGGACCAAGCTTTTGGTCATCTGTCCTAATATCATCTTATGTAGCTCGGTGTCAAATTTTGTTGATAACGCTCCTGTGACGTGCCTTGGGACATTTTACTACTAAAAAAAAGCACAGCAAGAGATTGGAGGCTGGATATAAAGGAGCAGGAGCAGACCAATTCAAACACAGGGGAAATCAAAAAAAGTGATGTCAGAGTGATGTCAAAATCAACACCGAGGGAGCAGCGGCAGAACCCAAGAATTTTAAGGCAAGATATAGGTTAAGTATCTATGGGAGAAAAATTCGGTTGCTTTGCGCCTCCCGTTAGCGCCACTGGCGATGACGTCATCGCCGTGCGCAGCGCTCCGCTCGCGATCTTTGGTAGCGCCCCATGACTTACCGCCGGACGCTATGTCCAACGGGGTCGGGGGGCCTACCTGTGACCGGGGCGGCGCTATTTAAAGGCAAGGGGGGAAAAATTCAGTTGCTTTGCGCCTCCCGTTAGCACCCTAAGAGGGCGTTAATGAGGCGCAAAGCAACTAGCGCCCGGGCACGGCGATGTTTGCGCCGCTCGCGAAATTGACCAGACATTTTGCGGCGGTGCTAAACACTACCGCCCCGATCTCCTGCACCCGCAGATCATGACGTCAGTCGAGCGTGCAACGCCCTGGTAGCGTCCCGGACCGGATATTGAGTGGCGCCCCCTGCCTTGCCGCCTGCCGCTAGCAACGACAGGTTGAGGGGAGCATTTTGCAGTCGGGTAGGGACTGGGGGAGCGCTATTTATAGGCGACCGCTTCCTGCCTTTTTTGTCGGCGATATTTTTGCACCACACATTCAGAGAGAGAGAGAGAGACTTCTGGAGAGATTCAACGCTGTGGGAAGGAGTTTTGGGTAATGAGCAGAACTTTGCAGGTTCATTTTGATTTTACCTTCCTTGCATTGATTTAGAAGAGACGATGGGGGCTGCACTCTGAGCTCTTTCCCTGGGCTGCTCCATTGTTCTTTCCAGCAGATTTGATGTACAGGTCTCTCCAGGCCGAGATTCAAGGCTGCAATGAGCAGGGTGTGGCTGGAGAGCAAGATCGACCCTCCTCTTTAAGAACTGGCCGGCGCCAGTGTGTCTGTCTTCTATTGCTGACTGACATCACATGAGCTTCACCAGTGCTCTGAAGTAGCGCCTCGCTCCTCGGCGTTAGCGCCTTAAGAGAGGTGTGTAGCGCCTGATTTAGTGCTCCAATCACCTCCAGGGGCGATAGAAGCTAAGTTTGCAGTCGGAGGCGATAATTAGCACCAGGCACTAAACTTTGCGCCAGGTCGATAATTGCGCCCCAAATGGGGCGATACTGAATTTCTCCCCCGAGGTGCCGGGCGGCCATTTTTGTTGCTGGCTGCCTGCCAGCAACTGCCTCCGCTGTGGTCCCCGGCCTCCTTACTGCCTCCCCCCACCCCCCAGCGGAGTGCCGGCTGCGCTCCACGAGCCCGGCACTTCTCTTGAATGCCGGGCTCTTTTGCCGGCACTCCCGATCCCCGGGGGCTCAACTGGGCCCCGGGTCGCGCTGCGCAAGGCCCCTCCTTTTAAGAAGGGGAGGAAGGCCTGCACTACCGCGGCACGTAGCGCCACGATATTCCCTCGCAGCGCCCCACTCAATTTCGGTCGCCGGGGCGCTAAAAGGGCGCGACTCAATTTTTCGCCCTATAACTTTTTTTTGAGTGTTTAGTATTTTTAGCAACTCATCAGTTAGTTCAAGAAATAAGCTTCAGATAAAGTGGCATCATAGCCGGAGCCAGAGGAATTCAGGATAATACTTGTAATGGTTTGTGTAAGCTTGAGGCAGTATTTAAAATGTTGTTCAGTGTTCTAGTGCTTAGTGCAAGTTGGTGTGTAAAAAAAAAAAGGAAAATAATAAACAGACTGAAAAGTAATATCCATAAATAAATATAGACTAAGATGTTACAGAGCAGGTTGTGTGTCTGGACTGCAGTATGTGGGAGTGAGACTGTCCCAAGCGAACACATCTACAATAGATGTTTCCGCCTCGAATCTCTCCAACTCGGAGTCATTGAACTGGAGTGCGAGTTGGAGACACTTTGACACAAGGGAGGGGGAGACGTATCTGGAAAGTTTGCTCCAGACTCAGTCACACCTCCGGATCAGAATAGGATTCATGTGACCAATAGTGTACAGAGTAAGTGGAACCCAGGTGAGATGAAGAACGAGGATCTGCAGAACCTCCAACTGATCCGATCCAACAGGTACAATGTACTTGCTACCTGTGAGGATAAGGATGAAGACTGTCAGTAGGACAGCCAGAATGTCACTTTTGAGCTGGGGACTGTCCAAAGGGAGCAGGAGAGGAAGTGTAATGTGGTAGTTGTTGGGGATTTAATAATTAGAGGGGCAGACAGCATCCTTTATAAGCAGGATCAAGAGTCCCACATGGTATGTTGCCTACCTGGTGCCAGCAAGAAGGACATCTCGAATCGGCTTGAAAGGATATTGGAGAGGGAGGGGGAGGATCCAGTCATTGTGGTCCATGTTGGGACTAACAACATAGGAAAGAGTAGGCAAGAGGTCATGTTCAGAGAGTACCGGGAGCTAGGCACTAAATTTTTTTTAAAAACAGGACCTCAAGGGTTATAATCTCTGGATTATTATCCAAGCCACATGCAAATTGGCATAGGGATAAGATGATTAGGGAGTTGAACACATAGCTGAGGGAGTGGTGTGGGAAAGAGGGGTTCCATTTCATAGGACGCTGGTACCAGTACTGGGACACAAAGGAACTGTACCGTTGGGATGGGCTCCACCTGAACTGAGCGGTCACAAGGACTTTAAACTAGTAAATGGGGGAGGAGGTGGAGGGCACAGGTGGAAAAGGTAGTATAAATAATAATTCTAAAACAAGTGAAAAGGAAGAGACTAGAGCAAGTCAGAAATTGTGCGTTAGGCACTACAGATAAAGGGAAAACTGAAAGATGTAAAGTAACTAAATCAGGAGAGATAAATGAGAAATATGTGAGAAAAACATTAGAACAGAAGAACAGGTTAGGGTGTGTGGCCCAAATAAGCATACTCTATACAAATGCTTGGTAGCCATTAGTGAGACATGGCTGCAAGATGGTCAGGACTGGGAACTGAATATAGCAACTTATAAGGTCTACAGGAAGGATATGGAAACTGGTAGAGGGGGAGGAGGAGCCTTCATGATTAAGAATGAAATGACTTCAATGATAAGAGAGGATATAACAAGAGGTAAGCAGGCTGCAGCGACTTTATGGGTAGAATTAAGAAATAGAAAAGGATTTAACACAGTAGTGGGAGTTGTGTATAGGCCCCCTGATAGCAGCTGAGAAGTGGCAGAATGTATAAATGCAGAGATTAGACAAGCATGTAGCAAAGGCAGAGTGGTTTTAATGGGGGATTTTAACTTCCATATAGATTGGGATAAGCAGACAATCTCATGTCAGAAAGGTAGTAAATTTCTTGTGTGTTCAGGACAGTTTTCTGCAACAATACATCCTAGAACAGTGGTGAGCAAATTATGACCCGTGGGCCATCCGGCCCACCAATGGATTCTATCTGGCCTGCAAAGGCCTGGCTTCGAGGCCGAACGTCCGCCGCACCCGGCCCCTAGCATGACCCCGCCCCATGTAACGTCAGGAGGCGGGTCATTGTCTCCAAGACAGCAGGGGAGTCTAGCAATGCGCCTTCTAGATGAGAGGTGAAGATATGGAGACCAGCGGCTGAGGTGGACAGAAAGCGGCCAGGAGTCTCTGATTGTGCCACGGACCCCTGGGCGAGGACCGTTTACCGACGGCAGCGTAGCCCCTAAACCAATTTCTTGCTGGGTCTGTGTTTTTTTCCTCTTGATGGAGGTGTGCAACTCTGAAAGTCAGTCACGCGAGAAATGAAATCCACTTTTATCCCCATTTACCGAATGGCAAAACTAGATTTGTCTGGAGTACATGATCCCATTTAAAACTTTACTTGTTCATTTTTTTTAAGTTCCTGTTATCATTGCAAAATGTAATATTTTGGTGTACACTTTCTCAATGTAGTTTTTTTGTTAAATTCTCTCCTTTTTGCAATTTTTCGCCATGTTTGCATGAGATAGCAGAACGAAGAAGTTGGGCTTCTCCTTGTGTGCAAGTGAAAGTGAAAGAGAGAGAATGAGTGTGCATATTTGTTTTTGGGAAGGGTTATATATAAAAACTAATTCTGACCATCCCTTCATAACAAATCGAGTGCATGCCAGGCCGAGCAAGAGCTCGGGCATCAGCTCACAAGCAGCTAAAAAATGATTTTTCTTGTCAAATAAATTTCAACCACAACTGACATGTATCAGAAGGTGAAACCCATTCCCTCTTTTTTTCCTTTTTGTATTTTCTCCCCTTCCACTTTTGCTCTATACTATTTGTTCAAGTTATAAAGCAAAGTATTCGCAAATAATCCCCATGCATCAGAAAGAGCAATAATTCCTCATCAAACTTTGCTGATATGGTGACTTGGTCAAAAAGAGCGCAGATTGATATTTAATGAGGTCAAATTAAGAGCCTGTTTATACGATAAATAAACCCATCCCCTTAAGCTAACACTGCGCCACAGTTAAACCTGTCCCAGTTTGAACCATTTATGTACAACCCTTCCCAAAAACAAATATGCACACTCAATCTCTCTCTCTTTCCACTTTCACTCTCGCACACAAGAAGCCCAACTTCTTCATGCTTAGGTTTCTGGTGCCTACCCTGGCAACATGTACATGTTATGATTGAGAACCTCCTTAAGTCTGGAATGCATTGCCAGTAAGGTACAGGGCTTCCTGAAACGAAACCTCTGGTCAACCCCAAGGAAAGTGAAAGAGCAGGCCTACTCAACACTAGCTAGACCAATTCTGGAGTACGCCAGCCCTACATGGGACCCGTATTTATTCTGAAACAAAAACAGAAAATGCTGGAAATACTCAGCAGGTCAGGCAGCATATGTGGAGAGAGAAACAGAGTTAACATTTCAGGTCGATGACCCTTCGTCAGAACTGGAAAAGTTGGAGATGTAACAGGTTTTTGAGCAAGTGTAGGGGCAGGGAAAGGGGGGAGGGGGAGGGGAGGAAAGATCAAAAGGGAAGGTCTGTGATAGGATGGAAGGCAGGAGAGATTAAGAGACAAAAGGGATGATGGTGCAAGTATAGTTCAAGATGGCTCCTGGGCTGGCAGCTCCTTTCTGAGCTGTTTTTTCTTCAACTGTATCCATGGTCATCCATTGCCATCTTTTGCCCTTTCTTCCCCCAATCTCCTTTCTTCCATTGCTTAAGATACGCTGCCTCTGATAGCGAAAGCTTTTCAGCCCAAACTACGAGTTCAAACTACAAGTTTAAAGCTACTCCTGCAGAGTCCACTGCCCATCCCCCGCCGTGTCTTTGTTCTCACTGAGCTCTTTCAACTGCTGGAACTCTGCTGAAACTTGACCTCCATCACTGGATTCCCCGCGAACAGGACTTCGTTGACTACACAGTTTGACTCAGCGACTGTGGCGCTGCTCTGCTTTTCAGTCACTTCAAGTCTTATGCTGCGGAATTCTTTTGGCAAATTGGTTTCCGATCTCCTGGACTTCTCTGGACATCTACACTACGTTTCTGCCTTGAACTACACTGGAGTACACTATGTATTTGCACTGGACTACACGGGACTTGCCTGCTATGTCCCTATCTCTGCTGCTAAAAGATTTTTACCTTTAAACTGCGGATGTGTCATCGCTGAACTGGCTCTGCTGGCTTGTAGGTAGCAGCTGCTGCTCCACTTGCTGTCCGGTGACTCGTTTTACCGGTTTTCAGCTTTGCTGGTCTCTGGCTTATGATTTTACTTTTTCTCTGCCGCTTTGATCTACGGTGACCTCCAACTTGCGTCAATTTAGCCATCATCTTTCTGCACCGCTACTGACTCTCATTCCTACAGCAACAACCTCCATCCTCGAACTCTCTACCCTTCAAATAGCTTCTGGACTTCACTTGCTTGCTTTGGACAGCGGTTCGTCGATGCTCCATACTGGCCCCATCCTGCTTACGTCGGCTTTGTCCTTCCATAGGACCTCTGACTTTGACCCTGGTCTCCCTACTATTGTTCCCAACCTATTCCCTGCTACCAGGAAATATGTATTCCATTAATTATTACATTTAAACAGGCCTATGTAACCTGAGCTTTTCCCGTGTCCATTCGCGTGAGCACTCTGGCTGCCGCTCCGGACCCGAGCCATTCAATACATTTCCACTTTTTCCCCCTTCTCTCTATCCCTCCCTGACCGCTCTCTCCTGTCATCATGTTTCCTTTCATCTCTCCTCTCTCTGATACTCTGCCCTCCCAAATCCCTACCTCAGTCCTTCATTACTCTTCAACCTTCCTACTCTCCTGCCCACCCAAGTCCCAGACTTGACTCCCTCTTAGAGCCCACAACCTCCCTCTGTGCCTCTCTTGGCATCCTACGAAGGGCCCATCAAGGCACTCGTCGCTGCAGCCTTACGAGCAACTCCAACTGTCCTATCCTACTCTCTCGACGACCTTCCCACCCAACACGCCCACTGGGGGCATATCTTGCCACTCTCCTCCCCATCCAACTCATTCCCCCCCCCCCCCCAGTGCTGGCCCTGTGGACGCTGGCAGTGGGGCAGCCATCACCGACTCTCTCTGCATCTCCCTCCAAAATGTCCGTTCACCTGCGAACAAGGCCCTTGCCATCCATGAGCTTATCGTGGATGATTGCATTGACATCATGGCCCTGACGGAAACTTGGTTGAGGGGTGATGACACCTTACCCTTAAATGAAGCCTCCCCGCCTGGCTATATCTTCCACCACTTGTCCCACTCAGAGCGCCATGGTGGCGGTGTGGCTCTCATCATCAAATCACACCTTGATCTGTCCCCCTACTCCTCTGGCACTTTCTCCTCCTTCAGCATCTCACCTTATTCCACCCCTCTCACCTCTCATTTAAAATTCTTGTTCTCTACCGCCCATCCAAGTACCATAAAAATGTTATTACTGAGATATCTTCACTGCTCTCCTCCCTCAGCCTCTGCACCGAACGACTTCTCATCCTCGGTGATTTCAACCTCCATCTCAATTCATCATGCGCTCTCTCTCCTCTGAGTTCACTAGCCTCCTATCCTCCCTTAATCTCTCCCTCCAGGTAAACTCCCCAACCCATATTCACGGCCACCCCCTCGACCTTGCCATCTCTCGTGGCCTCACTACTCCCATCGTGTCAATTGCAGATAAGACCATCTCTGACCACTTCCTCATATAGCTCTCCACTCACATCCCCCTTCCACCCACCACCCCCCCTACTTCCTTCTGTGTCCGCCCCTGGAAAAAACTCCCATCTCTCTCTCAACTGCACCTATGAAATCCCAACTGTCCAGCCTTTGGCCCTCCATTCACCATGACATTTCTGCAGCTACCAATCTGCTCAACCACACCCTCACCACCACCTTTAATGCCCTAGTCCCTATTAAAACAATTACTCTCTCTCACCCTGGCCACTCCCCCTGGTACGGCACTCATCTTCGCTCCCTTAAGTCCAAGGGACGCAGACTTGAACCGATTTGGCGGACAACTGGTTTAGTCATTCACCGTCTGATCTGGCTGGAGCACATAAAGCATTATCGGGTCCTGTTCTCGTCTGCCAAAATTGCTCACTATTCCAGAATCATTGGTAAACCCCGGCTCCTATTCTCTACTGCTAACCGTCTTCTTAAACCCCTCTCACCCTGTCTCCTCCACCCTCACCTCCGACAACAAGTGTGAGGAGCTCATGGACTTCTTTGTCTCTAAGATTAAGACCATTCGTTCAGCTGCCTCTGCCACTTCTCTTCCTTCCCCTAGCCCACTGGGCCAAACTTCCTCTAGAGTTCGCCCTCCCCACCCTAGCCCTGAACTCCCATCTTTCTCCAGTTTCTCTCCGATCTCCCCTCATGACCTCATGACCTCTCCACGCTCATCTTGTCCATGAGACCCACTTCCAGCTCCCTCGACCCTATTCACACCAAACTGCTGACCACCCAACTTCCTTTTCTGGCTTCCATGTTAGCTGACATTGTTAATGGTTCTCTCTCCTCAGGTACTGTCCCCCTCTCCCTCAAATGTGCCGTCGTCACCCCTCTCAAAAAAAACAACTCTTGACCCCTCCGTCCTTGCAAACTATTGCCCCATCTCCAACCTCCCTTTCCTCTCAAGTCCTTGAATGTGTTGTCGCCTCCCAAATCCGTGCCCATCTTTCCCGCAATTCCATGTTTGAATCCCTCCAATCAGGTTTCCGTCCTTGCCACAGTACCAAAACGGCTCTCATCAAAGTCACAAATGACGTCCTTTTTGACTGTGACAAAGATAAATTATTCTCCTCGTCCTTCTTGACTTATCTGCAGCCTTTGACACGGTTGACCACGACATCCTTCTCCAACGCCTCTCCACCATCGTCTGGGACTGCACTCACCTGGTTCCATTCTTATAAATCTAATTGTAACCAGAGAATCACCTGCAATGGCTTCTCTTCCCGCTCCTGCATCGTTACCTCTGGTGTCCCCCAAGGATCTATCCTTGGCCCCCTCCTATTTCTCATCTACATGTTGCCCCTTGGCGACATCATCCGAATGTACGCTGATGACATCCAGCTCTATCTCACTACCACTTCTCTCAACCCCTCCACGGTCTCTAAATTGTCAGACTGCTTGTCCGACATCCAGTTCTGAATGAGCAGAAATTTTCTCCAATTAAATATTGGGAAGACCGAAGCCATTGTTTTCGGTCCCTGCCACAAACTCCATTGCCTAGCCACTGACTCCATCCCTCTCTCTAACATCTGTCTGAGGCTGAGCCACACTGTTCGCAACCTTGGTATCATATTTGACCCTGAAATGAGTTTCCGACCACATATCCGCAGCATAACTGCCTATTTTCACCACCGTAACATCGCCTGTCTCCACCCTTGCCTCCGCTCATCCGCTGCTGAAACCCTCATCCATGCCTTTGTTACCTCTAGACTTGACTATTCCAACGCACTCCTGGCTGGCCTCCCACATTCTACCCTACGTAAACTTGAGGTCATCCAAAACTCGGCTGCCCATGTCCTAACTCACACCAAGTCCCGTTCACCCATCACCTCTGTGCTCGCTGACCTACATTGGCTCCCAGTTAAGCAAATTCTCATCCTTGTTTTCAAATCCCTCCATGGCCTCGCCCCTCCCTATCTCTGTAATTTCCTTCAGCCCTACAACCCCCCTGAAATATCTGCGCTCCCCTAATTCTGCCCTCTTGAGCATCCCTGATTATAATCGCTCAACCACTGGTGGCCGTACCTTCTGTTGCCTAGGCCCTAAGCTCTGGAATTTTTTTAAATATTCATTTGTGGGATGTGGGCGTCGCTGGCAAGGCCAGCATTTATTACCCATCTCTAATTGCCATGAGAAGGTGGTGGTGAGCTGCCGCCTTGAACCGCTGCAGTCCGTGTGGTGAAGGTACTCCCACAGTGCTGTTAGGGATCGGCGATATACTTCTAGGTCAGGATGGTGTGTGACTCGGAGGGGAACTTGGAGGTGGTGGTGTTCCCATGCGCCTGCTACCCTTGTCCTTCTAGGTGCAAGTGATCACGGGTTTGGGAGGTGCTGCCGAAGAAGCCTTGGCGAGTTGCTGCAATGCATCTTGTAGATGGTACACAATGCAGCCATGGTATGCTGGTGGTGGAGGGAGTGAATGTTTAAGGTAGTGAATGGGGTGCCAATCAATCAAGCGGGCATTCCATCACACTCCTGCCTTGTGCCTTGTAGATGGTGGAAAGGCTTTGGAGTCAGGAGGTGAGACACTCGCCGCAGAATACCTAGCATTTGACCTGCTCTTGTTGCCACAGTATTTATGTGGCTGGTCCAGTTAAGTTTCTGGTCAATGGTGACCCCCAGGATGTTGATGGTGGG